>OV884006.1:5766029-6512516 GCA_930367185.1 Myathropa florea
TAAGCAATGACTTAGATTTACGAATTTGAGTGTAAAGTGGAATGTACAAAGATTATAGCAAAACTACATACAAGAAATGTCAATATCAAAACAAAATAAATTTAGACCAAATACAAACAGGGTGTTCGAGCTAATGTTCGGTACGTTAATAAATGTGATTATGGTTAATTATATAACTGCATAATATTTAATTTTTTATAACAAACGATGATTTAGCTCGTTGCTGCAAGGATGTCAAGTACTCAGCGTGCCAAAGGCTCCAAAAGCCTTGTTTAAGAGTCTGTAAAAGAGATCAATTAATATATGGGCTATCAGATGATTTACACGTAGTAGGACGAGGTACACAGAACAAAGAAAAAACACTCAGAAAGTTCGCCAGACTTAATGCCATTAGATCCATATCTGAGGTCGGGAATTGAGTACTGCTTCCACCTGTGTAAGTAAGGTGTACATCTCCTCGAACGTCAGCCTGTGATCTTTAATGACTCGCTTTAGGTGAAATTGCAAGTATTTGACGCTCGCCTCTCATAAGCCGCCAAAGTGTGGCGCTGATGGTGGGATAAAACGCCAAGCAATTTCATCCTTTGATAGATGGTCGATGACTGCTTTACTGTGTTCTTCAATCATGAGTAGTTGAAACATTTCATGCAGACAGCGCTTCTTCTTCTTCTTCTTAGGGTGCTACAGTCCGAGGTGGACCTGGGCTTAACATGCCTCTCCAGCCAGCACGATATTTCGCCAGCTGTCTCCAGTTTCGCACACCAAGCCGGCATAGGTCCCCCTCGACTTGTGTGCGCCACCTTGTACATGGACGTCCTCTGTTGCGTTGTCCCACAGGCAGACAGCGCTTAACCCCATGAAAATTTGTCGCGTTGTCACTCCAAATCTCCGATAGTTTACCACGACGAGCTGCAAAACGATTCAGAGCGGCAAGAAAGGCAACTAACTCTGTATGAATTGCTTTTGTTGTAAAACAGACGAATAGCGCAATGTAACCCTTGATGAACTTGGGATTTCGTCCTCTGGCCAAACGTAGGGTTATCGGTCCAGCGTAATCTATTTCGACTTTACTGAAAGGTCCCGCAAAACGGACACGCTCGAAGGGCAGTTCACTCATAAGTTGTTCAGCAGCAAGTTTCCGATGACGGAAACACGATACGCATTCATGGACGACCTTGCGCAAAAGATTACGAACGCCTATTACATAAAATTCTTGTCGAAGTATGGCAAACATTAGAGACACGGACGCATGCAAGTCTTTTCTGTGTATGTATTTGACAATAAGTTTCGCGAACCGAGTGCCCTTACCGAAAATCATCGGGTGTTTTGTCAATGCGGCCACCATCACCACCAGCACTTTATACTCGTCCAAAAAGGGATTAAGGGACGCCAAGTTATTCCCCTTCTTAAGCACTTGACCACGATCAATAGCTTCAATTTCAGAAGTAAAGTCCATTGCCTGATAGGATAGGATGATAGGAATAATTTTGCCTTGAAAAACTCAGTAGATGATAGCGGATGACTTCGCCTAGAACCCTTTGGAGCGCGCGCGTTCGAAGTAAACCGAATTATATACGCGAGAACTCGAATCGATTTTATATAATGCGAACAGTTAACGATGATTCCGCAAATGTCGTTAGTTTCAACCTGATGAAATGGTTTTCCCTTCCGTTCGTCGAAATCAACGCCTGCAGGGATGTTAATGATAAGCTGGAAGTTTAGAGCATTTAGAGCGATCTATACATACGTAGTGATGTAGCTTACCAAGTTCAACCACAATACGGTCTTTGTTCGAATCCGGAATTTAATTTTCTGTGGTTAAAAGTCCATGTCCGTAAGCGTTTAATCCACTACTGTTTCATTTATAGAAGTCCAAACCTGGATAGCAATTCAACTTTCAATGAGTTTGATATGGTGCCATGACATAACACCAAGCGACATAAGGCCAAATTTTAAAACTTGGCCTTATGTCGCTTTATCAAAGTGACATATGACCAAATTTTTGCTTTGGCCTTATGTCACTTTCACAAAGCGACATAAGGCCAATTGGCTTTTATGTCGCTTTCCGCTGTATATCTGATTTAGGCTTACCTTATTAAAATATACCTTCCATTAAACATTCTGAGACATTTAAGAGGAAACGGGTAAAAAGTGAAATCGGTTTGGGGGGGCATGCTGCCCCATTTTAATTACACATATACATGTTATTAAAAATTGTGGAATTATGACCTGCTTGATGTTTATTGAAATTATTATTTGGTGTTATGTCTCAAAAAAATTTGGCGTTATGTCGCTTTGTCGAGCGATACCTTTGTACACCAATACCTGACATTGCAGATTATTCCGCCAACACCCTGGACCTGTTTCTCACCTCTCATCCTGATAAATATTCCATTGACATATTGTCGCCTCTAGGCTCGTCTGACCACTGTGTCGTATCAGCTAATTTCTCGTATTCACCCCACATAGTTCGAGAACAAATTCCTAAGAGAACCGTATGGCTATACAAGAAAGCCAATTGGAGCGGCCTTAACGACTTCTTTAGGAATTTGAACTGGTCACTATGTTTCCTCGATAGTGACGTGGATGCCGCTGCTGAAAAGATCACGAACATCATTCTGCTGGGTATGAGATCCTTCATTCCCCACAGAGTGAAGAGTATCAAACCCAAAGCAAATGCGTGGTATGACTCGAGCTGCAAAGAGGCCATCAGGTTGAGGGAGTTGAGTTTCCGGACTTACAAATCCAACCCTACTGAGGAAAACCGGAAAAAGTTTAAACGGGCCAGAAATTACTGCAATGCACTAATAAGACGTGTGAAATTCTCATATGACCAAAAGTTGAGGCAAAAAGTGCTACAATGTCCCAAGGGCAGCAAAAACTTTTGGTCATTTGTCAAAAATATAAGGAATTCAGCCTCATCTTCAATTCCTACGCTCATTTACAATGACATTCCAGCTGTCAGCTCTTTAGACAAGGCCAATCTGCTTGCTGCGCATTTCGCGGCCATCTCAACGCTGCCAGATTCGACTTTGTCTCCGCCTGTACTTGAGAGCGTCGATTGTACCATGGGACAAATCTATTTCCGCACTCGTACAGTTGCAAGAGTACTTAAAGATCTCAACGTGCGTAAATCCACTGACCCGGATTGTATCCCCCCGATACTTCTTAAGAGGTGTTCTTTTGTGCTGGCAAAACCACTGTGTAAGCTTTTTCATCTGTCCTATTCTTCTGGTCTCTTTCCGAGTGGATGGAAAACAGCATTTGTCCAGCCCGTCCCTAAAAAGGGCAAATCTTCGACACCCTCCTCCTACCGACCCATAGCACTAACGTCCCTTCTTTCCAGGGTCATGGAAACGCTGATAAACCGTCAGCTTATGAAATATCTTGATTCGCGGAAGCTTCTTAATGACCGGCAGTACGGTTTCCGCAGCAACAGGTTCACTGGTAATTTGATGGCATATCTCACCGAAAAGTGGAACCAATCCTTGCACAATGCAGGAGAAAGCAAGATCGTTGCGCTTGATATTTCAAAGGCATTTGACAGAGTCTGGCATTAAGCTCTTTTGTCGAAAATGCGTGCTTATGGTACCGATGAGTCTCTTCTTCTATGGATTAGAAATTACCTTTCGAACCGTTCAATTCAAGTCGTTTTGGATGGGTTCAAGTCTGATATCCACCAAATTAATGCTGGTGTTCCCCAAGGCTCTGTTTTGTCTCCGACTCTCTTCCTCATTTTTATAAATGATCTCCTGTTTGCTACTTCTAATCCAATCCATTCCTTCGCTGATGACAGTACTCTCAGCTTTTCATATTCGTTCCAAGACTCACGTCCCTGTCCTTCGGCCGTAGAATTGGAGCGGCAGCATATGTTAAGCACATTAAATTCCGACCTTGACAGCATTATCAATTGGAGTAAAAACAATAGAGTGGAATTTAATGCTTCCAAAACCCAATGCTATCTACTGTCACTTAAGCGATCCCAAGGTAATAAGCCATTATCCCTGAATGGCACTTGCATCGAAGAAACCGAAAAACTTTCCATCCTTGGTATGTGTATCAACTCAACACTTAGTTGGAATGATCACATATTCGAGGTCGCCAAAAATGATGCGAAATGTCTAGGTTTCCTTAAACGATGCAAGAAATACTTCACCCCCTCTGACTTGGCTTCAATTTACAAAGCCTACATCCGCCCCAAACTTGAGTATAACGCTCATATCTGGTCTGGTGCTCCCAATAACTCTCTGCACCTGCTAGATAGAATACAACAGCGAGCGATAAAACTTATAGGAGATATCAATATCGCGAAGTCGATAGACTCGCTCGAACATCGCCGTAATGTCTCGTCCTTGTCATTGTTTTATCGCTATTTTAACAAACGATGCTCAAGTGAGCTAGCCAATTGCATTTCTCCCCTTCATGAATTCACCCGCAATACTCGTCTCGCCAGGAATGCTCATCAGTTCACCCTCAAGCCTGTTTTCGGACGTACAGTTAAGTTCCCACTCACTACAATCCGCAGACATTTAAGACCAATGTGCACAGGTACCTCCTTTCCCTTTCTCCCTCTATACCTATAAGGGTATTCGTAACCCCTTTTGCGCGTGCAAATTATAAAAAAAATCCTCCTTCAACCATGATGGTCCAAACCACCATTGCGCCACGGGTTGCGTAGTCAGCGGGATTATCCTTTGATCGAACATGATACCATGATTCTCTAGGTAGGTCAGATAATATTTCCGATGCACGGTTTGAAATAAAAACTGACCACCTTTTTGGTAATGCTGACAGCCAGTGAAGGACAATTACTGAGTCGGTAAATGCAGTGACTTTCATGTCTTTCAATTGCGAAGATAATAATCATTTATCTTCTGTAAACTGGCGAGTTACGCTTGATTCGAAGAATTTAAATAATGCTTTTGATGAGTTTATGAAAATAATTAATGAAGTAATTTCCAGATTTGTACCAACTACGAGTAAGCGAATAACACGCTCTAATAAACCTGTTTGGTTTAATAAGAGCTTATCTAGGTTGAAGAACGTGATGACTAGGTCGTCTAAATTAACCAAAGTTTATTTTACATCTCGTAATAAATTCATGCAGATGCGAAAAGAATACGATTTTCTGAAGAAATTTGTGTATAGACAATATGTGTCATCAATTGAATCAAAAATTAAGAGTAGTCGTAAAACCTTTTGGTCTTTTATCAATACAAAACGGAATTCTATTGGGTTACCATTCATAATGTCATTTGAAGGAATTGTTAGTGATGACTTACATAAAATATGTGACATGTTTGCTTCATTCTTTCAATCAAATTTTATAAATGAGGTTGCTGATTGTAATTCGTTGCCTGCCTGTGAACCAATCACTAATATCGGCTGTTTATCCATATCTGAAGATGAAATACTCACCGAATTGTCGTCACTAGAGTGGAATAGTAATACTGCACCCGACAATATTCCACCTTTGTTTGTTAAAGCGTGCAAAACCTACCCTCTTAAGACAATATTTAATATGTCTCTTAAGATGGGTATATTTCTCGACTGCTGGATATTCATAAGTCTGGGTCAAAAAGAATGATTGAATACTATAGACCCATTGCTAAATTGCAATTAATACCAAAAATATTTGAAGCTGTTGTTAAGAAGAGGCTTTATACATTAGTGCGCAACCATATTTGTCATCAGCAACATGGTTTTATAAGCGGTAGGTCAACTACCACCAACTTAGTTATCCTCACTAATTATTGTCTCCGTAATATTGATAAACATTTACAAGTCGATTGTGTTTACACAGATTTTTCGAAAGCTTTCGACAGGGTCCACCATCAGGTTCTTTTAAAAAAACTGGAAATGCTTGGATTTCATTCCAATATTTTAAGCTGGATCAGAGAGTACCTGGTGAACCGTAGGCAGTATGTCAAAATTGGACCAGCTCTCTCTAGAGAGATTCATAATTTCTCGGGCGTCCCTCAAGGCAGCCATATTGGCCCGCTCCTATTCCTTCTGTTCATTAATGATCTGCTATCGTTTATATCGACATCCAACTGTCTTTTATATGCGGATGACTTAAAAATTTATAACTCTGTTAGCTCTGTTGATGACGCGCTAAGACTGCAATATAATCTCAATAAGGCTAATGACTGGTGCACTTTGAACCACTTGCATTTCAACATAAATAAATGCTCAGTTGAAACTTTCTGTAGAAAAAGAATTTCAATTGTCTTTGATTACACCGTTCAAGGATCTGTTTTGAAAAGTGTAACGAATCAAAAAGGAGTCCTGAATTGATCCTGAATTGAATTTCTCATTGCATATGGACTATATAATTGGCAAAGCCAATTCCATGCTTGGCTTTTTAATTCATAACTCAAAAGAATTTCACGATCGTTACACGCTTAAGTCACTGTACACGTCACTTATTCGTTCCATTTTGGAATATAGCTGTGTCGCTTCGAGCCCTTATTACCAAAATGCTAAATTGCGTATTGAAAAAATTCAAAAGTGTTTTATGAAATTTGCTCTCCGAAAAATGAAATGGAACAACAACATGCCCTCATACGAAGCAAGATGTGCGTTTATTGATTTGAAATCGTTTGCGCAAAGGAGAATTTATTACTCTGTTCTTTTCGCTCATGATTTATTAACTGGTCACATAGATTGCTCTCATTTATTATCACTGCTTAACATATATACCCCGTCTCGCATTCTTCGACCAAGAGATCAGTTATTCTTTTTTATCTCTAAATGCAGAACAAATTATGTACGAAATGACCCTATAACTATGGCTTGCATCAACTACAATTTGTATTCACATGTGATAGATTTTAATATATCAAGATTATGTTGCAAAACCGCGATATTGAATTCTATTTAAATTTAACTGTATTAGTATTTGCCGCATTTCATATTCTACAAAATATCTTATATAAAATCTTCAACGAATATAAGTATAATATTTATGCTTAAGTAGTCTAAGACAGTTTGTAACTAGTAAGACGAAATAAATAAATAAATAAAAAGACTTTAAGTTTTTTTACCAGATGGCAAAGTAATAATGCTCCGCAAAACTCGAGACGCGGAAGAGAGACCACCCACCGCCTCCCTGCCCTTGGCAGCGACAATGGTACAATAATGGCTGAAACACAATAGTGCGTTGCGCTAGCCGACTTTATGTTACGGAGGGTGTGCGTTAATCAGCTGTTCCCCCTCTCTCTCAAATACCAAATAAAAAATATTCCGCCAGCTGTTTTAATTTCTGAAATGTCAAATTAAAAAATATTCTGGTCAAACAATTGAACGTTAAAGAAATTTAAAAGAAAGTGCTTCTTGTTGCTAATTTGGCGTATTCATTCAAATTAGTTTTGTCGTTGAAATCATTTTAGTCAGCTGTTTTAATTTCTCAAATGTCAGTTGCCACAAAATGTTCTCAATTTGGGAAGCATTTCTCAATTTCGCTCACACAGCGCATCCCTCTGTCAAAAAAATATCCAACATGTTGAATAATGACGTGCGTTAGGATTACGTTTTACGTTTTATTACGATGCTTTCATCTCTCTCATTTTTTACTTACGTCGGTCGATGCAATATTTTGTGAACGTGAAGTGAGTGTGCGTTGAAAGACAACGCTGACGCACTGTTGTGTTTCAGCCATAAACATTCCTTGTGGAATCTAAACTGCGACAGTACACTACCGCTGCATAAGCGTCAAGTGATGCGTCACAAAACCCGGTACACTCCATGTTATTCGTTGACCTCCAGATGGTGCGCTGTATATCCAATTGTAGGAATACACCCGGCCCTCTACCAGTCAACGCAGGGAAACACGATTAATTTCTAAGCAAATGTCACTTTCAAATTATTCTCGATTCAACGCCTGCCTGATTTCACACACAACTATGTCGTCTGTATTCTAATATTTCTTTTGATTTTTAAAACTTAATAAAGTGTTATTACTGTTGAGTTAGATTGTTTTAATCGATTAACGACTAATTTCCACACAATGATTCCCATTTCTTCCATTTCTTCACGAATCGATTGCCATTGCTTGGAGAGTTCCGATGATATGGCCTCATCCCACTTATATTTTTTTGCGCCAAAGCTCCTTGAATAGAATTTTAAGAGAAATTACTACTGGAGTGAGAAAACCAATTGGATCGAATATCCTTGATGACTCTGATAGTATATGACGTTTTGTTATAACTGAACTGTGACGTTAGCCTTGTAGGAGAAGGAGTCCTTTGAAGGGAACCACTATATACCAAGTAGTTTAACTGACTTAACGAATTCCCTTGGAGAAAGCTCGCGTTGATCTTCAGGTATGCTTAAAAGTAAAGGCCAGCGATTAGCTGTCCATTTACGAAGGTTGAACCCACCTGATCGGAGGAGCTCAACGAGTTCTGAACCAAGAGCAGTAATTTCTTCAACCGTGTCTGCGCCGGTCATTACGTCATCGATGTAAAAGTCTCTGAGTAAGACATTTGAAGCGAGGGATTCTTGTGCCAACTGATACAATGTGCGTACTGCTAGGAAGGGTGCGCAAGCTGTTCCGTAAGTGACGGTTAACGATAGTGTTTTAGAGGCTAGGGTCACTTGACTCTCTCCAAAGTACACGCTGACAATTTGTATGTTTTGGTGATAACTTAATTTGACGAAACATTTTTTCGATATCAGCGGAAATCGTGTACAAATGTCGACGAAATGCAAGACATATTGAGAAAAGGTCGCGCTGATGTGAGTGGCCTACCAAGAGCGATTCATTAAGGGATACGTCTCCGTCTGCGTTCTTCTTCTTCTTCTTAGGGCGCTACAGTCCGAGGTGGATCTGGGCCTCACTCAACATGCCTCTCCAGCCAGCACGATCTTCCGCCAGCTGTCTCCAGTTTCGCACACCAAGCCGGCCGAGGTCCCCCTCGACTTGTGTGCGACACCTTGTAAGTGGACGTCCTCTGTTGCGTTGTCCCAAAGGCTCAGAGTCGAAGACTCTTTGGGCCGGAGCTAAGTTGTAAATACGCTCTACATTGCCTAGCCATCTTAGGCGTTGGATCCGTAGACGCCTGGCTAGACTCATGTCGCGGTACAGCCCATACAGTTCGTGGTTGAATCTTCTCCTCCAAATGTCAAATGCCATCAACGCAAACAGGACCAAAGATCGCGCGCAGAACTTTTCTCTCGAAAAGACTACGACACTGTTCATCCGCTTGGAATATTGTCCATGCCTCTGCGCCGTACAGCAGGACTGGGATGATCAAGGTCTTATATAAAGTCAGCTTGGTCTTCCGAGAGAGGGCTCTACTACTCAATTGCCTTTTGAGCCCATAAAAACAGCGGTTGGCAAGAGTTGTTTTGCGTTTTGATCTCGGTACTGATGTTGTTTGTACTGTTTACCGCGGAGCCAACGCAGACGAAGTCCTTTACTACCTCGAAGTTATAGCCGCCTATGGTGACGTTCTGGCCAAGTCGTCGATGTTGTGCGTCGTTTCTCGATGACAGCATATACTTTGTTTTGCCCTCGTTTACCGCCAGACCCATTTTAGCCGCTTCCGTTTCAATGCCAGCAAACGCATCATTGGCGGCTCGCTGTGTTCGCCCAATCACGTCAATGTCATCCGCGTAAGCTAGCAGTTGCGCGGACCTTTGGAAGATCAGCCTCTTGTGTTGGTCAGTGAGTTTTGCACGATCTTCTCAAGAACGATGTTAAAGAAATCACATGACAGCGCGTCGCCTTGTCTAAAACCTTTTTTGACATTGAAGGTCTCGGTGAGTTCGTTACCGACCTTGATGGAGCAGCGAGAGTTCTCCATCGTCATCCTGCTCAGTCTGACGAGTTTGGCAGGAATGTCAAAACTAGACATGGCGCTGTATAGCTCGTCTCTATACACGCTGTCATATGCGGCCTTGAAATCGACAAATAGATGGTGTGTGTCGATCTGCATTTCCTGGGTCTTCTCCAGGATCTGCCGCAGTGTGAAGATTTGATCGATGGTGGACTTCCCGGGCCTGAAACCACACTGATACGGACCTATCAGTTTGTTCACGAATGGTTTCAGGCGTTCACACAAAACGGCAGAGAAGATCTTGTAGGCGATGTTAAGGAGACTTATCCCTCGATAGTTGGCGCAGTCAAAGGGGTCTCCTTTCTTGTGGATCGGGCAAACGATACTGAGATTCCACTCATCGGGCATGCTTTCCTCCGACCATATCTTACAGATGAGCTGGTGCATGCGCCCTACCAGATCACCTCCAGCTGCTTTAAACATTTCGGCGGGCAGACTATCTGCACCAGCAGCTTTATTAGACATCAGTCTCGATATCGCTATCTTGACTTCGTCTAGGTCGGGTTCGTCTATCATCGTCCGTTGTGTTGAGTGGAACATTCTGCCTGACAGCGGTATTTGTGGCCTCATCGCCGTTCAACAGTCTGCAGAAATGATTTTTCCAAATTCTCAGTATCGACTGCGAATCTACTATTAGCTGTTCATTCTCGTCCCGGCAGGCTTCTGTCCGAACTTTATATCCATTCGACAAAAGTTTTACCCTTCGGTAAAACTTTCAGACATCATTTCTGCCACAACACCTCTCCATCTCCTCGATCGCGCGCTTCTCGTATTTATTTCTTTTTCTTCCTGAGAAGCCGGTTCTCTTTCCTTCGTTTCTGTTCGTAGAGCTCACGAGCAGCTCTCGTAGTTCGATGCAGCGTTGCCCGGTAGGCTTCTTGCTTTGCTTCATGTGCCTGCCAATCGTTGTCAAACCAGGGGTTTTTCCTAGGAGGCGTTTTAAAACCCAGCACATCAGTAGCGGCTTCTCTGATGGCTTTTTGACAACGTTTCCATTCTTCGTCTATTGTAAGTGCAGGCGACGTCGAACTTTCGGAGAGTTTTAGGGAGACTCGATCGGCAAAGTTCCTGGTAGTCTGTTGCGATTGTAGCTTTTCGACGTCAAACTGTGGTTGTCTTCCTCGACTCCGTTCCGTATCCGTGTCCTTACCTTGGCTACAACAAGGAAATGGTCCGAGTCGATGTTGGCGCCTCGGAACGTTCGGACATCAAGAATACTGGAGGAGTGTCTGACGTCGATCGCAACGTGATCAATCTGGTTGACGGTTGAATGATCAGGGGACCGCCAGGTCCCTTTACGGATGTTGAGGTGTGGGAACCGCGTGCTAGCTACAGAGTGGTTTCGCCCCGTAAGGAAGTCCGCCAGCCTGAGTCCGTTTTCGGACATGGTGTCGTACAGGCTGTTTACCGATGACTCTAGCAAAGATGTCCTCTTTACCCAGCTTAGCGTTAAAATCTCCTAGAACGATCTTGGTGTCGTAGCTGGGGCATTGATCGTACGTTCTTTCTAGGAGATCATAGAAGTCATCCTTGCTATCGTCATCTTTGTCCTCCGTTGGGGCGTAGGCGCAGATTAGGCTGATGTTGCCGATTGTTATGAGGCGCTCGCTTATGTACTTAAAGCTTAAGACTTTTTGCCTAAGTCTGCCTCGAACAACAAATCCACATCCAAATAATCGCTGCCTTCGCTCTCTGTAACAGTCGCCGTAGTAGATATCGCAGTTTTTCATCCTCTTTTTGCCCGGCCCATCCCATCGCACTTCCTGGATTGCGGTAACGTCTGCTTTATAGCAGTCTAGGGCCTCCGCGAGTTCATCGGCTGCACGTGGTCTGTTCAGGGACCTCACATTCCACGTGCAGAACCGAAAGTCATTGTCCTTATTCCGTTTGCTGAGGTCGTTAACAGTAAATCCGCCCATATCCGAGGCAGTTTGTGCTTTCTGAATTTAGAGTTTTTTTACGTGGTGAGGATGTTAACCCCACGCACAACCTCCAACTGGGAGGACAGGTCCATTTGTTTAGCCCCCGGACAAAGGGGTCCGGAGGGATCCGGTGTCGGTAGCCTCTTGCAGGCTGTGAGCGCCGCCGTTGGCCCTAAAAGAAGGGCTCATCCGCCGCCATCTCTATTCCAAGGTCCCGACCTTACCATGGAAACCAGGTAGCTCCTGCTGACTGGAGTTGTGGATGCCGCCGTTGGCCAATCAGCTGACCAGGTCTTCCGCCGCCATTCTAAAAAGAGTGATGAGCCCTGGTAGACTCACACTCCCCCCTCTCTGGTTTGCAGCCGCCCAGACGTCCCACGGGGGTTGGTTACCCCATCTTCTATCGAGGGTACTCGGCTCCCGGATTTCACCACGGGGAGGTGAGAGTAGGAGTTCGTTAATAGAGGATGGTGCATGGTTCGCGTATTAACGCTTCGAAATCCCGTATGGAAGCTTAAGAGAACTAATCGGTTAATTTAGTTCTCTTCTAATCGGTTTAATCGGTAAGAACTAATCGGTTAATTTAGTTCTCTTAATACATTGCGATTATAATAACCGCTTCACTCAGTTTCGGTCAGTTCGGTCACTTTAGCCTACTTACGCGGGAGCGAAATAAATCGCTCTCTAAGTATGCAAATGTCAGTCAACAGCTGAATTCTCCTTAAGTTTCTATATTCGATTATGGACACATTGAAATTGGACGGCGCTTCTGGTTACTCTTTGTTTGGTTATGACATAAGCTTATTTTTTTGTACGGCCCGATAAATCGAAACTTCAATAATTCGTAGCAAATGGCTAGTCCCTTGAAAAATCGTCGCTAATTCGTAAAATATTCACACATTTTGCTCCCTTCGTTATTTTGTATTTTATTTGCAATGCAATGAACACAAAATCTCTTATAAATCGTAATTCGTTTTTTAAACCTCTTATAATTCGTAATGCAAAACGCAAAAAAGAACCTTTTCAATTTAGACAATTTTGTTGTCTTGATGTCGCCTCCATGTCGCCTTACACACTGAACTTTTTTGTTCTTTGATATTACGAGTTTATTTATTCTTTCACTGCTGAATCTTCCCTCCCTAGATATTCACATCACGAGGTGTA
Source organism: Myathropa florea (assembly GCA_930367185.1). NCBI lineage: Eukaryota > Metazoa > Arthropoda > Insecta > Diptera > Syrphidae > Myathropa > Myathropa florea. The sequence goes on from OV884006.1 coordinate 5,778,958, forward strand.
CTCTCAAGGCCATCTTCCGTTTAAAAAGAAGTGGTTATTGGTACAACTAGCACTGGAGTTTCGATGACCTTGCGCACCGCATTTCCTTTGACCCCAGTCTTATGGATATGCCGTCTGACGCACGGACACCTGTACTCAAGCTGCGACGAACATACAAAGTCGACTTTCCCTGCTCTCAGGACTGGGTCTGGCCAGAATCTGAGCCAGGAAAGGAATGTAATCGAATCTTTGCGGACGGCTCCAAGATCAATGAAGTTTGATCGGAAACCTATGCGATCCTAATGGCTACGAGCTATATTGTGAAGAATAGGTGGAAGGGGCGAAGTATTTGCGTCTGTAGCGACAGCCAAGCTGTGCTTAAGGCCTTGCTGAACCCTTTAACCACTTCCAGGATAGTTCAGGAATGCAAGTCTTCTCTGAATTTGATCGGTAGCTTAAATTCGCTAAGACTTGTCTGGGTCCCAGGGCACCACGGGAAATGAGATCGCCGATGAACTTGCTGGGCGAGGATCAGATGAGGCATTCTCAGGACCTGAACCTACGCTGGGACTGCCCGCGTCCTTGGTTAGGGCTTCCATCGATGGTTGGACTTCTCGAGAGCACAACCGCAGGTGGCATGACTCTCCAGGATGTAGACAGACCAAGCGCATGCTCCCCTACGTCTGTAAGAAATCCGCGGCTTTCTTGTTATCTCTTAACAGAAAAGATTGCAGACAACTTATTGGCGTACTAACGGGGCACTACACCTTCGCCAAACACCTAAGTGTGCTTGGCCTAAGTGACGAAACCCTCTGCGACGCCTGTGGAGAAGACGATGACACTGCAGAGCATTTATTCTCCCATTGTCCCGCCTTTGCTCGGATCAGGTGGCAGTTATTCGGTGCTGATGAGGTGAGAGCTGATGATGTAGGCTCCTCATCACAGAATCGCCTGCTGGTCTTCCTTTGGAAGACCATGAAATTTCAGTAAAGGTAGGTTGCTGCCTGGTAGTAAAACGGACCAGTTTTTGAGTCTGAGTGCTCCAGTGTAGTGTGGCAAGAACCTACGACAAAAAAAAATCTTTATTCTTAGCTTAGAATTGAGTGCTTAGTTTTAATAAAGTTAAAGGATATGTATTGGAAAATCATATGAAATGTAAAAGCCCCGTTAATTCGTAATTTTATTTTTTCCACCTCGTTAAATCGAAATCTCGAAAATTCGTAACCTGCGGTAATTTGTAAAAAATGCTGTTCCCTTGCCATTACAAATTAACGAGATTCGACTGTACTTGGCACTTTACTTATTTAATGAAGGTTTTTAGTGGCTTTTCCTTCTAAATTTAAAAATCATGTGATATTATTTTAACCAATTGTATTTATATTATAGTAGTAAGGTACTTTTACCATATCTCTGTAAAACAATAATTTATAATTGTATCTATTGTACACTTTATGCCACAATAAATGAAATGATGATGATGATGGCACTTTACTTAGGTGAACCGAACCATTTGTTTCGCGGTCATTTCTGACGTATATGCGATGAATGATCATTGATCATTGACAGACATTCTGCAGCGATGTGTGTGTTCAATGAGAAAAGAAATGTGATTGCACTAGAGGAGATTTCCGATGTTTATGAAAACACTCGTTATTTCCAAGAGGGACAGCGTTTAATCTTTGTAGCAAGTTAAGACGGTGTTTACATGAGTGGAAGAAGGCAGAAATGTCGAAGAGAGATTGTATGATTCCAACACATATTCCAGGTTCGAACACATATCTCCAAACTTTTGAATAAATCATACGATTTCTTTTCCACATTTCTGCCCTCTTCCGCTCATGTAATCATCGTCTAATAAACACTTGTTCTTGCTTGCCGGTAATCCCAATTTCCCTTGTTCGGTTTCATGTATTTTCATTTATCTATTTCCCTTTATTTCTATCCCTATGTCTTTCTTTCTCTCTCTATCCTTCTATCAAATGATTGTCCAGCACAAATCACTTTTGTGACATAAGTTAATGTTGTTGTTCTAATATTTTGTACATTTTAACTAACGTGTTATATGCATTAGACGCCTTTCTGATATCTCCCCGGGAACGCAGATCAATAAGATGCGTTCAATTGTCAGCGCAGAGTGTTTACTTAAGAACATCGTCCAGCTATTGCTTGTCTGCGCTACACCCGGTGGGATACAAATGATTGTTGCTTGTGACTAACTAACTGGATGTATTATGTCAATTATGTGTTTTATATGTATATGTATGTGTGTATATGTATATGGCTTGATGTTTTTGATGTGGTTCTTCGACAGAGGATAGTGTACAAATAATTTGCATGCTTTAAAAGCCGAGACAATTTCGATACCAAATACAATACATCGTTCTTCCGCGCTGCAAATGATTCAACTAGAGAATTTTAAATAAAAACTTCAGAAAAAAATGCATTGATTGAACACAACTTATTTGTCACTTTGAAATAACGACGATGAATATCCCTTTGGCCTTGATACTGCAAGAAAGTCGACATCAGATGTTTTTTAACACAGAAAATTAGGAGCCTTCCAAGCAGACTTTCACATCGATTAAGTTCCTCCTTAGCTTCATCTCATCTCATACATCAGCAGACTCACTGAGAAGTTTATCTTTCCCTCCTTCTCGTTTCATGGGAATACCCATGCAGTGCACAGCTGTATTTATAGCCCCGTAGAAATGATACCCTTGCGACTCTAACAACCACCTTAAATTTTCTTTTTGCAGAACTTCTCTAGAACGGAACTTCTTTAACAAATTCAAAGCACCATGGATCTTCTTTTCCCGCGCGACGACCGCGAACGTCTAGAATTCAAGGAATCCGCGTTACAAATCGGTTTCGAAGAACTCACAGCGGTTAGATTCACTTCAAGTTCTCACTTTGAGAAAAATTCCTCTTATTCGTTTTGTCTCTTGTTTGAAAATTCATTCCCCAGGAATGCGCAGCAAGTATAAATCTGCTTCAACCCCATGATAGGCTGTCAGTTCTTATGATGGCCTGGAAGAAGATCGGCGACTATCTCACACACAATCAATACGTGCCGTGCATGAGCAAGGTCGTAAACTGGGTCGGGCGACACACTCTTGAGCTATGGTTCGGTCGCGACTGGATATCGTGCTCCTCAGACAACAAGACCAGTCTGATCGAGTATATGATGAAGGTCTATCCGGCCGCTTACATATCCATGTCTCCATACTCATGGCCGTACATGTTCTCTATCTATCGTGACCCATGGATGGTGGACTACTTGAACGTAAATTTCCAACGCATGAACGATCCCGAACTGTCCGAGCATCTGGACACAAAAGGTTCGATCTCTTCTCGCATGCATATTCGCCGTCACTGACCCTTCACTTCTTGGCCCTTTTCCAGATTCAGACTTCATCCAGCAGGAAGGCTTGTCCCTGATTTTCCTACGCATAGTTAATATGTTCGACTTCAATATGATGAAATTGGTAAAGCACATGTGCCGACGCCTGCTACTGGCGTGGCACGACACCTCCTCAACGGCTCATAGATCCCTGCGGGTCGCGATTAATGGTGCCGATTTCATTGAATACGTAAGACACATGTATCTAATCACTTTTAACGAAACCAATGGGATAAAGGACTTGCACTACGTGGTAAGACTGTACACATATATATCTCTCTGAGACTTCACTCTTTCTTCATCATTCAGCTCGAGTGCGTTCAGAGGAATATGCACTGCAACGCAATCGAGTGTAGCCACCTTGATAGAGCGGCGCAAATCATCGCTGTGGGACTGCTCGAGTGCAAACAAACTCTCATGGAGTTTCTAATTAGATTCCTCTCCAAAGTCCCAGAACGACAATTCAGCAACACCTTCGGCAACGCGATAAATAAGTACAAGTCCTTCCTCACAGAGTACCTCCTCAGAAAGATCCACACTCGAAGGACTGTAGGTTGTGTTGGCTTCATGCCAGCCAATGGAATTTACGAAAATTTGGTGAAGATGTTCATCAAAAAGCGCGAATCCTCGGAGGATCTTATGAAAACTACAGCGGCTGTGTCCGAACGGCTTTTCGCCGGAGTGCATGATCTCAGGGCCTTGAAGTTTTCGTACGATCAATTTAAAAGCCTCGTAAGTACATAAATGTCTATTAACCTAAATTTTTGTTCAGTAATTAGTATTGGAATCTTATATGTCAGTAGTTAATTGATAAAATAATGTTTTGGTTGTTGTGATCGAATGAAAAACAGATTGAAACTGTTTTTCACTCGACCTTCACATGCCATGAATATATCCACAGCAAAAGATGGTGTTGTAAAGTTTTTTTTTTTTTTTATTGCAGACACGTGTGGAGTGGTTTACCACAAAAGTTACCCTCCTCCTTGGGATTATCAGTGAAGAATTAAACAACTTAGAGGACTGCAAGTACACCGAAGGCCAGACAGCCGACGAACTAATTCAAAAGGAGCAGGAACTTGCGATTTACTACAGAGATCTATCGAGACTATTAGGACGAACACCAGCCCTTGAGCAGGAGGCTTGGTTGACCACGTTCTCTCTGCATCCGTGCAAAGAGTACTTGGACGCAGTAACTAAATGTGGAAGTAGAAATCTGCGAGCGATTAAAAAACAAGCAATCAAACTCAAAGTCATATCGGAACCGAAGCCATTTAAAGCGACCAACAACGGGGTGGAGCACAAGCTAAGTCCCGACATAGAGAAATCATCCTTAAGCACAACAGAAAATTTATCTATAGCCGTCGAAAGAGGGGAATTTCCTTCTACAGTCTTAGCCTCATCGGAACCCAGTTGCAGTGTCAAAGAAGACCTGGAAACAACGAAATCCATCACCGGAAATACCAAGCGACTATCACCGCAAAAGTTAATAAAAACCATAACCAAAGGGAGAGTAAAACCAAAATCAATTGAAAAGAAAAGTGCAGAAGCAATTGCAAGAGTCTCAACACCGATCCCGAAGAAGTCGCTGAACGACTGCAGAGACAAGGATACCGCGGAAGTATTGTACGCAGCATCAGCTGGAGCGGGTGATAAAGTTTCATTGCAGACGGAGCAAACCATCAAGTATCCAGAGTTTGCGTTGGTAAATTCAGTCACTGACACAGAGGACGTCATCAGATACACTGATTACGACGGTGAGGTTCTCGCCCAGTACCGCGAACTAACACGGGTCCTATCGAATATCCGTTTGCAGTACTCGAACTACGACGATTTGCTTGCGCTTCTAATTGCACCGCGTTATAAACGACTTACGTGGGCGACTTGCTGGAAGAATCTAAGAAAACGTTGCCGCATTTTGCTGACAAAAGACAATAAGAAGAAACAGCTTGTGGAGCAGTGTTTGGCAGATGCCAATGAGCGTCTAACACATTTGCAGATCGACTACGAAAAGTACAAGAATAAACCACAGATCGACTACGGATCAATTGAAGACGGATACGAGTGCTTTGACACTGAATCCGGCGAAGAAGGTGGTGTGAGGATAGCTGGTTTAAAGAGAGTATCAAAACTCAAAAGAATCAAGAACAATCGTGCATTACACGAACAACACTGTTTAGAAGAAGAGGATTTGAGTGAAAGTCAGCTAACGCCAGATACGTTGCAATCAACGACAGATATTCAAGAAAAAATTGAACAAAAGTGCTGTGTGCTTGTTGATCATCATTCATCAGACTCGATACCTAAACCAGTTTCTAGTGGCACAGTGAATATTGTGGTAGAAAGTAAACAAATTACGAAAGAAATACCGGTTGTGTACTCTACGAGTGCTCAAGCTTTGAATGGCCAGGTTAGCCCAACTGTCCAAATACCTTTGAATTCCGAAGCAATTCCAACAATCCAAACACCTCTGAAGGCCGAAGCAGCTTCGAATGTTCAAGAACCTCCGACAGCCCAAGTAAACCCGGGTGCCCAAGCAATTCCGAGTATTCATGTAGTTCCCAGTGCCCAAGTACTTACACAGATCCAAACAAATTCCAGTGTCCGAACACTTCCCAGTTCCGTAACACAGAAACTTCAAATAACGACAAATGCCCAAGAAGCTCCGTGTATCCAAGTAACTCCAACTCCAACTATCCAAGTAAGAGCCCGAGAAACTTCGAGTGCCCAAACGTCTCCAACTATACAAGCACCTCTTAGAACCCAGCCAACATCGAGTGCTCCAATACCACCTATTGTTCAAACAGATCCGAGAGTCAAAGCACCTACAAGTCTCCACGAAACTGCGAGTATTCAAGTAGCTCCCAGTGATCAAGTGGTTTCGAGTAATCAAGCAGCTTCAAAATTACAAACTCCAAGTGAACAAGTAGCACCGAATATCCAAGCAACTCGTCCAGGGGTACAAGAAGCTCCAATTTCACAAGTTGCTTCGGAAGCCGAATCATCTTCGGGTATTCAAAACCTCCCGACTATTCCAGCAGTTGCCAGTAACCTTGTAACCCCAAGTGTCGAAACACCTCTGAGTGAGACGAAAACAAAACTTAACTTGAATGCTGAAAAAAGTCCGAGTCATACGTTGAAAGTGTACATCCCTAGACTACCTCTGAAAACGTACTCAAGATATCGAGTAGGTCTTTGTGAGAAAGCAGTGAAACCCACATCAGCAACTGGACTAACTGCAAACAAATCACACAAAGAGTCCACACCAAAAGCTGAAAAAACCTCGATTAAACATTGCAAACAGGCCACTTCGGAGGAGAAAAAATATTCAATCGACGAATCTAAAATTTCCACCTCAGCATTTGAAGCAGACACCAATAAATCGTCAGGGAAAGAGAGTATAACCGATTCTCAGAAAGCAGCCACATCGCAAGAGAAAAGTGCGTCAACCGAGTCACTGTCTCTCAGAGAAAATCAGCAAATTTCCGAACACAAAAGTACACCAAATTCAAAAGACATGGCCCATCAATGGGGAAATGTTTCATTCCCGGAAGTGATGGACGATCCAATGGACTTGGACTTCAGATACGAAGACTTATCAGGACCACAAAATCCACAAAATTCCATGAATCAAATGATAGCACCAGCTCTAAGTGGCACATCGGGAGAACAATCGCGACATTCGATGGGCGGAACAGGTGCACAGTCATGGAATTACTTAGCACAGCAGACAACAGTACATCAGCACATATGTACTAACGACCAGTCTAATCGCGATTGGACAAATACCGTAAACATGTCATCCCAATTCATGCAAGGTCAATTTATAAATACGACCACTTTATCACCCTCGGGCATTTTGACAAACACTCAATCACAGCAGACCAGCACTTCATATTTTGAGCTCCAGAGTACCATAACAAACATTCATGTGCCAAAGAGTGCTCTGATCCAGTCGATATACATGCCGGACAACACAGTGACTCAAACCTATAATCCGCGCCATGGCTCTAGGTATGTACAATACCGCGACCAATTGCAAAATATGCCTAGCACATCATCACGTGCTCATTCTTACGATGGTCGTGCACAGGCTTGCACATCGATGCAAAGGTCTTCGTCGTGCACTAATCCCCATTACAACAAACCATTGTATGAGGTAGGATCACAAGGGGACGACGATTACTGTACTTCGATCTACCAACCTCATGAAGAACAGCATGAGATATCCAGTTCGAGCTCGCACCATTCGATGTCCGATTTGTCAGCAGAGTCCATTATGGGAAATATGCAAGAAACAACCATGTTGTTGACAACAAATATGCAACGAGATTCGAGCATGTCCGGCAGTGAGTACATTCCATTCACAGGCAGTGAAGCAGACGCCATCGTCTTAGGACCAAGTGTGAGCCAACATCACACCATTGAATTAGCGCAGTCCTCCAGTCGTGCATACGTTGGTGTACCTGCACATATCAAGATTGTGCCTCCAACTATCCACTTTGACGTTCCAAACCCAATCGCATCCACGTCGGCGGCCTACATGGTATCTGAAGAAGAGTTCCTCCAGCCAGAATCGATCTGCGAGAGTACACAACCAGGTCCGTCAGCCGAGGCTTTAAACGCGCCCTTCGTAGATATACGCGTCGATAACGAAAACGTTTCTGATGGTAATGACGAAAGCGATTCAAGTCCACCACATTCTCTAACGTACACCTATTTTCCCCCAGAACTAAATACTGTACAAATTGTTAAACCCTCCGGAACAACCCGAGTGAACAAGATGAGGTTGGAAATGGGCCAGGGGATTCGCAGAACAGTTCCAAGTCAACGAGTCGATCTGTTGCGGCTTAAGTCACTGAACAAATTTCCAAATCCACGCTGGAGACCTTTCTACAATTGCTTTTTCAAACGAAAACTACTCTTCGTACCAACAGAAGCAGAGGTTCAGAAAATTCTATCGGAATACATTGGCCAAAGACGAAACGGCAGAATTCCAACATATCTCACCATTTGTGGCTTAACAGAAGACAATCCAGGCGAAGAGATCCTGGATGAGAGTGTAATCATAAATTTGACAAATCCAAAGTACACAAAAGCAGACGAAAAAGTGACAGATGTCAAAGTAAAGGAAATGCGTTCCGTCAAAATAGGAAATATCCCTAAATCGAGAGCCGAAATTCCAGGACATGAGTCAGGCGTAATGTACAAGATGGATAAAAGCCCACCGTTGCATTTCTTCTTGGGAATACCTACCCCAGCCTATCACTTGTCACTTGTTTGCCCATCTGATGGACAAGTGAGTGAGTCACATTTGGGAAACCTAGGAGGAGAAATACTCACGGTTGAACCAAACCTTGTCTATAAAATGTACTTGTTTCTCAAGGAGGACGACTTTGTGTGGGAAAAGTTCCCACTTACTCGTCCTCACGATTTCCCAGGTCTTGAAGACGAGGAGAGTGACAATATCGACGATGAGAAGGATGAGGAAAGAAATGTCAGCAATATCAACGCTGCCGTCAAACCTGAATTTCATGCAGTTTCCATGGAAAGCTCTACTTCGGCCCCCGGTAAGAATAATCGACCAGAAAACGTCATGGTCAAAATTTTAAATGACCATGACCAATCGGATGACGAGTTTGACATGAGCGAATTTATTACAGTAGAACCACAAACAAGTGAAATCATACCTGACTCAGAACAAGAAATACAACACATGTTAGAACTGCAAATGGACGAAATAGAACATTTTCCTGAACAGGAAATTCAAGAATCACAAAGAGGAGAAATAGAACCCCAAATGACCAATGCACAATTAGGACAAGTAAAACCTCACCCAGAACCAAAAAAGAGAGTAGCAAGGTCTAACCTAGAACCACGAATGGATGAAGATGATTACAACACTGTTCCGAAAATGAAAAGAAAACGTATGAGGAAGCTTGTTGTGCGTTTAGAAAGGAATCGCGGACCAATGAAAGCAGCAATGGAGGCTTTAAATTGCTGCGATAACAGGACCGCATACAAGCGTTCTCCTGACGAATCGGAATCAGATTCAGAGATTTCACTTCGTCGTTCAGGGAGGTATGCCTTGAAAGTCTATGGAGCTGGTTCACGTGCAAAGGCCGGCTCTTCGACAAATCGCCAACTTCAACCCTCCACCAGCAACAGACAGCCCGAGATGTTAACAGACGAAGATTAAATGTTTCGACTAAGAATCATCCTCGACGTCATCTACATCCCCCAATGAAGAATGAAGAAAAATCTAATTGCTTACAACACAACTTTAATCGATTTTGACCAACATCATGTATCCTTTTCTTGTTCTCCTTTAAGGCGAACGACGACCAAAACTTATGGAACAGAACGAGATCTACAATAATTAGGTTCGTTCTTCTTTTATTTGATATATTCATTTATTTATACACCAATCAGAATGTACATCCGAGAGCATTTAAGTAATTTCGTGGTTTTAGTCTATATAGATTTTGCTTATTTGAATTTAGGTTTATATTTTGCTTTCCCGCGTCTTCGTCTGGCACAAAATTCTATAGATTTAGAAACAAGACATAGCCTAGATCTTTCTAGGTGCTATCTTTCTTGTCACAGTTACAGATGCGTCCAGCAGAAGCTTCCTCTTATTTTTTTTTATTAACAATTCAAACTGTAAGCGAAATAAACGTTTTATTTTCAGGATTAAGCCAGGAAGAAGAGAAGCAGCTGAACGTTACACTGTTGTCTCCACAACTACAGAAGAAAGAAAGCATAGAAATTTTAAGAGAAAATAATTAAATATTTGTATGTCTTTTGTCCAAAGGATTAACTGAAATATACTAACAAATAGATTTAAGTAAATTTATGAGGTTAACAAAACTAATCAATAAGTGTAGTTATTGAAGAATAAAATTTTCATGTTTTTTAGGAATATACATAAACAATTGTGTGATTATAAGATGATTATAAGATTAAAGATCATGAAAACTTCCTTTTTAATGAAGGGAATCTCCTAACAAATACAAAATTTCACATCAATTTAATACTTGTTAAACTGGATTATCTAAAAACTGTTCAATCAAAAAAAACTTGTATCAGAACAAGTTAAAAATCTAGTTACAAATACATGTTTTTAAGTAACCCATGCTTACATGACAACTTACTTACTAACGAAGGGGATCTCCAAACAGATATCATTTTGCGGGTGCCATGACATAACGCCAAGCGGCATAGGGCCAAATTTTAAAACTTGGACTTATGTCGCTTTATCAAAGTGACATAAGATCAAATTTTTGCTTTGGCCTTATGTCACTTTCACGAAGCGACATAAGACCAGAAATCAATTAACATTTTGAGACATTTAAAAAGGGAACGGGTGAACAGTGAAGTACGTATGGTAAGGATGCCAAATTTTTTGAGACCATCATATATTATCAATAAACATCCATTTAAGAAACGACATAAGGCCAAATTTTTTGAGACAATACCAAATTATAGTACAGTGAAACTTCTCTTCTTATGAAAGTGACATAAGGCCAAGGCAAAACTTTGTTTTAAAATATATATAAATAGTCGTTGGACTGGACTATCAAAAAACTGTATTATCCTAAAACTGTATTGCCCAAAATATCATGTATGAGCAGAAAAAAACCATAGACGTTTTTTTAATAATAAAGTCTACAATTTTGAAAAATATTTGTGTGAAAATACCCACTCCTCTTGAACTGCTGATTCCTCTCCTAGTGAGAATTTTACACGAATTTAATTGTTGTTGAACTGAAGTAACTGTATTACCCCAAAAAACATGAATCAAAACAAATTAAAAGCTGAGAAAAGTAACCCTTGATTACACTTAAAACTTACTTTATATACAACAAACAAATGTATAGCACACAAATACTGAACTACTAAGACGCTGTACTACCCAACAACTGTATTATCCCAAAAAACCTGTATCATTCATGTATGTGCAAGAAAAAAATCGCTGATGAATTTTGACGTCTATAGAATTTTTAATATAATTGTAATAATTATGAAAATAGCCTCTCCCCGTAAACCAATGATTCTTTTCCTAATAAGAATTTCCTACCAATTTAATTGTTGTTAAACTGGATTATCCAAAAAAAAAACACCTATCAAATAGTGGTTTTTATGCAACTCATACTTAAATATGCTGAAAACTTAACGAAGGGAATGCCCTAACAAATATAGAGTTTCACACCAATTTAATTATTATTAAACTGGATTATCCAAAAATAAATGTATTACTAATCTATGTGTCAACAAAAGAAGCATAGACATATTTTTATAATGAAATCTACAGAATTTTTAAGAATATTTGTATTTTAAAGTAGCGCCTCTTGCTGAAATGACGATTCAACTGCTAATGAGACGGGATAACTTGGAAGAGCATAATAGGCAGGAGTATACACGATGCATTCAATATAAAAATAGCCATTCAAAGAACTTATATATAATGAAATAAAAATATATTATATTATCTATGTTTATATGTGGAAATATATGTTTGCCCTCTGGAACAACAAATATTAGTTTTTTTTGTGTGGAAAATTGAAATGCAACCGCTGTGTAAAAAAAAATTAAAATTCAAAACCAAGTGATTGGTGTTTTATCGGTTCAACTCAAGAGTAGTCCTCTTCAAAAACAAGAAAAATCAATTATCGAATGTCTACTGGGATCAGTACGCGTATGAAGAGCCATATGTATGTAAATAACCTATTGACGACTTGAAGTACTTCTGGCGGAAATTTTTGGTAGCTACACAGGAATATAGAATTCTGACAGTTCAACGGCGGGAACAAATTTATATTGAAACTTGAAATTTGATGGAGAAATAAATTTGTAAAAGCTAACATAAAATTGTTAGTTTCAAATACAATTTATTATGGAATATCGAGTAAAGATATGTTCCTTTTGGTATTGTTGGTTGTGAAGTGTTTAGAAGTGATAAGTTATACACAATTGTGCCTTGAAAAATGCAAGAAAAACACGTGTGTTCGAGGAAATTTTATATGTTTTTCATATTCAATTGAATTTTAAGTGACTAGTACATAATGCAAACTGTGTTTGTTGATCAATTAAATAAACAAACGCTGTATTAAAGAAGAAAAAACTACAATTTCTTCTTGCCACAAGTGCAATTTTCACATTTTTCAAAGCACTATTATACTTGAACTGTCTCTTATAATCACTTGACAACCACTTAAATCCAGACTTTGGTACATGCTTTCAACATTAAAACATTTACTGTAGTTAAAAGCATTTATTTTCTAATAGATAATATCGTTTTAAATCACGACCGAATTGAAAGATTCTATGGAAATTTGTTCCTGCTTACGATCTGTCAGAATTCTATATTCCTTTGGCAGGGACAAAATATCCCGCTACGTGGTGCTGTGCCTCAATGAATTCGCGTCAATAATAAAAAAAATAACCTATTGACGCGAAGTCATTGAGGCACAGCACCACGTAGCGGCATTTTTTGTCCCTGCCAAAGGAATATAGAATTCTGACAGATCGTAAGCAGGAACAAATTTCCATAGAATCTTTCAATTTAGTCGTGATTTAAAGCGATATTATCTATTAGAAAATTAATGTTTTTAACTACAGTGAGTGTTTTAATGGTGAAAGCATATACCTAAGTCTGGATTTAAGTGGTTGTCAAGTGATTAAAAGAGACAGTTCAAGTATAATAGTGCTTTGAAAAATGTGAAAATTGCACTTGTGGCAAGAAGAAATTGTAGTTTTTTCTTCTTTAATACAGCGTTTGTTTATTTAATTGATCAACAAACACAGTTTGCATTATGTACTAGTCACTTAAAATTCAATTGAACATGAAAAACATATAAAATTTCCTCGAACACACGTGTTTTTCTTGCATTTTTCAAGGCACAATTGTGTATAATGTATCACTTCTAAACACTTCACAACCAACAATATCAAAAGCAACATATTTTTACTCGATATTCCATAATAAATTGTATTTGAAACTAACAATTTTATGTTAGCTTTTAAAAATTTATTTCTCCACCAAATTTCAAGTTCCAATATAAATTTGTTCCCGCCGTTGAACTGTCAGAATTCTATATTCCCCGGTAGCTATAAAAAATTTCCGCCAGAAGTACTTCAAGTCGTCAATATAAATGGATTTCGAATTGGGACTTGACAACTCTGAACTTTCACTTTTGAACGCACCCTTAAACCCATAACCAAACTGTCAATGTCAAAACCAGAAATCATAAAGCAAAAACACAGTTTCGCTTAAAATTCCGGGGATAAACGTCACAAATTGTACCACGGACAAGGGCGAAGTTGAATATATATGATTTCTGGTCAAAACATCAAGTAGAAACAAATTTTCATCATAAACGAAGAACGTTTACAAGTAATTAACATTTATTACCAAAATTTCTGAGTTGGTGATGGCAATTTTAAAAGCGTTAACGCCAATTTTCTGTCGTGATTCTCGTCCCAGGAGACAAGCAATTCATAGTCTGGTGAAATCTAGGCATGGGCTTGTAAAGTTGCTTGCCAGTAAATGCAAAGCTGTCAACTGCAACCTTCTCTCAGAACTCTCATCGGTGTCATTTCGCCTAATTTTTTGATCAAATGTGGGCAATTCGAGGACGTGAAATTATCCCCTACGAAATACGTACGAGTACAGCGAGTCAGCGCCAAAAGTGAGTGAACAGTCAGCTGAAAGTTTATCCTCCAGAAGAGTTAATCGCCGCACAATCACAAAACGAAAGGACCTTCTCATACTCATACTTGCCTTGACTGCTAAAAGCACTGACACAAGGGAAATCACAAAAATCACGAGTTGCATGATTTTTCCAAACTTGGATTGAAACTTATCCTACTAAGTATTGGCTCTAGAAACACTTCCTCATCAATAATTTTTAGTTTCGTCACGTATGTTAATAATTTGCTAAAATAAAGTTTGTGCCATATATGGTACATCGTGCATTTAGCCATCATAAAACTACCCAAATTTTATTTTTTCATAATATTTATTATAATATTTTTTATGACCGGTAAAGTTCTGTGTGCCCTAGATCCACGGTTGCTGCAAGTAAGTAGTAGATGAGATAACTCAGTCCCTAGACAACCACTTCAATGAAGAAAACAACGTGAACTGGCAACTGTACAGCTAGCAGTACATGGCAGTTCCCACCCAATGGGGGCAACAATGGCTTTGGATTGATATATCACTGAACTCAGATAAGCTGATGCCAGATAAAAGGGAACGTATGCGAGATAAAAGAACAAAATCACTCCGCTCTTTGTTGTTACTTAGCCTACAATTCTTACCAACCGCACGAGTCCCTTGCGGTCGCTGGAGTGAAGCGATCACCTCCTCATTGGCGTCGGATTCGGAAATGATTCCAAACTCTGGAAGTGGGTTGTTTTGCTGTTCTGACATTGTGCTGCTTCTGGGAAGTTGATTTTGCTAAATAATAGATTGCGACTAGGTCCCGTGACTTGTCACTTCGAACTAAATGAGGATTATCACATGAAATGCCTTCCGTGTTCCTGCAAAACCTAAGTGGGATGGCTCCGCCATTGATTTCAATTGAGATATCTTTTTTGTGTATGAATAGCTTAAAAATAAAAATAAATGTTTCGGAGTTGTTGGGAGTAATTAATCTATGCTATCACTACGGTCGCCCGGTCGCTCTGTTTCTCATTTTCTCTTCCACTTTCTGATGATGTTTGAGCCATTGCCATGTATGGGCCATTGGTTGAAACTAAGGACTTGATTTGGCGAAGGAAGGATGCAACAAATTTCTGCTACATGTTAAAAATGTCCCTTATCTAGGGAAAATTAATGACATCCTGGAGGTAATCATCGAATTGGAGAGCAATACTATCAAAAAATGGTCCATGGCCTTGTACGCAAATACCAAGAACAGCAAAATTCCTATCATCCGCTAGACGAAAACAAAAATACTTCCGGCCATCCTAGGTACTCACAGAATTACCTTGACAACAGAGATTTAAGTTGACACGTTTGATTCCTGGAACACATTCGAATGTCTTTTGTGTTACCGATCGGTAGAATAGAATGAATTATAGATTATTTGTTACCTGATGCTTCTAATGAATTCTCTGCCTGGCGATGACGGAGCAAATGCCCGAGCTTCAACATCTCGTTTTCTCGGAAATGACAACAGGTTTTGTGTGTTGTATTTATAAATTCATGGGAGGAAATGATTGCCGATATAGAGACTTTGACATCTTCTTATTTTCCCTTAAGTCCCAATTCCTTTCACTCCATCGTGTTAACGACCTGAAGGGACACTATTTTCCATTCACCTCTTACCAGAGACAGTAGGGAACTATGGTGAATCAGTAAAGCAACAATACACTCAAGGAGTTCGTCCTCCACAAAACATTTGTGACAAATTTTCGTACTAGTCGAAAAAAGTCTTACTACTCGCGAGACCATGAGATGTAAAAGAAGAAACTGCAGCCAAGTGCTGATAGGGGATGAAGTTTGTGAGCTAAGAGATACTTTTTACTATATGACTTTCGAGAAATTACAATTGATTTGACTAACTGTTGGAATTAAAAGTTTAGTCAAAACTCTGAAGTAAAGACCGAAATTGCTCTCTAACACCTGAGCGATTCGGTGAGGTTAGGTTATAGCGGTTACCTATTTCCGGGGATGTAGCTCCTAGACAAACATATGTCTATTGCACAGCCACGTAGACCTTAAATACCGAAGTCAGCGGTACAACAATTTTACTTGTTCTGTCGTTACCGAAGCCAGCGGCACAAGACATATCCTTCAACTTCAGGCCATAGGTTAGGTTAGGTTGAGATGGCTGGAGTATGCACTTAGACCAGTGTTGAGCCATTGTGATGCTAGATTGACTGAGGTCAATCCAATTGAATATATGCGGGTAATCATTTGGAGCCTAGGATGAAGCGTAGTAGATTGCTTATAGGAACCTCACTAAGTTCGCATAAGCTCTCAAAAAAGTAGGCCCCAGATGTTGGCGTAAAAGAGCCGCAAGGGCCGGACAGGAGCAAGAGAGACATGAAATGCTCTCCACTTCCTCCTCGCCTAGGCAGCTTCTGCAGAAATCATTGCTTCAGGCCATGAAATGAAGTTATTCTCGGAGATGTATTTGTTTGGACACTAAGCTTGGCTGGGGAATGTTGTTATTATTATAAATTTATTATTTAGTAAGTAAATTACATGGGTAATATTATAAATAAGTAGCGCTAGCTTTTGGCAAGTTTTTTAAATATAATTTTCTAAGTTAATGGATTGAAAGACTATATACATTATTGATGTTTTCTTCTGAGATATCAGTTAGGAGTTCGAGGAGATTGTGGTTGCATATTTTAATATTTTAATACATGCGGAGTTGATATGTGAGCATAAAAGAAAGTGACTATGGTGAGCGTCTAGTTTTCGTGACAGAGGTGACATACACTCCGGTTCACTTGATTACAGCCACAATATCAGTAAGTATAACCAATTAAATTGCGGTAGATTTGTACATATTTTCAAAAGTTAGAACAAAGTGCCGTTAATTTTGGTCGTATGATCTTTGCATTTTTGTTTTTGTACAAATAAATAAATTCTCTTTATATTGGTATTTTCTTTTTTTTTTCTTTGTAAGCTACAACAAAAACAATACTACATTTTTTATTACTGATATTGTGGCTGTAATCAAGTGAACCGGGGTGTATAGGTGGATCATCTCTGTTCATAAGATGTTTATGTGTGATGTAGGTATGGCCCAGTCGTAGCCGGATATATACAATTACTTTATTATTATTATTATTATAATTTATTACCTTATAATTGAAAATTAGTAAGCTAACAAAATAAGCGCCAACTGCAACGGTCTCGGCTTGATTATAACTTATAATATATTATGCTAAAAGATATTAATTAAATTGGGATTAGTCTAAGAAGTCTACTAAAAAGGTCGTTAATTTTAAGAATGTTACCATCGGTGGGATTTTTTAATAATTCGTGGGCTGATGCATATGTTGTTTGATTAGCCGTTGTACTTTCTGGCCAGTTTCCAAGGTTTCTTCTTCTTCTTAGGGCGCTACAGTCCGAGGTGGACCTAGGCCTCACTCAACATGCCTCTCCAGCCAGCACGATCTTTCGCCAGCTGTCTCCAGTTTCGCACACCAAGCCGGCCGAGGTTCCCCTCGACTTGTGTGCGCCACCTTGTACGTGGACGTCCTCTGTTGCGTTGTCCCACAGGCTCAGAGTCGAAGACTCTTCGGGCTGGAGCTAAGTTGTCCATACGCTCTACATGGCCTAGCCATCTTAGGCGTTGGATCCGTAGACGCCTGGCTAGACTCATGTCGCTGTACAGCCCATACAGTTCGTGGTTGAACCTTCTCCTCCAAAAGCCATCAACGCAAACAGGATCAAAGATCGCGCGCAGAACTTTTCTCTCGAAAAGACCAAGAGACTGTTCATCCGCTTGGGATATTGTCCATGCCTCTGCACCGTAATGCAGGACTGGGATGATCAAGGTCTTATATAAAGTCAGCTTGGTCTTCCGAGAGAGGGCTCTACTACTCAATTGCCTTTTGAGCCCATAAAAACAGCGGTTGGCAAGAGTAATTCTGCGTTTGATCTCGGTACTGATGTTGTTTGTACTGTTAACCGCGGAGCCAAGGTAGACGAAGTCCTTTACTACCTCAAAGTTATAGCTGCCTATGGTGACGTTCTGGCCAAGTCGTCGATGTTGTGCGTCCTTTCTCGATGACAGCATATACTTTGTTTTGCCCTCGTTTACCGCCAGACTCATTTTAGCCGCTTCCGTTTCAATGCCAGCAAACGCATCATTGACGGCTCGCTGTGTTCGCCCAATCACGTCAATGTCATCCGCGTAAGATAGCAGTTGAACGGACTTTTGGAAGATCGTGCCTCTTGTGTTGGCCAGTGAGTTTTGCACGATCTTCTCAAGAACGATGTTAAAGAAATCACATGACAGCGCGTCGCATTGTCTAAAACCTTTTTTGACATTGAAGGTCTCGGTGAGTTCGTTACCGACCTTGATGGAGCAGCGAGAGTTCTCCATCGTCATCCTGCTCAGTCTGACGAGTTTGGTAGGAATGTCAAAACATGGGGCTGTATAGCTCGTCTCTATACACGCTGTCATATGCGGCCTTGAAATCGACAAATAGATGGTGTGTGTCGATTTGCATTTCTTGGGTCTTCTCCAGGATCTGCCGCAGTGTGAAAATTTGATCGATGGTGGACTTCCCGGTCCTGAAACCACACTGAAAGGGACCTATCAGTTTGTTCACGAATGGTTTCAGGCGTTCACACAAAACGGCAGAGAAGATCTTGTAGGCGATGTTAAGGAGACTTATCCCTCGATAGTTGGCGCAGTCAAAGGGGTCTCCTTTCTTGTGGATCGGGCAAACGATACTGAGATTCCACTCATCGGGCATGCTTTCCTCCGACTATATCTTACAGATGAGCTGGTGCATGCGTTCAACCAGATCACCTCCAGCTGCTTTAAACATTTCGGCGGGCAGACTATCTGCACCAGCAGCTTTATTAGACTTCAGTCTCGATATCGCTATCTTGACTTCGTCTAGGTCGGGGGGACGGTATTCTCTTCTATCATCGTCCGTTGTGTTGAGTTTCCAAGGTTTAGTAGATGTTTTTTGTCTATGGGTAAACTGCAGACAAGACATGTTTGAGGATTTGCCCTTTGAACAAGATGTTGATGAGTAGTCTTTGTGTGACTTGGACATAATAATAATATAATAATGGCGGCGCTACAGTCCGAGGTGGACCTGGGCCTAGCTTCTCAGCAACCACTCGTGTTGTGCGTGCTATTGTTCTGTCACGAGCGGACCTACAGTTTTTAATGCCGACTCCGAACGGCGAGATTGAGAAGCTTTTTCTAGACTGTTATACTCTTTGAGCATTGTCAGTGACTCGAGCGTAGGAGTCGACACACCTACCCACTACGCCACGGAGCCCACCTAGACATAATCTAATTAATATGGTGTTCATTGCCTGTGAGGTGCTAGTTGGGTAAGCTGGAGAAGATCTGTCCGGGTTGATCTGTGTATACTGATTATGATAATTGTTCTAATCCAATAGTTGTATAGACCTTAGGTATGAGGTGGCTAAGGTGTGCACTTAGACCAGAGTTGATCCATTGTGCAGCCACATGGTTTGACTGAGGTCAATCCAATAAAGTATTTGTGGGAAACCATTTGGAGCCTTTAATGAAGCGTAGGAGATTATTAATGGGAACCACACTAAGTTCACATAAGTTATTGAAAAAGTAGGCCCCTAGATGTAGGCGTCGAATAGACGCTATGGCCGGACAGGAGCGGAGAAGGTGTGAAACGCTTTCCACTTCCTCCTCGTTTAAGCAGCTTCTACAGAAATCATTAACTGGGACGCCTAGTCTACTGGCATGATTTCCTATGAGGCAGTGTCCTATGATGACACCGACGATTGTACTTATATTCGATCTATCAAGAGATATTAAATCCTTAGATCTTCTGAGGTCTAGCTTAAGCCAGATCATTCTGGAGGTGTGACACGTAGTGCCACTCGCCCATCTGCTATTTATTTCATGAGTTGCCTCTAATGAGAGCAACAATTTACAGGTTGTGAGGGGCATACCCAAGTTACTGTGTTTAGGAAGTAATGGCTGTGAAGTTGCGATATTGTATAGACCTTAGCTTGCTGTTGATTAGGCGTATGATGTCGAGTTTGGTTTTAAATTCAAATCTGTAGATTAGAGCGCGGAATGCACGAGTGGCGGTAGTGTCAGCATATTCATTGCCTTGGATTCCAACATGACTAGGAATCCACATAAGCTTAACTGTATTAGGAGACCTGATTATGCAGTCTCTAATCCTATTAATGATTTCAAAATGTGATATTTCAAAAATATGATACGCATATTTTTGAGAGCACAGCTAAAATTTTAAAGATCGATAAGGCTTCGGCAGTAAAAATGGATGGGTTATTGGATAGTAGGTGGAGGCGTCTTCGTTGGTAGATACAAAGGAAGTTTAGTTTGAGTTTAGTTTTTGAGTCGTCTGTGAAAATGAACTTCTATCTTCCCGGCTTTAAGGCGTCAGCAATGCTCAGAAACTCTGCACGAAAAGCTTCTTTTGTGGGGTAGTTCTTAAGAGAATTTGTCAAATTCATTATGAACGAATTATTTTGTCTGCAGCAAGGCGGGTATTGCGGTATGAAATTATTCGATATTTTGATGAGGAGGTCTAAACATTTAGCAGATGTCACAGAGCGGTCGATGGCGGATTCTATACGTCTCGAAGTTCTTTTAAATGCAGAAATTACACCCTTATCTATGATCGAGACCCTTGAAAGCTTCAGCTTTACAAAAAGTTCAGACACCGTCTAGCTTTCACAGCGTGCACTTCGTGTTGACTTTTTCCAGTTAGTGTCTTGCGACTGATATCTCTTTCGGATAACATATAGGCATCTCGCTTACTCTATATTCTTGCCCTCCTGTCATAACCGCGTGTTTCAGCCTTAGCACAATGCGCGCAAATAAAGAAAAAATGGCCCCGGGGCCAAACAAACCAAAACCCGGGAATCGTTTTAGTGATCTTGCCGATCTTTCTGATGTGCAAATCACAGAACCCCGTCCCAAGAGGTACAGATCTGTCGAAGATTTCCCTAGTTTACCCCAAACACATAACCTCAAAAATCCCAGATTTGTTATTATCACTGCCAAGGATGCTAGCAAACCCCTTTCTTCTGTCAGCATATTTGCCCTACGAAAAGCAATTGATGGAATTAGCACCGAGTACGAAAGTATCTCGCAGTATTGCAGATAAATTCTTGCGTACTACCAATCTAGCTAACCAATGCCCCGTATCTGTTAACCTACACTCCCAACTCAACTCATCTAAGTTTATGCACCGTGTCTTATCAATATCAATGAAGAAGAAATTATAAATGAAATTAAATCGCAAGGTGTTATGGCCGTTTATAAATTCACAAAACAGGTCGACGGGAATACACGTCCGACTGGGTTAATGCTATTTACTTTTGACCTTTACCAATTTCCAACAACTGTAGAAATTGGTTGGTATAAAGCTAGAGTGCAGGAGTATGTCCCCAATCCCATGAGATGTCAAAACTGCCAACTCCTCGGTCATACCGAAAAGAGGTGCAATAAAAATAGTGCGTGCGACACATGCAATCTACCCCCACACAACCCCTCCGAGTGTACACGTATTATGTGCGCAAATTGCTCGCAGGCCCATCCCTCTTCATCAAGACAATGTCCAAAATACCTACAAAACAAGGAAATCTTGAAAATCAAAACACGCAATAAATGTACAATGGCCGAAGCCAAACGCATACACAACCAAACACTTCCATCTTATTCTATATCTCATTCAAGCATCTACTCAGAGCAAGTTAAAAAACCACAAACTCAACAAAATTCCGGCGTTACTACCGCAAGATCTTCACACTCACAAATCGTGTTGTGCGTGCTATTGTTTTTTCACGAGCGGAGGGGACCTACAGTTTAATGCCGACTCCGAACGGCAATTTTGAGAAGCTCTTTCTATACAGTTATACTCTTTGAATATTGTCAGTGACTCGAAAGAGGTGGAGCCCTGGAAAAATGTTTGATGTTTTTTTTTCGAGATTCGAACCGACGACCTCGAGCGTAGGAGTCGACCCACCTACCCAATACGCCACGGCGCCCACAAGTTTTTCTTTACCGACGCAATCATCTCTTCGTAATGCAAAAATTCTATTTTATATCTCTCCTTTTATAGTAACCACAGCAGAGCTTTTCACTGGCACTGCTGATATTATAGACGAATCGGTACAAAATAAATAAAGGAATACAAACACAAATTCAATTTCACAAAAAAGCTTTTGAAGAACTTCACAAGGAATAATAGATTTTACAGCAAACACAAGAAACTTGACAAGAATATAGCTTTTACAGTGTATGCACAAAATAAAGTAACAAGAAGAACATAATATATTGAAAAAAAATATGAATAAATAGTGTGCTTGCTACAGATCTGTTATTTTGTCAAAAATCGACTACGGTTTAGCGATATATGGTAAATGTTTGAAATCGTCCATCCAACTCATCACATCACCATACCACGCAGCCATCAGAAGTGGCTTGAGGGCTTTTCGAACTACTCCAATTCGGAACCTCTTGACAGACGCTGGATTACCACAACTGACCGAAAGAATCGACTATCTTACTGCATGCACTATACAAAAAATTAACTGCTCCAGAAGGTCACCCATTCATAACGACTTCAAAAACATCATAAAACGGAAGAAGAACCTAAGACTTCAATCAACTCTAAGCTCCGCTCTTGCTTCAGCCAAAGACCTTGACATACCCATTGGCAATAAGAAATTTAATTCAATGCTCTACCCGTCTTGGAATTTTCCAAAAGAATCCATAATTCTCAACCTCAGCAAATATTCCATCAAGACAAATAGTAACGACGTCTTTAAAGACACTTTTCTCGAAATGGCAGAAAGTTACAAGAAACAAGGATGGAACCTCTTGTTTACAGATGCCTCAAAATCGCAAAACGGCACATCATTCGCTGTTGTCGCTGAAGACTTAACAACCATTTCCAAAGGTCTTCTCCCAGCTTTCACTTCAATATTTACAGCGAAGCTTTTCCCATTCTCACTGCAATTGACTACTCAAAAAAAATTAAGAGTATAATATTCACAGACAGTCTGTCCTCTGTAACAGCCATTAAAAACGTAAATAATCATAGTGATATTATCGAAGCCATTCGCGATAAACTCATCTCCAGAATAATAATAATAATAATAATAATGGCGGCGCTACAGTCCGAGGTGGACCTGGGCCTAGCTTCTCAGCAACCACTCGTGTTGTGCGTGCTATTGTTGGGGGGGACCTACAGTTTAATGCCGACTCCGAACGGCGAGATTGAGAAGCTTTTTTCTAGACAGTTATACTCTTTGAGCATTGTCAGTGACTCGAAAGAGGTGGAGCCGTGAAAAAATGTTTAATGTTTTTTTCGAGATTCGAACCGACGACCTTGAGCGTAGGAGTCGACGCACCTACCCACTACGCCACGGCGCCCACATCTCCAGAATAGGAAAACTAAAAATCGCCTGGGTCCCAGGGCACGGAAATGAAATGGCGGACACTGTAGCCAGATCAGCTCTAAAAGAACCTCTTACCACGTTCTATGCCTACAACAAAAGAGACATAAGAAACCATCTACCCAAGACGAAAATCTAATTGGTTAAACTATCAACACAGCTACACTCAATTCAACCCTAACGGTGAAAAAGCCATATACCCTAAAGATTTGTCACATAAGAAGATAAAAATATATATTAGACTGCGAATGGGCCACACCAACATAACACACAAATACCTCATCACGAAAGAAACGCCCCCGCTTTGTCACTTCTGCGACGAAAACCAAACGCTTACCATAAATCATCTTTTTTCATGTAACCAAATTAATTTAATAAGTACGACTATTAACCATACAAATTTAACTGAACTCTTAACTAAAATATCATACGACAATGTAAACAATGTATATAGGCTGATATCAGCACTTCATTTAGAAAATCTTATATAGACTGTATTACCAGCTGTAAGCACTATCAGCTCGAGCTTCATACTTATAATTATTGACAATGTAATTTAATTCTTTGTTAATCTATTATATAAAAATAAGTTGGGATTTCCTTCCTGACGCTAAAACTCCAGAACGCACGAACCGATTGCCACGGTTTTGCATTCGTTGGAAAGGTCTCGGGCTCCGTTAGGTTTATAGCAAACAAAATTCAGGAAAATTTTCAACAAAAAAACAGGAAAACAGGGAAAATCATTTTTTACATACAGCGCCATCTCTGATAAATAGCATGTACTACAAACCAATATGGTTTTGCATGGTGGTGGAGGAGATGGCGCCAGTACGTGGTGTGTGAGTATCCCTCACGAAAATAAGTACAATTCATTTTAAGTAGATGGCGCCGCACAGTGGTTTCATTTGTATGGGAAGTGCGGTCAAAACTCTAAATTTAATTTTAACTGATGGAAAGTAAATTTTTTTAAAGCACAAGCGATATCTTCATCGACGACGATATCACAATACGTCTCCTCTTCGTTCTAGACGAGCTTTCCAAAAATGGCTTTATTGGTCTGCCTTGACCTTACTGTCACTTAACTGTCCGGTTATCATAGATAATTACTGCATTAAAAAAAAACAATTTGATTAATTTTGAAAATTTGATTTTGATTTCATTCAAACGCTAACTTAAAACCGGTATTGTGTTCTCTGTGAAATTGTGAAATTGAGGTTAAAGTTATTCGTTTTCTAACAGTTCAATTGGAAACCATCAAATCAATCACGCGTATTGTGCAAATTTTTATTCAATTTCAACAGCAGGCATTTGTCCTTAAGGTGGTAAGTTGAACTGTGAAAATAATGTGGATCGTGCATTTGAGGTTAAATTCACCAGTCTGTCCATAGTCCAAAATGCCTAGAGGACGACGTGCGAACATCGACCGTCACACAAGACATGCAAGCCAGCAACAAGTGTATTCACAGAACTTAAGCGAAGAAAGACACAATATAATAAGAGAAAATGGCCGATTGAGACAACGCGTGAGCACACGAAGATCATTGGCATCATACAATCGCTTGGCATTCCAATATGATCCCACTGCGAACTACAGTGATGATGACAATTCAGATATTGGACCAATGACGACTTTATGCCGATATTGCAATGCGTTAAAGTTCAAAAGAGAAACGGCTGGATTGTGCTGCGCAAGTGGAAAAGTCAAACTGGATCCATTACTTACACCACCACAGCCACTGAAACCATTGTTCGATGGAAGTGATCCCGATTCCAACCATTTTCTTCAACGCATTCTTAAATACAATAACTGCTTTCGCATGACTTCCTCAATTGCAACACATAACAACTACACATACACCACACACTACATGATCACACGATCAGAAGTCACACCGTATTCTTCAACAAATGATTGTTTGCAATTACAGATATAAGGACAAATATATCATTTGCATGGTTCAATGGTGCCAACACCAGATATATTTCATTTCGTCGATGGTGGATCAGCTGAATGTGCGGTGCAATATACAGGAAACACAACAGTTAAAGAGACGAATTATTGAACAGTTGCAAGCATTTTTTCAGGCTAATAACGCTGTGGTTAATATGTTCAAAACAGCATTGGAACGAATGCCATCGGATACGCACAAATTTGTCATAAGAGCGGATCGTACCTCAACAGGTGAACATGTGCAAAGATTCAATGCACCCACCGTTGATGATGTTGCTGCATTTATTGTTGGCGATCCAACTAAATCACGAGACATTGTCGTTCAGCGAAGAAGCAATATCATGCATCGTGTAAACGAGACACATCGTTTGTACGATGCGTTACAATATCCAATCATTTATTGACAAGGGCAAGACGGATACGACATCACGTTGAAGATGGTCGATCCAATTACAGGTACAATATTCACACACTAATTATTGCTATTATTGGTTTCCATTAACAATCCATTTAATTTTGCATTTTCAGGCGTATCAACGAACAAAAATCTAAGCGCAATGAATTACTATGCGTATTGTATGATGATTCGTACACATGAGGAGAATGTCATTCTGAAGTGCCATCGGCTATTCCAGCAATTCGCTGTCGACATGTATGTCAAAGTCGAGACCGAACGTTTAGCGTTCATCCGATTCAATCAGGCAAAGCTACGATCTGAGGACTATATACACTTGCGTGATGCTATTCATTCAGATGGTAATGTTCAGAATATTGGACGTCTGACGATTCTCCCATCATCTTATATCGGAAGCCCACGCCACATGAACGAATACGTTCAAGACGCTATGACGTACGTGCGAAATTATGGAACTCCGGATTTATTTATTACGTTCACATGCAATCCGAAGTGGACGGAAATTGAACGTGAGTTGGATCCGGGCCAAAAACCGCTAGATCGCCATGACATAATCGCCAGAGTATTTCAGCAAAAACTCAAGGTTATGATAGATGTGCTTACTAAGTATCGAGTTTTTGGTGACACACGTTGTTATATGTACTCGGTGGAATGGCAGAAGCGTGGACTACCGCATGCTCATATCCTAATTTGGTTGCTGAACAAATTACATTCAAATGAAGTGGATGACATCATATCAGCTGAAATTCCTAATCCAGTCACTGATCCCCATCTACACAACATTGTGACGACACAGATGGTGCATGGACCGTGCTGTGCATTAAATCCATTATCGCCTTGCATGGCTGATGGATAGTGCACAAAACGATATCCGCGACCGTTAGTTGCTGAAACAGTCACAGGGAACGATGGATATCCAGTTTATCGTCGGCGTTCAAAAGAAGATAATGGTCGAACTATCAAAGTTAAAGTTCAAAATCAAGAGATTGAGATCGGAAATGAATTCATTGTACCATATTGCCCGCTGCTATCACGAATTTTCGAAACACATGCGAACGTTGAGAGTTGTCATTCGACCAAATCAGTCAAATATTTGTGCAAGTACGTCACAAAAGGCAGCGACATGGCTGTGTTTGGTATTGCGTCGGAAAATGCGATTGACGAAATCAGCAACTTCCAAATGGGCAGATACGTCAGTACTAATGAAGCACTGTGGCGATTATTGTCATTTCAAATTCATGAAAGCTATCCCACAGTTGTACATTTAGCAGTGCATTTGGAAAATGGACAAAGAGTTTACTTCACTGAGGCTAATGCGGCACAACGAGCTGAGAGACCACCATCGACAACATTGACTAGCTTCTTTGCAATGTGTGAAGTAGATCCATTCGCAGCGACGCTGATGTACGTTGAAATGCCCAAGTATTACACTTGGAATCAATCAACAAAGAAATTACAACGTCGCAAACAAGGAACCCCAGTTCCAGATTGGCCACAGGTGTTTTCCACTGATGCGCTAGGTCGCATGTATACTGTTCATCCTAGAAATGATGAATGTTTTTATTTGCGACTGCTGTTGGTAAATGTACGTGGACCAAAATCATTTGCGCATTTGAAAACTGTGAATGGCCACCAATGCCAAACATATCGAGAAGCATGTCAACTATTGGGTTTGCTGGATAACGATTCTCATTGGGATTTAACACTTGCGGATTCAGTTGTTTCATCAAATGCGTACCAAATACGAACGCTGTTCGCAATTATCATCACCACATGTTTTCCTTCACAACCAATTCAGTTATGGAACAAATACAAAGACGACATATGTGAAGATATCTTGCATCGCTTGCGCATTCGAACGAATAATCCCGACATGCAAATAACCGATGAAATCTACAATGAAGGATTGATTTTGATTGAGGATCAATGCTTGACTATTGCAAACAAGCTACTGATTGAAGTAGGAATGATTGCGCCAAATCGATCGATGCACGATGCATTCAACCAAGAATTAAATCGAGAGCTGCAATACAATGTTGATACATTGCCGTTGCTGAATGAACAGCAAAAACAAGTATACGAAACATTTGTCATTTCATTGATTTTGGCCACTATTCGATCAAGATGTGACATAGCTTTGGCGTTAGCATCATCTGGAATTGCGGCGACTCTTCTAGACGACGGTCGTACTGCACATTCTGCGCTTAAGTTGCCACTCAATTTAAACACAATTGATACTCCAACATGCAATATTTCCCGATCCAGTGCAATGGGAAAATTGTTGATGCAATGCAAGCTCATTGTTTGGGATGAGTGCACAATGGCACATAAGAAATCACTTGAAGCACTTAACTTCACACTGAAGGATCTTCGGCGAAATAACAACATCTTTGGCGGCTTGATGATATTGTTGGCAGGCGATTTCAGGCAGACGTTGCCAGTAATTCCCCGTGGAACGCCAGCAGATGAATTGAATGCTTGCCTGAAGGCATCACCTTTGTGGAATAACGTAAAAACATTATCGCTAACCACTAATATAAGAGTTCAACTTCAAAATGATCAAAGTGCTGCACAATTTTCCAAACAATTGTTAGCTGTTGGAAATGGAAAAGTCCCAGTTGATGCAACAACTGGATTAATTACTCTTACCTCTTACGCTCTTATTGAAAATGCTTTCCCAAACATTAGTGAGAATTATCAGAATTATGCTTGGTTAAGTCAACGAGCAATTCTCGCCGCAAATAATAATGATGTACACGCACTGAATTTCACCATTCAATCAAAAATCGCTGGCGACTTGGTGACATACAAATCCGTTGATTCCATAACAAATCCCGATGATGTAGTAAATTATCCAACGGAGTTTTTGAACTCTCTGGAGTTACCAGGATTTCCACCACATAACTTGCAACTCAAAGTTGGTTCAGTTATTATGATATTGCGTAATTTGAATCCACCGCGACTTTGCAACGGTACTCGACTTGCGGTGAAAAGACTTATGCCGAATTTGATTGAGGCAACCATTATTAACGGAAAGTACGCAGGTGAAAATGTATGTATGTAACGCTTAGTGTTTCCGGAATAAATTTAGAAAATCATTGTTTTTCACATGGGCAGCTATACGTTGCGTGTTCACGAGTTGGGAAACCATCCGCTTTGTTTGTGTTAACGTCAGACCAAAAAACAAAAAATGTGGTTTACCAAAGAGCACTTCAATGAAACGGATAATTTGCGGACACGTATAACGCTTCGATTCAGTATTTACTTTGGATTCACTTTCATTTTTTACTTAGAGAAGTTCAACTAAATTACACTTCATTTTTGTAATCGAAATGAATTCATTACTGTTGTGAAATGAAATAAAATTTTTCCTTTTCAAATATAAAAAAAAAATTATTTTTCTTCATCTTTTAATCCTCAAACGAAATGTTACAAAAAACGAAACCATCTGGTGGCGAAACGGAGTTCACCGGGTTTGCTAGTAAACTTATAATAATAATAGTAATAATAATTATTAGTCCCTATACAGAGCGACAATTTATCTGAAAACGAGTACGAATTCTAGGTATTAGATAATAAAAAGGAAACGAAGATAATTACTCCTCAAGAAGACAAATACAAAAATGACGAACGAAATTTGGAATATTGAATTGCTCCGCCTGGCAGCACAAACAATAAATAAAAACTTTTCAGGCAATCCACTTGCCCCTACGCCATTTTTAAATTTTGCAGAGCGTCGCTGCAGAAAGTCAAATGAATCTATTAAGGCACTTCATACTTACCAACTCCCGCGGATGGACACATTGTCGTGGTGCGGGGGCTTAAGCCGACCCGCAAGCCTGCTGAAGGAACGACTCTGCCTGGCACTGGTGCAACGCAACAGCTTCGGACAGGGGTGCTCCAATCAGAAGGATGGGGTGATTGGCGAACTAAGTCTATCATCCCCCTAATCCAGGGTGTCATGGGAGCCGTGCCCACTGGATGGTTCGCAGCCAGGGGGTAAATACCGGCTGTGTTCTAATGGAGCCTCTCTGATACCGGGCCACCTTGGAGAGTAACTCTGTCCTTACCGCATTACTGCGAGGCTCTGATGCGGCTGACCACCTTTTCCTCTGCTACTCGTGGGATCAAAATGGATTCGAAAACTCAAAAAAAAGTATAAAAGGCGTGCTGAATAGGCTGCGGGGGGCTACCGTAGCTGATGCAGCAAGCCGGGTTGAGTATGGGCTAAAATTCGAAAGAAGTGCAAAGACTGTCGCAAGCTGCGGGGTTAGCGGAAGGTCGGTGCAACCCAGCACTAGCCGGAAAGCGAAAACCCCAAGGCAACCGATAGGCGTGAGCACAGAAACTGCGAAAAGAATAAGCGGGAGCCAAGCTCTAGCTTCCCGACCTCCAACTGAGATGGTGGGGGGAAAAGGGGAAGTGGAGACTCAATACTCTGTGACTCCTGTGAACCCTCTTCGACCAAGGTGACGAGAAATAGGCGCAGGTGTCCACAGTTGCCCCCCACGGGACAACCCGGCTGAATGGATGATCCACTCCGAAAGGAGCTCAGTGGTGCTGGAAGTAGGTGGTATCTTCGCTACCTCGAAAAGGGTTTCACACCTGAAGAAGCGAGGAAATAGGCAGAAGAGCACAGGGCTAAGCCCAGCTCGGAGCCTACCACCTCAGGTAAAAGGAGCACCTCCTGTGCCTAATGCACACAAAAGGAAAAGGGTAACGTCGAAGCTGGACAGGTCGGAGGCGGGATCCTCGAGACAAGTTGCTGTTTCAAAGAGCAGAAGCTATGCAACTGTTGCAAAAGCAGCGGGAGCTGGCAGAAGGCTCACAGGGACAGCGATAGCCGAGAGGGTAGCAGTTCTCCCTTGCAATTATCCAAGGGAGATGCTGTGTGCTGAAGACCGGAAAGGACTAGAAGATGCCCTTGTATCTGAAATGGCTCTTGGATGGGAGCACAAGCTCAAATTTCAGGGCATTCATTTCAGGCATGGGATGTTACTAGTTGACTGCGAAACTCCGCAGACGGCGGAATGACTGAAACTGGTAGCACCCAAAATTAGTAATTCGAAGGGAGTGGGCCTGATCACAAAATGTGGGAAGGAGATACCACGTATCCATTCCATAACCATTTATTTCCCCAAAAGCGCTGGACAGGAGCACAAAACAACACTAGCTCTCCTCGAAGCGAGGGAACCGGGCAGGTACTGGGCCTCGGAGTAGACGAACAGTCCTTTGACGTTATAAGACGTCAGAACAATTCCCTGAGTTACAGGTTCAGCAGAGTTGCAGTGTCTGGACTCAAAAGGTCGGAGGAGGAGATGAGTCAGTTGACCACTCCAAACCCAACTTCTCCTCCTGCACAGGAGAAATCAGATCCACAGCAGGTTGTAACACTCGCTCCTTCTGTTGAGCAAGTAACTGAGGGAGGAGATGAATACATGTCCCTGTCGGAAGACTCGTTCTCTGATGGGGAACATGAGATGACGGTAGTAGACATAGAGGAGAGTATACTCCTCCAGGAGGATAGCATTAGCCCCCAACGAGCAATAAGCTCGATGCTCCCCTCCCACAAACTTAAGCCCAAAGTTCAAAGTTCAATTTATTTGTAGTTCGATTTGTACAGTTTTAGTTACATCCAACATGTATTACTTTAGAGATACAGAACAGAAGTTCTTTACAACTAAGATAGTTCAATGTATATATAATAAGAAAAATTTAATACATTAATAGGAAAAGTTCAGGGAAAAAACACTACAATCAAAAACCCCTATTATGACTCTTACAACTAATGACTCTTATAGCTAAATTGCACCTAGGCCCAACTATGCAGCATGCAAGAACGATATAACTATGTATAGTATTAATCATATCTTAAGATTGATTTTTCCTTAATTTAAGATGTTACGAATAAGCTCACTCTCACAATGAGAGCATTTGCTTAAAAAATTCTGGTGTAATTTACCAATGAGATGTGACATGGTATTTACATTTGCTTTTTCATGGAGCCTCATAGTAGAGAAATGCCAGGGCAGATTTAACATTAGCTTTAGCACCTTGGTTTGACATATTTGTAGTTTTTTTAATGTGAGATTTGGCACAATCGGCCCACACAGGTGCACCGTACGTTAAGACTGGTTGAAAAATCGTTTTGAAAATTAGTAGTTTGTTACCAAATCCCTGAATGATTTCAATCGTGGGCAAATCCATGAATTTTCCCCTCTTTTCGTGATGTATCCATGAATTTCCGCTCTTTTCGTGGTGTATCCATGCATTTTTTTCTCTTAAATCCACGAACTTAGTGGTGGAATCCATAAATTTTGTGATAGTATGCGTAAATCCCAACCCAGCAGAAAATGTGTTTGCTAAGGGAAAAATAAGGGATACGAGACGGAGAACACTTACTGTATAATTATAAAAAGCCGCCATATTATATGGAATAAATATGACCATAAGAAATGTCTGTTACATATTACTTATTTCTGGACTTAAATAAGGGTTACGTATCTTAAGACTTACTTAGGCATTATAATAAGGTGTAAAATAAGGATTTCGTTTCTTAAGACTTATTTAAACATTATAATAAGGTGTAAAATAATCATGTTTGGCATTATACTTGGAAACGATTCTACTTCAAAACGATTATTCTTAGAAACATATCGCGCGTTTTAAAACAGAAGAATTCTTCTGAATTTATTTATCTTTCGTTGACGCTTGACTGGCAGTTTAGTGAAGAACTTTAAACGTGCAACATCGTGAAGTTTATGAAGAAGCTAAAATAAAAAAGTGAAAAAATATAAAATAAAATTAAAAAATAAGCAAAATGAATCAACAAGAAGGTAAGAATTAATTTGTACTTAAAAAAAATTTAAATTAATATTAAACTAATAACATTTCCTGAAGAAAATAACCTCGGCCAATAACCCTTCCCAATAATAAATCCCGACGATTATAATGAAGAAATTCAGCCACCATCACCAGATAACTCCTCGATAGCAACAACTGTAGTCAGTTTTTCATCCGACCCAAGAATGATTGCCGAATTCCAAGGTAGTTTTGCTCTGTTTGGTTTCAATTGAAGGTCGTAAAAACCAAATCATTCTTTATTTTAGAATTGAAAGAAACCGTAAAGGCTTTGCAGAATGTAGTTCAGGCTCAATCAACTGTAATTGCGGAGCAGACTGTCCAAACCAGCTCAATATACAATAAGCTCTTCGCTACAGCCATGACCGATGTCTACAATTTTCCGATAAAATCTTCAGAACATCTTGAAGATTTGGATCGTAAATTAAAATCTGAACCCCAATTTGAAGCAGACCTCGAAGTTTTATATAATCAATGATACATTTCGTTTTAATACCGTTGTAAATTTGCAGAAAATATATATTTTATCAAAAATAAGAGGAAAGGTGGGAAAAAGCTTTAGCTTTATTATGTCGGACGACTTCCTCTCCGAGATAAATTGGAACGCACGGAAGCAGATGAAAGCTATTCAAAATTACAAATTTTTTGAATCGACTCTCTATGGTAATTTCATTACTTTACTTTTACTATTGTTACAGACTGAATGCAACCACGAAAGAAAATAAAAAAGGCTCAAACAACTATTATTCAAATTTATTTCGTCTCTTAGCACTCTTTCAACAAGACAAATGCGATCGGTCTAGTGGTTGCGACGAAAGTGGAAGAGTACTTCCTCCTCTGCCAATAGGAACCAAGCGTGGGAGGTGTCACGAAAATATTGCAGTAACTGGACTTTGCAACCATATGGGTTAAGTGACATTTACATGGGCGAATTTTACATATATTTTAATAATTTTCAAACAAAGTTAACAAATTAATTAATAAATACTCAAAAAAAACATTTCTCAACAACTATATTACAATGTTTTTAATAATTTATTATTACTATTTTCAGCTTCCGTTCACAATGCCTACAGGTCGTGCGAAAAATACGTGGCGGACCTAAAAGATGTCATAAGGAAGGGGAACAAGCTGGACCAAAGAAAATTTCAGCAAAGATTAAAATCTGTATAATTTTTTTTATAATTATTATAATTATTACATATGTACATATATGAACTTTTTTTTTTTTAATATTGTCATAATGATTATATTATATATAATATTAAAAAAAAATTTTTTTTTTTGTTTTGTAATATAGTGTAATATAACATTTAATTTATTATATTTTTTAAGATTATCTATTTATAATTTATTTGTAAGCAAAATAAATTTGTTAAAATGAATATGTATTTTTATTATTTTTTTAATTTATTATGATTTAGAAATGGACAATAATACTCCCTATAATAAGGTCTATATCAGGTAACCAGAGCAGAATATATCCATTATAATAAT
Source organism: Myathropa florea (assembly GCA_930367185.1). Lineage (NCBI taxonomy): Eukaryota > Metazoa > Arthropoda > Insecta > Diptera > Syrphidae > Myathropa > Myathropa florea. The sequence goes on from OV884006.1 coordinate 5,813,192, forward strand.
GCTTACATAAGGTAATCAAAGCTTACTATATCCCTTATAATAAGGCATATATGGATATAGTTAATGCTTATTTTATGCATTATAATAATGCTTCAAATAAGGCAGAGAAAATGTATGCCTTATGCCCAATCTCATCGCAATATTAAAATAAGGAATAAAATAAGGAATACTGCATGCAATCTGGTATCATTATGAGTAATAAGACTTACATACTAAGGCTTAGATTATGTTGTAATAAATCTTATATAACCATTATATTGTTTGCTGGGCAGTTTTGATTAAAATTCCGGGGATAAACGTCACAAATTGTAACACGGACAAGGGTTAATTCTGGGCGAAGTTGGATATCTCTTTACTATTTGATTTCTGTATAAAACCTGCACGTTGTCACTGAAATGATTACATAGGAACTGAGAATTGAGTTTATTATTTCGAGAATTTTCCTCAAGGATATATTTGAGTGCTTATGCAATAAATTATCTTGCACAGTTTGAATGGCATATTGTGTGAACTGGTGAAATTATGTAGTTTGTATATTTGAAAATAATTGCGTTCAGAAAGCTTTTAGAAAGGCAAAGGTAGCTTGGACGAACTAAAATTTTATGAAAGTCAGTATATCGATAAATTGCATATTGTTTGTTTAGGCTTACAATGCGCCCCCAAACGCTTGGCGTCCTGTGCATTTGCACATCCTGCACATATGGTAGGGCCGGCCCTGCAAGTGGCATACTTCTTCTAAGATGGGATACATTTTTTTCTTTTTTTTTGCGAGGGTAAGTGAAAATCTTCAAAAGAAACTACGAGGACCGTTCCCTCATAGCGAAAGGGATTTTTACCCAGTAAAACTTTTATCAAATGGATATAAAGTTCGGACAGAAGCTTGCCGGGACGAAAATGGACAACTAATAGTAGATTCGCAGTCGATACTGAGAATTTGGCAAAATCATTTCTGCAGACTGTTGAACGGCGATGAGGACACAAATACCGCTGTCAGGCAGAATGTTCCACTCAACACAACGGACGATGATAGAAGAGAATACCGTCCCCCCGACCTAGACGAAGTCAAGATAGCGATATCGAGACTGAAGTCTAATAAAGCTGCTGGTGCAGATAGTCTGCCCGCCGAAATGTTTAAAGCAGCTGGAGGTGATCTGGTTGAACGCATGCACCAGCTCATCTGTAAGATATAGTCGGAGGAAAGCATGCCCGATGAGTGGAATCTCAGTATCGTTTGCCCGATCCACAAGAAAGGATATGTCTTCTTAACATTGCTTACAAGATCTTCTCTGCCGTTTTGTGTGAACGCCTGAAAACATTCGTGAACAAACTGATAGGTCCCTATCAGTGTGGTTTCAGGCCCGGGAAGTCCACCATCGATCAAATCTTCACACTGCAGCAGATCCTGGAGAAGACCCAAGAAATGCAGATCGACACACACCATCTATTTGTCGATTTCAAGGCCGCATATGACAGCGTGTATAGAGACGAGCTATACAGCGCCATGTCTAGTTTTGACATTCCTGCCAAACTCGTCAGACTGAGCAGGATGACGATGGAGAACTCTCGCTGCTGCATCAAGGCCGGTAACGAACTCACCGAGACCTTCAATGTCAAAAAAGGTTTTAGACAAGGCGACGCTCTGTCATGTGATTTCTTTAACATCGTTCTTGAGAAGATCGTGCAAAACTCACTGGCCAACACAAGAGGCACGATCTTCCAAAAGTCCGTTCAACTGCTAGCTTACGCGGATGACATTGACGTGATTGGGCGAACACAGCGAGCCTTCAATGATGCGTTAGCTGGCATTGAAACGGAAGCGGCTATAATGGGTCTGGCGGTAAACGAGGGCAAAACCAAGTATATGCTGTCATCAAGAAAGGACAAGAAAGGACACAACATCGACGACTTGGCCAGAACGTCACCATTGGCAGCTATAACTTTGAGGTAGTAAAGGACTTCGTCTACCTCGGCTCCGCGGTAAACAGTACAAACAACATCAGTACCGAGATCAAACGCAGAATAACTCTTGCCAACCGCTGTTTTTATGGGCTCAAAAGGCAATTGAGTAGTAGAGCCCTCTCTCGGAAGACCAAGTTGACTTTGTATAAGACCTTGATCATCCCAGTCCTGCTTTACGGTGCAGAGGCATGGACAATATCCCAAGCGGATGAACAGTCTCTTGGTCTTTTCGAGAGAAAAGTTCTGCGCGCGATCTTTGGTCCTGTTTGCGTTGATGGCATTTGGAGGAGAAGATTCAACCACGAACTGTATGGGCTGTACAGCGACATGAGTCTAGCCAGGCGTCTACGGATCCAACGCCTAAGATGGCTAGGCCATATAGAGCGTATGGACAACTTAGCTCCGGCCCGAAGAGTCTTCGACTCTGAGCCTGTGGGACAACGCAACAGAGGACGTCCACGAACAAGGTGGCGCACACAAGTCGAGGGGGACCTCGGCCGGCTTGGTGTGCGAAACTGGAGACAGCTGGCGAAACATCGTGCTGGCTGGAGAGGCATGTTGAGTGAGGCCCAGGTCCACCTTGGACTACAGCGCCCTAAGAAAAAGAAAAAGAAGAAAAACACCTCCCTTCAAATAAAATATATTTATACTACAATTAAGTTAGTCACTTATCCAGCAGTTTACATTTCGTAATTTAGAGACATTAGGCAGGTGACTCTCCACTGAAAGTTCCTGCTTACACCGCAAATACACGCGGGTTCATTTCACAGTGCTAGATCAAGTTGTTTAGTCCTTTGAAGACGGCGAATAGTATTACTTCCATTAAGAATCGGAAGAACTACAGGGTTAACGTGCTTCTCTAGGCGGCGCTTATGCTTACGAGCAAAAGTCTTAATTTCATCTTGGACTGTTGTAATTCCAAGATCTCTGTGGATATCGTCGTTTCTTATATACCAAGGTGCATTGACGATGGTTCTTAGAACTTTGTTTTGAAAAGTCTGTAGTATATTTCTATTACTTGGTTTGGTACAACCCCAGAGTTGTACATCGTACATCCAGACAGGTCTTAGCACTTGCTTATATATAAGCAACTTGTTGTCAATACTTAGCTTTGAATGATATCCAATGAGCCAGTACATATCTCTATATCTCTTCTCTAGCTCTTCACGTTTCTTTTTAACGTGCTCCTTCCACTTAAGTTTAACATCGAGGGTCATCCCGAGGTATTTCGCTTCATTCCCGAAGGGTATTTGGATACCATTTACGAAAACAGGTAGGTTATTTATGTTCCTGTATGTAAAGTTTATGTGAACGGATTTCGCTTCATTAAGCGCGATTCGCCAAACTTTTGTCCATTCGTTTACCCGATTTAGTGCACATTGCAATTTCATTGTTGACTCTTCAACCGTTTTTGCTGTTACCAAAATGGCAGTATCGTCAGCAAATGTGCCTAATACGGTGCCTTCGCCTTCCGGTATATTCCTGGTATAAAGTAGATAAAGGAAAGGACCAAGAACACTTCCTTGTGGTACTCCAGCCTTTATAGATTTGAATACAGAGTATTCGTTTCCATACTTTACACGGAACATTCTATCTGAGAGATAGTTCGCTGTGATTCTAAAATGTTTTTCCGGAAGAAATTCACTTAGTTTATGTTTCAAGCCTTCATGCCAAACTTTGTCAAAGGCTTGAGAAACCTCAAGAAATGCTGCCGAACAAATATATTTTTGTTCCAGTGCTTTTTCCACTACATCAGTTATGCGATGTACTTGGTCGATAGTAGAGTGCTTACTTCTAAAGCCGAATTGGTGGTGCGGAATAAGGCGTTTTTCTTCCACGACCGGACTTAAATGTCTAAGTAGGATTCTCATTGATGAGATACAGAAACTTAAGAAGCGCTTTCCTGGGCAACGCTTTAAGAGCTTCTCCTGTAATTAAATCGTATCCAGGAGCTTTTTTCGGTTTGAGTTTATTTAATTCTTCTTTAAGTTCCGTAAGCGTAGCGATCCTAATCGCATAATTGCCATCTGTCACTTCAGTTCTATTAATATTTTCAAGTGGTGTTAATCCATCGAACGGTTGAAAAGTAATTTCTATATAATTAGCAAAGAGTTCCGCTTTTTCCTTATCGTCTTTCGCCCATTCGTCCTGATTTTTTCTTATTGGTGCTACATGGGTAGTTAGATTCCTTTTTAGCAGACAAGCTAACTAGGTATGAGTTAAAAATATTACTTTTGAATGTCCTAATATTCGCCTTCAACTGGTTCCATAACTGATGGAGACGAGTTTTATGTTGTGGCGCACGAGTTTGTTGCCATTTCCTACGCGCTCTTCTTTTTCCCTTCACCATTTCCTTTATTTCTGGTGAATATTGCAAGATGTGATTTTCTGGCGATTTTCTTATGCGTGGTGTACTGTTCCACGCAGCGTGCTGTATGGTTTCTATAAAACTTTCAACCTCCATTTCTAGTTCGTATGTGGACCTTAGCGAGACACTAAGTTCAATGTGGTTCTCCACGTAGTTTGTGAATGCTTGCCAATTTGTTCGTTGATTAGTCAAGGTAGGCGGTTGTTCTTTCTTTATGAGGGTTTCGCTCATTGTCAATATAATTGGAGAATGATCTGAACTGAGATCAAAGCTTTCTGCAACTTTTAAATAGTTTCGGGAAATACCTTTCATTCACCGGATAGCTTTTGTTTGCCTTAGCTACTTCAGCCAGCAATTATATCTTGACATTCTTGTTTATTCTCATGATTCTTAGCAAGCTATGGCATATAGGCGAATTTATACAGCGTTCGTTAAAGCGGTACAAAAGATAGCGATGATAGGGAGATTCTGAAGGCAAGGTTAGAACGCCTCGAAGAGGTGTGGGGAGAGCTCTCCAGAAACCATATGAAATGAATAACCAGCTAGGGGGTATTAGAAGACGAAGTCGAGAAGCATCAGAGTACAGTAAAGGAGCTCTACTTGAGAACTAAGACAAGCTTACGTCGACAGCTAGAGCTACTGGATTCAGGCGCGGAAAGGGAATCAGGGATAGCAACATCAGGCCAGCCGATCAAGATACAGGTGAAGAAGCCAGCTCAGAATGAAATCAAAAATACTTGGGGAGAGTTCGACGGTTCTCTCATGAAGTGGCAAGGGTTCCATGACAGGTTTGTGGCTGCAGTCCACAGCAATGACCAGGTAACGCCAGCTTTCAAATTTCAATATTTAACGAAATCCCTGACAGGAAAGGCAGACCAAACTATGGGTGAATGGCAGCTGACTGATAGTAATTATGAGGCATGGGAAAGGTTGCAACAGCTTAACGCTAAAAATATCAGACATGTCGAGAGCTACTCCGTCAATTTACTAACCTGCCAGCACTGCAATTTTTAAATTGAAGAGAATGGGCAGTGACTGTATAGTCACAGCACTGCGACCAGAGTAGATCTATTGTGCCCCCTTTTGTTTCTCTAGGACTTCAGAGCTACCTTGTGCTACTTGTGAAGATTTAGACCCTCTTTGGTTCTTCTGGGATCATCCCTTTTGGAGTGCGTAAGTCCCTCCTGCTTGTTCCATAGTTGGATACGGCATTTGTGTGTCCAGTTGTTTATGTGTTGTTGTATGTCGGCGTTTCCGAATACATACAGAGGGAAAAGGCTCAATATAAGAAGTTTCAGGCCAGCACTGCAAACTAAGCCGAAAGCTGATGACTTGCAAAAAATGTCAAACGTTACCCACGACACCCTCCGTCAGTTGCGCGCAGAAGGGCTTCCAGTGGAGCACTGGGATATGTTTATAGTGCACATGTTGCACGAGAGATTGGATGTTGACACTGCCCGACAATGGGAGTTACAACGCCAGTCGGAGACTCCATCGGCAAGGGAGATGCTAGACTTCTTGGACAGGCAAGTTGCTGCGAACATGCATGCGATATGTGCGGCGGAAACCATCAACTATTCCGATACGAAAAGTTTATGGCGTTAAGTCAACCAATAAGACTAAGATTTGTGCGCATGAAGAAATTATTAAAGTTGTTTGAAGCAAGGGCCCGAAGTATTACCGTGCTTTCAGGCGCCATGTACTAGGTGTCCACCCCGGACTATGCACAATAGCACACTGCATCCCAAGTTGGAATAGAGGAAAGCTGCAATTACCGTAAACACTGCCAGCGTAGAGCGAGCAAGGTTAAATCGGCAAGCCATATCTATGAAAGATAAAATTGAAGACTGTACTTCAACCTATTCACACGTTTTTAATTTAGGCTCCAATTTTATAGAGAGTAATGTTCACACATTCACATTCACACAATGGGCGCCGTGGCGTAGTGGGTAGGTGCGTCGACTCCTACGCTCGAGGTCGTCAGTTCGAATCTCGAAAAAAACATCAAAACATTTTTTCACGGCTCCACCTCTTTCGAGGCACTGACAATGCTCAAAGAGTATAACTGTCTAGAAAAAGCTTCTCAATCTCGCCGTTCGGAGTCGGCATTAAACTGTAGGCCCCCTCCGCTCGTGAGAGAACAATAGCACGCACAACACGAGTGGTTGCTGAGAAGCTAGGCCCAGGTCCACCCCGGACTGTAGCGCCGCCGTTATTATTATTATTAATGTTCACACATTGTTGCCTAAAATTCTGGTGCGGATCGAAAGCTTTGGGAATTTCCTAGGGCTAGTTCGTGCTTTACTAGATTAAGGGACACAACCGAGTTTGATGCCTGATAGGGTTGTTCAAGCATTTAACATTCCAGTTAGGCAAGCTACACGAAAGATAATTGGTATAGAAGGAAAGGGGTGACAGGTCCGCAAGCAAGCAAGGGTTAATATAGTACCATGGTTTGACGCAGAAACTCGCACAGAAGAGGATTTCAGGATTTTTTCAAGGACACAAGGTGGTCTTTAAAATCTCCGCAAGCTGATGTACAGCCATTGAACGAAGAGTTCCCAGGTCCGCTAGCTGATCCTTCCTATTGTATGAGGAATAAAGTAGACATTTTGTTGGGCATAAGCTTTTTTGCAAGGGTGATGGCAAGTTCGATAGCAAGAGGTATAGGTATGATAGCTACACTAGAGACAGCTTTTGGTATAATGATGTTCAGGCAAGTTCGAATAGCACCACATCAGTGGAAACTGCAAAGAATTTTCTGGAGGGAATCCCCAAGGGATAAGCTACAGGAATACTGGCTAACGGTCGTTACCTATGGAGTGACATTGTCAGCTTATAATGCTGTGCGTGCATTAATACAATGTGACAGAGATGTAAGCGAATCGTTTCCAGATGTGGAACAAGTGATTCAGAATCATTTGTATATGGATGACTGCGTGACTGGTTGTGACAGCGAACAAGAAGCAATTTATCTGGCAAGGCGGTTGGCTAGGGTATTAAGAACAACTGGATTCGAATTAAATGGAAATCGAACAGTCAATGGTTAGCAAGCAAGCCTGATGCGGAAAGGGACAAATTGTGAGCAAGCTACTGTGCTGAGCTTGCAGTGGTTGGTTGAACAAGATAAGTTCACGTTCATTGTCAAGACGCCAGAAATACTTGGCAAGGTAACAAAGAGAAGTGTGCTAAGTTGTATGACACAATTATATGACCCAAACGGTTATATTGCTCTGGTCGTAATATTAGGAAAGATCCTAATACAGGATATATGGCGCATAGGTATTGGTTGGGACCAGGCTTTGCCAGCTGAGATCGAGAGCATTCTGGCGAGGGATTAAATCATTGGAACAATTTAAGATCGATAGGTGGATAGGGACGTGCAAGAATGCAAGGGTTAAAGTCCATGGATTCTCTGATGCTTCAACGACAGCCTATGGGGCGGTTATATATCTTCGGGTGCAGCAAGCTGATTGTTCGCCAAAATATGAATTTGCCAAGATAAATCTTAAACTTAAACCATAAATTGGATTTAATTGACTTAAATAATTTGTATAAATCATCAATATTGTTAAAATTCTAAAATTGTTTAATGAGTTGAATTTGTAAAACTTGCCTAATTTACCCTATTTTTACAATCAAGAGAGAGACTAATATTGTGTGGTAAGAGAAGACTTAGTTTAAACTTTCTACTCTCAATTTCTTAAAAAACAATCACTTGCATTAAATCTTGATTGCTTCTGTCTCTTTGAGTCATCAACCACCGAAGTGTAAGGACGTATAAATTAATAAATAGTTCATGTTAAATGTATGGTTTTTTTTTTGTGCATGCATTATCTGTTTTTTTGTATTATATTTAGTTAAGATTGAACCAGCCCTTGAATTTTGAATAAACATTTTGATCCTTCTATAGCGGATTTTAGTGAACTTTGCTTATTAATGATTAATAAAACTGTGGAACATTGTAGAAAAACACATGTGATGTGATCGTGATTTAGTACAAATTTGGCTAATTGTATTTTGTTTCTTCCTTTGGTCGCATTTAATTTATTCATCGCTAGGCCCAAAACAATCCACAAAAAAAGAGACCCTCTAAAATGCGCCAACTATAGAGGCATCAGTCTTATAAACATTGCTTATAAGATCCTATCTGCCGTGTTGTGTGAACGCCTAAAGCCATTCGTCAACAACCTGGTCGGTCCATACCAGTGTGGCTTTAGGCCTGGAAAATCCACCATCGACCAAATATTCACACTGCGGCAGATCTTGGAAAAAACCCAGGAACAGCAAATCGATACCCACCACCTTTTCATCGATTTTAAGGCCGCGTATGACAGCATCTATAGAGACGAGCTATACAGAGCAATGTCAAGTTTTGGCATCCCTACCAAACTCGTCCGTTTGTGTAGGATGACGATGGAGAATGCACGCTGCTCCATCAAGTTCGGTAAAGACCTAACCGAGACCTTTGATGTCAAAAAAGTATTCAGACAAGGCGACGCGCTGTCATGCGACTTCTTCAACATCATACTTGAAAGAATTGTGCAAAACTCGCACGCCAACACCAGAGGCACAATCTTTCAGAAGTCTGTCCAACTACTCGCATATGCCGACGATATTGACATAATCGGAAGAACACAGCGTGATGTCAATGGCACTTTTGTGAGTATTGCGACGGAGGCCGCGAAGATGGGTTTAACGGTAAATGAGGGCAAGACCAAGTATATAGTTATGTTGCACCTCTCTTGTGTGCAACATTTATCACAAAATTATAATAAAACGAGAGTTTTTAGATTTATAGACTTTATTGGTCAAATCCACACTTAAGACTAACATAATGCTAGACGCCAACAAGATTGACGTGTCTTGTCTCTTATCTTTGTCTTCTCGCGAAAGACAAGGATAGAGACCATTTCCGTTTCCGTGTGGCATGGTGGAAAGTGTTGCCATTGTAAATATTACATAGTACTTATAATACATTTATTATATGACACCTCCCACCCGTAAGTTTTTGGTCCACCAAAAATAAGATACAATTCTATGTAGAAGGAAGTTGAATATTTAATGATAATACCTATGTTAAGTGTTTTTTTTTTAATTCATAATACGGCATAAAGATTTACATTTATTACAAACTACTGAACGGTGCTTAAACTAAATATTAATAGGAAAATATTTTTAAGTAGGTAACCAAAGTGTTTAATAGTTTATTATTAATTTGTAGTTTTAGTAAAATATTAACATAAATAATTCAAATTGAAAAACAAAAACATATTTTTTTGTAACAATCATCTTCAAGATGTAATCTAATATTTTGTTATTTATTTTGTTGGTGCTTAAACTTTCTTTTTCTTTGTCTTTTACAATATTTGGTTAGTCTTTGATTGCTTTTATCTGTGATATAATTTCCATCTAGGTTATATTTTGTCAATCTTTTATACTTAGGTGTACATTTTGAAATATCTCTGTTTACTACAATATCTTCGCATAAATTATAAGTGTTATCTTTGTTTTTATTTAATTTTTCTATTCTTTTAGTTTTTTGTATTTGAAATGTATGTGCTAGTTGTTCTATATCATCTTTGCTTAAGTTGTTATTTATGAAATCAATTGGTCGTAATCTGGTTGTCGAATGTATTGTCGCATTGTAAATCAATATAACACTAAAAATTTGTTCGTCTATGTTATCTAAATCAGTTTTGTCTTTGCTTGCGTTAATTAGTCTCAAGTGTTCGTTAAGAGTTCCATGTAGCCTCTCAATATCAGAATTTCCTGTCTTATTAAATGCTGTTGTTTGATGAAAAGTTATGCAATTATCTTTCAAAAATTGTTCTACAACATTGTGGATAATACACGTTTCACCATCGGAAATCAGTTTTTTCATTCTACCTAAATAAATTAATCGTTCTTTTATAGCTTTGAGGATAGATACCCAAGTTCTGTCACCAAGTTTATGTATCGTAGCATGTTTCGAAAACTTATCTATCATTGTTAGATACATAACATTTCTGCGAGGATGCCAAATGTCCATGTGCACAATGTCATTAAATCCTGTTGGTGATTCGGTATGTTCAAAACGAAAATTCGGAGGGTGCCTATCATATTTACTTACGTTGCACAAATCACAATTATTGATAAATTTATGTATCAATTTAAGCATGTTCGGGTAGTAGTAGAGTAGTTTTAATTCATTGAAAACTTCAGAGATCCCTCTGTGATTGTTTTTTAAGTGTTCGTTCTTTATAATTTGTAGCATTTCATCTTTGTCAGTTATATCGATCAACTTCTTACACGATTTAAGTAGTTTTAAATTACTGTTACTAGCAAAATATTTCACATAAGTATTTTGAAATTTAAGAAACAACTGTGTGTTCTCACAATAGATACACATCAAACCTCTATCAATAATGAATCTTTTCATTATCTCTAACAAATCGCTACTTTCTGTTACGTAGACAAAGTTTTTGCATTTCTTGTTAACAATCTTTGTAATAAGTTTTTCCTTTGGGCCAATTTCTAAAAATATCTGGTTTTTGTAAATGTTGATTGAATTTTCTGTGATATGTATATAGTGCGAATCGTCTTCCACTGCGCTATGAATTGTTGCATCGGTGGACATGATATCATTATCATCGCCACGTAGACGTTCGTTATTATTCAATTCAAAATTTGTCAAGTCGCTTTGTTCGTTTTCTTTTTGGCTTGTAATGTTATCTGGTGTGTCATTGCAAAAAAGTCTACTCAGTCCATCGGCTACATAGTTATCCTTGCCTTTTATATAATTTATATCAAAATCATACTCGTTGAGTTGCATTTTCCAGCGTTGTAGTTTCATGTTCGGAAATTTTAAACTATTGAGCCAAATAAGTGGTTTATGGTCTGTTTGAATGACAAATTTTCTACCGTACAGGTATGTATGAAAATACTTTACGGACCAAACAATTGCCAAAAGTTCTTTTTCTACTGCTGAATACCGAATTTCATGATCATTAAGTGTGCGTGACGCATAACAAACTGGTCGAGAATTTTGGCTTAAAACGGCGCCTAACGCAAAGTTTGAAGCATCGGCTGTTAAAGTGAACAATTTTGTGAAATCTGGATTTTGAAGAATTGGCTCTGAAACAAGTAATAATTTGAGTTTGTTGAATGCTTCGGCATATTCACTGTCGTTTTTCATCATAAACTTTCTATTTTTCTTTAAATATTTTACCATTGGGTAAGCAACTTTAGCGTAGTCCTTCACGAACTTACGATAATACCCAGTAATGCCCAGGAATGACTTAATTTCTTTTATGTTACGCGGAAGTGGAATTTTTTGAATGGCCATCGTTTTGAGTGGGTCAGGTCTGATGCCTCCTTCTGTAATTAAGTGACCCAGAAACTTAGTCGACTTTTCAGCGAAATTACATTTACTAATTTGTAATTTCAAATTGGTCTCTCTTAAGCGTTCAAACACTTTTCTTATTGAACATAAATGCTCTTCTAATGAGGTGGAAAAAATTAAAATATCGTCCAAATATACGACGCATATTTTGTTAATGAAATCTTTTAGCACGAAGTTCATGAGGCGCTGGAAAGTGGAAGGAGAATTCTTTAGGCCGAATGGCATACGAGTGAACTCGTAATGGCCATTTGCCGTGGAGAAAGCAGTCTTATATCTGTCATCAGGGTGGACTTCAATCTGATGAAATCCTTTCGCCAGATCAATTGTGGTAAAATACTGACACCTACCCAACTTGTTGAAAAGCTCTTCGATGTTCGGAAGAGGAAACTTGTCGTCAATCGTGTTATCGTTTAGTTTACGATAGTCAATTACAATTCTCCATTTTTGCTCTCCGGAGTTGTCAGTTTTTTTCGGAACAACCCAAATTGGAGCGTTATATGGAGAACTGCTGTTGACAATAATGCCTTGTTCAAGCATTTCGTGGATCTGTCGATCAACCTCTTCTCGGTGTATTTCAGGGTAACGATAACTCCGTGTATAGGTTGGAATCTCATTTTTTGTTATGATCCTGTGTTTAATGTTGCTAGTAAAGGTAAGTTTGTCTTTGTCGTTATAAAAAATGTCTTTAAAAGAATTCAACAAGTATTTCATTTTTAGAATGTCAGTTTTGTTAAGGTGAGAAGCGAAGTTAAAGTCCTGAACATTCAGTTTTGTAATTTCATTAGTAAATAAGTTGAAATATTCATCAGAATGACTTTTGTTGTAATAAAATTCTTCGTATGCATTTAGAAAAAGAGGTATTTTTGCACTGGGTGTTATTAGTAATCGTTCTTTATAATTTATTATTGCAAACAGTGGTACTAAAATGTTGTTACCGATTATGCCATCAAAATTATTATGAAATGGGTATTCCAAAAATTCAACTAAATAATTTTGTAAGTTAAATACTTCAAACAAAGGAAACTTGCACTTCATATTGCAGTTAATAAGTTTGTCAAATGCTTTTAGTGTTTGTGTTTTTATTTGTGTTTTCCACTTAGGTTGACAAAGATTACTGTTAATTATGCTGAACTCAGCACCAGTGTCTACAATAAATTTAAGTTTTCTAATTTTTGTGTCTATTGTTATATAGGGTAACTGCTTAGTCCGTTCCGGTGAAAATTTTGGGTTGAATCTGTCCTATTATTAGTATGAATGTCCATTGGTATTTCACCATAATCTTGGTAAGATTGTCGGGTTTGCCTTGTTTGTTGGCTTGGAGTAAAAACACCACGGTTATCTGCACGACGGTTGTTAGAAATGTTTCTATTGTTAAATGTATTTGTTTGGCGACTTTGGACGGTAAAGTCCATTGGTTCGGTGATATTGCTATTACTATTGTTGGCTAATCTTTGTTGTGAGCTGTAGTTGTGTTGCGTATTATAATTTTGTCTGTTCGAGTAGTTACGGTTTTGAAAATCGGTATTGTTATTTTGATTCGAAATATATTGCTGACTGTTAAAATTTTGAAATTGCGGACGTCTTTGGGTATCATTATTCCGGCGGTTAAAATTTCTACGTCTAAAATCAGAGGTTCGTGGATATTGCTCATGGTCATCGTTCGAAGTTGAGCAATGTCTATTTGTATTTGTGTACGTAGAGTAACCGTTAGTCATAATGATGCTAAAGGCGTCATCTATTGTAGAAGGATCTCTGACAATAATGATTCCTTTTACTGGTTCTGGCAAATTTGATTTAAAACAATCTAGAACTATTCTTTTATTGCATGTGATTTGATCGTTTGTAAGTTGATCTTTCAGTGAATAAGCGTTGTTAAGTCTTATCAACAAGCCACTTAGTTGGTTGTAAAACTGTTCAATGGTTCCAGTACAACGGCACAAGGCTATTTTATCAAGAAGCGTCGTTATTGGAGTCGCTTCACCATGGAATCTTTTTAAAACACCTTTCAGTTCGGTCCAGGTCTCAACTTGTCCATGTTTTAACATAGTGTCTCTCGCTCCGTTAGTTAGTCTGTCTTGTACGTAACCAACTATTATTTTTTGGAAGGGTATCTCTAATGTGTTTATCATTGGAGTCAGTGCGTCTATTCTATTTATAAAATTGGACAATTGATTTTCGTTACCGTCAAACGGCTGAATACGTGCAATGCACTTAACAAGCAACTCAAAGACTTCCATTGCAATAAAATCTATCGTGTATAATATATGTTTATATGTATTTAAGTAAGTGAACTAGTAGACTAATAATTTTAATAAGATATATAAAGAAGTATGTAGATGATATATAAGGTATAAAGGGGTTATAGTTTATAATAAAGAAACAAGATATAATAGGAATATATAATAATGAAATAATTAAATGAATATCGCAAACCAGTGTCAAATAGTGCAGTAGATAGACAGCTTCGGATAGTATGGAAAATTCCGTATGATGAATGTACTGTTGTTGTTTGGTATGATTAAGCAGATGTATGTATGTGTGTGTATTGCTATATTGTGTGTCACTTCAGTAAAGCAATTGTAAGCGTGGGTAACTGTTTAGTTTTTTTTTTTTTTTTTTATGACCAATTTGGCGTCGCTTTTATAACTGTTTTCTTTTCTCTATGAAGCACACTTTTTTTGAAAATGGATTTTGTTTTTATTTTTTTTGTTTGCTCTCACTATTTTGTTCTTAATTCAGTTTCTTGTTCTGTTGGCATTTCTAATTTTAATTTTTAATTATTGTTTTAACAATTGAAGATATGTTGTATAGTTTATACTGTACACTTTAAACTTTTACGTAAAACGCCTTAATATTTTGGTTTCCACAAGTTGAAGTTGTTTCACTTTCACTATTTAACATTTATTTAAATTAATTGTACGCGGCCAAAATCTTCGTAGATTTTGAAAAAAAAGCGGTTTTTTTTTTTTTTTTGCGTTTACCGACTGCGCCAGTTATGTTGCACCTCTCTTGTGTGCAACATTTATCACAAAATTATAATAAAACGAGAGTTTTTAGATTTATAGACTTTATTGGTCAAATCCACACTTAAGACTAACTTAATGCTAGACGCCAACAAGATTGACGTGTCTTGTCTCTTATCTTTGTCTTCTCGCGAAAGACAAGGATAGAGACCATTTCCGTTTCCGTGTGGCATGGTGGAAAGTGTTGCCATTGTAAATATTACATAGTACTTATAATACATTTATTATATGACAATATGCTGGACAGAACGTCACAGCAGACAGTTATAACTTTGAGGTAGTCAAGGACTTTGTCTACCTAGGCACCGCTATTAACTCAGACAACGACACCAGCGCTGAAATCAAACGAAGAATAACTCTTGCTAATCGCTGCTTCTTTGGGCTAAGAAAGCAATTGATAAACAAAGCCCTCTCTCGAACAACCAAAGTAACCCTGTACAAGACCCTAATCGTCCCAGTCCTGCTATATGGCGCAGAAGCATGGACTTTGTCAAAAGCGGATGAGGTTGCTCTTGGTTGCTTCGAGAGGAAAATTCTTCGGGTGATTTTCGGTCCCGTCTGCATAGAGGGTGAGTGGAGGAGAAGATACAACAACGAACTGTACGAGCTGTTCAGCGACATTAACTTAGCCAGAAGGATGAAGATCCAACGATTGAGATGGCTAGGTCATATAGAGTGAATGGAAACCAATGCTCCGGCCCGGAAAGTCTTCGAATCCACCCCCGAGGGACTGCGCAGTAGAGGAAGACCGCGACTCAGATGGCGCACGCAAGTGGAAAGGGACCTCAACCAACTGTGCGTGCGAAACTCGAGGCAGCTAGCTGAAGATCGAGCTGGCTGGAGACGCTTGTTGGTTGAGGCCCAGGTCCATCCCGGACTGTTGCGCCACCTTAATAAATAATAATAAGGCCCAAAACAAATTAAAAAATTAATGTTTTAAAACAAAAACTTGGGCGTGTAATGGGAGCTATCACACGTACAGTTAAATTTACCGAGTCAATTGATCAGTCGATTCCATTATCACTGATTGAGATTCGTTTAACAAAGCTCGATGAAGCGTGGTCTGAATTTCAAGCATTTAGTGATGAACTTTATGAATTTTCGGAAGAGCCTGACTACGTGGATCCTGAGAGCGTGTTTATCGAATATGAGACTAAGTATTTTAAGGCTCATTCCATTTTATCGAGTAACATTCGAAACAGAACATCTTTAGAAAAGGAGCCCACTTCGTCATCAGATAAAAACAGAAGCGAATCAAGTACAAATGGTGAAAAAGTAATATCATCGGGTTTCGTAAATTTACCCAAATTATCAATTCCTATGTTTTCTGGCGACTATAAAGATTGGCCTACGTTTAAAGATTTATTTCTCGGTTCGGTAGATAGTAACGAAACTTTGAGTTGCACGCAAAAACTTCAGTATTTAAAGTCGTTTGTACGTGATGAGGCGGCTAATATTATAAAATATATGACGAGTTCAGAGAGTAACTATGTAGAGGCTTGGGATAAACTCGAAAGGCGTTATGATAGGAAACATTTAATAATTCAGTCGTTCGTTCAGTCGTATCTTTCTTTACCATCGTGCTCGGGAGATTCGCGAAATCTCAGAAAGATAACCGACGGGGCAGATGAAGTTATTCGTGGGTTAAAAGCACTCGATTCGACAAGTCGTGATCCGTGGCTCATCTATCTCTTACTGCAGAAAATCGATCAGGATTCGAAGCAAGCGTGGGCAGAGGAGATAGGTTCAAGAGATGATGCGACTATCATTGAACTTATTGACTTTTTACATAACCGATGTGAGTGCTTAGAGTCATGTTCTTCATTATCTCGTACCATTTAGACGCGTAGTAAATCTCAAGGCGCTATTCGAACACATTTTGCAGAGCAAAGTTCTAATTGTCCAAAATGCAATGCTAAACACACATTACCAACATGTAATGCATTTCTTTCGCTTGACATTGATTGGCGTCGCAAATTTGTAAAGGAGAAATCCTTGTGTTTTAATTGCCTGCGTCAAGGCCATTTTTCGAACAAATATAAATCACAGTTTCGCTGCAAGAGTTGCAATTCTAAACATCATTCATTAGTGCATGCTTCAGTTGTAAATTCAACCTCTGTTGAACCAACTGCGAACAAGTTTCATTCACCGTCTACCTCGTCGTTGCAATCAGGTCCCTCAAGTTCTTCATTCGTGGTCAACCATTCGCTTGAATCATCTCATTCGTATTGTATTTTGCCAACTTCTGTCGCTCGGATTCAAGATAAGCATGGAGTGTACCAGACTATTAGACTTTTGCTCGATGCGGGTTCCCAAGTCTCGTTCATTACCGAACAAGCTGTTCAACGCTTGGGACTTCACCGTAAACCAATTCGAATTCCAGTCAAAGGAGTAGGATCTGTATCGGCTGGAATTACAAATGGAAAAGTGTCTGTTAACCTAACATCGTGCTATACCACCGAGAGCATTCAAGTTGATTCTTTTGTACTTTCAAGGCTAACATCTTTATTACCAGCTCAATCGATCGTAGACATTCCCAATAAGGTTCTGTCGTTTCAACTTGCTGATCCACATTTCAATGAACCTGGTCCAGTCAATATCCTTGTAGGCGTTGATAGGGTGTTTGACATTATTCGTGGTCCTGCTAAGAAATACATAGAAGGCTTCGCCAGCATGATCCCGACTATTTTTGGCTGGGTTATAGCTGGGTCTTCTCTTCGAAATCATCTAGACAGGGAGGTGACATCGTTTTGTACAACAGTGGACACAGATCAACAATTCAATCTAGAACGTTTCTGGGAGGTAGAGGAAGTGAAAACTGAAACTAGTTTTGCTGAACAAAGAGCTGAAAATCATTTTTCAACCACACATTCTCGAAGCGCAGATGGTCGTTACATAGTTAAACTCCCTTTTAAAACATCAAAAAAGGTTAATTTTGGAAATTCATTTGACGTTGTTCTTAACCGACTTCATGCTGTTGAAAGAAGATTTAAATTTAATGCTCAGTTGCAGCAACAATATTCGGACTTCATGAACAAGTATCTACCCTTAGGGCATATGGAAGAAATCCCGGAAAATAAAGTAAAGCCTACAACTGATTGCTTCTATTTACCGGATCATGCGGTTTTCAAACTTGATAGCAGCACTACAAGGATTCGTGTTGTTTTCGATGGTTCGGCTAAGGCTGCCAATTCCACATCATTGAATGAAAATTTGCTAGTAGGTCCAACTATTCAGATGGACATATTCTCGATTTGCTTGCGTTTTCGTCGCCACATTTATACAATCACAGGTGATGTTGAAAAAATGTACCGACAAATTCTCGATTCAAAAGAACACCTCGATTTCCAACGGATAATTTGGCGAGAATCTCCTCAACATCAACTGAAACATTTTTGGTTATTAACTGTCACTTATGGTACATCTTGTGCGCCATTTTTGGCAGTTCACGTTCTGAAGCAGCATGCATTGAATTCATCCGAAACTCACCCGCGCGCTGCAAAGGTTGTATTAGAAGATTCGTATGTAGATGATGTGGTTACGGGGTCCGACACAATAGAAGACGTTATTAACCTCCAAGCTGAACTTGTAAGTTTGCTGAAGGAAGCTGGATTTAATTTAAGAAAATGGTCAACGAATTGTTGGACTTTACTGATGTCCATACCAGAAGACCAACGAGAACTTTCACCAATAGATTTCGAGCAATCTTCTTCAGTGAAATTGTTAGCCCTTCAGTGGTGTCCATCGCAGGATTGTTTTTCATATAAGGTCCATCTAGATAAGTCAATGGTGTGTACAAAACGGCGCGTACTATCGGAATAGTCGCGAATCTTTTACCCGATTGGTTTTTTAGCACCTGTAATTATTGGTATTAAGATTCTATTTCAAGATCTTAAGTGGGACGATGAACTTTCTGAATCGTTAGCTGTTCGGTGGCAAAACATTCGCAGTGAGCTACCTCTTCTAGAAGATATCAAAATTCCTAGAAAACTATGGCACAAAAAACTAAATATCGAATTTCACGCGTTTTGTGATGCTTCGTTGGGTGCATACGCTGCGGTCGTGTATTGAACTACCGACAATTTTGGTTCAATTCACGCTTCGTTCGTCGCCGCAAAAAGTAAGGTTGCTCCTCTGAAGATCTTATCCTTACCGCGATTAGAGCTATGCGGAGCTCTTCTTCTTGTTCGCCTTGTTAATAAGATTAAAGAGTCCCTAAAGGAAAATGACTTTACCTTGTATGCATGGACAGATTCATTAATAGTCCTTCATTGGCTGTCAGCACCTCCAAAAACATGGTCAGTTTTCGTCGCGAACAGGACTTTGGAGATCCTCTCATCGGTTGGATATCAACATTGGAGTCACGTAAGTTCTGGTGGTTTCACCATCGCTTTTATCAATAAAAGAGAATTGGTGGAGTGGTCCTCCATGGCTTAAAAAGGATAAGGATCAATGGCCATCAAATCATGCATTAGCCAAAGAAATTCCCCAGCATAATTTGGAAGAGAGAATTAAGCCAAAACTGCAGGTACTTTTGTCTCACATAAATAACATTAACCCATTTAAAAATATTTTGATTGAGTCATCCAGTTGGTCAAAAACGGTTCGCACAGTCTCATACGTATATCGCTTCATAAATAACTCTCGTATCGCTAAAAGTCACCGCGTGTATCACTCACTTACGGCAACAGAATTAAAAAATGCTGAAATGTGTCTACTAAGGTCTGCACAAGGCTCGATGTTTCCTGCAGAAATTGAAACGTTGCAAAAACGTAAAAAAAAAAAAAAAAAAACGTCTGTTCCCATTCATAGACTCTTGCGGTATTCTTCGCGTCGGTGGCCGGCTTATAAACTCCGAACTATCATATTGTGTAAAGCACCCAATTATTTTGAACAAATCGCATCGAATAACGCATCTAATCGTCGAATATACTCATAAATAAACTGGGCAAGTGCGAGTTGTACTCGCACGGGTAAGGTTCCGTCGCATAATATTGATTTCTGAATATCAAACGACGTTTCCAAACTATTTCAGTTGAATTTTCTTCTAACTTCAACCCAAATCAACCATTTATTCATAAATTCATACATCCAAACAAACAAATGTTCATCCCTACATATACCTATATCTCTATCCAAGTTTATCCAACACAGAAAATCCCTTCCATCATACACATACCCAATCACTGCTCATGCCTGCGGTGTGTGTGTGTTCATTTCTGTTGGGCATTTAGGGGTGAGATCGAAAAGATAACGCTCATCAACGAATAGAGTGGCCGAACACAGCATGAAATTATGTGTGAAAATGAAAATTTTTTCTTGTTTTAAATCTTAGATATTTCAAAATTTCAACATAAATCGATATTTTGAAATTTATCATTTCTTAATGCTTACATTGATGTCTTCAAAACTGCGTTTTCAGATCTTCAAAATTCGCATGTCGATGATTGACCGTTTTTGGCCAATATCTCCAAAACCATTAGGGCCATAATGCTCGCAATGGTTTTAAATGAAAGTACTCAATGAAGCCAAGTTTTTGTGATTTTTTCAGATTTTTAAACACTTTGGTTTAGAAATGGCAGGGGGGGACGCATTTAAAAAAAACTTTGGAGATCCATATTTTCCAAACGGTATTTTGGATAAAAATGTGTTGAAAGAAACCTCCATCTCATTTCGAAAGATCTGTCGATTGATACATATTTCGATGGGGTGCGACAATTTTTCAAAATTAATGTCAACTTCACCTGTACTGGAGCCACCCCCAAATGGCCCCACTTTTTAAAATCGCTGCATAGGCAATGACATCTAGGTCTGAAGTACCTAATTCCAAAATTTCATGCCGATATCTTCATAAACTTCGGAGATAAAAAAGTGTGACAGACATGACGGACGGACGGGCGGACGGACACACGGAAATTATAAAGGTTCCGTTTTTGTAGACGGAACCTTAAAAACACTTGCATGCTGGAGTGTTTCTCTTACGCTAGCATTACTCAAACAGTCTTATTTCATCATTGGGTGCAGAAATTTAGTGCGGAATGTGATTCATAAGTGCGTTATTTGTTTTCGTCATCGTAGTGGTGCTACTACTCAACTTATGGGTAATCTACCGGCAGAAAGAATTCGTTTTTCTCGTCCATTCAGCAAGGTTGGCGTCGATTATGCGGGTCCAATCACTTTGTGTTTGTCGCGCGGTCGTAATCCTCGGTTTGTAAAGGCATATATTGCCTTTTCGTCTGCTTCGCAACTAAAGGCATTCATTTAGAACTGGTTGATGAATTAACATCACATGCCTTTTTGATGGCGTTGGATCGGTTTGTAGCGCGTCGGGGAAAGCCTAGCGAAATCTGGTCCGACAACGGAACAAACTTCCACGGAGCAAAGAGGATGCTTGATGAGATGTATAAATGCATCCTTACCCAACAACATCAAAATATTGTTCGTGATCATCTTTCAAAGGACAATATTTCTTGGCGATTTATTCCTCCTTCCTCCCCTCACTTTGGGGGTTTATGGGAGGCAGGAGCAAATCTGTAAAGGGTCATTTGAAAAGAGTCATCGGTGAACATATACTGACCTACGAAGAAATGTATACAATTTTGTCAACAATTGAGGCACTGCTAAATTCTCGGCCGATGTGGTCCATGCCTGATTCTGAGCCCTCTGATCTAACACCTGCACATTTCATGATTGGGGAACCGTACACTTCTGTTTCTCAACCAGAACCTAGCAAAATCAACATTTCTCTAAGAACTAACTGGTTTCTCTTACAGATACTTCTGCACGGTTTTTGGAAGAGGTGGCATCAAGAATATTTAACGTCCTTACAGCATAGACCAAAGTGGCAAAATTCAAAGCAAAACATTAAAAATGATGACATCGTGCTTCTTAAGGAACCAAACCTACCTCCTTCAAAATGGATCATTGGTCGAGTCGTATGTGTTCACCCCGGAGACGACAACAAACATCGTGTGGTGACTGTGAAAACCCAATATGGAGAATATGTGCGTTCCATAGTCAAGGTTGCTCCATTACCTGTTGCTGAAAGCCCGTAAAGTCTTCCAGGGGGGGACTGAATGTTCGCCAATATATGAATTTGCCAAGATAAATCTTAAACTTAAACCATAAATTGGATTTAATTGACTTAAATAATTTGTATAAATCACCAATATTGTTAAAATTCTAAAATTGTTTAATGAGTTGAATTTGTAAAACTTGCCTAATTTACCCTATTTTTACAATCAAAAGAGAGACTAATATTGTGTGGTAAGAGAAGAATTAGTCTAAACTTTCTACTCTCAATTTCTTAAAAAACAATCACTTGCATTAAATCTTGACTGCTTCTGTCTCTTTGAGTCATCAACCACCGAAGTGTAAGGACGTATACATTAATAAATAGTTCATGTTGAATGTATGGTTTTTTTTTGTGCATGCATTATCTTTTTTTTTTTGTATTATATTCACTTAAGATTGAACCAGCCCTTGAATTTTGAATAAACACTGACGGAGAGGCAACAAGCAAACTAATTGTATCCAAGACGAGAGTAGCACCTTTGAAAACGATAACCATTCCACGTTTGAAATTGGCTGCGGCAGAGTGGAGTGGCAAAGAATTGAATATGTTTTCTGGACTGACTCAGTGGTTGTTTTGCATTGGTTGCGAAAAATACCACGAGAAATGAAAACTTATGAGGCACCGCGTATCATCAATACAGATGTGAACAGCTGGCGGCATGTCGGGACCAAGGAGAATCCAGCCGACTTGCTGAGTAGAGGACTGCCTCCAGCAAAGCTAATAAATTGCAAGCTATGGTTGCAAGGGTCATCGTGGTTGGCTTGTGCCGAGAGTATGTGGCCAGCCAATCCACTAGGAAGAGAGGTTCCACCAATAGTAGCAAGCGAAATTAATATATGTATTACTGTGATAGCCAATGAGGGATTAGGTATTTGGACAGCCGAAAGAGAAGCTATTGTTCCTTAAGAAGGATATGCTTGCAAACTGGAGAGTGTATTAAATATACCCGCATATGTTATCAGGTTCACGAAAAGATTAAGAGACAGAGCGGCAGAGAGCAAATCCCAAAGTATCGACAGCACCTTCAGCAAGGGAAAGAGCTATTGCTATGAGGTATGTACATTATAAAGAGGGCACAGGAAGAGACTTATGGAAAGGATATCGCAGAGCTTTGTAAGAATGGACGGCTGTCGGGACCAGAAATCAGCTACATAGAGATACTCAACTCTTTCCCTTCTACCCTCGTGACGTAATCTGACAGCGTTTTTTATAACATTTTTTCGTACAGTATCCGTGAATACGTGTGATTTGTTTTGAACAGCTGATCGACTTGCCCTCCAAACAAATTCATACAAAACATATATTCCTTATCTACATACATGTGGGAAGAAATCTATCAGCCACTCCGTTTTTTTCCAAACGCTATCACAAATCGTTTGCAATACGTTCACCACGAAAAGAAGGGGAGGTTTAACCAAAATGTTAGTGTTCAGTAGGAGCATTCATTTTACATGAATAAAGAACGACTGGAAGAACTATTGGAAGCTATTAATTATTGGTTATAAATGAATTACGACATTATTATAATTATAGTTTAAATTATTATATTATGAAATATATGGAACATAGGTTTGATATATTTTTTATGAAACAATCAGAGTGATAAGAGAAAATGTATAAGAGTACTTATTGACGTTGAGTCTGAGAATCAAATAAAATAGTCAATAAAATTTAAATTCATCCTTGAAATACTGAAATGATCGAAGTTTCTCCCTGTGGTCTTGAAATTTAAGTGAAAAACTGTTTTGTTTTTTCAAAACTTTCCTTTGTTAAACGTTAATCACAAATCAATCACATATAGATATCCAACTCCTACTTCTCTTGCCCCTTAATTTCATCTGACAGCGTTTTTAATAACATTTTCACCGACACGATTCACCGAGAATACGTGTGAGCTGTACCGAACAGCTGATAGACTTCCCCTCCAAGCTGATGTAGTGAAATGGGAATGGACAGTGTTTACATCAACGGAAGAAAGCAGGAGCATCGGAAATAAAGTATTTGATTTTTCACAAATTGGAATGAAATAGTGTAGATTCGGCGAAAATCTTACTTCAAATTTGATTTTCCGGTGAAGCCGTTCCGTTTGTATCCCATATAGGTCCATTTTCGACATATTTTCCTCAGAAAACATTTCATGCATATGCGATATTCCCAGAGTCATCTAAACACTCATAAGTTTGTGGCGACCTCACTCCACAACTCTTGACGTATGTACTGTGGCGTCCTCATACAGCGACTTCTAACAACAGAAGTTAAGCTTCCTGTATATGGACCATAGATGACGCCACAGACACTGCAACAGTCAAGATCCCTGCAAAATGCAACGCATTCGTTGTCAGTCGCGTTCCATACATCACCAAGTAAACTACTGTGCAGTTTACTTAATTGTGCTATATCCTTTGTTTTCTATTTACATATAAAGTAGTACATACAAACAATAGTTCTTTTTCTCTTACTTAATTATAAATAAAACAATTTTAACTAATATTCAAACCGTGCTTTTCAATAACAATAACAATCCACATACAATATCCACAAGTTTGTTATTTATTTTTCAAATGTTGTCATGGCAATTTTCAAAACAAAAAGTAGGAGGAGCTGAACAATGAAGTTAGTGTTCACAAAATGTATTCGTTAAGCACTATGTTTTTAATATTTAGGGTCTGAAACATTTATTGGAAACAATACTGGAAGCTTGTGAGGAATATGTTTGAAAATGGATAAATATTGAAACCAGTTCGGTTTGGAAAGGACTCAAGTTGCCTTATAAACAATAAAATTAGGTCAATGTTATTGGTGATAAAAATGTAGTACAATATTTCTTTGTATTACAATTCTATTATTATATGAAATATTATATTAAAATAAAAATATGCCTGTACGGCAGATACACCTCTTCTTAATTTACGTTTGTACCATTCTGTTACGGAATCCTAAAAAACCATTCAATATGAGCGAAACATAAATTTGAATTGAAGAACATTATCAAATGTTGTTAAACGTAAAAAATTGCTTTGTCTGCCTAAATTTATATTTAGTCAGTTTTAATTATGAAATATTTTAAATCATATTAATTTGTTAATTAATTAATTAATATCATAACAAGAGTACCATTCGGACGACGTGTTCTATTCTACAATTATATTTGTTTTGATTTAAAATTGCTTTATTTGACGATAAATGAATAAATAAATTGTCAATTATTTGATTAAATTTAAAATCTAAAGGCATAAAACATTTACTAATACCTAAAAATAATTGTTATTCCCAGAAGAAATAATGTTTGAATTACGTTTATAAAATATAAATGATAAAAATCAGCTTTAGTTACTAAAGCCTGGGAACAGAGTCCTTAAAATAATTTCGGATAGCCGTCAAATTCATGACTTAACTGAGGACAATTCATGAATTTGTCACGTTGCCATGGGCAACCATTCATGAATGAGCCGCCATTTTCGAGGGGTAATGATGAATCCAAATTAGTGTGAGTGAAAATGAGAAAATATTTGTGCATTCATCATCAACCGTCAAATTTATTGGAAGATTCGTCAATAACTGTTCAATTTATTGGAAGATTCATGAATAACTGTCAAATTTTTGAATGGGCTAGGGGTTTTCCACCTCGAAAGTTACGCATCTTTATATGACTGATTTGTGACGTTAATATTGAAGTTCCGAACAGTTTTTTTTTTAGTTTTTGAAATCCATGGATTTATGTATTTAATTTAATTTTATTCTTTGTTCGTAATAATGCATTAATCTTTCATAACAGTATTTCCAACAATTGCACATTTTCCTTTGTTTAGGAATTCAAAGGCAATATTCACAAATAACTACGGATGAAATTAAATATGTATGAATCTATTTAAGTGTATGTAGTTGTGTATACAACTTGTATTTTTAATTTATTTACACTTTTGCAATCGTGTTTCTTGATTTTAAGAAATCATTTTGTCATTCATATACGACATTGCAGTGTAAATGTGAATAAATAATTGTGATAATTATGAGATATCATCTTACACAATTGAATTGTATCCAATTATACAACATATACAATTTTTAGTATCAATATTTTAAGCAAAATTTTTACAACAATATCCAACGTTTTTTTTATATTTAAAAAATGTTCGGCCTCATGAACACAACCAGTGCATTATTCCAGTAGTGGGCAAATTCGACAAAAAATGACACTATCGTGGGCAAATGTCTGCCATTTTCGTGGGCAAATGTTCAAGGATAACGGGAGTTCGTTAAACTCTGTATCAGTATGCGTAAAAATTAGGCAGTGTGCGTAAAAATAAGACAGTATGCGTAAGTTTAACGAAAATATTGGAAAATCTGGAAAAATATTGGAAATGGACGGTGATAGGCGAGACGTATATTTGTCCGTTGTATGTGTGGACTGATGACAGAAGAGACTTTCGTTTGATTTGAAGAGAGGTAGCGGGTATTTGTTGGTTTTGCAGAAGCTTGCAGTCGCTCGCATAAATTTTATTTTCTCACCCTTGTCAGCAAACTTTACAATGATGGAAGCGTCCATGGGGAAGTTGTTGTTCGAGCTCGATTTTGCACGAAAACTGTTTTTTAGATGGGGAAGAGGGATATTTACGCATACATTATCGTAGAATGTCTCCAGATTTTCGCCAGCAGTTTCAGGAACTCCGAAGATAATAGAATCAGAGCAAATTTTCTCTCGCTCGAGTTTGTCATCAATGAGTTCAACCTGTGCTTTCAGATGGTCTGCAAGTGCAGCAAGTTTCTCTTCGTGTGCGTTGATGTGACTTTCTAAGACGGAGAATTTAGCATCCAAGGAGAGAGAGAAGTTCTCAGCCCACTTCTCCAGCTTTGCTTCAATGCGGCTCCAGAGCAGTGCTGCCAGTATTTTTAAGCAAAAGTTACCACGCTGGAGTCCAAGGATCTCAATTTTAGTATATCCCTCCACCTTCCAGAATATTGTAGCGTTTTCCAGGCTGAGACAATGGCAATAAAAGAAGCTCTGTCTTGGCTCAAGAACAACGTGATATCCAAGAAGGACATCACCATCTGTTCAGACAGCCAGGCAGCAATCAAATCCCTGAACTCGGTCACTTTTCTCTCTAAGACCTCCCTAAATTGCCGCCTATCTCTTAACGAGATGGCTGAGCATTTTAACATTCACCTCATGTGGGTGCCGGGACATAGTGACATTCCAGGGAATTGTGAAGCTGATTATCGCGCCAGGAGCGGTACGATCTCCACAAACCTCCCTAGTGGGGATCCTCCGCCTATGCCATTCGCTACAGCCAAACTTCTTTTAAAGAATCATACCATTAAAAACACCAACTCAAGATGGTCAGATGGCACTACGTGCCTCATTACAAAGCAAATCTGCCCTAAACTTGATCTAAAACGTTCACTCTATCTTCTTAGAATGAACAGGTCATCCCTAAGGATTCTCATTGGCGTTATCACAGGACACTGTGCCATTGGCACTCACGCCTCAAGAATGGGACTCCCTCATAATGATTTCTGCAGAAGCTGCAGAGACGAAGAAGAAGAAGAAAGCATAACGCATCTTCTCTGCACTTGTAGCGCTCTCTCCTCTCGCAGGATGAAACATCTTGGAGCCTACTTCTTTAACGACTTGAGCGAATTGCACAACGTCGGCATCAATCAATTAAAGAGCTTCGTTGAAAGCACTAAATGGTTTTTCGGATAAGGAACACAAGATCCGCTTGGTATCACAATGGGCCTAATTTGGCCTAAGTGTGATTGTTTTCTACAGTCAGCCACTTCAACCTAACCTAACCTACTCGCATATGCCGACGATATTGACATAATCGGAAGAACACTGCGTGATGTCAATGGCACTTTTGTGAGTATTGCGACGGAGGCCGCGAAGATGGGTTTAACGGTAAATGAGGGCAAGACCAAGTATATGCTGGACAGAACGTCACAGCAGACAGTTATAACTTTGAGGTAGTCAAGGACTTTGTCTACCTAGGCACCGCTATTAACTCAGACAACGACACCAGCGCTGAAATCAAACGAAGAATAACTCTTGCTAATCGCTGCTTCTTTGGGCTAAGAAAGCAATTGATAAACAAAGCCCTCTCTCGAACAACCAAAGTAACCCTGTACAAGACCCTAATCGTCCCAGTCCTGCTATGTGGCGCAGAAGCATGGACTTTGTCAAAAGCGGATGAGGTTGCTCTTGGTTGCTTCGAGAGGAAAATTCTTCGGGTGATTTTCGGTCCCGTCTGCATAGAGGGTGAGTGGAGGAGAAGATACAACAACGAACTGTACGAGCTGTTCAGCGACATTAACTTAGCCAGAAGGATGAAGATCCAACGATTGAGATGGCTAGGTCATATAGAGTGAATGGAAACCAATGCTCCGGCCCGGAAAGTCTTCGAATTCACCCCCGAGGGACGGCGCAGTAGAGGAAGACCGCGACTCAGGTGGCGCACGCAAGTGGAAAGGGACCTCAACCAACTGTGCGTGCGAAACTCGAGGCAGCTAGCTGAAGATCGAGCTGGCTGGAGACGCTTGGTGGTTGAGGCCCAGGTCCACCCCGGACTGTAGCGCCACCTTAAGTAAGTAAGTAAGTAAACAGTTTCTGTACATTGCTTTGAGCCAAGGGGTTGCTACATCTTGTAGCTTTTGTAGCATTATGGGTAAGATACCATCAGGGCCTGGGGACTTGTAGGGAGAAAAACTATTGACCGACCAGATAATCTTTTCTTCTGTAATTATCCTATCGATTTCTACAGTGGATGTTGGCAGTGGTTCCTGTTGGTGGTTGACCTCACAATGATCTTTACACCCAGGAAAGTGTGTAAGTAAGAGTGTATCTAGGGATTCTTTTGAGGATTCAGTCCAGGTTCCATCCTGTCTCTTAAGGAGAGAGGGATTGGAATGTTCTTTGGACAGAATTTTGCTGAGCCTCGAAGAGTCCTTAATGTTGTCGATCGATTCACAGAAATCCTTCCAAGATTGCTTCTTTGCTATATTTATGGATTTCTTGTAGATTCTTAAGCAGTCTTTATATGGTTGCCAAAAATTATATTTATGGCAAATATTAAAGATGACCCTGGTCATCTTTCTAAGGTTAGAGAGGTCTTCTGTCCACCAAGGAGGAAGTTTCTTCTTGCCTCGTTTGATTGGACACGATATATTAAAGGATGTGTTGAGCGCATTCTCGAAAACTTCTATTGTTTTTTCCAACTCACTAATATTGCTTATATTGGAGAGCGGTGTTCCACAAAGTTTTTTCTTGGCAATCGTAACGAACTTTTTCTGTGTGGTACCTGGATATGAGTCTTCAGATTGATATTGAAGATAATCAATTTATGATCCGAGAAGGAGTTAGAATTGGATACTCTCCAACTGTCTATCTGAGAATCGTTAAGGTTAAGGCTAAGTGTAACATCTAAAACTTCCTCCCAACCCCTGAAGTTTTCCGAGCTGGGAAAAGTAAAAGTGGGAGTGGAGCCGGTATTACATACACTTATATTATTCATTATGATAAAATCAAACAATGACTCACCTCTTTCGTTGATTTCTTAGCTTCCCCAAAGTGTTGTTACTTCTTATTTTTTAAATTTGATTTTTTTAATATGCGTAGCAACGTGCGCCGGCTACAGCTAGTGTATCTATAAATATTTGGCCAGAATTTTCATTCGACATTTTTTTTTTTAAATTATATGTTTGCCAATTCGGTCAAAAGCCTTTTCAAAGTCCATCAGCAAAACGGATACGTGGTTATTCTCTGACACAGTTCGTGAGTGAATTCTTTACGACTTTTCAACCTGACGGTAGTCGATTAAGTTGTTTTTTTGGTATTAGACACTTTTCATGCTTGCGCAATAATTCCACTGTTAAGTTTTTTGTTGTATAAGGTTAATAACCTTGTTTTTAGTAACAACGGACTATTTTTAACACCGGGTATGAGATGCGGTCGTAACCTGGGGTTTTACATTTAACTGAGCACAGGGAGCTTTCTAGTTCAGTCATGTTTATTGGGTCTTCAATAAGGACGGAAGTGGAGTGGATAGGACTTGATGGTGTAATGTCGGACGGAATATTATGTTTTTCTTGGACGAATCTCCAGAGTGGAGTGGAGTCTCCAGAGTAGAGTGGTCGCCGAAAGGTTCCCAAGTTTTCGGATGGAGAGGTTATTGTTTTGGTTTGATCCTTGATTACATGTATTGAAACATAGTTACCAGTAAACGTTCTTAAGTTAACTCATAGTTTTTTGGACGAGGAACTTGGGCTGATGGTGCCGGTGAATTCCTCAAAGCAGGAATGCGAAATTTATCGTTAAGTTTACGGTAGGCTATAAGGCTAGTATCGCATGCACGTTTTTTAACTTGTTGTCAGACTTTTTGTTTAGCTACACGAAGAGTATTTATTTCTTGTGTCGTGTTTTATTATACATTTGAGGGATGGCAATATTGGCTGCAAATCTAATAGTTTTTTGTGTAATGGCTGCCTCTTTATTGATATTGGGCGAGGGATTTCTTTCAGAAATTTGATTTAGAATCATGGACTGAAATAGGTTCCAATTTGCTTTATCAAGTAAAAACATATGTTGGGGTTTAGCAAGGCTTACGTTATGGCTAAAAGAGATTGTGGTGGTAATGGGGAAATGGTCGCCGCCGTGAAGATCGTCCAGGACGGACCAAGTAGATGTTGGGATCAGGGATGGTGAAATGAGAGTAATATCGATGTGTGTAAGTAATCGATGCCTAGAAAAGTGGGTTGGCCTATCATCGTTTAAGAGTGCAACACTTAAGTTATTTATAAACTGTTCCACTATTTTACCACGACTGTTTAAAATCTCCGAACCTCACGAGGAGCTCCAGAAATTGAAGTCGCCAGTTAATAAAACAGGAGTGGTGATGTCATTCAAAATTATATCAAGATCGTTACACGAGAAATGTTTATCTGGAGGGATGTAGATGGAAAGTAGTTCTTTTTATGTTAAGGGGTATTTCAACCGCTATAGATGCTATGTTGGAATTTGTGTTTATGAATTTATGGAGAATGGATTTATGAACGAGGAGACAAATTCCTTGTTTTGCTGAGGTATTTGAGTTCAGGTTGTAAAAGTAGGAAGAATATTGTTTGGGTTGAAGAGGTTGAAGTTTACATTCGATGTGTGTTTCCTGTAGGGATATGATGGAAGGTCTCAGGTCGGAATAAATTTATTTAGTGGGCTTTTTCCAAGCTTATAATGGGAAGATTTGTGGGAAGTTCTATTTTCTGTATTGGGGGAGTTGGTGGTTGAAAATGAGTTTGCTGTATGAAAGGATTTAGTGTTGGAAGAAGGTGAGTTTATTGTTATGTTTTTAGCATTTTGTTCGTTGGGAATGTGAATGATTGCGTTTTTTTTGTTTAGATGAGACTGTTGGAGTGTTTGAATCAATAGCGAGTCGTAGCTAGGAGACTTCATGCATCTTGTCCAAAAGAAGACATAGTTGAGGACTTAAGAAATAAGGGCTTTAAAATAGAAGATGCCACTAACATTCAGTCCAAAAAGAAACAAGTGACGGAAGGTGCCGAGACCCAAACGTATCCCGGGTTGCCCCTTTTTATGTTAACTTTCGATAAAAGTGAAGCCACAGAAAAAATTTATAGCATAAAAAGTATTCTTAACATGGTAGTCAAAATCGAGGCATTACGTAAGAACTCGAAATTGATCCCACAATGCAAACGATGTCAAGGGTTCAACCACACTCAAGCGTACTGTCAGAAAAATCCGCGATGTGTCAAATGCGCCGGTGAACACCTGTCAGTAGTATGCAACGCAAATAAGACTTCACCAGCTACTTGCGTTAACTGTAAAGGAAAGCATCCAGCTAACTACCGTGGCTGCGAAGTGGCAAAAGAGCTTCAGAAAAGACGTGATCAAATCAAAGCGAAGCTCCGCCAACAACCAAAATCGGCAACAAAGGATATTGTTGTAAAAGCCGAGTCGAAGCTAATTATGACACGATCAAAAATTCTTGCAATAAAAACGCAGACTCAAACTACATCTCCAATAACAGGAAACATGTAAACAGCTCATGCGAAATAATTGCACGTCGGAGTAAAAACCTTTGCCCAAACAGTAGCAACCACAAGTGTAAAAATGTGCGAACAACCAGATCCCGTCTCAAAAATGTTCAATATTTTCTTAGAAAAACTTGACGAATAAACTTATTTTCGAAAGGCTACTCGACCTCGAAAGTAAGATTAACAACAAGCGTGCCTTAACATGAATATGACAATTAAAATTTTAAATTGGAATGCAAATGGTCTATTGCAAAAACTTGACGAACTAGAATTATATATCAGAGAAAAAGATATCGATATTTGTTTGATCTCTGAGACACATTTAACGAAGCAATCGCGTGTAAACTTAAAAGGCTACTGTGGTTACCATGCCTGACATCCGTCAGAGAGGGCAAGAGGCGGATCATCTCTGTTTATACGCGATAATATAGATCACTTAGTAGGACTAAATATAGAATCCAATCCAATACAATTAACTACGGTTCATGTAAAAAACAAACATTATTCATTTAACGTCTCGTCAATTTACTGCCCTCCGCGTAGTATAATTGATCAAAACGAGCTTGAAAGTATTTTCCACACTCTTGGCCCAAATTTCATAATTGGTGGAGATTTTAACGCGAAACACACTTTTTGGGGGTCAAGATGTATCTCACAAAAAGGCAGAAAATTGTACAGAGCTGGTATGAATCTAAATTGTGAATTTTTCTCGACAGGAAAACCGATCTACTGGCCTTCGGATATTACAAAAATACCTGACGTTGTTGATTTCTTTGTCATAAAAGGCATATCTCGAAACTACTTAAGAGTTGAAGAAAGCTTTGATCTTAGCTCAGATCATTCTCCCATTGTACTATCTATGAATGATAACCTCGTAAGAAAGGAAATACCACCTACAGTCCGTTTGATAAGATCGTATACGGCAAAACTCGTTTATGAAACACGGTTTGGAAGTGGCATTTGCATTAACAGATAAAAAAAATACTTCAGCTAAGATGCTTTGAATAAAAAAATTTAAAGAGACGGAAGTATTTTAAAATGAGTGTAGCGTTTGCATCACGTTATGAAGCAGTATT
The DNA here is from genome assembly GCA_930367185.1 of Myathropa florea. Lineage (NCBI taxonomy): Eukaryota > Metazoa > Arthropoda > Insecta > Diptera > Syrphidae > Myathropa > Myathropa florea. The sequence goes on from OV884006.1 coordinate 5,846,121, forward strand.
CTTTTGCACGCATCCAAAAGGACTGAAAATGTCATACGGAGCAGCTGCTAAATACATGAAAAAGTCAAAAGCATTTGTTAGCAAGTGGGTGCACCGTTATTCCCAAGTTAAAAATGTGGATGATTTGCCGGATGGTGGGTCTACGCCAAAAACAACAAAAAAGCAGGACAAAACGATTCTACGCGTGTTTGAAAAAAATCCTCTTCTATCGTTACGTGGAGGACAAGGGATTTTACGTAAAAGGGGTCTAAATGTGTGTTGTGATACGATACGAAGACGTTTACTAGCCAATAATGTAAAATTTCGAAGGACAATAAAGAAACCACTACTGTCAAAAAAACACGTAGAAAAACGACTCAGTTGGGCCAAGGAGAATTTGGACAGAGATTGGAACAACGTTATTTTTTTCGGATGAAGCTTCTCTTTGGGCATGGTCTCCTATCACTCATACCTGGTGTACACAATCCAATAAATTAATCCAGCGAACCGTCAAACACACGGAAAAGGTGCACGTTTGGGGATGCTTCTCAAAACAAGGATTTGGCATGTTTACAAATAACTTAAACGCATCCAACATGGTCAAAACTTATAAGAAGGCTTTATTACCATCTGCCCAAAGGTGGTTTAAAAGAAGGAATGAGAATTGGTTACTAAAGAAGATAATGATCCGAAACATCGCAGCCGTTTGTGCAGTGCGTGGAAACAAGAAAATGACGTCGATGTTTTAGATTGGCCATCACAGTCGCCGGATGCAAATCCCATTGAAAATGTTTGGGCATTCATGAAGCTAAAGCTCCAAGGAAAGAAGATCTCGACGGTCAAAAAATTATTACGAAAAATACGAGTTTTATGGAGATCTTTGCCTCAAGATAATGCTATAAGATTAGTAGAAAGCATGCCTCGAAGACTCCAAGCAAAATAGAGGAGAGTGGACAACATATTAATTGAAAAGCAATCAGAAATTACTTACAAGACAATATCGAACTTGCGGTACTGCTGAGAACCCGATACGATTTAGAAATAGAAGTCGATAAATTTATTGATGTAATACAGAGCGCTGCGTGGAGCAATACACCACTCGTTAGAAAAACGACTATAAAAAATGTATTGCGATATCCAATGGAAATACGAGAATTAGTAAGAGAAAAACGTAAAGCTCGTAAGAAATGTCAACAGACCCGTGCGCCAGAACATAAAACGTGTCTTAATCAGTTGTGTAATTTACTAAAGGCGAAAATTAAGTCGTTTAAAAATAATAACCTAAGTACCTACTAAAAAGGATACCAACTACTCACTCTGGAAAGCAGCTACAGGTTTGAGAAAACCCGAACCATATGCGGCCCCAATTCGAAAAAATCAATTCGAGTGGGCAAAAGAAGATAAAGAGAAAGCGGATCTCTTCGCAGATCACTTGGAAGCGACGTTTAAATCGCACGACGGACAAACACTTCCTGTAAACTCCTACGGTTCGGACATACACTTTAACAATTATTCTATAAGAAATGCTACTCTGACAGAGCTTATAGAAGAATTACATAAGCTCAAACCCAAAAAAGCTCCTGGTTATGACCTAATCACAGGAGAAGTTCTAAAAGAATTACCTAAGAAAGTGCTTCTGAAGTTTCTCTCATTAATGCCGCCTTTAGATAAGAACATGTCCTTAGTCAGTGGAAAGTGGTGGAAGTAATAATGGTACTCAAGCCGGGTAAACCCCCAACAGAAAAAAAGTCTTACAGTTCGATTTCACTTCTTCCGATAATGTCTAAGGTGTTTGAAAAAATTTTACTTAGGCGTTAAGCCCGATTGTGGAAGAAAGACGACTTATCCCTAATCACCAATTTGGTTTTAGAAATAAGCATTCGACTATTAACTAAATACATCGAATAACTGATGTTGTAGAAAAATCGTTTGAACAAAAGCAAGCCTGCTCAGCTGTATTTCTCGATGTTTCGCAGGTCTTTGACAAGGTTTGGCACGAAGGCTTGAAACACAAACTGCGACAGTTGTTCCCGGGAAAACTTTACGTAATATTATCAAATTATCTTTCTGACAGAAGCTTCCGTGTAAAACATGGAAAAGAATACTCGCTATTTAAATCTATAGAAGCTGGAGTACCCCAAGGAAGTGTTCTTGGTCCTCTCCTCTACTTACTTTTTATTAGCGATATGCCACAAAATGTTGGCACTGTACTAGGCACATTTGCTGACGACAATGCCATTTTGGTAACTGCCAAAACGGTCGAAGAGTCAACTAGAAAACTGCAACGTGCTTAATATCGGGTACACGAATGGACAAACACCTGGAGAATTGAACTCAATGAAGCCAAATCCGTTCACATTAACGTGAATAATTTGCCCGTGTTTATAAATGGTGTTCAAATACCCTTTGAAAATGAAGCGAAATACCTTGGGATGACTCTCGATGTAAAGCTTAAGTGAAAAGAACACGTCAAAAAGAAACGTGAAGTGCTCCAAATAAAATATAAAGACATGTACTGGCTTATTGGAAAATATTCCAAACTAAGTACTGAAAACAAATTGCTTATATACAAGTAAGTACTAAAACCCGTCTGGACATGTGGTATACAACTATGGGGTTGTACCAAAGAAAGTAATAAAAATATACTACAAACTTTCCAAAATAAAGTACTAAGAACCATCGTCAACGCACCGTGGTACATACGGAACGACGATATCCACAGAGATCTCGGAATTGCATCAATCCAGGATGAAACGAAGAACATTGCTCGTAAGCATAAGCGTCGTCTGGAAGAGCACATAAACTCTGCTGTCCTTCCAATTCTTGACGAAAGTAATCTATTGCGCCGTCTTCAAAGGACTAAACCCCTTGACCTAGCACGGTGAATTCATCCCGCGGTTAGTTGCGCTAGCAGGAACTCTCAGTGGAGAATCTCTTGTAAAACGCGTCATAATCAAGAAAATAAAACTGCTGGATAAGTGTCAAACTTATAGAGAGGTGTTTTTACTGGGTAAAAATCCCATTCGCTATGAGAGAACGGGCCCCATAGTGTCTTTTGGAGATTTTCACCTACACTCGCTAAAAAAAAAAAAAATAGTGACTGCTGATTGTTTTTTTTGTTTTGTATCGAGGAGTTAGTTTGGTTAGTTATTGGTGTTGGTGTAGTTTGCCTTGAGAGAAGAGAGATTGAGGTAGAAGGTGGAGTTGGGCTTAAAGATTTACCTGGTATTGTGTTTGCACTTGAGGTGTTAAGAATATTCGCCGTTGCGCTTTGGATAATGAGGATAGGATTTGGAAGGGGTTTTGTTCCTTATACATTTTCTTTTCTTCGGACATACTACATTTAAGCATAGTTTTTAGTTTTTTTTAAGGTTTTCTTGGCAAGGAGATAGCGCTGGCATTCTTTAAAGGAAGAAGCGTGGTCTTCAAAATAGTTTGCGTATGAAACACGTATGCATTTGTTTGGGTTGTGAGATGGAAGGTTGCACGTTTCGCAGGAAGCATTACCCCTGCAACGTTTTGCAGTGTGGCCTTGGAGTTGCCAGTAGTGACAGCGCACTGGGTTGGGGAGGAATTCTTGAATTTTAAGTTTGTGCCACCATAAGTCAACTGTATTAGGGGGCGGAAACGGTCCAATGTAAGGAGGACGAGTCCAGTGGGAAGTTGACTTCCATCGACAATTTTTTTTAAATTTGTACACTTCGGTTACACCTTAAGATCTCATTTCATTCACAATTTCTGTTTCGGGAACGTTTTTGAGGCTGGGTGCATAGACTGTACCTTTCGAAGATCTTAGGTTGGAGTGAAGTGCAACAGTTTTTGGACATACATACGTTGGATAGTGTTTCTTTAGTTAAGAAAAGATTAGCAAATTTTGTAGACTTAGTAAGGATTATGGGGGTTACCGTCGCGAAGTTGACTACTGTTCTCATATGCAGTACTAATGATATCTTCAGCTTTTTTTAAACAAAAATACGCTGCTCGTTGGCTGCAGCTATTACTACAAATTTGGGATCATTTGAGACTGGATGTATTGGGGTGTGTATTTGATTCATATGATTCAGTTCACTAGCATGGGCTATGGTTTTTTTCGTTTTTTATTGCTGGGTTCGGCTGGCGGTTCTGCATCGAGAGCGCGAAACCGATTTCCCGAAAGAACACCCGGCCCTGAGGCCATAGTTTAATTGTTTTTGCACTCCACTTTATTCACAAGCAAATGGGGGGCGAAGAGAAGACGAGAGTATTGCTTGCTATGAAAATAGCGGGATAATCTACCGACGAGAAGAAAGCGCGAGTTACGTTCCGAGACGGAATTGTTAACAATGAACACACAAACAAATTAAACCAGACCATGGTTTTTATAACGTAAATATATTTAGTATGAAAACTAAAATAACCCGACTTCGTCGGCGGTCCTAAAAAAACTGTTGAAGCATAAACGACAACAAGTGCATCGACGCTTATCAGTGGGTAGGGTTACCAACATATAACTCGCGCTGGAACACAATCTGTTAAACGATGTTTACGCCTCGGGGGATATTCGGAGACTGTGGCTGGGAAGTGGGGAATGAAAGACTTGTAGCCTTTCATATAAAAATTTATATATATATTTATATTTAAAATAAATCAATTTCTAGGTGTCGAAACAATTTATTTTGGTCTCTCTTCAAAAGCTATTAAAGGGTGGTTTTTCAGGGTTGTAATGATCCCTGGGACAAGAATCACATCCTCTATTTTCCACGTTGTCTTAAACATGTACGTCCTGATCAGCTTGGCAGTGATAATCTTCAGAGTCAGTTTCGCCAATCGAATCCCTAAAACGAAAGCACTTCAATTTCCGTTTTACCGACATCATTGAGTTTTTTATTCTTACCTGCACAGTTTCTTGGGCCAGCGGAAAATGGTATGAAGGCGTAAGATGGCAAGCTCTCCATCTTCTCTGGTAAGAAATTATTCGGATTGAACTCGTTTGCATGCGGGCCCCAAATCTCTGGATTTCGATGTAAATGTACCATGTCAAGGAGGACTTGAGTGCCCTTGGGTACGAACTGTCCAGTACTGAGACGTGTGTCACAGGATGCGGCGCGACCAATTAATGGAACTGGTGGATGCAACCGAAGCACCTCATTAATGAACATTTCAGTGTAGACCAGGTCGCTAAGGGTGTCTAGATCGACTTGTGGATTCTTGTCTGGGTACAGAGAAAATACCTCCTCAAAAACCTTCTCTTGGTACTCGGGGTAAAGAGCCATGTAGAAGAGGATGAGAAATGATGTTAAAGATGTGGTCTCAAAGCTCTAAGAGAGATGGAAATCGAATAATTTTATTGTCGAGAGTTTGTGAGTAGATTAAGATCAGTTGAGGTATGAATAGTAATGGAAAACCAAAAACAAAGTCAAATGTGTTAATTCCTACTTTAATTCACAATAAATGACAGTTGACTGTCATTTTAAGGATGATTTTACTATCCACACACAAAATGGGTCCACATGGACCTAAGTGGGAGAGGATCCTACCCTATCTACCCACCTACCTAACCTAATCTACTTTCCGCACAGCAGTATTGTTCGAAGGTCTGGACAAGCTTCTCCCAGGAGAACACTAAGTTACTGGACGCAACAAGACTGCCAATGATTACGACTCTCAGACTCGAGAGAGAACTGTCATGACGCGAACATCTTTTGTGTGGCATAATTGGTATCAATTATCAGCGGCAGCCCTCCAGCTCATTAAATCCACAGACAGCATATGCTACAAGTGCAAAATCTGCAACAATGTACTAATGAAGTGAGCGAAATTAAATCTGAAATTCGTAAAATAAAATGTAATTCTTCACAAAGCGTGATAACCAGGGAAGCGCAGGTGATAACGGATAACGGATTACCCCCCGCAGTGGGTAATATTGATGACGCGCCGGAAATCAAATATAATACCACTGAAAAATGGAAGAAGGTTGTGCGGAAAAAACCTCGCAAAAACTCAAAACGTGTAAAAAAGAATAAACAAATTGTAGGCAACGACGGTTCTGCTTCCGACGTACATGCTGCTGGTTTTCGTGTTGACACTTCGGAGTGTGCTGTGAAGAAGTACATTTCTTCGAAATTAAACATTTTGGACGTTGAAATTTCACTAAATATCGATTTATTAATTTTAAAATAACTATCCCCGAAAGTTCACACGCGCGCGTGTTTGATCCGTCAAATTGGCCGTCGGGTATACGTATAAAAAATTCATGAAAAAAAAACGGAGTTGCTTTGCCCACCGCAAAGATCAAAACATAAACATTGATCAGCTGCGAGGGCAAAGCAAAAATCTATTCTCTGTATTATCTGAATATTGGTGGAATGAGAACGAAATTAAAAGAAATTTTCATTTCGCTCTCTGACCACCAATATGATATTGTTGTTTTAACAGAGACATGGTTGTACCCACATATCTGTTCTACTGAAATCTTTGATCGGTCATACGTAGTTTACCGGAGAGATCGTTGCACATCCATTGGGGAGATGAGTGGGGGAGTTTTAACAGCTGTCTCATCTGGCCTTCTCAACCGGCAAATTTCATTAGTGCATCAAACCATCGATGTAGAGCAGATGTGTGTGAGTATTGAGCTTTTTGATGTCGTCCGTTATCAGATATATAGTTTTGTCCTATGTTCCACCAAAAAGTATTGCCAATGTGTATCAAAAGCACATTGATAACATTAGTAGTGTCGTCACTCGTCTTGAAGACTCTCAAATACCGTGCGTATTGTTGTTACTTGGAGAATCGTGGATGGTGATAAAAATGTAATCCCATTTAATGTTAGTCATGAATGGGAGCATTTGGTAATTGATTGTCTTTTATCTCTGGGATTGTTCTAAACAAACAATATTCGAAACAGTTTAAATAGAATTTTAGATTTAATATTTTTAAACAATGAAATTAACTTTAAAATATCTAAAGCATTGGATGTAATTGATTGAAATAAAATTCATCACAAAACTTTACAATTAGAGTTTAATTTTTTTGCTACGGTAATAGTAATAGTTATAATATCGGTTTAAGTTTCAATTTTTCTAAAACCAATTTTGTTACACTAACGGAATACATAAATCAATTCAATTGAGATAACTTGTTGGATTCCACTGATTTGAAAGGTAACTATGATATATTTATGAGTAAAATTAATTTTGGTTTGGAATTATTTGTTCCTAAAACGCGTCATAGGGAATCGGTTTAGGATTCCGTGGGCAAACAAAAATTTGTTGAATTTGAGAAATGTTAAGAGGAAACCATATTCCAACTTTGTTTCAAACAAAACGAGTTTTAATCGTGAAGTATTTTTGAGACTTAGGAAAGAGTATGAGTTCTTAAATAGATATTTATGTAAGCAATATGTCTTGTCCGTTGAATCCTCGGTAAAGAGCAATGGCTCCTCTTTTTGGAGATACGTCAATTCTAAAAGAAATTCCCTAGGCTTGCCTAAGGCAATGGAATTAGGAAACATAACTTCAACTAACTTGAATGGAACTTGTGACCTATTTGCTGACTTTTTTTAATCGGTCTATAATGGATCTCAAGTCCAGTCAATGATGAACCATTACTCAAATATACCCAATGTTCTAGACATGGGCATATTGCAACTTACAGACAATAATATAATTAATGCCTTAAAAAACCTTAAACTTAACTTATTACGGCTGTAATATTAAAAAAAAGTTTGCTTTCTGTTTATCGACCACTTAAAATGATTTTTAACCAGTCCCTAAAAATTGTGAATTTCTAAATGAATGGAAGTATTCTTTCTAACACATATTTATAAAAGCGGTTTAAGACAAAAAGTAGAAAACAATCGGCCTATATCAAAACTGTCATCGATTCCAAAATTGTATGAAAGCATTGTAAAAGAAAAATTATACTTTTTAGTAAAAGACATTATTTCTAATAACCAGCATGGCTTTATGCGTGGTAGGTCACGTTCTACTAACTTATCGTTATTTTCAAATTATAATAATAATAATAATGGCGGCGCTATAGTCCGAGGTGGACCTGGGCCTAGCTTCTCAGCAACCACTCGTGTTGTGAGTGCTATTGTTCTCTCACGAATGGAGGGGACCTACAGTTTAATGCCGGCTCCGAAGGGCGAGATTGAGAAGCTTTTTCTAGACAGTTATACTCTTTGAGCATTGTCAGTGACTCGAAAGAGGTGGGGCCGTGAAAAATGTTTGATGTATTTTTTCGAGATTCGAACCGACGACCTCGAGCTCAGGAATCGACGCTACGACCCACTATGCCACGGCGCCCACAAATTATATATATGAAAACTTAGAAAATCGTCTACAAGTCGATGTACTTTACACAGATTTCTCGAAAGCCTTTGATAAAGTACATCACTTACATACTTTGCTTTTAAACAAGCTTAGGTCGCTAGGAATTCACTCAATAATGTGGTTTTCCAATCACTTAAGAAGGAGGAAGCAATTGGTAAGATCGATAGTTCTACAAGGTAACCATTTGGGTCCCTTACTATTTCTTTTGTTCATAAATGATGTTCATGAAATATTTAATTACTGCGAAATTCTAACATTCGCGGCGACTTTAAGTTATATTTATCGATAAATAGTACAACCGACTACATTAAGTTTCAATCGGATATTCAAAGCCTATTGGGGTGGTGTAAACATAATGCCTTAGACCTAAATATTTCAAAATGTTAAACTTTTACGGCATGCAGAATAATGTTTATGATTATCTCATCGACAATCATTGACTAAGCCCCCAAGGAGAAATTAAAGATCTCGGTGTAATTTTTGACCCTAAGTTGAATTTTTCGTTACATTATGATTACACGATTGCGAAGTCTAACGCTATGTCAGGATTTTTGAAAATAAATAGTAAGGATTTTCAGGATATATGTATCTAGTCTTAAGTCCAGATATAGGTCCTTAGTAAGACCATATTTAGAATATTCTTCCATCATTTGCGATTCACCATATGATACACAAGAACTCAGACTCGAAAGAGTTCAAAAGAAATTCACGAGGTATGCTTTCCGAAAATTATATTCCTTTGAAGAACTTCCTAATTATGAAGAAAGATGCAAAACAATTGACTTGCAAACCTTAAGTTTCATTCGTAAGGCAATTTCAGCCATGTTTATTCGCGATATTATTAATTATGATATAAATTCACCAAAATTACTTTTTCATGAATATATATTCTCCCCAAAGATCTCTTCGGGTGAGAAGTTTACTCTCTGATATAAGGCATAGAACCAACTATGGTTGCAATGAATCCATTGCAAGGTGCATAAACACATTCAATGATCTTTGCAACGAAATTGATTTTAGCTTGTCACGATTAGAGTTTAAAAAAATTGTTTATACATTGTTCCTTAATTAATATTGCTTATTTGGCGTAATCTATGAGATGAAAAATCGGTAGATGATCCTTAGTCGCACAGCAAACATCTGCTGTGTAAAGCGATATTGAGAGTTAACACTTAGAGAACGTAGTGTTCTGTGTGCTCTATGATGGATAATTAAAAAAAAAGGCGATTCAGGTCCAACCTGAGAAAGTGCCTTGTTTCAACTTCTGGAACTCTTTTCTTGAAATCTCAAAGACTTGGACGATAACTATCGAAGACGAGGCAAGAAATTCTCAAGAAACCGGCCTCAACTTCTGAGTTAATGCCGGGAACCGAACAACTACCCAAGTCTTAAAAACACAGAAGACGAAGAGGGTAAGCCTTTGCTGGAAGATCCAAAATCACTTGAGCCTAACCTCCGGTTTGAAACAAAAACTCTCTGACAACTAAAACCTTACCGCAACAATGATTGTGGCCACATCATGATTAATATCCTCTTCCGTAAAAGTTGGCTTCCCTTGGTACTTCTTCAGACTGTCCAGCAGCGTCCTCTTCCCATCGGTGTACTTCAAGAATGCATTTGGATTGGGATGCTCTTTGAAAGCCTAGAAAGAGTTAAAAATTATTTACAAACCGAATAACGTCAGGGATCCAAAGTTTAACTCACATCGGCCATTACATTGTTGATGTGCACTTGAATCCGTTTTATTTCATTATAGGCCTTTGTAAAGCTAAAGATGAAGTCACTGTGGAGATGGAACTTTATGGATCGATGAACGCATTTGTGTTGAACCCTATACACAACAAAAACTGAAAAATCGCTCGGATTTGAAAAGGCAGAAATACCTCTGAAGGCTGTCGAGAAAGCTATCCTTATGCTGCAACGGATCGAGAAGATTCAAATTCTTTCCGATGGATGTCTCTGCAAGAAAACAATCCAGTGCAGTAGGATGTTCTTCGCGCTCATTGTCATATTCTTACCAATAGTAAAGTCCCCAAAGAGTCCAATGAGATCCTCCGAGAGGTCAACTTCTCCCTTGCCAACTTTCGGGCAGAGGATGTGTTGCACGAAATCATTGACTGCTTTATTAAACGGACCGATCATGCGCGTGAGGTTTTGATAGTTAAACGCCGGATCAGCAGCCTTTCGATGAAGCTTCCAGATTTCACCTAGAACAAATAAAGATGTAAATTAAGATGTATTCATCACGAAGGTCCACTCACTAACCAGTGGTCGAAATAATGCTGTTTTTGCCGAGAATAATTTCGAACGGCTTATAGATGATGTGCTTGTCCAGAAAGTCGTTAGAAAAGAGAATGGCCTGAGCCGTCGTAGGATCCTTTACGAAGATGTTCAGACCGGGCCCAGTCCAGAAGGTGCATGGTGACTTGTACTTACTCCAAATTTTGGCAGCAAAGCCGTTCATGAAGTCTGCAATGAAACGATTGTCAGGAAGCTGCAGATTGGATCAAACGACCGCTGACCTTCGACTTCACCAAATTCCAGAAGACTTCCTAGAATAGGAAGTCCCATTGGACCACCCATCTCCCATGACAATTTATACAGATCACGCCGCGACCAGAGAAAGTAGCACAATAATGCAATACAGGCAATTATTAAAGCAATCATGACCGCGACAAGTACGCGAAGAAGTTTTTCTAGGACTGAACTGCCTCAGTTGTGAGCAGTATTTGATTGGCATTTTATCTGCCGGTCTTGCACGAAATTCGACTTAATTGAGTCTCGAGTTAAGTGCAAAGGTTTATGAGCAGTCGTGAGGGGTGAGAATTGTTTCAATTTATTAGCAAGTCATGACATATAGCAAGTTCGTGCTTGGATATCAGAGGATACACCTTAGGTTACCACATATTCTATTATATCATATAACATTTTACCGGACAGCTGTCTCTATTCGGAAGTAGTTCATTCGTCTATAAAGACATAACAGACGTTAACATGAAGGGAAAAAGTAACACGGACGTCATTCCCTACGACACACACCCAATATAATAACCTCTACAGACATTTGCAAAAACAAGAGAGAGTTGACACCGTGTAGGCTAGGTTAGGTTAGGTTGGGGTGACTGCCGTTGTCTGCTAAGACCTTGGCTCGCTTAGATCCGTATTGGATCCGAAGTTCCTTTTCACCGGTCTCCTCGTTAACCGCATGAGCAAAAAAACTGACTAACACCTTTTGAGTACCTTCTGGTTTCCCAGTGTTCCCTTGTATGTTTGGTGATCCACTGTTCATTCTGGGTTACAGTTAATTTCTTCCTTTTAGGATTATGTCCTGAATTTTTATGTCAGACAGTTCTCCTCGACTGGTAAACGAGTTTCTGCCTAGCGTTCTTTTTCTCATTGTTGCAAGGGCTGGGCAGGTTCCATGTCTCTTCCTCTTCGTCGTTCCTACAGTTTCTACAGAAGTTTGTTGTGTTCAGTTATTATGCCCACGACACCGTGTAACAGCCACCTAATTCTTACTAAGCTCTTACTGGCTTTCCCAATATTTTACTTGTATTCCGAACCTTACATAGGCAAAGCCTTTCACTTGGTGTCAACGGGATTAAATTATTCTTCCTCTTTGTGTGGCGCTACGGGGGTGGATCTGGGCCTCAACCAACAAACCTCTCCAGCTAGCACGATTTTTCGCTAGCTGTCTCAAATTCCGCACAACAAGCTGGTTCAGGTTCTTCTTCACTTGGGTGCGGCATCTATAATGATGACGGCCTCTGTTGTTTTGTCACAATGGCTCGGATTCAATGGCTATAGATGAGATTAAACAACCATCTAGCTCTTGACACATGCTTCAAACGAAAGACACCCTTTCCCGAATCGATTAAGCTCGTTTCCTGTCTCACTCACACAACACACTTTTGTTGTTCATAAAAATCCACTGAACTCAAATGAAAACTACCACTTTCATATATTTCTTCAAATTTTATTTCGTTTACACACCAACCGCCTTGAATTTTGTATCTTAACATTTTAACTGCTTTCAAACGAAACTTCCTTGACACCGGTGTACATACTTATCGGAATACAGGATAAATACAGAAAAAGTTAGAGCAAGCGAATCAATCACGGAAGCACGATTATGCTCCTTTAGCTGCAACCTGTTCATTATCCAAACGCTTAATGCGATGAACACCGACGCAGTTACGGAAAAGAGCAACCTCCTCGGCGCACTTGAGTGTCTCACCGGGATAGGCACGATAACAAGCAATCAACTGAGCCTTCAAATCCTGACATGGAGGCAATTGATGAGTCGGGGAGGCGTTCATGAACCGCTTTCGAACATCCTCAACGGCAGCTGAGTACTCCTTTTCCATGATGGCGTTTGTCTTGTTTAATGTCTGTTCGAGTTGAGCCATGCGAGTACGCCAAATTTGATCGTTTTGCTGAAGTTCGATTTCCTTTTGACGACGCATCTCAATTGAGGTTATGGTTGGTTCACCAGGGAAACGAGCATATGGCGATTGTTGTTGCTGCGATGATGACGATGGAGGTGGAGGAGTTGGATTTATATACGTCTTTGGAAGTGGTGCTGGCCTTGGTGGAGGGGGTGATGCTGATGCCGGGGGTGGTGGTGGTGGAACCTGATTTGGTTGTTCTTTGGACTCTTGTTTTTGTTGTTTTTTTGCAGCATTCGCTAGAAGAGAAATTTGTAAAGTTTAAGTCATTTGGGAAATGGATAAAACGTCTATTTAAAAAATAAATATGTGGTCCTCTTGGAGTATGAAACATTTTCATGGCATTTTTTTGCCACAGAGATAGGCACCGACTTCTGAAGGAAAGTAATAAGCACTCGTTGAATTAAGAGGAACTTTTTGCAGAGAAAGAAAAAAGACAAACAAAATCTGGAACCACACAAATTTTACCAGTTGAATCCCTCCAGTAATGACCACACAGCAGAACAAACTGGAAAGACGAGTACCGGTATATGGATTTGTGTACTAAAACCATGAGAATGGGCGGCTTGTAGGAGCTCAAGAACTGGATGTTATGTAATGTTTGTTCTTCTGTCATCGGAGTTTTGAGTATATTAATTTCCCAGCGGCTACTTGTTCCATGGTAGCTGCTTGAATATTAAAAATAAAATAAAGACACTCTGACAGTTCGAAATTCATCTTCAATTGCAATGTAGTTGCAACTTTAATCAAAAGTATAAGTTATCACTTGCAGTTTTAGCAATAGAAAAGCGGTAAGAAAACCTGCACGGGAAAGATGCAAATCAGTGCCTTCAAGTGGAATCTTAGCCCAGAAGCAGATGATTGCGAACACTTAAAGATTTGCACACTCCTCGTATGTCTTCGATTCTTTTCAGGGGCCTATAACAACAATTTCCGATTATGCAGATTCAAGTAGGCTTATGCCCGAGCAATTTCCAACTTGCCGTAGTGAAAAATACAAGTACTGACTCCAAACGTATTGTGGTCGTTGTCAAGAAAACTGAAGAAGAATTAATGAATTCCTTACCTCAATTAAGACTCAAATGACGATGGAGAACTAATTCTACTTATTTATATTACCCACACACACCTAACCACTGAACAGATTCAAGGCACGAGGCGGCCCTTAAACAGCATTGAAATCCATTTTAAAGTCATGAGTCAACAAAAAAAAATCAACATTTGGCTAACACCTTCTGCACCAAATCAATGCAATCCAACAATCTCTTGTCGTTCAGCAGAATGTTGCATAACAAAAACGAAATCTTCGCGTTAACTTAGCAAATGATTATGATAGATCAGGGTTACCTTTACTTAAACCCAATTTAAGACGTTCCACCACTTCTTCAGAAACATCGATTACACCCGTTGGATTGGGATTATCCATTGAAACACTACGCGTTTCCGAAGAAGATTGGTTTGCACCCATTTATTCACTGTAATGTATTTCCTTTTCCCTTTAGCAGAACACAACACACCAAGAAGACTGATATTGCCGGGATATAAGGAGAGTAATTATTTTTTTTTTTTCAGTCTAATTTTGACATTTGTCATTGACTGACATTTCTAAAAAGTTACGTATGCGACATCTGTTGCGTGGTAGAAGTTTTTTCATGAAAATTAATTTTATTCCAAGCAAAATTGTCGTTGTTAATTGTTCAATCTTAATCCAACAGTAATTCTAAAATGAATTTAGGCATAATTTTAACGTTTGTCCAAACAACTTTAAACTTAATTAGTTCATCTATCCAACGCTGCTGGTATAAATGTGGCAACAATGCTATATAATTTTGGGAGATTTTGTAATGTCATTGACACGTTAAAAAGTATTGCATATTACCAGGTGCATTTGAAAAATTTATAGAGAGCCTAGTTTTGACATCCCTGCAAAATTCTTCTGATTTTGCAGAATGATGGTGTTGAATGACAATTGCTCTTTGATGTCGAAAAAGAATACAAGCAAAGGCGACTAACTAACTTATGCGATTTTTTGAATAACATTCGTAAGAAGATCGTGCATAACTCAAACCTCAAAAACAGTGGCACGATCTTCCACAAATCTGTGCAACTGCTCGCATATGCCGAGCATTGGGGGATTTTATGGGCATTGAGAAGGAAGCGGCTAAGATGGGTCTTGCGAATAATGAGGATAAAAGAGACTATATGTAATCTGAAAATCCAAAATGCAAAATCCGGCTCGAAAGTCCGAAGGAATGTTTGAGAATTCCAAATGTTTAGTTCCAGTGGTACAGTGGTTAAAAGGAAAATGAATAAACGCAAGTGAATTCAATTATTAAATTGCTTCCTTTTTTTCCCGTGTAAGAAACTTTTTCTGCTGTGTTTTAAACCTAAATGGCCGAGACACAATAGAACTAAGCTTAAAGCGTCTAAAGTGTTATACAAACTTTCCTTTAAAATATGACAATGCTGCAGGTGTTGTACAATAGCTTTCATTTAGTTAGTTAGAGGTGGATTTTGAAATAATTTAAGGTGTTATCGCAATAGAATTTGTTTTTAGAAGAGGTCAGAGTAAGTGCACATTTAATAAAGCACATTGCAAGAAATTTCACGCAATGAAACCTGTCAAGTTTTGTATCCTTACAAGTTGGTCCTTTGCCTTTGCCGAAACCGCTGAACAGGCAGTGTTCTGTGATGAAGGCTCTGATAGTTTTTATGTTAAGTCTCATCTTTAAAGTTACTTACTTTTTTTATGGAGTAAGTTGGTCTTCGGTGGTCTTCTTGTGGGCGCCGTGGGTAGGTGCGTCGACTCCTACGCTCGAAGTCGCCGGTTCGAATCTCGAAAAAAATATCAAACATTTTTTCACGGCTCCACCTCTTTCGAGTCACTGACAATGCTCAAAGAGTATAACTGTCTAGAAAAAGCTTCTCAATCTCGCCGTTCGGAGTCGGCATTAAACAGTAGGTCCCCTCCGCTCGTGACAGAACAATAGCACGCACAACACGAGTGGTTGCTGAGAAGCTAGGCCCAGGTCCACCTCGAACTGTAGCGCCGCCATTACTATTATATTAAATCGGTCTTCGATTCTGAACCAGTGGGACAACGCAACAGAGGACGTCCCCGTCTGGTTTCGTTTGGATGTTTTTTTTATCGCATGGCACGAGCAACAAGGAAAGGGTTTAATTCAACAGCTTCAACAGCTAAATGAAGGATTTAAACATACGAGTGCTTATATACTCATTGCTTGTAACTAGGCTTAAGCCTCAGTACTGATTTACAGTTCGTGGTTGAATCTTCTTGTACAAGTGCCATCATCACAAATAGGACCATAGATTGAACATAGAACTTTTCTCTCGAAAAGACCAAGGGCTTCTTCATCTGCTCTGGAAATTGGCCATGTCGATCTTATGGGTGACGTTTGAAAGTCAAAGAGGGTCTTCTTTCTTACGGATTGAGCAAACAATCGTATTCGCTGAACGCGGACACGTTTAAATTCAAAAGGAAAGTCAGTTGGCATTAGTGACATTCTTGGAATAAGCACATCCTGGCCTTTAAATGTATTGCTGACTCAATATAGAGTCTTGAAATTTATGTACACTCGAAGCTTTCAACTAATGAGAAAACAGCTGTTTTTTGTTTATGTCAGCGAGTTGAAATGTCATTGTATGACGTGCTGAATTTGTAAAGAGGTTTGTTCGATTTGACGAACTTTCAAATGCAGCGACGAAATTCTGCATTTCGCTAGAATGTTACATTTCAGAATGCAAGAAATGTATGGTGAGATGCAATGTATTTGGGCTGAAATGCGGAAACTAGCGGTATAAACATACTATAAGACTGCTCAGCTCTTGGTCTCGAAATCAGATTCAAATGATCAAAATGATGTATGAAAAACTAGCACATTTGGATGAAGTAAATAAAGAGTTTCTTCAAGCTATGAATCATCTCCCCGAAGAAAATACTCACCTAAAGAGCAAAATAGAGAGGCTTGAAAATCTACAATGTTCCAATATCTCCTACGGCGGTGGTTAACTTGGCCCCCGTAGGTAGTAATACTACAAGAAATAACGCCCTCGAGACAGATGGTGTGATGGATCCATTTAAGAAAAGTAAAAGGATCACACGTTCACCACCAAAAGGAACTGCCTCGAAGGAACACGTGATCCCCTACCAGCGGCCGAATACGCCAAAGAGTACCACAGTACGCCAGGACCCTGTTGTCAGCCCAAGTACTGAAACTAATGAGCTGAAAGGAAATAAGATGCTTCAGTTGGGCTTAAAAATCGATGAGCTGATTGGTTTTTATAAAGACAAGCACAACGTACACGGAGAAATTAAAAGAATGGGTAGCTTAATTAAATCCGTTTTTCGAGAAGCCAAGGCGGAAGTTTCGGATCTACGTTCCAAAGTTTCCCAGCTCGAGCAACAAGTACAGGCTCTTAACCTCTGTTTTGAGGAACACTGTCCGCCAACGTCACAAGTGCTGAGAAATAACAAAATGCATAAAGCGGACCATACGCTCAGTTCACAAGCCAGTCGTGATCAACCAGCGAAGAGAGCAAGGGAAGGAGACAATGTCAACAACGCTACCGAACAGCAGAATAAGACCCCGTCTCCCAAAAAGAAACGTATAACCACGCCGAAAATTGCACCCACAAGAAACGGTAACGAGAAAAGCGACAAAAGCCAAACGCAGGCAACCCCTCCCAAAACAGCTCCAAACGAAACCAAAAAAGTCAAACCAAAGACGAATGAGTGGACAAAAATCAACAAAGGCACCAGAAAAAACCAGACAACTAGGTCGAAACATTTCGATGCCATAATAATTAAAAGAACAGGCGATCTTACATACGCTGATATGCTGCGAAAACTGAAAGCAGATTCCACATTGGAAAATGTCGGAGCTAACGTAAGCCGAATCCGGAAAACAGCAAGCGGAGACCTCTTACTCTCGTTAAAAAAATCTCCTGAGATGTCTACTACGAGCCTAGAAGAAAAAATAGAAAAGTCGCTAGGCGAATGTGCAAATGTTCGCTCAGTAACGGATGAAATACTGCTCGAGTGCAAGGACATAGACGAAGTTACATTGAAGGAAGAAGTCTGCGCCGCTATTACCAAATACCTGCAAGACTTCGAAGTAAAAACACCCGCTGTAAAAAATATGCGAAAAACCTTGGTGGGACTCAGGCGGCTACTTTAAGTCTGCCCGTAGAAATCGCTAATAAGCTGTTAACAGCCAGAAAAATACGCATTGGCTGGGTCTATTGTAGGATTCGAGAAAAAATCTCGCCGGAGAAATGCTTTAGATGCCTCGGGTTTGGCCATATGGCAAGAACGTGCAAAAGCCCTACCGACCGATCGAATGCATGCCTTGGATGCGGAGAAAACGCACACAAATTGAAGGACTGCAAGGTGAAGCCAAAATGCTTGCACTGCACTGCAAACGGATTAGACTCTGGACATATAACCGGCAGTGTTAGATGCCCAGAGTATAAAAAAGCCCTAGAGAGCTTACACGCGAAAACATGAACATTTTGCAACTAAATCTTAATCATTGCGAGGTAGCTCTGGATCTATTGCAGCAAACGGTCCGCGAGCAGAAGGTCGACATTGCAATACTGTCCGAACAGTACTGTAATTTGAACTCGGGTAACTGGGTGCAGGATGCGACGAATAAAGCCGCTATATGGGTATGCGGAAATGTAAAGTTCCAGATACCACCTCCCGACGCGGAAAACTACTTTGTACGGGCGAAGATAAACGACGTGTACATATACAGCTGTTATATCCCTCCAAGTCTTACCATTGATCAGTTCGAGCGTGTCATTGAAAGCATAGTTTGTGATGCTAAGGATCATACCCCAACAATTATAGCCGGTGACTTTAACGCATGGGCAGTAGAATGGGGAAGCGTGTTAACAAATAGAAGAGGAACCATTCTACTCGAAGCCTTTTCTAGTTTGGACGTCGCCTTAGCTAATGTGGGAAATACGAACACGTTTAGTAGAGCGGGTGCAGGTTCGATAGTTGACATAACTTTCGTTAGTAGTAGCTTATCTAGGCATACGACCTGGCGAGTCAGCAACCACTACACTCACAGTGATCATAACGTGATTTTAATAGATGTACATATATAGTCCTCTACGTTTTAGAAACATTCCACGTCAACCTAGCAAAACGAAATGGAACGTGAACACCTTAGACGAGGAACTTTTAGAGTATGCAATCGCCGAAGCTATAGTCGAAGGCAGAACAGCAAACGAGATTGTTAGCCAATTAACGCGACAAGTACACGTTGCCTGCGATACATCGATGGCTAGAACAGGAAGTCAAAATCGCCGCCGTCCAACGTATTGGTGAAACGAGGAAATCAAGGAACTCCGATCGGGGAGCCACAAGGCGCGAAGAAAATATCAGAGGTCTAGACAACGCGACACAGAAAGATACCTCCTATTGCGGGCGGGGTACAAAGAGGCACGTGCTTCACTTAAATCTGCCATTAAGTTTAGCAAAAGACAGTGTTTCAAGGATCTTTGTGACCAATTAAATGAGAATTTATGGGGTAACGCGTACAAAATTATAACCGCGAAACTCAAGACGCCTCAGAGGTCATCGCCAACCTGCCCATTATTGCTCCGTAGAATCGTTGAAACTCTGTTCCCTTTCCAAAATGACGGGGTCGTACTAAGCGAAATCCGTGAACAAAGCGAATCTATTCCTGCGGTAAAAAAATGACGAGCTCTCAGCGGCAATTACTAGAATAAAAGATCGAAAAGCTCCCGGTCCCGACGGTATACCCAATCGGGCATTAAAAGTAGCTATAAAAGCGCGCCCAGATATATTCGTCAGCATGTATAATGCATGCTTGAATGCGCGAATTTTTCCGCAGCAATGGAAATACCAACGGTTTGTATTATTACCGAAAGGAAATAAACCACCAGAAGAGCCGTCATCTTACCGGCCACTTTGTATGCTCGATACTATGGGCAAAATACTAGAGAGAATAGTATGTAATAGACTACAGCCCATCATCGAAGCCAATGATGGACTCGCGGAATACCAGTATGGCTTTAGCAAGGGCCGATCGACAATCGACGCGATCAAAGTTGTAACGGACAAAGCCCGGATAGCCATAGAAGGTAGACGATGGAGAGGAGGCAGTAAAAATTACTGTGCCGTAGTAACACTTGACGTGAAAAATGCGTTTAATTCGGCGAACTGGATACGTATTTTACAACGTCTCGAACGATTAAATGTACCGAAGTACATATTAAGATTAATTAGGAGCTATTTTACTGATAGGTTGCTTCTCTATGATTCTGACGACGGAACGAAGTTGCATAAAATTACAGGGGGCGTGCCTCAAGGTTCAGTGCTAGGTCCTTTACTATGGAATGTGATGTATGACGACATTCTACGACTCCCGGTTCCAAGAGAAGCCTCTATCATAGGCTTCGCGGACGATATTGCGGTGGTTGTAGTAGCGAAACGACTAGAAGAAATCGAGTTATATTGCAACGAAGCAATAGCTTTGATAAAAAAAATGGCTTTGCCACATGAGTTTAGACCTTGCGGATCATAAAACGGAATCCGTGCTTATCACGAGTGGAAAAGTATGGGAGACGATAACGATAAAAGTCGGAGAGCACAACATTATTTCCAGCCCCGTTATTAAATACCTGGGAGTGATGATTGATGCTCGCCTTAATTATAAGCATCATCTCGCGTACGCTTGTGAGAAATTGTCGAAAGCGATAAGCGCTCTTTCGAGACTCATATCAAATGGCAAAGTAAACGGTTAATGCTGGCGAGAGTTGTAACATCCATACAGCTGTACGGGGCACAAATATGGTCTGACGTCGCGAATAAAAAGTCGCACATGAAAGACGCCAAATCTGTCTATAGATTATGTGCACTGAGAGTTTGCAGTGCATTTCGGACGGTATCCCACGACGCGATATTGGTACTATCCTCCATGGTACCCATCGATATCCTAGCTCTAGAAGCTAGAAGACTTTATGACCATCGCGTGCAAATCGGGCCCACTGTGAACCACGCGAAGAAAATCGAAAGAAGTCGCAGCATAGAAATGTGGCAACAACGATGGAACGTGTCCCAAAAAGGGAGATGGACGTACCGACTAATCCCAAGGATTGAAAATTGGGTAAATCGAAAACACGGCGAAGTTAATTATTATCTTACACAGTTTTTGACTGGTCACGGTGGCTTCCGTGAATACCTATTCAAGCGGAACCGTGTCCTTTCTGTCCTCGATGCCTACACGCGGAAGAAAATGTGGAGCATGTTTTCTTTGAATGCCCTCGTTATGATAGCGAAAGAGATATCTTACATGACAAATTTGGTGAACAGCCGACACCAGATAACATAGTCGAGTATATGTTAAAATGCGAAGATTATTGGGCTGCAGTAAACGATGCAGCAATACGAATAATGTGCGATCTTAGGAACGCAGAACGACAGCGGAACGCGAGTTCGCTAAACACTTAGTGACGAAGCAAATAGCTCGAACCCGTCCATCGTGAAGTAATACCTAGCGGTAGTTCCGTGAGGGAGCAAACAAACGGGAAGATTGACTGGTGTGGTTTTAGCCGGTAAGAATCCGGCACTACCAAAGGACGTTGGACCTTTGGTACCTATGCAAGGTTTCCACCTCCTCTCGCAAAAAAAAAAAAAAAAGAGAGGCTTGAAAGCCGACTCAATTGGCAGCAGCGGAAACAGCTACAAAACTGTCTTGAGATTGTAGAGGTAAATGAAAAATGTATTTAAGAGTGGAAATTGTACCACTCTTTAAGAAAAAAGGTTCACCAGATGTAATTAGTATACGAGTTCAGAAAGCACAAACTGCCTCGGATATGGACGGATTTACTGTTGACGACCCCAGCAAACGGAATAAGGACAATGACTTTCGGTTCTGCACGTGGAATGTGAGGTCCCTGAACAGACCACGTGCAGCCGATGAACTCGCGGAGGCCCTAGACTGCTATAAAGCAGACGTTACCGCAATCCAGGAAGTGCGATGTGATGGGCCGGGCAAAAAGAGAATGAAAAACTGCGATATCTACTACGGCGACTGTTACAGAGAGCGAAGGCAGCGATTATTTGGATGTGGATTTGTTGTTCGAGGCAGACTTAGGCAAAAAGTCTGAAGCTTTAAGTACATAAGCGAGCGCCTCATAACAATCCGCATCAAGGCTAAATTCGGCAACATCAGCCTAATCTGCGCCCACGCCCCAACGGAGGACAAAGATGACGATAGCAAGGATGACTTATATGATCTCCTAGAAAGAACGTACCATCAATGCCCCAGCTACGACACCAAGATCGTTCTAGGAGATATCAACGCTAGGCTGGGTAAAGAGGACATCTTAGCTAGAGTCATCGGTAAACACAGCCTGCACGACACCACGTCCGAGAACGGACTCAGGCTGGTGGACTTTGTTACGGGGTGAAACCTCTCTGTAGCTAGCACGCGGTTCCCACACCTCAACATCCGTAAAGGGACCTGGCGGTCCCCTGATCATTCAACCGTCAACCAGATTGATCAGGTTGCGATCGACGTAAGACACTCCTCCAGTATTCTTGATGTCCGAACGTTCCGAGGCGAAAACATCGACTCGGACCATTTCCTTGTTATAGCCAAGGTAAGGACCCGGATATCGACAGAACAACGGAGTCGAGGAAGACAACCACGGTTTGACGTCAAAAAGCTACAATCGCAACAGACTGCCAGGAACTTTGCCGATCGAGTCTCCCTGAAACTCTCCGAAAGTTCGACGTCGCCTGCACTTACAATAGACGAAGAATGGAAACGTTGTCAAAAAGCCATCAGAGAAGCCGCTACTGATGTGCTGGGTTTTAAAACACAACCTAGGAAAAACCTCTGGTTTGAAAACGAGTGCAGGCAGGCACATGCAGCAAAGCAAAAAGCCTACCAGGGGCCTTATTTTGTATTACTTTCGGATTCGGATTCGGATTCGTATTCTGTATCACTTTCGGATTGGGTTTGAATGCTGCCAAATTTTTATCAATAATTTCCGAAAATTAAACTGTCAAATCAAAAAATAATCATTCAAATAGAAGTCAGTTGCAAATAAATTGAACTCAATTTTATTCTTTCACAGTTGAACGTTGTTTGTTGGTTGTTGATCATTTAGTTGTTGGTCAGCCATTTTTAGGTTTAAAGATTGTTCAGAGCAGAATCATTCTTCATTGTCTGACATTGCTAAGTTGAAATTTTCGATTTCGCCAGTATATTTCAAGGTTTTATGTGGTTGGGTGGGTGATAATCCAAACGATGGTTCGTTTGGAGTGTCACTTATTGCAAAATTGAGATGTAGTATCTCTAATATCACTTTTCTTCCACTGGCATGAGCTGCACCTATTCACTTGGACCTCCCCCATCCTTTTATATTCCGCAACGCTGCATCGAACAACGAGAGCTGTTCGTGAGCTCTACGAACAGAAACGAAGGGAAGAGAACCGGCTCTCAGGAAGAAAAAGAAAGAGCACGAGAAGCGCGCGATCGAGGAGATGGAGAGGTGTTACGGCAGGAATGATGTCCGAAAGTTTTACCAAAGGAAAGCATGCCCGATGAGTGGAATCTCAGTATCGTTTGCCCGATCCACAAGAAAGGAGACCCCTTTGACTGCGCCAACTATCGAGGGATAAGTCTCCTTAACATCGCCTATAAGGTCTTCTCTGCCGTTTTGTGTGAACGCCTGAAACCATTCGTGAACAAACTGATAGGTCCTTACCAGTGTGGTTTCAGGCCCGGGAAGTCCACCATCGATCAAATTTTCACACTGCGGCAGATCCTGGAGAAGACCCAGGAAATGCAGATCGACACACACCATCTATTTGTCGATTTCAAGGCCGCATATGACAGCGTGTATAGAGACGAGCTATACAGCGCCATGCCTAGTTTTGACATTCCTGCCAAACTCGTCAGTCTGAGCAGGATGACGATGGAGAACTCTCGCTGCTCCATCAAGGTCGGTAACGAACTCACCGAGACCTTCAAAGTCAAAAGAGGTTTTAGACAAGGCGACGCGCTGTCATGTGATTTCTTTAACATCGTTCTTGAGAAGGTCGTGCAAAACTCACTGGCCAACACAAGAGGCACGATCTTCCAAAAGTCCGTTCAATTGTTAGTTTACGCGGATGACATTGACGTGATTGGGCGAACACAGCGAGCCGTCACTGATGCGTTTGCTGGCATTGAAACGGAAGCGGCTATAATGGGTCTGGCGGTAAACAAAGTATATGCTGTCATCGAGAAAGGACGCACAACATCGACGACTGGGTCAGAACGTCACCATAGGCAGCTATAACTTTGAGGTAGTGACGGACTTCGTCTACCTTGGCTCCGCGGTAAACAGTACAAACAACATCAGTACCGAGATCAAACGCAGAATAACTCTTGCCAACCGCTGTTTTTATGGGCTCAAAAGGCAATTGAGTAGTAGAGCCCTCTCTCGGAAGACCAAGTTGACTTTGTATAAGACCTTGATCATCCCGGTCCTGCTTTACGGCGCAGAGGCATGGACAATATTCCAAGCGGATGAACAGTGTCGTAGTCTTTTCGAGAGAAAAGTTCTGCGCGCGATCTTTGGTCCTGTTTGCGTTGATGGCTTTTGGAGGAGAAGATTCAACCACGAACTGTATGGGCTGTACAGCGACATGAGTCTAGCCAAGCGTCTACGGATCCAACGCCTAAGATGGCTAGGCCATGTAGAGCGTATGGACAACTTAGCTCCGGCCCGAAGAGTCTTCGACTCTGAGCCTGTGGGACAACACAACAGAGGACGTCCACGTACAAGGTGGCGCACACAAGTCGAGGGGGACCTCTGCCGGCTTGGTGTGCGAAACTGGAGACAGCTGGCGAAAGATCGTGCTGGCTGGAGAGGCATGTTGAGTGAGGCCCAGGTCCACCTCGGACTGTAGCGCCCTAAGAAGAAGAAGAAGAAGAAGAAGAAAAATTCTTGGAGAAGTTTTTGCGACTCTGTCGAATGTACAACAGAGGCGGCTCGTCTGAGGAAGGTTCGTGCAAAAGCTCCGTTACAAGTGTCGACTATCAAGAACTGTGTCATGAAAATACGCTCGATGTTCTACTGAAATGTCACTTTCCAGGCTGTGTAGATGCAGGGACATACTGTCCGGCAGACACACCCCTGCTAAGCCGTATCAGGACCGAGACAATCGGCAAGATAATTGACGATCAGAAAATCTCATGGGCAATCAAATCATTTGCACCTTACAAAGCATCTGGTATGGACAATATACATCCTATAAGGCTGAAAGAGCCTGGGGAACATATTGTTTCATGGCTTAAGTGCATCTATGGTCTCTATCTCCAAACGGGTCACGTTCCAAGGGCCTGGCGGGAAATCAGAGTGGTCTTATACCAAAAACGTGCAAGATAAGCCACACTGATGCCAGAGATTATAGGCCAATAAGTCTGTCATCATTCCTATTGAAGACACTGGAATGGTTAATAGATTTATATATTCTTCTTCTTCTTAGGGCGCTACAGTCCGAGGTGGACTTGGGCCTCACTCAACATGGCTCTCCAGCCAGCACGATCTTTCGCCAGCTGTCTCCAGTTTCGCACACCAATCCGGCAGAGGTCCCCCTCGGCTTGTGTGCGCCACCTTGTACGTGGACGTCCTCTGTTGTGTTGTCCCACAGGCTCAGAGTCGAAGACTCTTCGGGCCGGAGCTAAGTTGTCCATACGCTCTACATGGCCTAGCCATCTTAGGCGTTGGATCCGTAGACGCTTGGCTAGACTCATGTCGCTGTACAGCCCATACAGTTCGTGGTTGAACCTTCTCCTCCAAAAGCCATCAACGCAAACAGGACCAAAGATCGCGCGCAGAACTTTTCTCTCAAAAAGACTACGACACTGTTCATCCGCTTGGAATATTGTCCATGCCTCTGCGCCGTAAAGCAGGACCGGGATGATCAAGGTCTTATACAAAGTCAACTTGGTCTTCCGAGAGAGGGCTCTACTACTCAATTGCCTTTTGAGCCCATAAAAACAGCGGTTGGCAAGAGTTATTCTGCGTTTGATCTCGGTACTGATGTTGTTTGTACTGTTTACCGCGGAGCCAAGGTAGACGAAGTCCGTCACTACCTCAAAGTTATAGCTGCCTATGGTGACGTTCTGACCCAGTCGTCGATGTTGTGCGTCCTTTCTCGATGACAGCATATACTTTGTTTACCGCCAGACCCATTATAGCCGCTTCCGTTTCAATGCCAGCAAACGCATCAGTGACGGCTCGCTGTGTTCGCCCAATCACGTCAATGTCATCCGCGTAAACTAACAATTGAACGGACTTTTGGAAGATCGTGCCTCTTGTGTTGGCCAGTGAGTTTTGCACGACCTTCTCAAGAACGATGTTAAAGAAATCACATGACAGCGCGTCGCCTTGTCTAAAACCTCTTTTGACTTTGAAGGTCTCGGTGAGTTCGTTACCGACCTTGATGGAGCAGCGAGAGTTCTCCATCGTCATCCTGCTCAGACTGACGAGTTTGGCAGGAATGTCAAAACTAGGCATGGCGCTGTATAGCTCGTCTCTATACACGCTGTCATATGCGGCCTTGAAATCGACAAATAGATGGTGTGTGTCGATCTGCATTTCTTGAAGATTTTATCGATGGTGGACTTCCCGGGCCTGAAACCACACTGATAGGGACCTATCAGTTTGTTCACAAATGGTTTCAGGCGTTCACACAAAACGGCAGAGAAATCTTATAGGCGATGTTAAGGATAGTCGATAGTTGGCGCAGTCAAAGGGGTCTCCTTTCTTGTGGATCGGGCAAACGATACTGAGATTCCACTCATCGGGCATGCTTTCCTTTGGTAAAACTTTCGGACATCATTCCTGCCGTAACACCTCTCCATCTCCTCGATCGCGCGCTTCTCGTGCTCTTTCTTTTTCTTCCTGAGAGCCGGTTCTCTTCCCTTCGTTTCTGTTCGTAGAGCTCACGAACAGCTCTCGTTGTTCGATGCAGCGTTGCGGAATATAAAAGGATGGGGGAGGTCCAAGTGAATAGGTGCAGCTCATGCCAGTGGAAGAAAAGTGATATTAGAGATACTACATCTCAATTTTGCAATAAGTGACACTCCAAACGAACCATCGTTTGGATTATCACCCACCCAACCACATAAAACCTTCAAATATACTGGCGAAATCGAAAATTTCAACTTAGCAATGTCAGACAATGAAGAATGATTCTGCTCTGAACAATCTTTAAACCTAAAAATGGCTGACCAACAACTAAATGATCAACAACCAACAAACAACGTTCAACTGTGAAAGAATAAAATTGAGTTCAATTTATTTGCAACTGACTTCTATTTGAATGATTATTTTTTGATTTGACAGTTTAATTTTCGGAAATTATTGATAAAAATTTGGCAGCATTCAAACCCAATCCGAAAGTGATACAGAATACGAATCCGAATCCGAATCCGAAAGTAATACAAAATAAGGCCCCTGGTAGGCTTTTTGCTTTGCTGCATGTGCCTGCCTGCACTCGTTTTCAAACCAGAGGTTTTTCCTAGGTTGTGTTTTAAAACCCAGCACATCAGTAGCGGCTTCTCTGATGGCTTTTTGACAACGTTTCCATTCTTCGTCTATTGTAAGTGCAGGCGACGTCGAACTTTCGGAGAGTTTCAGGGAGACTCGATCGGCAAAGTTCCTGGCAGTCTGTTGCGATTGTAGCTTTTTGACGTCAAACCGTGGTTGTCTTCCTCGACTCCGTTGTTCTGTCGATATCCGGGTCCTTACCTTGGCTATAACAAGGAAATGGTCCGAGTCGATGTTGGCGCTTTGGAACGTTCGGACATCAAGAATACTGGAGGAGTGTCTGACGTCGATCGCAACCTGATCAATCTGGTTGACGGTTGAATGATCAGGGGACCGCCAGGTCCCTTTACGGATGTTGAGGTGTGGGAACCGCGTGCTAGCTACAGAGAGGTTTCACCCCGTAACAAAGTCCACCAGCCTGAGTCCGTTCTCGGACGTGGTGTCGTGCAGGCTGTGTTTACCGATGACTCTAGCTAAGATGTCCTCTTTACCCAGCCTAGCGTTGATATCTCCTAGAACGATCTTGGTGTCGTAGCTGGGGCATTGATGGTACGTTCTTTCTAGGAGATCATATAAGTCATCCTTGCTATCGTCATCTTTGTCCTCCGTTGGGGCGTGGGCGCAGATTAGGCTGATGTTGCCGAATTTAGCCTTGATGCGGATTGTTATGAGGCGCTCGCTTATGTACTTAAAGCTTCAGACTTTTTGCCTAAGTCTGCCTCGAACAACAAATCCACATCCAAATAATCGCTGCCTTCGCTCTCTGTAACAATCGCCGTAGTAGATATCGCAGTTTTTCATCCTCTTTTTGCCCGGCCCATCACATCGCACTTCCTGGATTGCGGTAACGTCTGCTTTATAGCAGTCTAGGGCCTCCGCGAGTTCATCGGCTGCACGTGGTCTGTTCAGGGACCTCACATTCCACGTGCAGAACCGAAAGTCATTGTCCTTATTCCGTTTGCTGGGGTCGTCAACAATAAATCCGTCCATATCCGAGGCAGTTTGTGCTTTCTGAACTCGTATATTTTTTACGTGGTGAGGAAGTTAACCCCACGCACAACCTCCAACTGGGAGGACAGGTCCATTTGTTTAGCCCCCGGTCAAAGGGGTCCGGAGGGATCCGGTGTCGGTAGCCTCTTGTAGGCTGTGAGTGCCGCCGTTGGCCCTACGAGAAGGGCTCAACCGCCGCCATCTCTATTCCAGGATCCCGACCTTACCATGGAATTTAATGAACTAATGATCTCTAAATGTCATCGAGCCATTTAACAATTTCTCTCTTTTAATTTATTGATTGTGAACTATTCTTTGGTATAAACAATTTGTCATATTGTAACCTAACCCTTGGTGTGCGGCGGCTACAACTTAGTTGTAAGGATGTAATTGTTTGTCTCTTTTCTTTATCCCTTTTGAAATTACCGTTCTTCGAAGAACAACGGATTGGGGTCACTTTTGATCACGTAGCCATCGAGTTCGGTTGTGGAATTTAGTTGTCATTATTACAAGTTGTAGTCGCCGTACTCCAGTGAATTTGTAAAGGTGTTAGGCATGTAAGTACTAATGAATTTAAATTGTATTAATGAATTTAAAAGTATTTGTATTTCAGCAAATAAAATCCAACTTTGGTTGTGTAGATATTTACATTTCATACCAATTATATGGAAGTTTTATTTCGGCGGCACAACACTAAATCTAATGAAATAATTTAAATTGTTACTCCATCAAATGTACATTTTTAATTATAAATTGCTTGATGTGATATTAGACACAATTTTTCAATTTTAAAATACTTAATGTCACTTCACTTTATGTTATGAAAAAATATTTTTGTAATTATTATTGTAATTGAATTGATGATAAATAAATCTAGATTTTATCTAATCCAATCTAACATTGGAAAATTTGACCCGAGGAGCACAGAACATAAGATCATGGGTACGAAAACGAATATGGAACCTACAGACTTTGGAAACCTGGAACGAGACTTGTCATCAAGAGTCGAGATATGAAGTTTGCGGAAAACATGCCAATAGGAAAAAAATGGATCATCTTAAGCCAAATTTGTACTCTTTCAACTTAGTACCGCAATAAAACAAACACCTAGAAAGTAAAAAAAAACGAAAATGAAGAAAAAGTAAACGAACTTGACCAACACTCGCCTGTACAAGAAATCCTACCTAATGAAGTTAAAACATATGAAACTGGAAATGGAGAAGTAATATGTAATATGGAATCTGATCCCATAAATTTCAAGCAGTTAGAGAAAATGGAAAATTGAGAAGAATGGTACAATGCCATGCAGACTCGCTCATGAGAAACAATAGTTGGGAGTTGGTAAATAGACTTAATGACAGACAAATCATCGTTTCGTTTTCGTTTTTAATGCATTTTTATTGATCAAATCATTATGCTTATATACTAGACAAAATGCTTATCCTAGTTGAACGAACACAATTCTTAATTCAACTTACTGGCCCTTTACGGGCTCTTTAAGCTAAACTTAACCTTAATCTATGTCTTTCGACCTAACCTAACTGACTTTATATATGTAAAAGTTTGGTTTAAGGAAAAATTATTTAAAAAAAACTTAAGACTGTACATTTTTATATAAAACTTAGATACTAACTTAAAATTTACCTTAAAATAACTTATAACTAATTTGCACATATGCACATATATACATGTGTATATGTATGAGTGTACATATGCGGTACTATATACAAGTGCATATATATATGTATAGCTCATATACATACATATATGCAATATTTTTTTTTTTTTTTATTTTTTTTTTTTTTTTTTTTTTTTTTTTTTTTTTTTTTTTTATTTTTTTTATTTTATTTTTTTTTTTTTACTTAATTATACATGCATCTTACAAACAACCTTAAGACTACCCTAAACTGTAAATCGGCCATAGGTTTGCAGCTAATCAAGTAATAGTTACCCGCTGCGAGACCGACTGTTTCCCTTATGGGGACCAGTACTAACCGTTCTATCCCGGGTCTAAAGGGTTCGACGAGGGAGTTCCCTCGCTTCCCAGCCACCAGAACTTTTGATGCTGCATTGCAACATCCCGAACATCCCGACTCGATACCGCTGTACTGAACCGGAGGAGACCCTCCTCAGCTCGTTGTGCGACGGTGCGGTCGAAGTTGAGTCGCCCATCCACAGTTGATCGGGCGATGTGAAAGATAAGCGGTACCGCATTTTTGTCTTGTATCAGACCGTGCTTATCGAAATAGAGAAATGCTTCTGGGGGGACGAAGCCATTGTAACGTACCGTTTCATGGTATTGTGGGTTGGGGTAGTAAGCCCCAGAGATCAGATTATTGATCGAGTTCATCGCTCTGGCAGTATGACCTCGAACCATCTTCAGCAGAAAGTTATCCACCCTTATCATGTTCGCCCTGTTGTATAGGACCTCATTGGAATAGAATTTTCTGTACTGGGACTTTTCTGTACTGCAACATAAAAACATGTAATGGCAGAGATAGAAGTGCAACTCAATCAATGTTCCTTGGACATGTCTCAGAAACCGAAATACGAAATATCCTAGCTAAAATGAACGTGAATAAATCTCCCGGCGTAGATAATATCAGGGCTAAAGACCTAAAACACAACTCGAGTGTCTTAGCACCCACAGTCACACAATTGGTGAATAAATCTTTGGAGGAAAGTCAATTTCCGAAGAAACTTAAAATTGCCATTGTAAGACCTATCTACAAGTCCGGGAAGAAAAACGATGTTTCGAATTATCGGCCTATCTCCATATTACCAGTGTTTGACAAAGTGTTAGAAGAAGTAATGGCAAGAAGACTACAAGACTATATTGGTAGATACAAAGTCATAAATAAAAACCAGTATGGTTTCCTGAGAAACCGAAATGTAAACCAGTTATTGAGAGAGTTTGCCAATAGCATCAACAGTAGTCTGAATAAGAACTTTCACTCGCTAGTGATCTTTATAGACTTCAAGAAAGCATTTGACACACTTTGTCATACAAAAATTATTCAAATGCTGGAAAAGATAGGCATTCGTGGTCGAATAGTAGACTGGTTTGCGAGCTATCTTCGGAATAGAGGTTTCATGGTAAAATTATCGTCCAGTTTTAGTGATCTGCAAAATGTTGAGTTCGGTGTACCTCAAGGATCAATCCTGGGGCCTCTTCTTTTCATAATTTATGTGAACGATATGCTATCTGTGTTGCAAAATAGCATCGGCTTCCAATATGCGGATGATACTGCCATAGTTGTGAGCAACAAAGATATTGACATTGCTACTCAGACAATGCAAACTGAGTTCAACAATATTGTACGATGGTGTCATGACAATGGCCTTATTATAAACTCGAAAAAAACCAAATTGATGCATATCCGACCTAACCACATAATAAGAACTCGAATAAAAATACAGTTCCATAATTTTGAGTGCCTGCACAAGTCTCATCAAATACCTGAGACAGATGACTGCGCAGAGTATATTGATACAGTGAGTGTGTATCGATATCTTGGCGTCGAAGTTGACTGCAACTTTAAGTGGGACTACCACATAAAATACGTAGGCAAGCGACTTCGGCAGTCGACATACGCTCTTTACCACCTGAGCAACTACGCGTCGTTCGAAGTACTGAAGCAAGTATACTACTCTTTGGTGGAGTCAGTACTTCAATATGGTATAACAGCGTGGGGTAATGCAGCGCATTACAGAATTATGGAACTTCAAAGGGCTCAAAACCGAATTTTTAAGATTCTCTTACGAGCTAAGTATGGTAGTCACTATGTAGAAAATTTGTATTGTCCTAGTGAAGATTTAAATTTACTAAACGTCCAAAAACTTTTTCTTTTTAATTTAATTAATGAAACCTACGACGATCAACAATTTAAACAACCTATTGATCACGGCGTCAACACAAGACAAAGGGCACATAGACTTCTGAAGATTCCGAGAATACACAACGCGTATGGAAGAAAGCAACTTTCCTTTGCGGTACCAATAATATACAACCAACTCCCACGCTCTTTATGGAGTATACGGCCGGTGCACAGAAGAAAAAAAGAACTCAAAAAATATTTACTTTTAAACAATATAAACTATTAAATGATACAATGTTTAATCTATGTTGAAAATGAGAATTACTCTGTATATATGTAAAATCTATGCAAATAACCTTCTGCAGAAAAGCCTCTAGGCTTCGCAGATTCTGTATTGTCTTTAATGTAATATGAGAATAATCGTTTAAAAATAATACTGTAAGGCCAACGGATGTCTCACATGGACTCTCCTCTACAGCTTCAAGGTATTAACCAGCATTGAAGAGATAACTCCATGGAGATGTTCGAAGGCATACATACTTAATATATTATATATTGTACCCTATTAATTATATTATATTGAGACAATAAAAACTCAAACAAACAAACAAACAAACAAGACTCTGGTGTTCTGTAAAGGCGAAGGCAGGTCCTGAGACAAGCCCTCTCAAACACCCGAATCTTTTCCATTAAGCTTGCACTCACGTTGAACCACACGGGACAGCCATAGGTGAGCATTGGCCTGATAAGGGCCATGTAGCAGATTACCTTCACCCTCACATCGAATTGACTGTTGTAAAACAGTCTCTTTGTGAAAGCGAAGCACCTCGGGCTCTGGCCAAAGCAGCCGCTATATGTTTGTTAAAATACAGAAAGTGATCCAGCCAAATCCCCAGGTATCTGACTACAGTCCTTTGCGCCAGTGGTTGCCCGTGCCGTCCAACAACTAAGTACTTTCGCTAATTCTTTTTAGTATCCGCCGAAGCCTTCTGCAACGGCGTTCTGAATAGGATGGTTTCCGACTTCTCGAAGTTGATCTTCAACTTCCAGTCGTCGCAACTTCGCATGAACGAATCGAAATCTCCCTGCACGAGAGTGGTGATGTCCTCGATCTTTGGCCCTGATCTGTACACTATCAGGTCATCTGCGTACGCAATCACGTGGGCAAGAGAACGTATGAGATCACTTAAGTAAATGTTGAACAGGATCGGTGAATTAACAGCCCCTTGTTGGAGACCATTTTTGACGTTGAATATACCCGTAGATGTCACGTTGCCATTCTTGACGACGAACTTTCTGCTGGTAAGCATGTTACACAGTAGGTACAGTAGCGGTTTGCTGATGCCTAGCCGATTAAGTTTATAGAAAAGTCCTTCTAACCACACGGTGTCGAAGGCCTTCTCCAAGTCAATCAGGCAGGCACCCGTACATTGTTTCTTGCTCTTGTTCCATTGGATATCCGACACCAGTTTCGACGCAGCATGAATAGTGTCATGTCCCGCTTTGAAACCGAATTGGTTATCCGGAATGATATGTTTGTCCTCAGCCCACTTTAGCAGAGCTCTATTAACCACCCTCTCGAATACCTTGCTGATGTTCGGAAGGAGACTAATTGACCGGAGGTTGCACGGATTAGACGAATCTTTTCCTCGTTTAGATATGGGTTGTACAATCGCTGTTTTCCAATGCTCCGGATAATGTGCATTATTCAGAGCATTGTTAAACAGAATTGTGTACATATTAACCATTTCTAGAGGAAGATGTCTTAGCACAATGTTGGAAATTCCGTCGATTCCAACTGACTTTTTCTTTTTAAGCGCTTCGAAGACCGCTTGGAGCTCTGTCTTCGATATGAACGGAGGATGGACCCTCTCATCGGCGATGGCATTATCTGCCATGTTGTCATCATTGAACACGACAAAGCCGCTGTTCTCAGATCGCCATTGTTGCATATCATCTCGAAGTTGAGCATTGCTATCTAGTACGCGGTTCTCCAGGTCGTAGTTCGAGCGAAGACTCTCGTTCACCTTATATACTTCCTGAAAGACCGCGCCTAGTGCCTCCACTTTTTCCTGCGGGTCTTCAACCACAAAGAAATTGTCATCAAGAACTGCATTTACTGGATCAATACCTGCTGTTGTCAGTATTTGTTCATTGTCCGTCGTTCTGGGAAACTTAAGACACGGAAGTTCGCTTTGCTTGTTGCTCCGGAAGAATTTGTTTATCTGCGGAAACATACTCGGGTTGTTAGATTATACAGCCCGAATTTTATTGTTCCAATACAAGTTAACAGAAATCCTGTAATTCTGATTAATCAATGTTTGAACGTTTTTAATAAGCGACTTCAGTGTCCTAATTTCCTCACTTCGTCTGTCAGTAAACCGTCTGTACAAGGTTTTTAATCTTGACAGAAGTCTACTTTTCTGTTGGTGGAGTGCGTCGATTGTCGCATTGCGGTATAAGTTTTCGTTGTTGGTTCGGTTATACCGTGGTATAGTACTGTCCATTGTTCGTTTTATTATCTCGTCCAAATGTACTAGATACATGTCAATCTCCTCGTTTGACAGGTTTCTATTGGACGGTATGTGGAGCGCATTCGAGGAGAGTGCTCTTGTCAGTTGCCTGGAGAAGCGTGTCCATCGCGTCCTACTATAGTTGTAGGGATTGCTTTGAACAAACTCTCCTAATTCCGCAATGTCGTTCGGGATTTTGATTTCGGCACTGAGTCCGCAATGGTCACTAAGGTACACAAAAGTGTTCAAACAGTTTATCGTCTGTAGGTTTGTGTCTGTCAGTTGCAGTCTTGCGTCTAACAGCGTGAGATCCAGAAACGAGCCGCTCCTGGGGAACGACGAAATTTCCGTTGCTTTCAAATCGAGTCTATACTCGACACTGTGTAAGCAAAACCAGTTATAAAGCTGGTTCCCTCTATCGTTGGAAATTATGTTACCCCAATATCTATGTCGGGCATTTAAGTCCCCGGCGAAAATAAAATAGTTATCCTCCGAGTCCAGCATTAGGCATTGGAAGAGAGAATCGAGCTCTGCTTTGGTTGTTGTAGTATGAGGCGAGCCGGAGGAGTAGACCGACACCACATACAGCTTTCTCCCACTGCGGAGAGAAATGCAGACGATGCACGCCTCCAACTCCTGAAACCTTCGTACTTCACCACTATACACTACTTTGTGTTTAATATTATTTTTGATGAAGATCGCAACACCGCCTCCACCACTGGAGTTAGGCCGGTCTCTTCTAATAATATTGTATTTACTGTGCTCCAATTTGTGTTTCTGCTTTAGCTTGGTTTCGCTAATCAGAAGCAACTCTGGGCTTTGGTCATCCAACAGTCTGTAGAGCTCGTTTCTTTGTTCGACCCTTATCAGTGAATTTACATTCACTGCAAGGATCTTGTAAGTACTCTCCGCCGGCGCACCCATTAGGACGATTGACGTGCTTGGTTCTGCATGAGCGCCAGAATTTGGCCCACCTGCTCTTCTAAACGAACCATACGCCTTTCCATGGACGTTTTCCAATCGGGCGTAGATTCGGGTGCTGTTGGCACTGAAGATTGTGGCACTACCTTTGGTAGTTGCTGCTGTCCCGTGTTCCTCCGACCAGACGCCATTTGGGCGTAGGTGACTTGAGGGTTGACGGTTATGGCTGCCCCGAGTGGATTTTTCACTAGGAGCTGCTTCTGCAGAACCGTTTTTGATTTTATTGCCTGGAACTTAGGACAACCCCGATAGTTAGCGGTGTGTCCCGCGTTCCCGCAAAGTACGCACTTGAGCTGGCTTTTGTCAGCTGCTCCTTCTCTCCCCAACTTGCATTCCTCCGCCTTGTGGTTCTCACTGCACTTGACGCATCGAGGCTGCATTTCACAGTTCGACGCGGCGTGCCCGAACCTTTGGCAGCGAACGCATTGTAGAATGCCCTCGCTCCTTCTTATTTTTTCCCATTTGCAGGACCAGAAATCTAAATACTTTATTTTATTTAGATTGTCTAGTTTGCTGTTGGGTGACAGCTGAACAACATAAAAGGGTAATTGCCGTCTCTCTCTTTTTGCCCTGGCTGTGGTGAAAGGCTTGACCCCGACGAACTCGAGACCATCGCACACTTGCTCTTTGAGCATTCGGAGGATCTCCGCCGTTTCAAGCGGCGTCGGGATCTTCAGCAACATGCTCTGCAGTTTTTCGCCCTTGGGGGTGTAGGAGAAAAACTCCGTCGTCGAAAGCTTTAGACATCTTTTGATCATATTGTAATCATCTAATGTCTCGCAGCGGATGGAAAACTTTTCATCCCCTGTTTTTTTATGTACTGAAAACTTTGCTTTGCCTACGGCCGATTTACATACCTTAGCAGTCTGCTCAATGTCTGTCCTGTAGACATTGATCGGTGGCACTTTCTCCTTTTTGCTGGTCTTCTGCTGTTGATGCTGTTGTACTGCTGGCTGTTGCGCTGCTGTCTGCTGATGTTGCTGTTGTGTTGCTGGCTGCTGTTGTTGCTGAGCTGCTGTCTGCGGTTGTTGCTGGGCAGCTGTCTGCGGTACAGGCTGCTGCTTCTTTTGTTGTTGCGGTTGTTGCTTTTTAGGCAACTTTTGTTGTTGCAGCTTTGGTTGCACTTGAACCACTGGTTCCAGTTCCCTCATCCGTCTAGCGAGAGTGCTAGCTCGCAACTCTCTTATTTCCTTGAGGAGCTTGGTTGTTCTCTCTCTCAAGTTTTCAACTTCGTTTTTTTTAAATCGAATGATTTCTTCGACTTCGTCTTCTGTGTCGGAGCTGGCCAGCGATTCAAAGCTATTGCTGCTTACCGCGAATAGGCCCTTCCCCCATCAGACACATAGGGGAATTCTTCGTTCCCATCTGCTTCGGACTCAGCTGCTTCTTTGTTCAGCATTGGTGTTGATGCCGCAACACTCTGCACTTCCCCCTGCAGCTTTTCGGTGGACGCATTCGTGTTGCGGCGTTTTGCTTTATTAGGAGTCGATTTCCTCCTCCTCTTTGAATTCCCTTCTTGGGACCCCGTTGGTTGGTGGCCTGATTCTGCCACCGGGTTTTTTGGTTCATCGTCCGCATTTGAGAGCGCGGACCGCTCGCCTTTTCCATTTTTAAATTCTAATCGCACTCACTTGACAGTGTCTTTACTTAATTAGAAAAAAAAAAAGTGCCAAAGTTTTAAATTTCCCCCACCGGGGATTGAACTCGACTCCTGCTGAGCCATAGGTATCGACTTTATCACTTGAGCCACTGACTCTTTAATTGTTTGGTGACGCTTTCACTATATTACTTCAATAACTTTAATAACTTTAATAAGTACTCTCTTTGAAGCCGAAACACTACCGCACTACTCAAAGATCTGTGAACGACTGTGACAGACAAATCATTAAATGTAAGTGGATCTTCGAGACAAAATGTAAACAAGACGGTTCAGTAGAGCGTCAGGAAGCGAGGATAGTAGCTAAAGGGTACGAACAAATTCCTGGACTTTACAACACAAGTACTTACGTCCCTGTGGCCAGCATCCATTCGATTCGACTAACTCTAGCAATCGCAGCAGAACACAGCCTTAAATTACATCACTTGGATGTCTCTTTGGCGTATCTGAACGAAGAAGTCAAAGGGACTTCAAAAAAGCAGTGGCTATTGCCAAGCGATGCACATGGCGTACCTACTGCAGTGAAATAATGAATACCACTGAAACGGCCAGGCTAAGGAAAATTCTCTCCAAAGAACCTGCTGTCCCAGGGTATCTCAAGGATAACGGCGGTGTTTGGACACAGTCTTCAGAGGAAACACTCAATCTTCTGGTGTCCACTCACTTCCCGGGTTGCACCTTTGGCAACGATATCTCGGCGCCAGCCGACGACGCGGTGAATGAACTCTACGTTCCTGAAACCGTTGTTGACGAAGATAGAATTGGATGGGCCATAGACTCATTTGCCCCATATAAGTCTCCTGGCTTAGATGGCATATATCCAATTATGCTGCAAAAGACTAAGGATATGATAATCCCTGTCCTGAGTAAGATATATAGATGCAGCTTAATAAACGGCTACATACCGTCGACTTGGAGTGAAGTAAAGGTTGTCTTCATCCCAAAAGCCTGTAAAGCTAGCCACACAACTGCAAAAGACTTCCGACCTATAAGCTTGACCTCCTTTATTCTCAAAACCTTTGAGAAGGTAATCAATGCTTATATTCGCAGTAAGCTTTCTACTAACACAATCTCCACAGCGCAACATGCCTACATTAAAGGCAGAGGTGTGGAGACCGCACTTCACAGCGTGGTTAATGTGATTGAAAGCACTCTCAAAGCCAAAGAATACGCACTCGCAGTCTTTTTGGATATTGAAGGCGCTTTCAATAATGTGGAAACGAGAGCGATTAAGTCAGCCCTCGAGAGGGCCAATATTGAGCAGTCAATAACATCAACCATTGTTAGCCTGCTCAGTAAAAGAACAATCTACGCGAACATGGGTGACAAGCTCGTGAAAGCCATTGCCTCTAGAGGCACACCGCAGAGAGGGGTAATTTCACCCCTGCTCTGGGTTCTTGTCATCAACGAAGTCTTAGAAAAGCTTAAATACCCGGGAGTGACGGTAGTTGCTTATGCAGACGACGTAGTGTTGATAGCTAGAGGCAAATTCCTCCCGACCATAAGTGAAGTACTTGAGGGCGCTATAAGTATTCTAGCTAGATAGGCAAAAAACTGCGGACTGGGTGTTAACCCAGGTAAGACCGAATTGGTTCTCTTCTCCAATAAAAGAGTCATACCGCAATTCAGACTTCCAGCTATTGAGAGATCCACACTGACGCTATCCGATAGTGCTAGATACCCAGGTATCATTCTTGACAGAAAACTAAATTGGAAACTTAATGTCTCTGAAAGGGTCAAAAAGGCAACATGCGCTTTTTATATCTGCGCGAAAATTGTCGGTAAAAAATGGGGACCAAACCCCAAGACCATCCTATGGATGTATACCGCCATTGTCAGACCCATCCTTACGTATAGCAGCGTAGTCTGGTGACAGGCAGCATTGAAAGCCATTAATCTTAAGGCATTGACGAAAATACAGAGACTTGCGTGTATGGGAGTTACTGGCGCAATCAGCTCTACCCCAACAGCTGGACTGGAAACGATCCTACACATGCTACCGCTTGACCTTCATATTCATATGCAGGCAATCGCCGCTAAAAGTGCTCTGAGAATCAGTCAATCTTGCAACTGGCGCTCAGGTACCACTGGACATGCAAGTATTCTTAACAAACTTGCAGTATCAGAAGTCGAGAGCGACTACAGGCTCCCATTCCTCGACTTCGAGAGACCCTTCAAATGCCAATACCCCACCAGAGAGGAGTGGGCGTCCAATGAACCCATCAACAACTCGTCAATAAAGGTATATACCGACGGGTCAAAGATGGAAGCAGGCACAGGCGCGGGCATTTTCTCTAACGAGCTAAACTTGCACTGCTCAATCAGACTCCCTGATTATGGCAGTGTGTTTCAAGCGGAGGTCCTGGCGGTCAAAGAAGCGGCCAAAACGATATCAATGATGGCGATACCACCAGCTGATATTACCATTTTCATTGACAGTCAGGCGGCCATGAAAGCTATATCCGCAATAGAAGTCGAGTCCAAGCTAGTCGCAAGCTGTCGCGAAGATCTAAAGGCTCTTGGCTCACAGCACTCGATCAATCTGTGCTGGGTCCCAGGACATAGGGACATAGCCGGCAATCAGATAGCTGATGAACTTGCCAGAACAGGGTCAGTGACCGACGCGTCACAAGCAATTCAGGGTATTAAACCGCCACTCTCAGGGCTGAGGAATAAGGTGGATACAATGATCATTGAAATGGCAAACAGTAGAACGTGAGGATACTCCTCACTACCTCTGTCACTGCCCTAGTCTTTGTCAGTTGCATCATAGAACACTGGGAGAATTCTTCTTCCAAGACTTACATGAAATCTCAAATATACCTCTTACTCGTAGATCTCTTTACAGGTTCATAGGGAAATCGGGATGGCTCCGACACAACGAAGGACCATGAGTGCGATAAGGGTTAAAAGGGGACACTATCCCCCAATTGGGCATCACAATGGGTCCCTAAGTGAGACGTGGCTTAAGCCCGTCTACCCATATACCTACCTACCTACCTACGTATCACGATAGTGTCCGTCAACTCACAACAGACGGCATCTTGCCATGTTAACTTTTCTTTTGTAACAAAAATATTGTAATAATTTAGTATACCAATAAAGAATGTTTAATAATAATAATAATAATACAGTCTCCGACTGTCAGCCAAGCCGATAGCATCGTTTCGTTTCCTAGTGCGCTTTTTTGTCGGAAGTTTTTTCCCGTTACTCAATTTGCTGCTAGATTATTATCTAGCCTTCTCTTTCTAACCCGCCTTAACCCTATTTATTACTTTATAAGAATAAAAAGCAGAAACTCTTCATAATGTCCCTCCGGGGCCACGTGGCTCCGGGACATCGGTTCGATGGCCTCGATATCGAGTCGCTATCTGAACCCAACACAAAAAGAAAAAAAAAGCTAAGCAGTAGTGTTATTAATGACGTTTTTAACCCTCAACCAACCACTTCAAACTCATTCGACCCCAAATTTATTACTCTACGCGCGAGTGATGAAAAGAAACCGCTTACTGCATACAGTGTATTCCTCCTGAAGAAAGGCATAGATAGCATCAGCACCGGTTACGAATCAATCTCGCAACTTCGAGATGGAAGCCTCCTTATCCTATGCAAGAATCAGAAAGTTGCTGACCTATTTAAATCAAAAAAAATGCTGTCAAACATATGCCCTATCAATGTTGCGCTCCACAACACACTCAACTCGTCCAAAGGAACTGTTTACGCCCCTTGCCTAATACAGGTACCAGAGGACGAAATAGTTAGAGAAATGAAATCTCAGGGTGTCAGCGAAGTATTTAAATACACGAGGAATCAAGATGGCGTACAACGTGCAACCGGCGTCATGCTTATAACATTCGACCGCTTCCGCCCACCTTCAACGGTAAACATCGGTTGGTATAATGTCAAGGTAAAATAATACTTCCCTACACCCATGCGCTGCAAAAACTGCCAAATGCTGGGGCACACTACAAAAAGGTGTAACAATCCAACTCGCTGTGACAATTGTAATCTACCTCCACACGACCCAGCTAACTGCACTTTAACATCCTGCGCAAACTGCTCTGAAGATCACCCAGCTTCTTCCAAATTATGTAAAGCTTTCCTTCAACAAAAAGAGATTCTAAAAATTAAAACCATAAAAAAATGCACAATATCGGAAGCAAAACAAATTTTTAAATCTCAGAATCCTTCAAATTCTCTCCCCACCTCATTTGCAACAATGGTTAAAACCGTTTTCCCGGCACAACCCGTGCAGGCAACTTCATCTTCAAGAATTTTACCAGCTGAAAACACAACATCTTCAGGACCACACAAACAACAGGAAAAAACTATCACCAAACTAATCAACATCGAACAACACAGTATTTCACCTAATATTGAAACTCATAGCACACACAAAAAATTAACTAAACCTAACATTCAATCCACATCATCACCCATAATTGCTACAGACAGTCAACCAAATCCCCTTCAACAGAACACAAATAGACCAAGATCACCAATCACAGATCTGACACAAGAACTCATCAAAAACAACCAATACTTCACCTCCAATATTTCATCTCAACCCTCGTCAAGCTATCAACCACAAAACAAGAACAAGAACACTCTAAACATCAACTGTCTCTCTGGACACACACTTTCGGAACAAGATGACTTGTCTTAACCACCCTAAATTTAGCACCGTTAATGACCCCGCTGTCCCCAAACCGCCCGGTTTGAGTTCAACCCTAAGCAAACACCATCCAAGCTCTGGATGGCGGGGTCCCTCCAATATCACTAAATTATCACCCACCACAAATCATACACCACATATTATCCATGCTTTAAAGCTAATACAGTGGAACATCAAAGGCTATTTAAATAATTATAATGAATTATTAATCCTTATAAATACTATCTCTCCCAAAATTGTAGCTCTACAAGAAACACACCTAACCTCCACAGACAATATCCCTATCCCAGTCAACTACCTTCTTATCCACCAAAACCAATCCCTAAACTGCTATGGTGGAGTTGCTTTCCTCATTCATTCCTCTGTACAGTTTGACCAAATCAACCTTTGTAATGACTTCGAAGCCCTTGGTATTTCAATTACATCAAAATTAAAATTCACTATTATAAATGCCTACATCTCCCCTTCACATTCATTTAACCTACAAAATCTGAAAAATGTTCTCGATTCTCAACATCTACCAACTCTTGT
Organism: Myathropa florea; assembly: GCA_930367185.1. Taxonomy (NCBI): domain Eukaryota; kingdom Metazoa; phylum Arthropoda; class Insecta; order Diptera; family Syrphidae; genus Myathropa; species Myathropa florea. The sequence goes on from OV884006.1 coordinate 5,888,635, forward strand.
AATTGGCGATTTCAATGGCTGGAACTCAAGCTGGGGCTCGCCCAAAAACAACACCCGTGGCAACATCATATCTAAATATATTACCAACTATTAAACGATGGATCTCCCACCCACTTCAGCACCCATTCTACCCTCACCAACGTTGACCTTTCCTTCTGCTCTCCAAGTCTAACCGTTTATACCAAATGGTCTGTCTTTGATGATCTCTGCGGTAGTGATCACTTCCCCATTATTATCTCCATGTTCCATTCAATTTCATCCCCCTTCAAAATTAAACCAAAATTTAAAACAGATGATGCTAACTGGAGCTTCTATCAACATCTTTTAGATTCTCATTCAATTGATTACCCCATCAGCAACAATATCAATAAAGAAGCCACTAACATCCACAAAATTATACTTCAAAGCGCCAATAGATCGATACCCCAAACTTCAATTTCGACTAGTAAACCAAGAGTCCCTTGGTGGAATATAGAATTAGAACAGCTAAAAAAGGAAAAAAACAAACTTTGGAATTCCCTTAAAAGCAATATCTCGAGTGATATTATTATTAAGTACAAAAGAGCCAACGCCCAATACAAAAGAAAAATTAAAATTTCGAAATCTGAATCCATACATAACCTCACCTCCGAAATTAACCCCAACACTTCTACTTCTAAAATCTGGTCTACTATTAGAAGATTTTGTGGCATTACAACTTTTTCCCCTACTCATTGTATAACTCCCTCAAATTCCTCTAATATTAATATTACTAACCCTCAAACCATAGCCAACAACTTTGCAGAATTCTGGTCGAAAGAATCGCACGACTCTAACTTCTCCAATCTGTTTCGCCAAAATAAATCCCTTTCTTCCCCCTCCTTCTCTTATTCCCCTTCAATAAATGCAAAAATGATTGACGGTGACATCAGACTCTTGGAACTTGAGATCGCATTAAACAAATTAAAAGGCAAGACCCCAGCAAACGATAGAATTTCATACCCCATGATCAAAAATTTCTCTCCTTCCATGAAATCCAGACTTCTCAAATTTTATAACTCTGTTTTCCAAAACAATATCCCCCAATTATACAAAAATAGCACAGTCATACCGATCATTAAACCAAAGACCGACAAATCTCTTCTGGAATCCTATAGACCCATTTCTCTTAACCCTTGCTGTGCCAAAGTCCTCGACAAGATAATCGCCAATAGACTCTGGTGGTTTGTCTCTCACGACAAACTACTCAGCAGTCAACAAATGGGCTTCAAGAAAGGCAAATCAGTAACAGACTCTCTCTTGTATCTAGACCACCACATTACAGACTCTCTCTCCAAGAAAAGCTACCTTTCCCTTATCTCTCTAGACTCTCTAGAGTCGGTATTCACTCAATCATAGACCAGCTTAAAACATGGAAAGTAGGTCCAAATATCATCAGATATATATTCAACTTTATGAGTAATAGAAAAATTTCGGTTCGCGTTGGATGCGCCTTATCCTCATTTTTACCCCTCTCCAACGGTATTTCAATCCTCTTCCATCCTACCTTCATTAAGATTTTATAAAAAAGCCCATACACCCCCTGAGGTATTCAGGACTCATTTCGCTAGACTCAAAAACAAATTAAGCAATCACTGCTTCATTTACACAGATGGCTCCAGAATAGCTGACAGCATAGGCTTCAGTGTCACTACCGATAGAGAGACCATTTGCTCCTTTTTACTACCCCCATATTCCTCAACATTTTCATCCGAAATAATTGCTATCCTTCATGCTTTCTTCTTCTTCTTCTTAGGGCGCTACAGTCCGAGGTGGACCTGGGCCTCACTCAACATGCCTCTCCAGCCAGCACGATCTTTCGCCAGCTGTCTCCAGTTTCGCACACCAAGCCGGCAGAGGTCCCCCTCGACTTGTGTGCGCCACCTTGTTCGTGGACGTCCTCTGTTGCGTTGTCCCACAGGCTCAGAGTCGAAGACTCTTCGGGCCGGAGCTAAGTTGTCCATACGCTCTACATGGCCTAGCCATCTTAGGCGTTGGATCCGTAGACGCCTGGCTAGACTCATGTCGCTGTACAGCCCATACAGTTCGTGGTTGAATCTTCTCCTCCAAATGCCATCAACGCAAACAGGACCAAAGATCGCGCGCAGAACTTTTCTCTCGAAAAGACCAAGAGACTGTTCATCCGCTTGGGATATTGTCCATGCCTCTGCACCGTAAAGCAGGACTGGGATGATCAAGGTCTTATACAAAGTCAACTTGGTCTTCCGAGAGAGGGCTCTACTACTCAATTGCCTTTTGAGCCCATAAAAACAGCGGTTGGCAAGAGTAATTCTGCGTTTGATCTCGGTACTGATGTTGTTTGTACTGTTAACCGCGGAGCCAAGGTAGACGAAGTCCTTTACTACCTCAAAGTTATAGCTGCCTATGGTGACGTTCTGGCCAAGTCGTCGATGTTGTGCGTCCTTTCTCGATGACAGCATATACTTTGTTTTGCCCTCGTTTACCGCCAGACCCATTTTAGCCGCTTCCGTTTCAATGCCAGCAAACGCATCATTGACGGCTCGCTGTGTTCTCCCAATCACGTCAATGTCATCCGCATAAGCTAGCAGTTGAACGGACTTTTGGAAGATCGTGCCTCTTGTGTTGGCCAGTGAGTTTTGCACGATCTTCTCAAGAATGATGTTAAAGAAATCACATGACAGCGCGTCGCCTTGTCTAAAACCTTTTTTGACATTGAAGGTCTCGGTGAGTTCGTTACCGACCTTGATGGAGCAGCGAGAGTTCTCCATCGTCATCCTGCTCAGTCTGACGAGTTTAGCAGGAATGTCAAAACTAGACATGGCGCTGTATAGCTCGTCTCTATACACGCTGTCATATGCGGCCTTGAAATCGACAAATAGATGGTGTGTGTCAATTTGCATTTCTTGGGTCTTCTCCAGGATCTGCCGCAGTGTGAAGATTTGATCGATGGTGGACTTCCCGGGCCTGAAACCACACTGATAAGGACCTATCAGTTTGTTCACGAATGGTTTCAGGCGTTCACACAAAACGGCAGAGAAGATTTTGTAGGCGATGTTAAGGAGACTTATCCCTCGATAGTTGGCGCAGTCAAAGGGGTCTCCTTTCTTGTGGATCGGGCAAACGATACTGAGATTCCACTCATCGGGCATGCTTTCCTCCGACCATATCTTACAGATGAGCTGGTGCATGCGCCCTACCAGATCACCTCCAGCTGCTTTAAACATTTCGGCGGGCAGACTATCTGCACCAGCAGCTTTATTAGACTTCAGTCTCGATATCGCTATCTTGACTTCGTCTAGGTCGGGGGGACGGTATTCTCTTCTATCATCGTCCGTTGTGTTGAGTGGAACATTCTGCCTGACAGCGGTATTTGTGTCCTCATCGCCGTTCAACAGTCTGCAGAAATGATTTTTCCAAATTCTCAGTATCGACTGCGAATCTACTACTAGCTGTCCATTTTCGTCCCGGCAAGCTTCTGTCCGAACTTTATATCCATTCGATAAAAGTTTTACCCTTTGGTAAAACTTTCGGACATCATTCCTGCCATAACACCTCTCCATCTCCTCGATCGCGCGCTTCTCGTGCTCTTTCTTTTTCTTCCTGAGAAGCCGGTTCTCTTCCCTTCTTCTCTGTTCGTAGAGCATGCTACGATATACTAAAAAATTTACAATATACTAAAAAATCTAATAAAAAATTTGCTGATTCTCTGTCGTCTATTGATGCAATCCTTAACCCCAATAACCAAACCTATTACCCTTCCTTAATCCGTTACCTGCTCAATCTTCAATTCCCTAACACTAAGTTAATATGGGTCCCAGGCCATGTCCAAATCGCAGGAAATGAATTCGCCGACAAAGCAGCCAAAGAGGTACTTAAAACCCCGTCAATTTATATTGTAGTTACTCAATAAATAAATAAATAAATAAATAATAATAATAGTGACCGTTTACATCGATCTTCTCCTGGCTTCCAACGACCCTCAAGAAAATTCTGACGTGTGCCAAACATTATCGAAGGATTTCGACATTCATGACCTGGGAGAACCGACGCTTTGCGTTGGGTTGAAAATATCACAAAACAACGGAGAAATTAGCATCAACCAATCATGTTACATCAATAATTTCCAAAGGCTGTACCAGCTAGAAGAAGTGATACCATCACGTCTCCCCGTACCAGTAAAAATGCAGTTAGAAAGAAACCCAAAAATAAAATGCGAAATTGAAAGCGTCGATAATACTGTTTATAGACAATTAATCGGACCGAATATTTCGTTGATTGTCAACGCTCTGTTTTGAAAATTTTTTTAAAAGTTCTTTGAATTGTTAACTTCAGTTTGTTTTTATGAATTAATAATTTGTTTTTTTGAATTTTCTAAAGAAAAACTTGTAACATAATCTTTTCATAAGTAAATTATTTTATTTGACGATTATGAAGTTGAGCAGGGATGTTGGAATTCCGCACCAATCTATAACTGGGCAGCACAGTTCGTGCATTCACTTCCTGAAAACTATCAAAATCGTCATCTGTCACTTCTGTGATTGCCCTTCCTTGTTCAATACTGAATTTTTTATGAAATCGGTTTTTCATTTCAAAAAATTGCATGTTATAAAACCAATCGCATGTCATCAAATCGGGTGGATTATTTGTTGGAAATCAAAGAGTGTGCAGCATGCTCCCACACCCATGCTTGCTTCCATCTTTGACCCGGCGTTTAACTTTATGGTCCTATTATAGATGGGTTCGCTTCCCAGTCGTTACAAATCATTTTGACGTCAAATGCTGTACATACTGCAAGAAAATAATCCGAGGAATGTATGACAAGTAAACGAACAAAAAACAAAAACACATTCCTTGACATCTCCTTTTATATTGTCTTTATTTTTATGTCTCATTTTTCATGGTATGCATATTAGTTCACATTTATTTTTATATGTTGTAGTACAGAAGAAGGATGTTTTTTTTTTTGTTTTTTACATTTTATTCGATCTTGAATGTATATATAGTTCGTGGCTTTAAAAAAAGATTACAAAGTAAAAACTAAACAAAACTATGAATTACAAAGTTAACTTAAATGAGTAAATGTTTATGAAATCAGCGACATTTCGTCTCTGCTGCAGGTGTATGTATTTTTCATTTTGTTGTATGAATTGAGCTTAAGGACTAAGAAGATATTTAACTTATCGATAAGATGACAATATGTACTTATATCACTTGAATAAATAAATAAATTTAAAAAATAATAATAAAAAATAATTTCTATAATTTCTGTAAAGCAAACAAACAAAAAATGACGAATTATACATGAGTGCGTGGGTATGAGCAGTATGAGTGGTGAAAAATTGAGGGAGAATAAAATAATAAATTAAAAGCTTAAAAAATACAAGCAACACCCACTCGTTGCTGCTTTGTAAAACTCATCTGTTTGTTTTTCGTTTTTTTCATGCGAATACATGTACAACTTTTTTAAGGTTACTTTACACAGAGCCACTCCCACACACAATCATCTTACAATGTTATTTTAATGTTGTTCATTAATTCTATTTTATGTTTATCCTGTTCTGTGTGTATTTTTGAGTTTTTTTTCATTCACTTTGATCCTTGAATTAATGGACTTGTGATATGCTCATGCATATTTCAAAAATCTAAATGGAAACATAAAACTAACATAAATCAGTGTGTAACGAATACAGCACAAGCAAGTGTGTCTCGTCATAAGGTGTACCTTAAATGATGGTAGGGATAATGTAAATTTGAACTGTAAGACGGTGTTTACAATCCACTGGGCAATCCGTCTGAGCAGTCTAGATTTTCTGCGTGTGCAACAGCCGAAAATGAGGAAAATTATGCCTGCTTCACCCGAGATAGGTTGAATGCGGCGAAAAGCGGCATTCTTCCCCCGAGAATCCAATTTGAAAGTGGAGAAGTATCCTTCTTCTACCGAAATTCCACTTTGAAAGTGGAAAAGCGGCCTTCTTCAACCGAAAATCCACCTTGAAAGTGGGAAAGCCGCTTTTCGGCGCGTCCAACCCATCTCCTTTTCGCTTGTATATTTTGCCTCCGACAATTCTGCCTTTTTCCGCTCATGTAATCACCGCCAGTGTCCAATATTGTTTTTAATTGATTATCTTCATGAAGACATATTATAGGTTTAGTTTTTTCTTTTTTTTTTGTATCACATGGTTTTTCTTGTTTACTCTTGATCTCAGAATGTAGTTCAGCCTCTTTCTTCTTGCTCTCAGACTTACATCCTCAGTTTAATCAAAACTTCTTAAAGGTTTGCCGCCGTCTTGACTTACATCACAATTTTTATCATATTCAAAGTGGACATCAAGAATAGTTTCACAGCTGATTAAAGGCGTAGGATAATTGATATATTCATGGGTATAACTTTAATTTATTCTTGACGCAACTGCTGCAATGCGCCTCAAATAAAATTTTGGCGAGCACCCTTTTTCAGTTTTGAGAAGATAGGTCTAAGTCTTAAACTCCGCGCCCGTAGGACAACGAAACCGATGGCACATACAAATGGAAAAGGGCCTCAACCAACTGGGCATGAGTAATTGGAGGCAGCTGGCTAAAGATGGTGACAGCTGGACAGTCTTGTTGATTGAGGCCAAAGTCCATCCCGAACTGTAGCGCCATTAGAAGAAAAAGAAGCGCCCAAGTTTGAGGAATTTCTGAGAAGTGTTCCTTGATTCGATGACAAGAAAAACACGAGTTAAAACAAATCGTCATAGAAGTCACATTTCAGAGCCCTCAGAGCACGGATTTAATTTCAAAAATAATTTCACTTGTAGCTCCATTTGTCACAGAATCGACAAAATAAACTTTGAGGCTTTAAACTATTTCTTACACAACATAAAATAACAAAACAAAATTAAAATCAAATCAAATAATTACAAAAAAGATAAAAAAAAAGATTTAACTATAATATCTTCACATTCATAAGTTTATCGTTTGCATTTAAAAAGTATCTACGGATAGGAAGCTTATACGATATTTTATTTACATTAACCATGACACTATAAGATAGAAAATAAGATCATTTAATAAAGAGATTGATTTGACCGGAAGAAGTGTTGAGGGTTTGTGGTAAACTAAGTGTTGGTGGTAAAGAACTCGTTTTGAAAGTGGGTTGTGAGGGATCATTAAGCTGAAGAGAAGAATGATAAGTTTTTTTTCTTTCTTTGGCCGGGATAGAGAAATCATTCATATCCGGAAAACTTTGTGATTAGACAACGATGTGACAACATATTTTAGGAAAAGAAAAACCTTGTGTTCAAGTTGGCCGCGCCCTGAAGATGCGAAATTTGTATGAAGCCCTTCAAGTTTGTCTTTCTTAGAACTCGCGGCATGGATACGAAAATTTTTTTTTTTCAAATTTTGATAAAAAAAAATCTTTCTCATGCTACAATCTTGGTTATGGCTGCTTAAATTCAGTTTGTGCCATACTCTAAAACCGTTTTATGTCTGCCAAATTAAAGGCTTTAAATTTGGAAGATTGGCAAAAATGTCTAAAATTTAATCAAGAATAAGAGGAGTATGCCATAACCTTCAAGTCTGCACTAGACCTATCACCGGCAGTACAGGCAGCCGCTTCAATCAGGTAGTCAGATAATCAGTCAAAACTCTGATATTCTCGACTGAGGGGTGAACATGATAATAACTGAATATTTTTGGAGAGAAGAGAGGCACCTTAATCTGTCAAAGAAAAGGCTATGACTCATTTGTCCGCGAGCCGTCTCAGAAGGGACAGAGTAAGTCTAGAAGAGCAAGACAAAAGTCTACAAAATTCATTCGAAATCCCCTTCAAAACAAAAAAAAAAAAAGAAATACAAATAACTTCCGGCCAATTCAATAAATATGTTCTAATTCTAATATCGCATCGTACATTTTTTTTGTTTAAGACTTAAGACAATGCGTGAATGTGCCTTATTTGGAAAATAAATTTATGAGGGTTATTCTATACAAAAGAGTCCCACTCTTTGTCTCTTAAGATCGATACAAACTTATTAGAGTTACATATAATAGAAGGTATCTATTTTACAAATCAATTCAATCATTTATCAACAATAAAACAAAGAAATTAATATAAAATAACTAATAACTATATGAAATCGTATAAAAGTTCCTGGAGAGTAGTGCCTTTTGGGAGACTCACTCTCCTTTTTCTTTCTCTTCCTCTTCCTCTCTCTTCTCTCTCTCTCTTTCCCTCTGCCTGTTTCTAATAAAAGCATTAGACCTTTAAATCAAGCCCATTATGATAATCGTGCTTTCGCATGTAACGCAGACTGGGTGACTTATGTCGAGAATCTAAAAAAAAGGAAAAAAGGGAAAATAACAAATTATGAAATAATAAAAGACCTTTAATTATGCAGACCCAATAAAAAAAGAAGTGAAACGGAGAAAGATTAAGTCAAATCTTGTTTTCTATTTTGTCCTAACGATGGGGGATGAAATTGTTTGCATGCGAGTGAGAGAATGATCAATCGACGTAATTCAACCTTGTTTCAACAAGAGGGAAATCGCTATCTGTTCCGACGACCAAATGGCAATCAATTGCCTGAGCTCTGTCACGTTTCACTCTAAGACCTCCCTTAAGGATGCTCATAGGCGTTATCAAAGGACATTGTGCCACTGGCACACATACTTTAAGAATGGGACTCCCTCATAATAACGACTTCTCCAGAAGCTGCAGAGACGAAGAAGAAGAGGAAAGCATAAGCACATCTCCTCAGGAAAAAATACCTTGGAGCCTACTTCTTCAACGACCTGAGTGAGCTGGACAACGTCGTCATCAGTCAACTTAAAAACTTTGTAGCAAGCACCAAATGGTTTGATGAATAGGAGATATCCGATCCACGTGGTGCCACGACATAGAACTTCGGCCTAAGTGGAACAGCTATCCAGTCGGCCACCTGTACCTAACCTAACCTTGTTTCTGTTGGATTTCTACAAGAGAGAACGAGTCGAAATGGGAGCAAAGCTTGGATTTTGTCGAAGAAAATTAAAGTAAGACTGCATTCAAAGGCTCACAGGCAAGTAACTTGAACGAAGAATTTGCAACTTTAGACGGTTTCAGCGAAGGATTATATGGTTTCGATAGGAAGTATTCTAACCTTTTCCTACAGTCTTTCTTTTCAAATATGTTTTCATGTTCACCCTATTTTTTTAATGTTTCTTTTGTAATTAATCAGTTCTCAACAGAAAATCTCAAGTTTGAATCCCGTCGTCATCGAATCTTTTTTAAGCTTTAAGATTCTCTTGTTGCTTCCGTATGCTTTGCTTCAACGCATATATCAACACTTTTAGGCGAGAAAAAAAAAACACGCAAATATGTGAGCACAAAACTTTTAAATTCACTAAGCTCATTTATCTAAGGATCCAACGTCACCACCTAAAAATGACTAGGCCATGTAGAGCGTACGGATAACTTAGCTCCGGCCCGAATAATTTTCGACTTTGAACCTGTAGGATAACGCAAGAGGGGACGGCGCACACAAGTTCAAAGGGACCATTTGGCTAGCAAAGAACCGCGCAAGCTGAAGAGGCTTGTTGGTTGAGACCCAGGTCCACACTAGACTGTAGCGCCATGCAAAGAAGTTTATTGCAAACGTTTACCTGTGCTTTGTCACTTTCTTTTCCTCTCTATCTCTCTCCCACTTTGGTGCAATAAAAAAAACTGAAAGTAGAGCTATTTAGACGATACACCTGAATGTATTTATGCTGAACAAAAAGAAACAAGTTGAAAGTCAGAAACAAATTAAATTCCTACTGTCTTTTTGCACGTCTAATGATTGACACAGATGGTCCTGTTAGTGATAGTGACAACGATGATGATGATGCCGACGAAGGGGAACATACAGACGTTGAAGAATTAATCTTACCTGGACCGTGTCCATTTCCAGATCCTCCCCCACCACCATTTGATGACGATGCTGACGATGTGGTGGATGTATTCCCCGAACCACCTGTTGTTGTAATGGTCAGACCACCCTTGCCAATATCAACGCGGCTTTTCTCAAGGAGTTCAGCAACCACTTCGCTGCTTATGTTGATAGTTTTCGGTGTAAGACTGGCTATCTGCGACCACAGTCCGTTGCCCATGATTAGTGAGCGTTTGTGTAATTTAATGCGATCGTTGTTGTTGGTGGTGTTGTTGCTGTTGTTGTTTAAAACGCTGGTGTTATTGTTATTATTGGCAGTGGTGACGGTAACACCACCAGTTGATGGTTTGTAGAAGATATTTGCTGGAACTGAACCTCCCGAGTTGCCACTGGTCCGGACTGGTCCGCTAATGGTGCCACCAGTATTGTTACCAGATGAAGCGATGACGGTAGTAGCTGTTATTGTCACGCCGCCTGTTGTGCTGCCAATGGCGATCTGTCGGCACTTGGGGGCCGTAGAGCTGTTCAGCGAATTCAGTGCGACAATACGTCGCGGTTGTGGTTTCGTGAAGCCAGTAACCACAGGTGTGGAGCTGTTTACAGCGCGAATAGTTGCACCTCGAGTGAAATTACCAGTCTTTAAGTTATTGTTGGTCACCCCAGAGTTGTTGTTATTTCCCACCTCGACTTTGTGAATGTGAGAGGCGGGCGCTGTTGGTGTGCTGATGATAGAGACGTCGCCGTTTTCAGTCACAATGCTGTGGCGATTGAGAAGATTTCCGGATACACGACAACCAGAAAGGACACGCCCGGATAGATTCCCATTGAAAGGCGGATTTAGGTTGTTGGTCTTTCTTGTGCAGAGGATGTCCTTTCGGAAGGCTGTGGCGTCGTTTGGTGTCCTAACCATTCCGAAGATATTTAGTGCTACTGGCTTGGGGACTGTTGTGTGGTAGCTGCGAATGGGAATACCCGTAGGTTGGTTTGGTGTCGGAGGAAGAAGCGGCGCTTTTTCTTCTTCATTTTCTTTCTCTGGTTCGATTTTCTCTGTCTTCTCCGTTTTCTCTGACTTTTCCACCTTTTCTTCCTCGGATTCGTCTTCCATTTCTTCTAGTTCGAAGCACAGGGCCTTCTGGCAGTTGCCAGTCGTGTCGAACATAATTATCTCACCTTTCTCTAGGGGAATGATGTCTGGGATGGGTTTTGGTAATGGGGGCTCTTTGGATGTAATTTCTTTGGCTGGAATTTCGACGGCAGCCGGCTCGCCCAGAGTCTGGGTGTCAGTCGATTGAGTTTCTACAGCTACCGCCGGTGTCGGCTCTGGAACAGGGCATTCGACGGCTGTGGGGTCTGGCTCAAGAACCAAATCTTCGGGTAGAATCACTGCGGCAAGACTATCCAGCACGCGCAAATCGCAGCTGTTCGAATTACTTAACATCTCAATGTCACTCAGACTGATATTGACGCTGTCGTCGCTCATCAGAGTTCGCGGATACTGCACGGTGAACACATCTTGTGGTTGCAGCCCATTTGTGCCGGCTGTCTGGAAGAGGTCGAAAATTCCCGTCGTCGAGTTATCGTTGCTGTTGTTGGTTATTTCGTAGATGATTTGCTGCTGGTGCTGGTTCAGACTAGCGGTATCGATCAAACCGTTATTGTTGTTGCCAGGCAGGACGATCACGTTTTGTTGACCATACTGGTCTTCACCTAGCTGTGGCAGGTTGTAAATCTGGAACCCGTTTCCCAAGACGTCATCCAAGTTGTGGGCGGTTCCTTGTTGCTGCTGTTGTTGCTGCTGCTGTTGCTGCTGCTGGTAAATGATTTGCTGGAATTGTGCAGCGTCCAAATTGGAGAACTCCCCTAAGCCCCCGATGTCGACCTGCGAATGCATATTGCTGGCGCCAATGTCGGACGTTTGTTGGCAATCTATGATGGGGAGGTCGTTGAATATTCCTTCAGGTACCATGGCCATGGTCTGTGTGTTGTCAACAGTACCAGAAGCAGCGCCCAGCAGAGAACTGATGTCACCCAGCATGGAAGAGGCCTGCAAGTTCTCCAAAGTCTGTTGGGCTGACGGTGGCACTTGCAGGGTAGGTATGATTTGCGTGGACGATGATGACGACGCATTGGAGGCGGACGAGGAGACCGACGACGAAGTTGACTCACCGACACCTTGTAGCTGGGGGCCCAGATGCTGTTGCAAACTCAGCTGCTGTTGCTGCTGCTGCAAATTCTGACAGACCGCGTCCACTGCGAAGGTGGCTGTCAGATTGTTCAAATCATCCTCCAGCCGCTGTTTTTTTGAGGGCGGCTGTCCGCTGTTGCTGTTCGAACCCAGGGTGCTGTCGTCGAAGTTCATATCTGCGTCGGAGGTGTTCAAGATCTCGTTTAGGAACTTGGTGTCGTTGAAAAAGTCCAGCTGTGTATTTTGGTCGAAGTATCCGTCAACCAGCGTGAGAATTGAGTTTGCATCTACCCCAGACGATGAGTTTGATTGCTGAGTGTACACAGCGCTAGGATCGAATTGCATCGATGTACCTGACTGCTGCTGGTACGCTTGCGAATTTATGTCCATTATGTTTTGTTGCGACAAATGCATGAGATGCTGCTGCTGCTGCTGTTGTTGGCTGTTAGCTAAGCAGGATGGCGATAGAGCTGCTGCATTATTGTCAAGCAGTCCAGTTAGCTGCTGTTGTTGCTGCTGGTGCTGTTGCGCCTGTCCCCCTAAATGAATGAGACTGATGTTTGGTAAAATATTCGAAGCTACACTCGCAATAGCAGAAGACGACGCTGGTGAGATCACCATGCCGTTGTTGTTCCCCATCATGCAGGGCGACGATGAGTTGCCAATGCCATCGACCATATTTGAACTCGACGAAAGAAGATTGAACGTCGACTGAATGAGGTTCGACTCGATTTGGGCTGCTGTTGCGCCTGCGTAACCCATTTGCTGAGGCTGGTTGACGTTATTCGTGCGTCTATCCAAATCAAGGCTCGATGCGGAATTTGACGATTCGAGGTCAGGAATAACCTGAAACGAGAGACATTTTTGTTAGATGTGTCTGCACCGAAAGCAGTTAAAATTGAGTGAGTTTGGACTGGTTTCAGTTCGCTTGCCCCAATAACAACGTCTCAGTTGATTGAGAAATTGTTATTCATGATGGACAAGACAAACTCTTAGGTAACTTCTGCAAAAAAAAAATAAAAAAAATAGGCACACCCGTCGTCAAGACAGAGCACCCACGTGGGGTAATAACATTTGACTACGACTGACTTGCGAAAGAATCCCTCTCAGCTCCGTTGGGATCGAAGCAGGAGGTTCAATCTGCAACATCCCTATACTCAGCTTAACATTAATAAATAATTGATTTGATTGATGATGCTGAGCACACCCACCCGATTGTTGTCAGAACGTCCTGCATGCTTTCCCGCTTCTCGGTTAATCTGATAATCAGCAAGGATTTTCTCGATCGGCTTACTACGACCTTGTACTTGACGTCGCATCGACATTGTGTGCATTTTGCATGAAATTAGCGAACGGGTACACGGTTGCAGTTGTAAGCCATACGGCACACCGCAATGCTTTGTGGAATCGTATTTGCGTTGACGAGCCGAAGGTGAAGATGATGCTGAGGCGTTTTGAATTTTATGAACGTCGCTTTTTGTAATTTCCGTGATTGTTGATAATTGATTCTTTGCATCTAGCGGGAACGGCTTTGTATCCTTCTGTATGTGAGGGAGGGGATGTATAAGATGTGTGGATGTGATCAAAAGCTACGTTCTACATCACTAAACATTAACCAAGGATACTCTACAAACTAGGCTAGATATACGAAACAGCACCAGACTTAAATATGACAAATTGCTAGGTCTGAATATTTTATTAGTTTTAAAGGATTAAAGGAAGGAACATCTGTCAATAATATCTGTGACATAATTTAAAACGCGGGAGGCTGCAGGAAAAATTGTCTACATATTTATTAGATTGGCAAATTGAATTTAAAAAACAAACGAATTTTTTTAATGGAAAGAGAAACTTCTCAACACGAGATACTGGCTTTTGTTGGGCTCCAAGTTTACCATGGATGTTAATCGATTGCTGAATGAGGTTACAATTCAATGAATGCTACAATTCACTGAATACAAGATGACATGACTCGTGTAATAGTGACAATCAAAATATATATCTGTCAAAAAATTAAATAGTTAGCAGCAAGGGGAATTAACCATTCATGTGAAGACCCGAGAGACTGAAGAATACATAACGGTGTTGTTCTTTAAACAAAAGTAGCAGAAGTTAAGGGGAAAACAGTGAGAGTCAAGCTGTCAACCGTCAACAGCATCATGTGATTCTATGTTTGTGGACATAGGCAAACCACGAAAGGGAAAAAAATGTCTTTTAATAATTTTTTTGTCAATGAATGCCACTAAATTTCTAATAAAAGTAGCTAAATTCAAAATGTGATACCATCTACTTAGCTACCAAAATGTGTCTGTCTAGTGTCACAATATAATTGGCACTTACCTTTTGACCACATATGGTTGCAGCAGATGTCTTGTAGCCGGTTCCGGTGATTCCGCTCATGGACTGTGCACTTTTGCCACTGATGCCATTAGGTTGTGTTTTCATAACATTCGCACCCACCATGTGAGTGGATGATGAGTTGCCCATTGAATTTGTGCCCATTACAGGGTTTGTAAATGTTACAGGCGATGGAACAACCGTCGGTGATGGTGATGGTGCAACGACAACAGTCGTCGATAAGAGACTCATGGATGTGGACGAATGCGATGAAGCTGAAGAGGACGATGAAGATGAGGAAGATGATGAGGACGACGATGATGACGAGGACGAGGACGACGATGATGATGACGACGATGAGGATGATGATGATGATAGAGCGGCTATGGTCACCGGGGTTGGGCAATTGCTGGACGTCGGAGTGGCGGTAGGGGAGGTTTGAACTCCTGTTGATGCCATATCCACAATGATTGTTGCATTCGAACTACCGGATGGGCTTAATGTAATCGACGAAGCGGCCGAGGGCGAAGCCGATAAGGAACACACTGACATTGGCGACGGAAATGACGATGATATCATCGAGCAGGAACTTGAACCTTGACTGTTGATTAGATTTGGACTGCTGTTGTTGGAATTAGTGGATAAAGTTATTCCGCTTGATACTGCCTGTGGTGCTACGGGTGCGGGGGCGGCGGTTGTTACTGTCGGCGTGGTCGTCGACGCAGGTGGTACCGCTGATGGCATTGATGACTTTCTTTTGACGCTTTTCCCATTTTTTGACCGTGACCTTCCCACACCGCGCCCCTTTGCTCGAGGTGTTGGAGCTGCTGTTGATGGAGATCGTGCAGCCGCCGTGGCAGGCGAACGAGTCGCTGCTGGTGATCGCGAAGCAGCCGGCGAACGGGATGCGGCAGGCGATCGAGACGATGCTGCAGGCGACCGAGAGGCAGAGGCTGGTGATCGTGTCGATGTCGATGCCGGCGATCGAGTTGATTGTTGAGAAATCCCCACTATGTGTGCTGTTCGCTCTTGTGAAGTTGACACGCTAGTTGCCGAGGATTTGGGCAAGCCACTGCCAATGCTGCTGAACATCTCTCGATCAGATCCGTGATGTGGCAATGAAGCAGCACTAGTCGATGCCGCAGCAGCTAATGCGCCGCGCAGACACGAGCGATGTTGTGCCCTCATGTGACGCTCCAAGCCAGAAGGCTTAAGAATCGCATTGCAGATATTGCATATCGAGACTACAAAGCTGTCTGTCTTTGGTGCAATGCCATAATGATGCATATCAGCACCATTCAACTTCAGCACTTCGCCTTTGTACCTGGCATTCTTGTTGACGTTGTTCATTGGTTTTTGCAGCACTGCCATCCCTACATGCGCTGAATTACTGGCAAGACTCTCCTGCTGTCGCTTCAGATTTGAGAGAAGAATCTCAAAATCCTGATACTGAGTCCACTTTTGTCCTTGCAAGGCTGCCAGCGGATTACCCTGCAGAACATCAAATGTCGATGGGGTCGTCGAGTTCGAACGGAATTGTGACGAAAATGGTGGACTTGCGTTCTCTGAAATAGTCGTATGACCTCCGCTGGCACTGCCGCTGTTGCCGCCCGTCGTTGGTGGACAGGGCGACGTGCTGGAATATTGAAATGAATCATTTGTACTGGAATTCGTGGCATGGCAGCTGTTGCTATTGATGCCCCGGTCCCCCACCGACATCATGAAACTTGCCATTTTACCTGTTGAGTAGAAAAAATAAAATCAGTTATCACTCATAAGATGGATATTGTGGGAGATTTGTAGTTACCTCGTGGTAGTCGAGTTTTGATTGTTTTCCGGGCTGCTTGTTTTCTACCTATTTTGATCGTATTTATCTTAACGTTGCAGGTGTAAGAAATCTCTATGAGCTCCACACTGAGATGGGCTGCTATAACTTAGTTCGATGAGGAGATGAAGCTTCTGATCAGCCGCTGAAAGGTTTTCATTGGCATTGTTATTTAATAGTATGGTGACTTAACTATACCGGCGTTTTGTACACACATCTGTTGGTAGAATTAATCAGAAAACATTAGTTATGTGTGAACGAAAGCGAATCAATTAAAGCATAAACTTAAGAGCGAGTGAAAGAATAAGCATCGGTAACATCGACGCAGTAATGTGCTTCAGAGACTAAATATGTGCGTATACGATGTATAAAATTGGTGTGTCGTAGCAATAAAAAATCCTTCGAAAAACATTTTGGAACCTTAAAAAAAATGCATGACAACAACACAAACCAATTCCTAATACTGACCATCATCCCTCGAAAGTCCACCACCGACAATTAAATTTGATTCAATAATAAGAATCTTAAGTGAATAACCTTAACTAGACATGTTATTTTAAGGCTAAGTTGAAATTCCCATCCGTTAAAGATTAAATTATTTAATCGTAATGAGTTTCCCCACCCACACTTCGCGTTCACCTTAAACACTGTAGGAGTATTCGAGCGTCATCAGTGAATACCAGCGCGTAGGTGTACACGCTCGTTTACCCTAAATCTCAAGTGCCTCATAATAAACTAAAATGGCTTTAATTAAAATGCAATCAATATTTTTTTATTGATTTCTCCTGGCATCGGTATAAGATTGCGATGCTTGGGGTGCTACTTATAAAGATAATGACTGGGATGCATTTGCATGATTCATTTTAATCGAAGGAGTTTTTTTTTCCTGTACATTATTGAGAAACCTCACGTCGCTAAGGTGATCTATTACAGTAACGTTTGTTAGGAAATCTCAAGAACAATGTGCAACAAACAACAAATTCCAGCTACCAGGGAATTAACATATTTTCACCAATTAGTTCTGCAAAACAAAACAAATTCAAGGCTAAGAACTGATTATTTGTTCAGTTGATAGTGCAAGATTTCAATCATTGACAATCGACCGAAAATATACTACAATTTGCCGTTGATTTCAACAAGGAACGGTACATTTATAGACATCATAAACAAAAATACAAGTGTAAAATTTCAATGTCTCATGGGCAGAAAAACGACAGAAATTATCTACAGCCCAAATATTGGTAAGAGTAGCTAAAAAATGCAAAATCCACTCAAACATACCAGCAAACACAAATACAGATAAATTTATTTCTGGTGCAAAAAAACTCAATGATGATACAAATGTCATCAGACAAAAGTAAGACAAAAAGACAACATGCAGTTGAACGGAAGAAACATGCTCATAAATTCAAACAAATGGCCAAAATAAATGGGGTGCATGAAGATATCTTTGACTCGAGTCATCAGACAGCTTAAGTAAATTTGGCTTCCCGAAGGACGGACATAATACTTGCAGCATAAAATAAACGTGGATGCAATCCTAGATAGATTAAACGCAATTTTGGGCCTGTCGAAAATAGTGAAACGGAGAAAGATTTCTGGCCATGGTATGCATGCCTGTTTCGACAATACTACGTAAGGTGTTAGTATGCCATGAGGCAAACCCGGTGTCGTTATTTTCTGGTTTACCACTTTCTTCTTTCGAATACGGCGCCAATTTGTCTATTGTTGATTTTTCGTATTTTATATTATTAGATGTGGGTGGGTAAGTGCGTCGAATTCTACGCTCGAAGTCTGTGTTCGATTCCCAAAAAAACACCTCTAGACCTAGCCTAGGTCCACTCTGGACTGCAGCGCTACCATTATACCTGACTATGCAATTCAGATTCAGAGAGATCATCATCATCGGAGATCAGGGTAAGGAATATGCTTCAGGAGAACGGCTAATGTATATAAAAATTGTGACACATTGTGAAACATGGTAAGAGTTATTTTAAGAAAAAGGAGGGCCATAACATCTACTACAAGTAGTCCTACACATTGGAAGTCCAAGAATAAAATAGAGATATCAAAGCATGTGAATAAAGCGGTCATTCGTTCAGGGGCTTATCGTGGAAAAGGGCACTTAGTAGATGCACACAAACAATAAAATAAAGGATCTTTCATTCAAGGAGCAAGAAAATCCCTGCAATAGTATCGTAGCTTGCAAACGGGGCAGATACACATACCTCTAACAGAAAAATACAATCTTATAGAAGGCATTTCACCGAAGAAGTTTTATGGCTTCTTCTTCTACTTGAATTTGTAAACACAGAGATACTTACCATTCCATTTAAAAAGAAATACTCATATGGAGGACATTTCAGAAAAGAAACAATCCAACATTGGAATTTACTGCCTTTCAAACAATCATACCGTCCTAAAATGAAAAACAGCTCGAAGCTGGCCCACACCATCCTCTGACGGTTTTAGTATTCGAAAGTTCGAAAGGAAATCAGTCAAAATCATATAGAATCCTGGCGTTTGTCAGCTGTTCATTTCAGCCTTTACCTTTTACCCCGAAAAAATTACGAAATTCAAACAAAAAAAAAATAAAAACAAATCAAGTGACACTGGGGCTGGGACACCCAACGAATTGTTTACTCGCAGATAACATTCACAATTCGTTTCTTGACAATTCACAGATATATCGCCAACCGCTTTTCAATGAGAAAAAACAATTCTCCTGGAAATAATTTGAAAAACAAACTATATTGAAGAGAATAAACAGACAGTGAATACCCGGCGCAGTGTGTGAATTCATCCGCGCGAGAGTTTATTACCCACACCATCACCCAGCTTGTGTTAAAGAACAGCGAGTTTATCAACGAGATACATCTGACACAACACAATTTGCCCGTTCTGACATGAACTCAACCAAAGAGAGAGAAAACCTCGTCTACATTACCACCTTTTGCACTTTTGTCATCTTACCTGAAACATAAACTTAAGGGTCTCAAGGTTCTTAAACTCACCAGCCTTTCGAATGGAAGATTAGGTCCAAATTGTTTGTTATTCTTGAACTGGATATAGGAATGACTGCTTTTAGTAGGAGCAGATTATGTCTCGGTGAAACTCTTGCCTCATAGAAAAGTTTGCCATTTCGCTTCTAATTTACTTTTTTTTTTGTTGTCTTTCTCGCTTACTGCGAAATGAATAGACACTTAAAATACTCCTACGCAACTGTTATTACCAGCTCAGAGCAGTGTTCTCTCACTCCCACTACTGTAACCGATCCGAGACTAGAGAAAGAAAGAGACAACTGGAAGACGACGACGAGAAGGAACGTGCTTGGTATTAGATAAAAATACAACCAGCACGATGTTTTGGAGCAATTGACCAAGTTCCGTGTACACACTTCGCACTGCTAATGGATCTATCTCGCTTTAATGCGCGGACAGGATTTCTGTACGGTGGGGAGTGAACGAATAAGTTTTGTTGTTAGACCTCTGCTGTTGGGAGGACGATGGAGAGGTATTAGCTGTTCTGATGGTTCTGTTACTGTCACCGATGCTGTTAGATTTGCTGCTGGCGAAAAGAAATGCTGTCCAAAGGATGATAATCACAGAATTCACTCCAATGCGAGCAGTGAACATTGTTTCAGGCTCAAAAAATAAATGTCGTTCGATTCACTGTATGGATGCGTACGCGTTTATATCTGTATGTATGCGGATGTGTGTTCGTGTGAATGTGTGTACGTCGTATGGGCGATAGAGAACGAGTGATCGATTATAAACTCATTGTTTTTGACTTGTTCGGGTTGATTAAATTGATTGAATTTGAGTTTTATACAGATGAATGATGTATTCTTCCTCCACTCAAACCGTTGGCGAATATGTGTAAGTTATTCTTGCAACAATTGCACGAAAAAAAAATTACTGCCCAGACACACAATTCCTACCCGAGGGAACAAGTACAACTAAATGCCAACATCAAAATGAATACGAGTGAATATGACATTTTTGAATAAACAATGAACAGGGATGGCATTGCTATACAGAGATTATATTTAAGTGATACATTTTTTTTGCTTGTTAGAATTTGGGTTTCTTCAAATGAGGTTCGGAGCGAATTTAGCTGAAAAATTGATTGACGACTTGAAGTACTTGTGGCGGAAATTTTTTGTAGCTACCGGGGAATATAGAACTCTGACAGTTCAACGGCGGGAACAAATTTATATTGAAACTTGAAATTTGGTGGAGAAATAAATTTGTAAAAGCTAACATAAAATTGTTAGTTTCAAATACAATTTATTATGGAATATCGAGTAAAAATATGTTGCTTTTGATATTGTTGGTTGTGAAGTGTTTAGAAGTGATACATTATACACAATTGTGCCTTGAAAAATGCAAGAAAAACACGTGTGTTCGAGGAAATTTTATATGTTTTTCATGTTCAATTGAATTTTAAGTGACTAGTACATAATGCAAACTGTGTTTGTTGATCAATTAAATAAACAAACGCTGTATTAAAGAAGAAAAAACACAATTTCTTCTTGCCACAAGTGCAATTTTCACATTTTTCAAAGCACTATTATCACTTGACAACCACTTAAATCCAGACTTTGGTACATGCTTTCAACATTAAAACATTTACTGTAGTTAAAAGCATTAATTTTCTAATAGATAATATCGTTTTAAATCACGACCGAATTGAAATTTGTTCCTGTTTACGATCTGTCAGAATTCTATAGACATTGGCAGGGACAAAAAATGCCGCTACGTGGTGCTGTGCCTCAATGACTTCGCGTCAATACGGTTTTTTTTTGATTCCACACACTTTTACTTCTTCTTTAATTTCTACAACGACAATGTACATAGGTCTTGGCTTGGTAGTTATTATGACAACTGGTGTGGTGATCGGAATTTGATCCACGAACTAGAGTCGGCGGGGGTACGGGTACCACCCTGCTCGACGTCTTCACTAGGAATTTTCGAATCAAAGTTCCATTTATATGTAAATGGTGCGCTTCATGTGAATGACACTTAACTTTATATATACAGTGAAAATCGGTTATAACGAACTCGAAAGGACTGAGAATTAAGTTCTTAATATCCGATATTTCGTTGAAACCGATATTTGGTTTTCAATATTTTAAATGTGTCCGTACATCAATATAATACAAAAAAATAGATCTGAAACTATATTGAATTAATCAAAATAACGTTTGTTTATTATACATAATACAAAAGTGCACTAAACGGGGAACGACTGGATGGTGCATTTGGTTAAGTGCCTGTCCCAAATTAGAGGGGTTTCAGGTTCGAATCCCAGTGAAATCGAATGTGGTCCAGTCACCATTTGCCGTTGGGATCAAATTAACCGCACTGGAGTAGGTTGCTACCTGGCAGTACAATGGACCAGTTTTGAGTCTGAGTGTTCGAGTAGTTTTTCGAAAAAATCCTCGGAAAAAAAAAACGGAATCTCCAAAAATATGATACCTAATTTAAAATACATATTATGAGAAAACTCAAAGCCTACTACGTTTGACTTTTTTTCTACTAAGTTCGTTATATGTGATAATTCCTTTTGTTTTTAGTACTAATTCATCCGTTATACGCGATATTTCGTTATACGAGATTTCGTTAAAAGCGATGTGTCGTTAATGTAATTTATACGTATCTCAGTGGGTACTTTGAGATTGGTTCGTAATCGATATCATTATAAGCGATTTTCACTGTACTTTTTGGTAGAGCCGATATTGTCGCTTTTTATTATGTTGTATTACTTCTGCCTTTAACTTCCCATAGAACGATAGATAGCTTGCTATGAAAATGATCAGAGAGGCATTTGTCAAAACCTTAAACCTCAATTATCTCTTCTCTTATGCAATGTTTCTACCTGTCGATTCATAGTTGACTTCTTAGCATCTTTTTATGTCAATTTCAAAATTAGCAAGTGGAAAAAGTGCAAAATTTGGTGTCTATTGATTGACATAGTATCCATTAATAAGGCGAATAGGCAAATTGATAAATATGTTTCATTTTGCCAGTGAAACGACATACATGATTTTATTGGCTTTTTATTGATAAAAAGTGGTCACAGATTTGGTAGAAAACATTTGTTTGTCGTAACCAAAAATCCCAGAAATTATCTCCAATGAGATTTTTATACTTACAGCGGTTCATTCCTCTGCATACTACTACATTTCATGTCTAGTTTCACGCACACATCCTTAACTACCATCGATTGATTTTTGCTCTGAAGCAATGCAAATCAGCTCACACGTATACGCAATCACACAGACGCTGCAAATACAACAAATTGTTAAAAAAAATTTCAGGCAAAAGGGGATAAGAGTTGAACATCTTTATATGACTGATTTGTGGTTTATTCAGACAGAAGAAGGCAGGAGTATTGGAGAAAGATAGAGATTGATTTTCAGTTAGTTAAAAAGAGATAGGTTGAGTGCACCGACAATCAGCCATCCAAGGTGTTTGTTTAGATAAGACTGTTGTCGTTTACTTTGTTCTTATTCCATACCGTTCCATTTATGGCATATTTTCTCAATTTGTAGGTGATTAATGAAACAGTAACACCTTATGAATAGTGATTGGCATTTTACCAAAATGTGAATGTTTGTGCCCCGCATACATACAATACTTCGTGCAAGCATCGTCACTGCGTCTCATTTTCATTTATAATTCACGCAAGAGACAATCAAAGTTGAAAATAAAGAAAATGGTCCGATTCAAGTGTCTTTGACGGCTCTTATATGAGTGGAAGAAGGCAGAAATGTCGGAGAGAGATCGATGGGTTGGATCGCCGAAAATGCACCTGTACCCAACTGTTTGGAAAATCATACGCTCTCTCTCCAACATTTCTGCCTTCTTCCGCTTATGTAATCACCGTCTGACAATAAACAATAGCATTTTTATCAATTTTTTTATATTTTTCTTCATACTCTTTTTTGATATTTTATTGTCATATTCTGCGATATGCGATATGCGTCATATTTTTTGTTAGAGCCTCATTTCAACTCATCAAATACAAGCAAAAGGAAAATACACTCTGAAGTTGCGTTCACGCTTAACAACAAATACTTTAAGTAAGGTTGAACTTCTCTATTACAAATCTAACCGACATGCAGTATAAACTATCACAACGTTCATGTTCATCAAACAAATCGTACAGACAAAAAGTTTAATGTGAAACTTGCTTAACGTTGCCTTCCTAGCTTTATGTAAACAGGCACAAAGAATGTAATCATATTTATTCTGCTCCATGCCCATTAGTTTGTCCCACTCACACTCACTGTCAATCACAAGCAGGAACCCAAAACCAGACAAGGAACAACGAAACCTGTCTTAAAGGAATCCAAAAATGAGTTTGGCAACTCTGCACAATACTTTACACGCGCCTATAGAGAGTTAAGCACAAAAATATATTCGAAAATGGCTGCTTCTCGTGTGATGTGTGATATGTGTGTCGTCTCTCTCCTTTGAATTTCCTTCATTCATTTAATAATTAAATTGTATATAGTTTGCGCAATCAAACTAATCAACTAACAGTTTTTCACAAACCAGTGCCCGGTAAATTGTGATCATTGATATTTGAATATAATTTCCTTCCTAAAAAATATTCTTCTGAAGAACCAAGAAAGTATCGCTTGCGTGTCTGTATGTGTTTCTGTTGGTCCCGTCTAAAAGGGGCTTATCCGGAGAAAAAGTCTTCACAAAAGAGTGAGACGAAGTGAGCGGGGATTGCCCTTAGCCAGAGAGCAAGAGCAAATGAAAACAACTTCTTTTGTTTTTCTCTGTTTTGTTATTTTTTTTCTTTCACCCCCTCATTTAGCACTTTTGGTCCTCGAAGTTTGTGTGTTATTTTTTTCGCCCTCTTCTTCTTGCTCGACTTTGGTGCTGATTTAAGTGATATCCCATCAATCCAGTTTTTTTTCTTTGAATTAGCCAGCAATTTTCTAGGGAAAAGTGTATGGTGATGTTCCTTTGAGTTCTTTCCCTTTTTGTGTTTGTTAATTTATTTTATTATTTTCAAATACAGAGTGATGTGTTGTGGTATGGTGGTGAAATAATAAATAAATCGCCTTGCCTTCGGCTTGGTTAGCAAAAGAAAAAAAAAGTGTTGAAAAAAAAGAAGAAATATTTGTAAAAAGGAATTCCTGTAAAGAAAGACGAAGAAAAGAAAAAAAAATAACTGAAAAGGAATACAAAAGGCCTTTAGACTTCAAAGAAGTGGTAGGTTCACTAGACATGAGACTCTTGATGAGAAGGAAATCTGTCTAACGAGGTTCAAAGGATTTCGGTGTGTGGTTGCGTATGTGTGTGGTTGAAAACCAAAAAGCAAAGAAGAAACGTCGAGGATTTGTTTTGTTTTCCAAAAGTTCAAACACCATCGGGTGAATAAAGTATGTTTTAAATTAAATTAAAATTGTTTTTAAATGTATTTTTCAATCAGAATATAAGTCATAAGTCAATAGTTATTAACATCTTCATCTTCAAATAAAAGTTAATCCTTGTGAATATTCTGCCTGGTTAGGGAGCCCATGCTAATGACCCTCTACTTTCGAGAGTGCTGTCTTGTTCTGTTCTCTGCATGGCTAAAAAGCTTTAAGTGCGCTTTGTTTTTCCTTTTTTGGACTTCTGTTACTATTTTATTATTTATTTTCTATTCGGTTTTTGTCGCTTCATTCCTTTTTATTATGTATGTACACACGAGATGTATAAATCCTCGTCTATTTGTCCGCCCGACTTTTAGGGACATGTTAATATGGTATATTCTTAAACCGTTCTTTGGAAAGTACGTATATTGAAGTGTAGTGTAGTCCTGTGTATTAAGTCTTTCATTCATGAAGGAGACGGGTTTTGCTGGAGCACTTCATGGGCAAGAGCGTGTTCTTTGATTACGCTGAGAAATTTATATTCAAGAAAAAGAGTTTCACTTTGACTGTGAAAGCCGAAATTAAATCAAATCCTGTAAGTGGAGAAGTGGATGCCCTTCTTAACCACGTCGCCTGTAGCACATTCAGTGATTACATTCTATTATACAAACAGCAGCTTTTTCTTCTTATTTTTGTAGTTGATTCCTTGTAAGTACATGCAGTTCTTTGGATTTGGTTTTGTGTAAAATAATTCTTTAAAATTTGGTCTGAAACACGTGGTGCGAATCTTTAAATTATATTCTCTCAAATTTGGTTTGGTATGATATGTTTTTGTTTCAAATGGACTGAGATTGTTTTTCAATGTCATCGTACCTTTCGGTCAAAAAGTTCTCGGAGACTTCTTCTTCTTCATCTGATGGCGCTACAGTCCGGGGCCTAAGCCAACAAGCTTCTCCAGCTCGCACAATCTTTAGCCAGTTGTCTCTAACGCCAATTACACAGGTCAAGTTGGCTGAGTTCCTTCTATACTTGTGTCCGCCATCGGTTTCGTGGGCGTCCTCTATTGCGTTGTTTTACGGGTGCGGAATCGAAGACCCTTCGGACCGGTGTTGTCCATGCGCTCTACATGATGTAGCCAACCTAGGCTTTGAATCCGTAGACGCCTGGCTAGATTTATGTCGTTGTAAAGTCTATACAGTTCGTAGGTGAATCTTCTTCCCGAAAGGCCATCCAAGACGTTGGATCCATAGACGCTTAGCTAGACATACCGCTGTACAGCCCATACAGATCATGGTTGAAATTTCTTCTCCAAATACCATCAACGGAAACAGGACTAAAGATTGAACGCAGAACTTTTCTCTCGAAAAGACTTCTTCATCTGCTCTTGTGATTGTCCGTGTCTCCGCGCCAAAGGTGTTATATAAAATCAGCTTGGTCCTTCAAGAGAGGGCTCTACTACTCAACTGCCTTTTGAGCCCAAAGAAACAGCGGTTGGCAAGAGTTTTTCTGCGAAGGTTCTGTCGCATAAATAATTTTTGGTAGCTTGGTCCATTTCTTAATATCAGCCAACGAATTTCAGTTTATTTTTCTTCACTCTTCAGAGGTCGCTGGGTTAATAAGTAAGTTTTTCAGGAAACAAACCTATATTTCGAAAGTAGGATTCGACAGTCTAAGACAGTGGCAGAGGTAATGTGGTGGTATCCTCCAGTTCCTCTTCGTCACCACAGCCCCGGCATATATTGTCAACGGTGAGTCTCATTTTCCTATTATGATCCTTAAGACGGTTATGGCCTGTAAGTGCTCCAACCATCATGCTTAGCAACCTGAAGAAGCTTGACGGTTTTCTTCGTACTTAGTGTCGTACTTAGGCCATAACGGCCTGGTGATTACACAGGCGTCCAAAGATTGCCACCTGAAGTTTGCCAACTTGAGAATCTTGTCGTCGACTTGTTTCTTTAAAACACAGAGTGGGAAATCAATCCCTGGAATTGCTGTGGATAAATCCATGTCGTATCCTTCTCTGGCAAGTTTATCAGCTATCATATAGATGGTGGTGTCCCTATGCTTTGGGACCTAGCAAAGATTGATCCGGTACTGTGAGTCAAGAACCCTAAGTTCTGCACGGCAGCTTGCGACTAGCTTGGACTTCGTATCGTAATCAGAATGGTAATTTCATCCGATGGGACCGATATCATTTTGACCGCTTCTTTGACCCCAAGGACCTCCGCTTGGAAAATACAGCTATAATCAGGTAGTCTGACCGAGCGACACAAGCTTAATGCAACGGAGAATATATGTATGCCCGCGCCTGTTCCTTTTCCATTTTTGACCCATTAGTGTAAGCCTTTCTATGGGGTCATTTGACTCCCAACTGTCTCTAGTGGGGAATTGACAACGGAAGGGTTTTTCAAAGTCAAAGAAGGAAGTGCTTTCCTTTAGCTTTATTGAATTCAAATGGTAGCATGACCAGGCTTAAGGATTGGCTGGATTGGCTTAGTCTTAGCGCACTCTTTGCAGTCTATGCTCACGTATGTAAGTCTAATAGAAGCAAATAGAGTATTGCTTCTATCCCTAAAGTTTGAGTAGTGCAGATTGACCGCTTCATTTGAATGGCAACTTCGCACTGAAAAAAGTAAATCAGCTTTTCAAGTACAACATCCAGAACAGATAAATTTTAAATGTTCGTTGATCCGGATTGTTTTAGTTTGTCCTGTGATCCATATGAATCTTCTGAAAAAAAATGCCTTTTGTTGTAGGTGCTTCTACACGTCTCATTTATTTCATGCTTCCCATCAAAACCATCACATTATCCTGTCGAGTTAAACTAATTATTTCATTTCTAGGTTAGGTTAGGTACAGGTGGCAGACTGCAGGATAGCAGTCCCACTTAGCCAACATAGGCCCGTTATGGTACCACGCAAATCGGATGTCTCATATCAATTTGGTATCTGCTACAAAACTTTTATGTCGACTGATGTGGACGTTGTCCAGGTCACTCAGGTCGTTGAAGAAGTAGGCTCCAAAGTGTTTCTTCCTGCGGATGGAGAGTGCGGTACAAGTGCACAGGAGATATATTTTTTTACTTCACTGTGTCCGTGTTAACTCAGAGTGTATGGAAATGAAATAATCAATTTAAGCAGTTTCCAATCCAAGCAGAAAAAACAACAGCAAAAAAAATGAGCAAAGCAAAAAATAACCCTTTTCTAGACCGACGGACCTCACACTCTTGTGTTCCTGTTCCTTCATCCTCTTGAAACCCGACTGTTGAATATCGGATTTCTCATAAATGCCTGGCATGAAGTGTCACTCCTTCGTGATGCTTTGTGTCAGTCGTAAGCTTATTAAAAGAGCGACTTCTTGTTATCGAAAAGTCTTTGTATAATCCTCTAAGTCCTTGTTGTCCACCTAATAGCAACCGGCTGTTACACCGTGTGAGACATGAAATAAATCGGACAAATTGGACTGCTCCGTGATCTGTTGCACTGCACGTTTCCAGTCTGATTGACAGTGTAGTAGTCGTATAGTGTTTATGAGTACATCAAAGGCTTCTATAATGCACCCAATGAATCATATTATTGTGACTGCGTGCCCAATGGTGGAATTGCCTGCTCCGTGCCTAGAATACGGGTGGTTTCATGAAAATCGGCAACTTAATACATCAGTTGCAGTCATCCGTCGTAAGGGTACGTATGTGTATTTATACCTAGGGTGTATTTTGTTCGCCATTCGATATTTGATTCGGTGCACACATTCGGTGTTTTTTTTCTTTTTTTGTTTGCTTTTGTTTTGATTGGTGTTGTGTTTCTACGAATCTTGCGCTTTTTCGATGGATATTAATTGGAACCAGTTAATGTTTTGACTCCAGCCGAGGGATAACCTGAAGTCGTCTGCCTGTTTATAATTAAATCATCGCCCCAATAAAGCGACGATTTCTTAGTTTCTGAGTGAATTTGTGGGAAGTCGTCAGTTCGGATTTAGAGTTTGGATCTCACGATTGTATAAAGTATAAAGATTGTAGATTGTAGTTTTAATTTTTGGTATTAAGATGTGTCGTTTAAGCGTTGAAGCGGGAGTGTATAAAGATTCTTTGTTATCCTAGATAGTCACACTTTCTAATCCCATGTCTTAAGAAGGATTATGCTGTTCTGAATTAATTTATAAACAATCCTCCGCCCTTATCACACAGTCCGTCTAAATAACTTTTATTCTCCTTTTATTTTAGATCAACTTTTGCGGCACAAATCTAAAAACAAAACTTAACCTCAATCCAGGTCGCACTTGAAAGATTGTTAAGTCGCCTCTTTAAGGATCATAACAGATGGAACATTTAAGACGATCAGCCTTGGTCAACTAAATTAGAATAATTAGTTTCACTGCCTCGGAATCGTATTACAATTATTACTAACACACCAAACGAGCAAGCAACGAAATAAAAACCAGAAACATGTCAGCAACCGTCCTTAGAAAGCTGTTGCGCCTGCACATGGTCACGTGTCTCGTGTTGATCATATCGCCGGTCACCATAAGAAGTGCACAGAAGACTATCAGCAGCGTGAACAGCAGTAGCCGTAGTAAAACGTCTGGATCTCTGTCCTGCATAAATGATACTCACGCTCAAAGCGACATCGTGGCACAGTTCTGCCTGCCATCGTCCCCGTTGCTGGTCACTGGGGGTGGTGCACCCACATCTACGGCGTCGACAATAGGCAACAGCAGCTTATCGACATCGTCATCCCTTTTGTACACTAACTATTTTACACATTTGTCGTACGATAAGAAACGAAATGTATTCTACGCCGGAGCCACGAACAAGATACTGCAGTTGAACGAGAACCTGCGAGTGCTTACACAGGCCGTCACTGGACCGAAGCACGATAGTCCACAGTGTCATGCGGGTGGTTGCCCCGACGAGGTGGAGACGCAACAAATGAACAACCATAACAAAATTCTGATAGTTAACTATGTCGATGACATCCTGATTGCCTGCGGCAGCATCAGGCAAGGAGCTTGTGAGATTTACAATCTGTCCAAGTTCCCACAGTCGCCGCAGTTCATAGCCATTCCATTGGCAGCAAACGATGAAACGTCATCAACGTATGCATTTATCGGACCATCCCAGTACCAGTCGTGGAAGAAGGAGGACATTCTGTATGTCGGCACAACATTCACGAATGTTGGCGACTACCGGCACGATGTGCCCGCAATCAGTTCGCGGAAACTGGACGATCTTAACTACGCAGAGTTCTCTATTCAGCAGTCTATCATAAACATCGACGTCAAGTACAGAGATCACTTCCTCGTCGACTACGTGTATGGCTTTAACTCATCTGAGTACGCGTATTTCGCGTTGGTTCAGAAAAAGTCGCATTTAGCCGAAGAGGCGGGTTATGTAACACGGCTGGCCAGGATCTGCATCACGGACTCGAATTATGACAGCTATACTGAGATAACCATTCAGTGCCGTGCAACACACACAAATGTTGACTACAATATCTTGCGTGATGCCAAGATCACACAAGCGGGACAGAAGCTCGCTCAGCAGCTGGGCATCAAACGGGATGAACATGTATTGGTGACCGTTTTTTCGCCCTCAAAGGAGATTACCAATCAGCCAGAGGCCAAGTCGGCGATGTGCATTTACAGCTTGAAGGATATCGAAGAGGTGTTCATCGAAAATATTCACATGTGCTTCAACGGAACTATAAAGGACCGAAATCTGGGGTACATCTCCGGAACTATAAACGATGGCCGATGTCCCATGGTTGGGGTAAGTAACTTGATTGTTGCAGAACGAAATAAGGGCTCATTTATATCCCTCCTCAGTCTCTGGGAAATATCTATAGCTTTTGCACAGTTGGCCTAAAGATAAGTGGAGTTTCTCCAATCACAGCACATGCGTTATTCCATTTCGACAATGTTTCCATCACATCGGTGACGGCAACAACCACGGGTCCACACTCATTGGCATTCCTTGGCACTGAGACCGGATCGATCAAAAAAGTTCTGATTTCTGGTCAACAACCAGGAGAATACGAAGAAGTGATTGTTGATCCAGGTAATCGCATTCTACAAGACACCATGATGTCACCGAAAAAGGACTTCCTCTATGTATTGTCGAAGAAAAAGGTTAATTTTCCAACCACATCCTTCGTCCGATTTTCTTTTCAAATCTTTCTTTCTTAGATCTCAAAACTGCGTGTGGAACACTGTTCGGTGTACACCAATTGCTCGTCGTGTCTAGAATCTCGAGATCCATTCTGTGGCTGGTGTTCATTGGAGAAGCGCTGTACTGTTCGCAGTGCCTGTCAGAAAGACACTAGTGCAGCGCGATGGCTCTCACTTGGCAGTGGACAGCAATGCATTGATTTTGAGTCAATCGTTCCCGACAAAATTCCTATCACCGAGCTGAGCCATGTACAGTTGATCATACGAACGCTGCCAGAGCCACTCAATGCCAAGTATCGCTGTGTTTTTGGTAACTCAACACCCATCGATGCTGAGGTATTGGAGAATGGTCTTGCGTGCATGACTCCGCCGATCGATCAGAGACCTGAAATCAAGCCAAACGATGATCATGTCTTGGTGCCGTTGTCTGTTAGGAGCTCCGAGACGAATAAGGATTTCGTATCGCGGTCGTTTGCCTTCTTCGATTGCTCCAAGCACAACACCTGTCAGAAGTGTGTGAAGAGTCAGTGGGGCTGCAACTGGTGCATCTTCGACAACAAATGTGTTCACAGAACAGAGCAGTGTAGGAACATGGAAAACGTCATCAGCACTGTTGAGGTAAGTTCTTAAAAAACTCGTAACGCTTACTTTCTTCAACATCATTCCTTCAGGCATGTCCTCATCTCAAACGTCAACGCAGTCCGACGCTGCT
The DNA here is from genome assembly GCA_930367185.1 of Myathropa florea. NCBI lineage: Eukaryota > Metazoa > Arthropoda > Insecta > Diptera > Syrphidae > Myathropa > Myathropa florea. The sequence continues at coordinate 5,920,123 of OV884006.1, forward strand.
GCCCGTAAGAGTTCCGAAGGAGATTCGTCTGGAAATTGAAAACCTCCCGAAACCGAAAAGCGCACATTCCGGCTTCGTTTGTCGCGTGCACATTGAGGAGGCACAAATGCTGCTCCCTGCGAGGATAGAGGCGAACAAAATCGTTGTCTGCGAGAAGACACCGGTAAGTTGATATCTGTTCCTTTGGATTTCCCTAAACATTTCCTTCTTTCTCAGTACTTTTACGAAACGAACGCACATGAATACGAAGCCAAGGTGGATATTAGATGGAATCGCGAACATTACATTGACACTGCCACTGTCATCTTGTACAAGTGCGACGTACTCGGTTCTCACAGAGAACACGCAGATTGCAGTTTATGTGTGACGCGGGACGCTAAGTATCAATGCGCCTGGTGCGGGGACTCGTGCGTCTACAATGAGACTTGCAACATCGAACGAACTAACGATTGTCCACGTCCCAGGATTGACATGATAAGGCCGATGAGCGGACCCATAGAAGGTGGAACTTTGGTCACGATCGAAGGAAGTAATCTGGGAATCCGTGAGGAAGATGTTCGTGGAAAAGTGAGCATAGGAAATGTACCGTGCGAATTAGTCAATTATGAAATCTCAGTGAAGATTGAGTGCCGAACTGGAGCAGTCGGTCATGAGCTTATAGCACCTGTCAAAGTTGCCAATGACGCCGGCTACGCTGAATCGAATGTTCAGTTTCAGTTTAAAGACATTCAGTTAGAGGGACTGCATCCGACTATGGGTCCTCGCAGTGGTGGAACCCATGTGACGTTGATCGGAAGATATCTGAACATCGGATCGCATATACGAGCTTTCTTGGACGAGTATGAGTGCCATATAAACTCTACTCAGGCGTCCAGTAATCGGCTGACTTGCATTACCTCGGAAGCCACGCAGCCAGAGCCGATTCGTCGACTGAAGCTTGTGGTAGACGGCGCCAATCGCACCTACGAGCGTTGTACCACATACGATCAAAGAGGAAATTTTGCCTACCGACCAAACGGCCAGTGCTCCATTTATAACTACACCCAAGATCCGGGAATTATGCAGATTAAGCCGCTGAGGAGTTTCGCCAGCGGTGGCCGTATGTTAACTGTTCACGGGACAAACCTTCACTCAATACAGCGGCCGGAGTTGGAGGTATTCTTCGACGACGGTCGGGTGAACAAGACCGCTTGCACAGTTATAAATCCAAGTCAAATGGAGTGCCCCTCGCCATCGGTGAGTGCGAAGTTCAACGCATACAAGCTATCTATTGAGAAGATTCAAGGACACAGCTCATATCTAGGACAATCGTATCACAACTACGAAAATCAACGGCGACGCCGCAACCTCCAAGACAACTCGTACTTCACAACAAGTGGTTACAATGGCGGTGGTGCTAGCGACATGGCCGCACTAAAGATTCACGAAACCCAACTCAGCCTTCAAATAGGATTCATTATGGATAACGTGCAGAGAGTGCGTGATCTTAGCAAATACTTCCAAAACATTCGTAGCACAATGGTCTACGTTGGTGATCCCAATTACTTCCCATTCCCGCATGGCAAAAAATCTTACAAAGGCGACACCCTTGTCATCGAAGGTGAGCTGCTGAACATAGCATCTGATGAGTATGACGTAAACGTGACTATTGGAACTGCTCAGTGCAATATAACAAGTTTGACGCTGACCCAACTACTTTGCATTCCACCAGAACAACAACCGCCGGCAACGGATGAAAATGGAGTCGAGACAACTATTGATTTGCCACTGGTCGTGGTCAAAGTTGGTCGCAACCTACGTTTTCCCATCGGCTATTTGAAGTATGATCTGCTTAAGCCATACTCCTTCTCTCATGCTATGTTCGGAATTGCCTTTGCGATCCTAGTGGTCCTGATCTTCTTCGTGGTAATCATCATCTATCGCCGAAAGAGTACACAAGCAGAGAGGGAATATAAAAGAATTCAAATCCAAATGATTACCCTCGAGAGTAATGTGCGGTTGGAGTGCAAACAGGCGTTCGCCGAACTGCAAACCGATATGACTGACCTAACTGCAGACCTAGAGAGCACGGGTATCCCGACTCTGGATCACGTCAATTACATAATGAAAGTTTTCTTCCCGGGCGTTTCCGATCATCCTGTGTTGAATTCCCCTAAGGTTTGCTTGATTGATTTATCCCTTAGAATGGTTAACTAATTACTTACGTCCTTTGTAGTTACGTATGAACACACCTCACACAAACTACGACACAGCGATGGTGCAGTTCGAGCAACTGATTAGTAATAAGTATTTTGTTTTGGCGTTCATAGAAACCTTGGAAGCTCAGAAATCTTTTAATATTCGCGACAAGTAAGTTGGTCAATGAGATCCTTGAATCTGTATCGGTATCTTTTCATTGTTATTGTTATTTGTTTAGAGTTAATGTCGCATCATTATTGATGATTGTTCTTATGAACAAAATGGAATACGCAACAGAAATTCTAAAATGCCTTCTTCTGCGCCTTATTGACAAGTCTGTGATGAGCAAACACCCGCAATTGATGCTCCGTCGTACGGAGAGCGTTGTCGAGAAGATGCTTACAAATTATATGGCAATTTGTATGTACGATTACTTAAAAGAATACGCCGGATCGAGCCTATTCCTATTGTTCAAAGCAATTAAACATCAAATCGAAAAGGGACTCGTCGATGCGGTTACACATGCAGCACGCTATTCACTCTCCGAAGAGCATTTACTTCATGAACAAATCGATCATTCGGTGGTGATGTTGCACATCGTTCAGGATGATCTTGATGAGAAGGTTCAATGCAAAGTTCTTGATTGGGACACTATTTCCCAAGTGAAATCTAAGATTTTAGATGCCCTCTTCAAGAATACTCCATTTTCTATGCGGCCGTCGGTGCATGAAGTCGATTTAGAATGGCGTCATGGCCGTGGTGGTCATTTGACATTACAAGATGAAGATCTTACGACAAAAACGATTGTGGGTTGGAAACGGCTTAATACATTGGCCCATTACGGAGTCAAGGAGTCAGCAGTGATGTCACTTATCGCACGTCAAAACGACAGCTACAACATCAACTACAGCAAGCAACAACCACCCTACCACAACTGTGAGTATCAATATCCTCTCTCGTTTTCCAAAATAATGTTTTGCTTTTCGTTCCAGTTTATTATATAAACAACTCGCAATCTCATATAATCATCAATAGCGACTTGGAATCCGGTCTCCACCAGCCACGTGTGTATCATTTGGTTAAGCCCGTGGTACCTGATCATTACATGAACATGAAGAACTCCGCTATATCTGGTGGTGGTGGCAATAGTGGTGTGCCAGGCGCTAATGAGCGTGCCCACAAGACTATACCAGAGGTCTATCTGACACGTCTATTGGCAACAAAGGGTACAATACAAAAGTTCGTCGATGATTTTTTTGCAACAATACTAACGGTAAATGAAGAACTTCCGCCAGCTGTTAAGTGGCTGTTTGATCTATTAGACGAAGCAGCACGTCGACATGATATCAGTGATCAAGAGATTGTCCATGCGTGGAAATCAAATAGTTTACCGCTAAGATTTTGGGTGAATTTCATTAAGAATCCAGATTTCATATTTGATGTAAATAAAACGACTACAGTCGATTCCTGCCTTAGTGTGATCGCGCATACATTTATTGATGCCTGTTCGACCACGGAGCATCGTCTGGGTAAAGATTCACCATCGAACAAACTTCTATTTGCAAAGGTATGTGTACTACCTTCTGTAGGATACATTTCGATGTTGAACTTGTTTGTTCATTTCAGGACATTCCACAATATCGTAAGATGGTTAAGCAATTCTACCGTGAAGTTGCTAGATTGCCACAGATTAGTGATCAAGAGATGAACACAGCCATGCAGCAGTTATCAGTGCAGCAAAGCGAAGAGTTTGATACGATAGCAGCCTTGAAAGAACTTTACATATACGTTACAAAGTACAGGGATCAAGTAAGTATATTTTGAGATGATTGTGAAAGTGTGAAAAGTAGAGCTTTATGATTTTTTTTTTGTAAATAGATAATGCATACGCTGGAAGTTGATGTAAACTGCAAGAAGATGCACTTAGCTCATAAATTAGAAAATGTCGCGTGCACATTGGACGGTGAGGAGACATCAGCTTGCTGACATCAAACTTATGATTCGGGTAAGTGATGTGTAGACATTGATTTGATTTGTTGCCGTTCTTGGGAGATGTTTCCTCGATTACTACAGCCGGGAATAGATTTGGACAACAGTTCATAAGTCTCTTAGTCACCGATTTATCTATCAGGCTTTAGGAATACAGAGAATGAGAGAAAAGACATCTTCCCGACATTTCGAATATAGAAATATGGGAAATCATCACGAAACTCAACGAGAAAAATATTAACAGAATAATTTGTTTGTGTCTTGGGAAAAGTTCGTGGCGGGCGAAAATGAAAAACCAAATTATTATCGACAATCTTTCGTCAATTAGTTGGCATGATGTAAGACAGATATCTTTCCTATAAATCGATTCGGGCTCTTTTCAGTAGTTCACAGTAGAGTTGAGAAATAATCGTCTGTGGACAATTCTCTTCCTGTCCCACCATACACGCACAGCATCAATAATTTTTGACGTCAATGATGGTTTCGTGCAAGCTTGTGCGTGATCCATTTTTTATCACCGGTTATGACACGTTTCAAAAATAACTCGATTAAATTGTGTTTTTGCAGCGCATCGTAGATGTTAATTCGGTTTATCATGTTTTTTTCGCGCTTAACTCATGAGGTGCCCTAGCTTCTTTTTGAAGCCAGCTTTGTGTAAGTGGTTCAAAACAGTTTCGTGGTCAATGCCTGGCGGACACTCTTGATATGCTTATCTTGTTGGCCTTTTTCAAGAATTTTATCAGCAGTTTCAGATATCTGCAGACGTTTCGTAGCGTTACTCATCTTTCATATTCCAAATTACCAGAACGAAAGCGGACGAACCACTTTCGGGCAGCAGATTTTGATAAAGCATCTTCACCGCACCGTACACAAGTTGGTCACCCAAGCTGCAAACATGCAAGATTTCATGGCTTCTTCATCTGCTCTTGAGGCTGTCCATATCTCCGCGCCATAGAGCGGGACAGGCATGATCAAAGTGTTATATTAAGTCGGCTTGGTGAAGACAGCATTTACTTCGTTTTGCTCTCATTTCACCAGAACAAAGGCGGGTGAACCATTTTCGGCAGCAGCTTTTGATGAAGCACCTTCGATGTACGTGGGCGCCGTGGCCGTGTGGGTTCGTGCGTTGACCCATGCGCAATAGACTTTCACAGTCTAGGTTCAAATCCCAGTACAAGCAACAATTTTTAAAAAACAAAATTGTTCGCGGCTACACCTCTTTCGAGTCACTGACAATGCTCAAAGAGTATAACTGTCTAGAAAAAGCTTCTCGGCATAAAACTGTAGGTCCCCACCACTCGTGAGAGAACGCACGCACAACACGAGTGGTTGCTGAGAAGCTAGGCCCAAGTCCAGCTCGGACTGTATTATATTATTAACAACTTTTCAATCACACCAGTTTTCTAAGTTCATGCACTCGAAATGACGTTAGAATTGTAATCTTTCGAACGTGGGTGGGGTCGCTGCGATTTGAGCTTCTTGAGCTGTTTGGAAAAACGCCACAAACTTTTTCCTAGACCCAATATGTACTTTTACCACATGTATTTGCGAACTAAGCGAGGTTCCAATTATAAATCTACTGCGCTACATCAATAGCTCCAAATGATTCCCACTATTGGACAATTTAATTGATCTCAGTCAATCGATCTGGCGGCACAATGGGTCAACCATGATCTAAGTGCACTTTTCAGACACTTTAACCTACTTTTCCGCCATGCATTCTTTTCGTAACTTTCATTCCCGTGATCTCTTTGGTCAGACATGTTTAGTAAGGTAAAATAGGAAAACCGGGGGAGGACGAATATAACTTCCTCCTCTTTCAAATTTGCTCTATAATTACGACCTCCACCAGGCCCAAAGCGCCCCATGAGCTCCATATAAATATTTAAGATCCGACATTTCTCCCTTCAATTGTTTTTCTTTCATCAATCTATATTCAGAAATATAATAGCTTAAATATTGACAATTTTTTTGCAGGTGATAAATTAGATCTTAATCTCGTTTACAATAACAACAGTAGCATCATAACGCCTCTAATGGCGGCTACCAACAACAATTACAATACATCATCCACAAATGCTGCTGCTGGCGTCGTTGCCATTAAGGATCAATTACGAACATCGGCCGATTTCAAACGTTTAGTTTTGAAATTCTGAAAAGCATAAATCGAAGATACATACGTACATTAAAAAACAAAATACATCCATACAAAAATGCATCTCCATCAGAAAAAAAAACTTTTTTTTAAATTGTTCATATTTTATATTTATATGATATACATGGATGTGTATATGAGTAGATGTTTAAGAATATGTTTGTAAAAGTATCTCAATCGCCGCTCAGACACTTACACATCCACATCCCAGCATTACTGATCAATCTCGAATATTCCACTCAACTCAACCTTTTTAATTTTTTTTTACAAACAAAAAAAAACAACACACACTCGAACCCACGTATATATGTAGGTATTTTTTTTATTGAATTGTGATATTTTTTTTGTAAAGGAAATCCTTTTTGTTTTAAACATTTATACAAACAAAAAACAAACTACTTATCGCCACCCGTATGATTAATTGATACATTTTGTTTATACTAAGTGACCATACACATACAAGTTTTATTTTATAAGATTTATTTTTTTATTCTTTTGCTCTATATATAATTTTTTTTTGTTTAAACATGATAACACTTGAATTGTATTTCATAATGTTTTTATATGAATTATGACTATGTACAATGTGACGTAGTGAAGGGAGGATGAAAGTGTTTTTAATTTATTTTTAATTCATAGATACCGTAAACAAAATCCTTGCCATCGTACTCGTTTCTTAAGTGACCATTGACTTGGCATCCTCACGTTGCCTGGTTACCATGACTTCTTCTGCTTTTGGCAAAATTCGATTGACCAGAAAGAATAGGATGCAAACTGACGGATTCTACTTCAAAAAGGGTAATCAAGAAAAGAGATGTTATCAGATCACATTTCTTCACATTTAGGGACGACAAACGCAAACTGACTGAAGCCAATAGATCGCGTAGACTAAAGGCGTAACCATAATGGCCGTACAAAAAATGAAGCTTATGTCATAACCAATAGAAAAGTAGCCACAAGCATCGTCCAATTTCAAAGTGTCCATAATTACTCATAGAAACTTAAGCAGAATTCAGCTGTCAACTGACAATTTCCACACGTAGTAGACAAAAGTGACCGAACTTATCGAAACTGAGCGAAGCAGTTACTATGGTCACATTGTATCATTTTTGTGTTTTCGTTTGATTGCTTTAGTTCTGTGAAATTTCTGTACAGCCATTACGGTTCAGCTATCCTTTATCAACGCGAACACTGCCCGCCACTGTTTTTAAAAGGGAATTTTTTTTGGTTCTACTGCTTTTATGCTTAATACGTTGCTTGCGCTTGCCACAGTCTACCTATACGATATATGAGATCTCAGTCTCAGGGCCCATACATTTTTTTTCTACAATTTTTCCATTTTTCAATTTTAAGTTATGCAAGGCCCTCACTTTTATCCCGAAGAAATAAAGAAATAAAGTAAGAAATAGAATAAACAAATGATTTAATTTACTGAAAATTATAAGAGTGTATATACAAGAATTAAAAATAATTAAAAATAAAACAATTAAGGATGAAAAGTAACATTTTAAATGCATTTCAAACGAGAAATGAACACTTTTAGACTGGTTTAAATCTATATATATATATATATGTATAGTTTACATATGTATATGTATTATATTTATGTGTTATACAATTAAAAACAAAAATTATAAACTACTTAAAAAAAGAACAAAACAAAAAAAAACAAAATATCTTTTATTAATCCGTGCGTAGACTTAGACGTTAAAAAACAAAAACAAAACAATATTTTTAATTAAGTAAAACGAAACAATGAATGTTTTAGTTTGATGATGTAACACAGTGAAAATGACAGAACTTACAATTTTTATGGTAAATCTTTAAGAAAAATAAAAAAAAAAATCCAAAATCAATATTAAATTATAAAGAAAGAAGAAAATGAGAAGACCGATACGATATTTTAAGTAAGCCATAAACGTACTGTATGTGTGTACAAGTCTGTTTGTATACGTGTCGTTTATCGAGTGTAGGGATAGAAACTAATTAATGCAGGTACACAATTATTATTTTTAACTGTATTGAATCAGTCGCCTCCCTCTAAGTCGATTTTCCCTCTGACTCGAATTTTTCCACCATATTTATTTTGGCATTCCCCTCAATTTTCCATACAATAAACCATCCTCTAAGTTGAACACCCTATAACTCGAACTAATTTTGATATCCCGTGAAAATTCGACTAAGTTTTCTTCCCTCTTTACTGAACTCAAGAAGACAGGACAAATTTTGGTGTGAAGTATTCCACTTGTAGTTTTAAATGTACAAAAATAGGTTATTTGTCAATTGCTGCTCTTTATGGTTTATTACCACTAAACTACTCCTGAGACTCCTGTTGCAACGTTCAAACGTGGTGCTTCAGTCAAGGCTAGCTAGAGCGATCCATGGCTAACTGTCTTTAATTTCGCACGGCAAGTTGGTTGAGTTTAGTCTCAATTTGTACGCGCCACCTCAACCGTGTTAGTGCCCTATTGCGTTGTCCCACTGGTTCAGAGCCAAAGACTCTTCAGGGTGGAGCTAAGTTCTCCATGCGCTCTACAAGACCTAGCCATCTTAGGCGTTGAATTTTTATACGGCTGGCTAGACTCATGTCATTGTACAGCCCATGGAGTTCGTGGTTGAACCTTTTTTCCTCTTAAAAATGCCAAAAGATTCATCATCCACTTTTGATATTGTCAATGTTCCCCCAGAGGTTGAGAGTCGAAAACACATATTTTAACCCGTTGAACACACTTCCCGCAAGTCATTGAAGTAAGGTACAGTTTATCCATGGCAATGTCATCTATCTTACATATTACCTAAACGTATAGCAGTAAAACAATAGTCGACCACTCTGTATTGCCTTTCTAAAATGAAATTACTCACATTCTCAAAATCGGTGTTTACATGAGCGGAAGGAGGCAGAAATGTTGGAGAGAGATCGTATGATTTTCCAAACAGTTGGGAAGGAATGTATTTCCAACCGACATTTCTGCCTTCTTCCACTTATGTAAACGCCGTCTTTAGATATCATGCCATAGTCACATTTTCGAAAATTGAGGTGTATTGGTTGGTCAACTTTGACAATTCTGTCTACTTTCACTAAAGCGAACCCTTAATAATCGGCCATTATCTATGTTGCTGAGAAGCTAGGCCCAAGTCCACCTCGGACTGTAGTGCTGCCATTATTATTATTATCCCTGAATGACGCTTGTGTCGATGAAACCGAAAGACTCTAGATCCTTGGTATGTGTATGAATACAACTTGGAATGATCACATTCGAGGTACCCAAAAAGGCTGCAAAATGTTTAGGTTCCCTTAATCGATGCGAGAAATATTTCACCTCCTCTCATTTGGCTTCAATTTGTAAGGCCGCAAACTTGAGTATAACACTCATATCTGGTCTTGTACTCCCAAGACCTCTTTGCACTGCTAGATAGAATACAAAAGCGAACGATAAAACTTATAGAAGATAGCAATATCACGAAGTCAATAGACTCGCTGGAACACCGCTGTAATGTGTCTTCCTTATCACTGCTTTATCGCTATTTTTACAAACGATGCTCAAGTGAGCAAGCCAATTGCATTCTTTCCATTCATGAGTTCACCGCCAATACTCGTCTCGACAGTAATGCTCATCAGTTCACCCTTAAGTCTGCTTTCAAGTTTGGCCACCCCAGGTGCAAATATGACAGGCTTTTTCATTCTTCATCTGCTCTTGAGGTTGTTCATGACTCCACGCCATAGAGCAGGACAGGGATGATCAAGGTATTATATGAAGTCGTCTTGGTCCTTCGAACTCAATTTGAGAGTGCTCTACTACACAGTTGGCCTCTTGAGTCCAACGAGTTATTCTCCGTTTAATCTTGGTACTGATGGTATTCGTACTGTTTGCTTGGGAGCCGAGGTAGACGAAGTCCTTTACTACCTGCCTATGGTGACGTAGCCAAGTCGTCAAAGTTGTGTGTCCAGCATATACTTTGTTTTGCCCTCATTCACCGCTAAATCCATTTTGGCCGCCATTTTGCAAACGGTCAGATGTGTTCGACCAATGATGTCAGTGTCGACCGCGTATACCAGCAATTGTACGCACTTTTGGAACATCGTGTCTCTAGTGTTGTCCAGTGAGTTCTGCACGATCGTCTCAAATACGGTGTTTAAAAAGTCGCATGATAGCGCATCGCCTTGACATTGCCATTGAATGTCCCGGTGAGTTACCGACCTTGATGGAACAGCTAGAATTCTCCATCGCCATCCTTCTCAGTCTGATGAGTCTGCTCAGTTTTTTGACCAGTTTTGAATAAGTCCTGGAATGTATAAAAAAAATGTGTGCCAGTTTTGCAATGCGTTAACTGCTATTCACATGAATCACGATCAGCGACTTTTCCTTGGCATTTCATTCATTCATCAGCATTTCTTTGGTCGTGAATAGATACGATTTCCTTACACATCAAAACGCTCACATTTTTCGCAGAAATAAGCAAAATGTTGGATACAATTGGCAATAATAGAACTCGACTCTACTTTCGCACAGATTACCGATTAGAAGTTAAATCACATTCGAATAACAATACAGACTAAGGGCCCAAATAAATCACAACCCTTGTTCACACGAAAAAGTTCTTGAGCGACAAAAAAGTCTGTATGTCTTACACTCAAAGCAATACATTTTTTTACAAAACAAACAACAACAAAAGATAACTGCCAGTGCATATACACATTTTTTACATTTCAATATTTCCTAACCAAAAAAGTAAAAAACAAGCAAAAAAAAAAAAACAAAATGTTATAAACAATGACTTAAGTAAATTAACAAATGAATGAAAAATAATTAAGATTAGAGGTTAGATTTATAGAAAATAGGTACGAAAAATAAAACAAACATGCTTTTTATTAGAATTTAATATACTAATATATATATTGTATACACATACAATATATATATAAATATATATACATTCGATAGTAGTATTAATTTGTCATTTTATTTGAATAACACTTCTATTATATGTGTATATAAGTATAATGGTAGTTAAGAAATAAATAAATATATAGTTTCTATTTACAAGACCGAAATAAAACAAGCGACAACAAAAAAAAAAAAGAATAAAAAATCAAAACAAACATACGACAGTACTTTAAACAAAATAGTGTACACATAAACCAGTTACACACATATACGTAAACAAACATGTATACTTGTGTTTATGTATATACATGTACGTATATTTTAATTTATGTTAAACGTATAAAAGACGAGAGTGTAGTAAGATATAACACATGCCCTTCCTCTTATCTCTAAGATTTATAAATCAACGTCGCCACATTAAGTTTTTCGTTTAATTTTTTATATAAAAACAAACACACATGAATGCATTTTTATATATAAAAATATGAGAGAAGGTATATAATAAAAAATATATATATTTAAACAAATGGTTTTTCTGAGCATTTTCCAAAAACGAACTGAATTTTCCATCAATTTCAGCATAAATCAGGCAATTTGCGATTCCTTACTGGGCATGTTTTGAAGTCGAAGTCATTACCTACAACTCCTCAAAGATTGATTGTCGGGTTCTATTGAATATACAGAGTCGCAGAATTTGTCGCTAAACGGCTGAACTTACCGCGTAAATATTGTTGGATTAAAGTGATAGGATTATCTTCCGCAGAGGGAGCATACACAAAGGGGTGTGTATCACTTCACATGTTTTCTCGGCATAACTGGTCCCATATTTCCGTCGATGCTTACATTCTAAGTAGACTGACCAGACCATTGCAAACCCCCCCCCCCCCCAAAACATGGACGGTAAACCAAAAGGAATTATTACTCCAGGAGGTAAGCTTACTTCGTTTGCTAATCCACCCGTTTCTTTAGACGCGGTCGAGTCATCGGTTCTGGAGGACCCAACCATCATGGTAGGCCACACTGCTAGTCAAGGGTGTGGAGGAAGCTCACTACTTGGCATAAATAGAGATGGTCACACTGGTAACCAAGGATGAAGGAAGCGCATTACTTGGCTCTAAGGATATGATGATGGACATGGACACGAACAAGGATCTGGCAGAGAAATCGGTTGCGAGCACACTCCGTCCCGAACTGGAGAGGCGGCAAGCTATGGGGTCCCCCCGTAGGAGTTGCAAATATGTCGATGAGCTCATGGCCAAGCATTCAGGATATAAGGGAAGTTATATCCCCTTTATCCAGCTATGCATCGGCCATTGACACGGAGACAGAAGATAGACTCCTGGAGGATACCATAGTGGGTCCAATAGCTCCAAAATCTTCAAAAACTTTGGCGCAAAAAGCCCTTTCAGGGTATAAAAGTGCAATAAAGTACCTGAAGAGGATGAAGCTGAAGGACCCTGCTACCCTTTCAGTTAGGGATTAGTATCTGACAAAGAAGAACTCAAAGATTGTGGCAAAGGTTTGAGAAACGTCAAGGAAGCGAGACAAATCCCAACCCCAGCACATCTAAGAAAACTTCCAAACCATTTGCTGTCATACCGATCGCAGCAAAAGCAAAAGAGGCAAATATAGAGAGCAAGTAGTGTTCCTCAACCTCGAAGGCCTTTCAAATGGGGAAAGCTGTCAGGAAAAATGTTGGAAAAGCACGCATCTCTCCTCCTCCTTACGTAAAGCCACCTCTGTGAAGCAAGCTAGCTGCATGAAGGACCTTCCTAAGGGGAAGAAGTCTAACCCCCACATCTAGCCAAGAAAAGAGGCAGCACCAAACCAGCCAAAGAAGCTAAGCACCAACTCAAAGGGCCTGGTGAAGCCATATCCTCCGAAGCAAGGTAGCAAATCATCGGAAATAAAACCTACTTCGAAGGAAACGGACAAACCAACGCCCAAGAGAAATCGCTTGGCAGATGAGGCTGCACCTAATGCTGCCAAAAAGAGGAAGACGGAACCTCAGGGAAAGGAAGAACTCACTCTAGCAGTTATCGATAGGTCCAACCCTGAAGAGAAACTATCTATGGATAACTGGCTCAGAATTGAACCCAAAATCCTGGAAGCCATGGTGAACGACGAAAACGCAGATAACTGCAAATTCGATGGTGCTGGCTGGCGGAAAGGCGTCAAGGTTGTAACGTGCAGAAACAAGGAGTCCTATGACTTCCTTAAAAATTGCATTTGTAACCTTGGTGATCTCTGGCCCGGAGCTAAAATAGAAGTTTTATCTGCCATGGCCCTCCCACTGCGTAAGATAGCGCCCGTATGGATGCCTCCTCCAGTCTTGGAGGAAACAGTCATACTAAACCTTATCGGCAGGCAGAACCAGGGTCTAATCACCACACACTGGCAGGTGATAAACCTTTGTTAAAAATATTTAATTTATCGCTCCCCTCCGGAATTTTTCACGAGGATTGGAAGGTTTCTCACTTGGTACCTATCCATAAATCCGGCTCAAAAAATAATGTGGAAAACTACAGAGGAATTGGTAGATTATCTGCCATTCCGAAACTTTTCGAGTGTATCGTAAAAGATGAATTAGTTCATCATATAAAAGAGCATATATCTGAATTCCAACACGGCTTTGTTTCAGGTCGTTCAACAAAAACCAACTTCGCTCATTTCACGACTTATGCTTTTAATGCTGTTGAAAAGGGTTTCCAAGTTGATTCAGTATATACTGACTTTAGCAAAGCTTTTGACTCTGTGAACCACGAGCTAATGCTTATGAATGTCTTGAGTTGGATCTCATCGTTTTTAGTGGGGAGGGTGCAAAAAGTCTCCCTCGATAACCACTACTTATCTCTTGTACCCCTGGAGTTCCACAAGGTAGTCATTTAGGTCCCTTGCTTTTTATCATTTTTATAAACGATATGATTAAAGGTTTAAGTTTTTGCAACTGCTTAATGTATGCTGATGACCTTAAATTATTTTTAAAAATACAAAGTATAAATTATTGTAAAAAAACTGCAGTTGGACCTAAACTACTTAACCGGGTGGTGCGCTGCTTGTTTAAACCTTAATATTAAAAAATATTTTGTTATATCTTTCTCAAGAGCTCAGTTACAATACTCTTACCCTAACTGTATTGAACTCAAGCCTCTAGAAAGAGTTGAAAAAATAAAAGATCTCGGTGTCATTTTTGATACAAAGCTCACTTACGTTGCACATATCGAGTACATAGTTGCAAAAGCTAACTCGCTAGTTGGGTTTATCAAAAGAAATTCAAAGGAATTTTCTGACCCCTATACTTTAATATCGCTTTTTATATCACTTGTAAGTAGAGTCCGACCGAAGGCCAGTTTTTTGGGCGAAGCCGAAGCCGAATGTTCAGTTGGACTCTATTTGGAAAATAATCCCAAATTGGCTTTTTAGCTGCCATTTTTGATGTTCTTTCTATCTGAAACCAGTACAAATAAATTTAATGCTTTTATACAGACAACTAAATAGTTTAGCAACTTGCAAATGCAAAATCTTTTGATTTCAAAGCTGTAAACAATCGCACTTTCAAAATACAAAATATCCGACAGTAACAAAACAAATAAACTGGGCAAGTGCGTAAAAAAAGTTTTACTCGCACGGGGAAGGTTCCGTTTCAAAAATAATTTTTGAGATAAGTTTTCGGAATATCAGGAAACGAATTTCAACTTTTTTTTTAATTTGCTATTGGCTACAGCAAATCAAATCAAATATTACGTTAATTGTTTTTTTTCATTAATAATAATTAATAATTATAATATCTTTCGGTTATACGTTATATAGTATATAGTATAGTACTCTAATAATCGATCGTTATGGCAGGCAGCAATAATAATAAAAAGGAAACAGTATTGCATAAACAAAATAATTTTATATATTTGCTGGTAGATAGCTGTAAATACAATGTAATTTGAAAGAAGATAACCTAGTTGTTAAACTTTTCTTGTCAATCAGGAAGTAACTTAGTACTATAAAAGACGTACACTTAGAAGCCTTATTAACAACCATTCTATTTTTTTAATTCACGTTATAACCTTTAAGTGTACGTAGACTTTTGTCATCCTTGTTTTACTTAGATTTACGGGAAAATAAGTTGTTTTCTAGTTTTTAACTTTTTTTTACGGAATAATTGTTTACGTTTATAGTTGATCGAATAATAAAGCGAACCATATTTACTTTTTTGAATTTTACTGTGTTTTACTAGAGAATAACTCGTTTATTGACTCGAACTTCTAGTGTACGTAGACTTTTGTCACTAAGTGTATGTCTTATTGTACCCTTTATACTTTAATAATAAAGTGAAATTTAAATTTAAATCAAGCGTATAAATCGAGTAATTAGAAACTAACATTATTATATATACACTCACTAACACTTGAATGAAATAAAAGAAAAACTATTTTACCTTTGTATATATGCATGTATTTGTCATTCTATCTTTCATTGTTTTATAAAAGTATTACATTGCATTATTTCGTTAAAATTAAATTATAATAAAATTCTTAGCCTATATATTTGAATTTATGTGTGTCCATAAAGGCCGATGGTAGCTAAAAAGGGTGTCGAATACCCCAGCAGTTGCACCTGTAAAATTTGAAAAAACGTTGTCTAAATGTGTGCCACCTCTTGTTGTAACACATTCTCCAAGCAATGAGGTATAACCCGAGCTTTCAAATAGTTTCCGAATTGTTGTTTTTTGCTTACTAATGAAATCTTCATTAAAGTCTCCGAATATTACCGTAGGTACAATAACATTTAAAAAATTTTTTAAAAGGAAGTCCACCGCGGTTTTGCCAGAACACTTTGGTGATTTATAAACCACGACTAAGCGCAACCCATTAAAATTAAGCGAAACGCCTTCACAATGACCTGGTCCATTGTTACTTTGCATATATTTCTCTGCATTTGAAAATGCTAAATTTGATTTAATAAAAGCTGCTACTCCATATCCCCTGTTGGCCGAGTTTCTGTTAGGTCCATCTGTTCTAATTATTTCCTTGTATCCGGGTAAATGAAAGGAATCCTTACTGCAGCTTCATGTTTCTACAGCCAAAAAAATATCTAACGCAGCTATTATAGAATCCGAGGTAACATCTTTAATGTGATTTCTTAACGATTGGACGTTGTGAAAGATTATTTGAGTATTAAGGCGGGATTCTCTTAAAAAGCGATAGGAGTAACACTTTTTGTCGAAGCCTTCTCATTTCCTCTTCTACCGCGTTCACTTTTGCTGATGCCATTGGAGGTTTAAACTCATCCGTTGTAATTATAAACAATCCTTGCGCTGTTGTCGCTCTTGAACAAGCAACGTACATCATTGATCTTTTTATGCCAGGCCGAAGGTGCACAACTGTTATTTCTAATGTTGATCCTTGCGATTTATGGATGGTTATACCATGCGCAGGCACGATGGGAAATTGACTTGGTCGAACCTGTAAGTTCGACGATTTAAATCGTTTTACGGTATAAGTGACTTGATCTATAGGTGTCCACTTTTGTTCTATTCGACCCTTGTGTTTTTGCAGTGAACTCGTACTTTGAGCTCGTCTTGTAGCGTCAACTTTATCATCCTGAAATTGTATCCATATACGATATCGTACGCAATGGCTTCCGATTTCGAGTTGTTTTACTAATTGCAAAGTCTATTGCTTTTAATGTGTCAGTGGAGAAATTAACCAACCCATCCATAGTATTTATATTAACTGTCACCATATATATCGCATCAATTTTTAAAATTATTTTAGTAGGCAACCCATATGTCTGTTGAGTATGAAGATTTGCTACCGATTTTAATGCTTTTTTCTTCATTGATGCCGTAGTGTCCCCGTAGACGGTATCAGTAGCGTTTGATATAGCTCCTTCTGTAGTCATTTTTGAGAGAACTTCCTCGTTGTGTTTATCTGCTTCTCTGTTACTTGAAAATAAGTTAATAGTTTGTCTTGCGTAGTCCGGTAAAGTTGATAAAGAGTAACATCTGTCTTTCATCAGTCCAATGTCATCGGGTGTCATTTTTCAATCAGCCATGTTATTAAGAGCTGTTGCGAAAGAAGTATCATCTCGCTGTCGCATTATTTGTTTTAATTCCACTAGAGTGAATTGGTCCCAAAGTGGTGTACCCGCTAGATCTGAAAGAGGATTTCTAGTATTAGCCTGGAAGAACCAATTGTCTCCAACAGGCGGCAGTTGTCTTAAGTCACCTACTACAATTATGGGTATATCAGCAAAAAATGTAGTTGTACGGAAAATTTGCTGCAACCTTCTATTAATTTGATGGAATGCTCGCGATCCTAACATTGATATTTCATCTATTATTATTAAACGTAGTTTTGCTAGTTTTGTTGCCAATGTATTAGCAACGCTTGGAGAAAGCGCAGGTAATACACTTCCAGCCTGTGAAATGGGTAACCCGAGAGCACTGTGAACTGTTTGTCCACCAATACTAAATGCAGCTTTACCGGTAAATGCTGTTAAAAGAATTTTTAAGTCGTCAGGGTTAGATCCAGCTTCCTAATTAAAATGAAGTGATAAGCATTGGTAAAGAACCTTAATTAAAACACTTTTACCAACACCGGGCCATCCACTAATAAATATATGGAATGTTTTTTTTCCGATACTGAAAACTTATGTAAAACATGAAGTAATATATCCCACTGATCTGGATTTAAAATTCTAGCAAGATTTAAGAAATTTTCTTCGACCTTGGGCAATAAAGGTCAAAGGATCTCCACAAATGTTAGGTCCTGGATTAATCCTTGGGATTATGTCATCAGCAATGTCACCTATTTGTTCTTCGAATTCAAATTCCGCTAGTGGTTCCTCAGGCATTCCTCTTTCGTTGTGCTCTTGTAGATCTTGTGCTTTTTCCGCATTTGTAATTCCCAATAAAAGGGCTTCAAATTGATCCGGTTATGTGGACCGGATTTGTTAAACAACTCCGCTTCAACTTTTATTGTATCAAGCTTTTGATAAAATACTTCCTTTAAATCCACATCAGGATTTAATAATTCTTCTGCTTCACTTCTCCATGGTATCTACAGAATTATTTGTTCAATTCAATTCAATTCAATTCAGTTTATTCGGTGTACAAGTAAGATATAAATCTTTTGTAGTACAAGATTAAAATTATGATATAAATACAATTATGGAATATTTACTTAGCCTAAACTTAAATCTAAAATCTAAAGGATGAGGAAGGGGAAGGGGTTTAGGAAATTCACATATGTAGAATATTAGCTATAATGACAATATATTTCTTTTTTGAATAGTTTTGCTCCGGTCAATTGCTTTGCTTCTCTGGGAAGAGAGTTCCATAACCTAGCGACATGTACGTAAAATAGACGAGACGTATTCAAGTAAGCAGAAGTAGGAGTGATAAGATTGCAAGTCCGGGAAGATTGCGCAAATTGGATTTTATCATATAAGTAGAATGGTAGATGCGTGTATAGTGAGATACGTGGTCATATCTGCGAAGCCCATAAGCATATCTAACCATACCGTTAAATGCAACATGTAATTTATGATATGGTTGAGAGTCGAGTCCGCAGTAAATTACGGCAATGTTATCAATGAATGGTAGAAGTAGAGTCTTGATAAGTCTGATCTTAATAACGGAAGGTGTAAATTCAGCCGAAAGCCAGAGTTTACAGAGTACCATA
Organism: Myathropa florea; assembly: GCA_930367185.1. Lineage (NCBI taxonomy): Eukaryota > Metazoa > Arthropoda > Insecta > Diptera > Syrphidae > Myathropa > Myathropa florea. Next base: position 5,939,013 of record OV884006.1, read on the forward strand.
TAAATACATCTCACAACATGGTTAATATGGTCGGTGGCGTTAAGAGAGCGGTTTATTCTAAAACCCAGACTGATAACAGCGTCAAAATAAGGAAGCGCCATGTCTTTTAGGTAAATATTTGGAAATAATTCAGTGTCGTGCTGTATTTTAGATATTACAATACACTGGGACTTATTAGGATTAAGATCCAGCCCATTCTCTAAAGACCAGTTGTATATATGCGCTAGGTCTTCATTAAACCTAAACACTAGGTCCTCAACTAATCCAATGGGTCTAGACAGGTACAACTGGACATCATCGGCGTATAGGTGCAGGGATACATTGTTACAAACAGTGGCCAGGTCATTAATAAAAAGGCAGAATAAGATAGGGCCCAAAATAGATCCTTGAGGTACACCAGCGCGAACGTCCATAAATTCGGAAAAACTTTCTGCATACTTCACCCTTTGGCTCCTGTTACACAGGTAGCTCATAATTAATCGAGTAGCAAGTTCACTAAAGCCAAAATAAAGCCTAAGCTTCCGAAAAAAAAATCAATGATCTACCTTATCGAAGGCCTTAGAGAAATCCAATAAACACAAAATAGTCACATGATTTTTGTCAAACTGAATCCTAATATCATCAAGTACCTTAACCATTGCTGCTGAGCAACTATGATGGGCTCGAAAACCAAACTGCAAAGAATACAGCAGTGCAGTTTCATCAAGATATGTATTGATTTGCTTTGCCATTAATTTCTCCAGAACCTAAGATAAACATGGCAAAATACTAATTGGACGAAAATCTGCTGGAGATGATGCGTTAGGTTTCTTAGGAACGGGTGTTATTAATGCTCTCTTCCAACAAATCGGAAAAGTACAAGAATACAAACAGAAATTAATGACGTGCGTGAGCCGAGTTAGAATATGAAGAAGTATCATTTTAATGAAGCGGAGGGGAATACCATCTAAATCAACAGCTTCAGACTGCAGCGAGCGAATGATCTCAACAATCTCAGTTGCAGTAACCGTCTGAAAGTTAAATTCCTGTGAGGACTGGGTTACAAGCTGAGTATTTGGAACAAACTCACGATTTTCTACACCAGATGATAGAAATGCATTGTTTAACACATTTAAATCGGGTATATTACAAGCAATATTCCTTTTTCCAACACCAATGGTGCGTAGATTTCTCCATAACTTATTAGCTGATTGGTTGGGACTTAGCTTTGAGAGAAAGTACCTTTTCTTTGCACAGCGGGTAATCGCTGAGGCCTGATTACGGGCCAGACAATATTCTCTCCAGTGTGTTTCATCAGGATTTCTTCTCCACTTCGAGTACTTTTTCCTACATTTTTATTACGGATTACAACAGTTTTAATGGGGACATGTTGGTTAAGAAGTTGGAGCGATTGATACTCTAAGTAATTAACTTTGTCATTTGCATTGGGAATGTTATATATGTCATGCCATGGTATAAGTTGGGTGTTGATTAGTAATAGGTCAGAATTCGTAGATGAAAAGTCTCTGTATTGAAAAGTTGACTGCGAGGATGAGCGAGAAAAATGTAAGTTGTATGTGCAGAAAAGTAGGTCGTGGTCGGACACGCCCTCTAAAGATATTTGATCATTAACCAAGACATCACAACGGTCAGACACGACGATCACGTCTAGAAGGCTTGGGGTGCAGTTGGGAGCAAAGCGGGTAGCATAAGAGTTAACCGCAACCAATCTGTTTGCTGCAATACAGTCTAAAAGTTGTTGAGATCTAGTATCCGTTTTTAAGAGATCAGCATTGATATCTCTTCAAAGCATTATATGTTCGTAGTTTGCTGAGAAACACCGAATCTCAGAGAATAAGGGCTCAGGTGAATGTGTTCGATTAGGATTGTATGCAGCACCAACAACACATTTAACGGATCCATCACTGACTTCAACAAGAAGATATTCTTTTCCACTATTGCCAGACTTAGCAATAACTTTGCAGGAAAGAGAAAGGCTGCAGTAAATAGCAACACCACCGCCAATAGTATTGGTAATCCTGTCATTACGTATCAGCTTGTAGCCTGCAATATCATAGTGACAATCCGTAAGATACGGTTTAAACTATGTTTCTGACACACAAATAATGTCTACACCAGAATCAGCAAAAATGTGATTCATATAATTCAGCTTTGAACTATTTAAGCTACGCGCATTCAAATGGCATATTCTAAACCCATCACTTACATCACATAGAATTTTTACAACTGTATGAACAGAACACTCACCCATGTCGCCAGGAGACAACGCGCTAGTAGTCATGAATATCTTTAAAAAGCAAGCAATTATACAAAGCACTGAGATAATAAATAGATAATATGAGTTGGAGTCAAAGGTAAATAAAAAAAAAATAAAAAAAGAGAAGGTGTGTAAGCTAAAATTATTAAATGATCCAATAATTGCTCAAGACATCAATTAAAGAGAGCGGGGACGGCATTCAGGAGAGATTTGTTGTGGATGATATTTTCAATTCAGCATCGTCTTTACTCTTTTTGACATAAACAAGACCATTCTTAGTTCTAGCGGAATACAGCAGGACCTCTCTTCGCAGCCGGAGAGCATGTCTTAGCAGAGAGCTGTTCTCAGGTGTTAAGCTCTCATTCATGTAAATTCGAGCACTGGTGTTGTTACTGTAGTGTTGTTGTGTGCCATTGTTTTCACTTTCCAGCAGCTGTGACATAGTCAGTCCTTTGTTTGCGCGGAATGCTGATAACTACGCATTCTGCTCAGCATGAGAGGATAGACGAATTAAGAGAGGATGATGGGTCTTTTCCTTTGTTCTGATGCGGAACGCATCAATATGGGGCGAGATCTGGACTTGCAGTTTAGTGGCGATTTTTTTCGTGAATTCGATGACATCTTCTTTGTCGTTGAATGGAATTCCACGAACAATTATGTCACTGAGTCTCTCTTTGCGTTGCAAGTCAGCTAATTTTTCTTTCACTCTTAATTTTCAGCCTTCAGCTCAGAGATTTCACTTTGGCATTTTTGCACTTGCAAATTTAATGTGGTAATTGCATCGCCAATTTCTTTTTTAATGTTCCCTTCGAACTCGAACAGCAGCGCACTGAATTTAGCCATTAGATTTGCTTCCAATTCTTTAAGCTGGTCAGGTAATTTGTTAGGCTTATCAAGTTTATGTTGTGATTTAGGTGTGATCCATGGTGGTTTGTCAGGAGTGAGAACCAGGGAGTTTTTCTCTTTAAGAGCTTGCAATCTGGTAGCCATGGCAAAGAAAGCACTTGTCAAAAATTAATTTGAAAAATTAGTACGATTATTGCGTAACACTGTACAAGTACTGCAGTGGAAAAAGGCAGACCGATACTAAAAATGTGAATAACACGGACTATTGTTTGTTAAGTTTACCGGATAAAAAGGCTTCGAATGTCAGGAGCAATTGATAGACACGTCTATTCAATTGACATAGCCAACTCTTTTTCAGTTAAAATAGTAGCCTTGTTCGATCCATTGGGAAAAACGGTATTCCAAATCGACAAAGTCTGTTCTTGTTAGGTCTATATGTGTGGGTGTGCTTATGAAGCTGAAAACCCAATAAATGTTCAGGTAAATTGTTACTGCTACACGTTATGATGCTGTTAACGAATTCAGTTACCTTATTAATAGAAGTTTGATCCCCAGGTTGAAAAAGTGGTGCTTCTTTCAGCCATAACATTATATGAGCATGAGGAGACCCCCGGTGTTGATATTTTATCCGATAACAAAAATTTGTAATTGCATATTTTCCAAAGGGACCTTCAGGGCTAGACCAAGTATTCCGTATTTGTTTCAATTTTGTTTCAAAATATCAAGCACAAATAAAAGGATCTTCCTGAATGAGCTTACATTTCACCTCGTACGGTAATTGTTCTGCTTCAATCTCGGTTATGTCTTCTTTGTGTACAACTTTTTTCAAAATAACTAAAAGTTGGAACACCAAATTGTCTCATCATAGCCAAAACTTTTTTTTTCTCAGCCTCCCAATGGGAAGGCGAATTCCTAATACTGCTAAGAACACGATATCCTGCATCGTATTGAACTAGGTTATTTACATAATTTTCATCTAAAACGTTCGCTGCAAGAACGGGAACTCCACAAACCGTTTTTTTGCGAAGGCAAGTGAAATACTGTTTTTAATTGCTATCATTTGTTGTTTTTTTTAAAGCAGTAAATAAATAATCAGATCGAACCGCGCGTCGGTCTTTTCTTATAATTTCCGATTTTGTTATTTCAGAATGGCTTAGCTTTACTTTAAATTTGCGTTCAATACAACAATGAATCTTAATAAATGCAAGTTCTTCCAAATGTTTCTCGAAAAGCAGAGATATTGGCCTTTGACCTTCCCCAGGCGCCATTATAATAATGTCTTCATCAAGCAAAGTTTCAATACCACCTGGATTTGCAGTAACATCATCGTTGTTCAACAAATGACAGGTACATGAAACACTTTCTTCATTGTTCTGATCTTCAGAATGAACCCAAGATCGATCGAATACAATGTCGTATTGCTTAAACAAATCGCACTGCGATAAATAGTGAGCAGCTTGTCGAACTAGGTCTGGGCGCACTTGCTCTTTTCTGCCATGTTTGTAGCAAAACTTACGTTTTAACTGTTTTTTATTTTTTTTTTACCATGTTGTTCACTTGGACAGGAACATTGATCACGTTTCCTAAAAGACCGTGTTGGAAGCCCAATCCTTTTCGAACTTTTTTCAAAAATATGTGACGGGGACTCACAAGTCTTTCCCCCATTGGAGTTAACCGTTGAAGTATATCCGGAATTTTTGGAAAGATTAGACCATTTGCCCGAGCGAGACGTGGTACCCGACCTTGCGCAATAGCTTTTGCGCAAGTATAGCAGAAATTGTTATTAGTATCATTCATGTTTAAGTGAAAGACATTTGAAACGAATTCTTTGCCGAATTTGGCTTCAATGGAAGTTTTACGTATTTTTTTAACAGAACTTATGTGCCATAATCGTCCACAACAGCAGCAAGGGTAAGTGTGGCCTCCTTTAATATTTGCAAGGTATTTATTACACTCTTTTCCCACTCTGTGTGTTTTCAACGAGAAATTCTGTCATCTTCGGTATTTATATGCTGTTCACTTTTCCTGTAAACGGAGTCAAGGCGTGCGATCCGGTGAATGTCTGTATTCCGAGCTTGTTCTTCTTCTCTATAGGAAGAATCGAGCCGGGCGATGCGGTGAGCTTCCGTGTTCCGTACTTGTTCTGTCTCCTTGTAAGTAGGGTCGAGGTGGGTGCTGCGGTGAAGGTCTGTATTTCGGGCTTGTTCTTCTTCTCTATAGGAAGGATCGAGCCGGGCGATGCGGTGAGCATCCGTATTGCGAACTTGTTCTGTTACTTTGTACTCCGGATCTAGGCGAACGGCACGATGAATGTCCATATCGTGTTCTTTTGCTTTGGATCGTTCTGCTAGGTTAAGGCGTTTACTTCTTCTTAGTGGAATATCCCGCTCTTGTTCTATAATTTTACTTTCAATCGGCCCCCCTGTTTTGTTAATCTGTTCCTCTTTCTCTCATTTTCTGCTGCAGCAATATTTGTTCGCGACCTTCGTTTCGATTTTTGTTTTGTTTCTTAATTATTGCGGATTTTCTCGTTAACACTTTTTTATTTTTGATTTTTGGATTCTTCACTTTGTTTTTCAAATTAATAAATAAGTTGGGTGGTCTTCCAAGTACAATTTTAGGCGTCGATGGAAACAATCGCAGTGCACCATCAGACAACATCTGATATAAAAAAGGTCTCATTTCACTCACAATATAATTTTTGGAAATTGGGTTATCTTCCAGAGCTAAAGCTGTTGCAAATGCCATAGCGAAAATACCACAGTCAATATAATTATTTTGCATCTGCACATTTTCAAAACGTATTAAAGATGTGTCCAAATACGGGAAAAGAGCCTCAATATACGACTTTTGGGAGGGCATTATTGTTCTGAATAAACTGTCAAAAATATGAACTATTCCGTTGGTGTAAAAGATACACGACCAATGGTCAATAGCTTCTACATTTCCCCCAAATAAGAGCTGCAGGTGCGAATCTGTTGCAGGTACTGGCGCAATGAGTTGTGGGTGTTGGATGAGGTCTATATTGAGTTTGTTGGGAAAGTATATTGTGAAAAGCTCGCACAATATCATCTTCCACGTAGTTCTTCGTATTTAATACGTAAACAAAATCGTTGCTTGGAATGTTATCCATAATATTTAAAATATACATTTAATATTTAAATTAAAGTAAATTGAATATAATTTAAGGTTATACATTTACTTACAGCAATCAGCTCCGCTTACGGAAAATTAACAAGCACACGTTCGCTAATCACTCGAATATAAATAAATGTTACTTAAAACAAATACAAACAATCACAAAAAAACTTATTTAAATTTATTTCTCACTGCAAATATCTTCTTCACATAAATTCACACGGTATGTTAAAATGCAAACATTTTTTTTTCTTCTTCTTCTTCTTCTTCTTCTTAGGGCGCTACAGTCCGAGGTGGACCTGGGCCTCACTCAACATGCCTCTCCAGCCAGCACGATCTTTCGCCAGCTGTCTCCAGTTTCGCACACCAAGCCGGCCGAGGTCCCCCTCGACTTGTGTGCGCCACCTTGTTCGTGGACGTCCTCTGTTGTGTTGTCCCACAGGCTCAGAGTCGAAGACTCTTCGGGCCGGAGCTAAGTTGTCCATACGCTCTATATGGCCTAGCCATCTTAGGCGTTGGATCCGTAGACGTCATGTCGCTGTACAGCCCATACAGTTCGAGGTTGAATCTTCTCCTCCAAATGCCATCAACGCAAACAGGACCAAAGATCGCGCGCAGAACTTTTCTCTCGAAAAGACCAAGAGACTGTTCATCCGCTTGGGATATTGTCCATGCCTCTGCACCGTAAAGCAGGACTGGGATGATCAAGGTCTTATACAAAGTCAACTTGGTCTTCCGAGAGAGGGCTCTACTACTCAATTGCCTTTTGAGCCCATAAAAACAGCGGTTGGCAAGAGTAATTCTGCGTTTGATCTCGGTACTGATGTTGTTTGTACTGTTAACCGCGGAGCCAAGGTAGACGAAGTCCTTTACTACCTCAAAGTTATAGCTGCCTATGGTGACGTTCTGGCCAAGTCGTCGATGTTGTGCGTCCTTTCTCGATGACAGCATATACTTTGTTTTGCCCTCGTTTACCGCCAGACCCATTTTAGCCGCTTCCGTTTCAATGCCAGCAAACGCATCATTGACGGCTCGCTGTGTTCTCCCAATCACGTCAATGTCATCCGCGTAAGCTAGCAGTTGAACGGACTTTTGGAAGATCGTGCCTCTTGTGTTGGCCAGTGAGTTTTGCACGACCTTCTCAAGAACGATGTTAAAGAAATCACATGACAGCGCGTCGCCTTGTCTAAAACCTTTTTTGACATTGAAGGTCTCGGTGAGTTCGTTACCGACCTTGATGGAGCAGCGAGAGTTCTCCATCGTCATCCTGCTCAGTCTGACGAGTTTAGCAGGAATGTCAAAACTAGACATGGCGCTGTATAGCTCGTCTCTATACACGCTGTCATATGCGGCCTTGAAATCGACAAATCGACATTTTTTTTTCTAGGGGTGTATAATTTATCCACTTTATACAGATTTTGCAGTACAAAAGTTTAAATAATAGCTCGTAAGAAAATGTTCTAAAAAGAACAGTTAAGTTTGATTTTAAGTAATTTTCCGAATGCACCACAAAAAGTTGAAACAATCACGCAAAGGAAAACGTTCTAAAAAGAACAATATGACAATTTTAGTAATCAATAGCACAACCGTTGAAGAGGACTGCACAAAATTGAATGACCTATTGAATTATTTGAGATATCTAAAAACATTTCAATGATAATTTTAATTTCGAATTTGTACCCTTTTCAGGATTTTATGGCATTTCGATTTTCTATCTTTTTCAAGTTTTTATGACTTTCTCCACAACCATTGTAAAAGACTAATTGATGCAAAATATGTCCGAAACAGATAATTCTCATTTCCGCTATCTTAATGCATATACAAAGTGGATGAATGAATTTACCTGCATACATATCTTGATTTAGACTTTCATCGTTTTAAAATTACCTCGTCAAAGAAATAACTGCCTTCGGATTGGCGTATTTTTATTAACTGACTAAGGAATTGTATTATTTGATTTTTTGAATTGTCATATGATTATATGTGTGCTTTTGTATATAAACGTTATTAAACGTTATTATTACAGGTATCCACACTAAAATAAACTCACTTACATATAAGATATTACATTCTAGAGTATTTTTTTTTTCTCTTATACAACCCTGCGGTAAAGGCAGCGACACTGCGACCTAAAAAGATCTATTGTATCGACGGGCTGGAGTTAATCCAAAAGATTTACCACTTTCCTTATGAAAGATAGTATATCTTTTGTAGTGGAGTTTTTCAATTCCACTGAAGTCAGTATTTCCCTGTGGAGAATACGTTTCCTTAACCAATGTAGTGCCGGACATTCACATAAAATGTGCTGGGATGTTTCGTCTTCTTCAAGACAGAACCTACATTCCGTGTTTTGACACAAGTTCATTTTGTTAAGGTAGTAGTACAAGCCGCAGTGGCCAGTAAGAAAGCCCGTTAGCTTTCTTATGCTCTCCTTATCTAAGCGAAGGATTTCCTTGTAGGAATAGGGTCTGTCGTGATAGGAATTGATCATTACATTGTTTAATTGGAAGGCTGCTTCATCTAGGTCCCCTATGGACTCAATAGACGTAAGAAGCATCCCTTTTTGTGAGAGAACTAGTTCTCGATAGCGACCCCAGTCGGTGCGTTTGGGATCGTATCTGTTAGAGACATATGAGAGTTGACCAGGGATGTCAAACCTAATATGTTGGTGGTCTGACAAGGATGGTTCATCTGACACATGTCAATTTTCAATAAAATTCGAAATAAATGGAATTGCAAGTGTGAGATCAAGTACCTCTTCGCGAATCGCATTTATGAAGGTAGGCTTTAAGCCTCTATTTAGTATATCTATTTCACTACTAATACGATATTCTAAAAGACACTCACCTCTTCTGTTGGTGTCACTACTACCCCAGACCTCATGATGCGCGTTAGCATCGCAACCGATAATGTAGTGCAGGTTGCCTGATTTGCAGTAACTGATGAGGTCCTGGACGTCCTTAGGTGGTATGACGCTGTTGTCATCCGGGAAATACGCCGAGGCGCACACGATGTTATGTGTTCCCCTCTCCGTCGGAACTTCCAGTAGTAGGGCCACCAGGTCTCTGTTAATGAAATTAGGAATGGGAAGAAAGTTAATATCATTGCTGATGAGACAGGCCGCTCTTGGCGCAGGGTCTCCACACTTAGAGATTAACTTACTATTGCCATTCCGGAGACCTTTAACACGTCCGCTTTTAACCCAAGGTTCCTGGATAAGTCCAAGGGTTATATTTTCTTCGGCGAACCGCTTGCTAAGGGTAGCGGACGCGCCCTTCGCGTGATGCAGGTTCGCCTGTAGCACCTTGATGGAGCTCATCGATCCTCCATCGAGGATCTGGCCTGCCGCATCAGTTGGGCCTTTTTAGGGCCTTTCTTCTTGCGACAAGCAGCCGTTGAGGGATGACCTTTTTTGGAATTCCCCCCCGACTCTTCCTTCCGAGTAACGTGCCCTGCGGCGCCGGTTGTTTTTCTCGGAACTCCGGGCTTTTTGCCGGTATTACGGTTTTTCGGTTCAACAACACGAGTCACCGTCTTTCCTGCTGCACTAAGGCCGCTGGTGCTAGCAATTGGCTCGCTGTCAACGGTCTTAGTTGCTGAGGCAGTAGTGACCTCTCTTGCATGCCCGACAGCGCTGCAAGAGGGGACTGCAGATGACGTTGTTGTTGAACCGGTTTTTTGTTTGTTTTGTGCAACAACACGGGTCACCGTCTTTCCTGCTGCACTAAGGCCGCTGGTGCTAGCAATGGGCTCGCTGTCAGCGGTCCTAGTTGCTGAGGCAATACTGTCCTCACTTACATGCCCTGCAGCGCTGCAAGTGGGAACTGCAGATGAGGTTGTTATTGCAGCAGCAGATGGAGAATCATCTGCGTTGACCTTCTTGTGGGAGACGATCAACTTGACCCGACCAAATCTATAGCAAACTTTGTTGTTTAGTTTGCTCAGGGTCTTCATGGACGCATCGTCAATGGCAAAGACGAGATGAAGGAGCGAACCTTCTTTCAACCTTTGCATTGCCTTCCATGAAGAAGCTTGAAGGCCCTCATTTTGTGCTTCAAGCGTCGCTAAGACTTTGGTCGTTGGCAATTCGATGCTTTGTGGAAAGAAACCACGGACTATGTGAGATTTGGGAAAAGATCCCTCCTCCACAAGTACAATATCAAGACCACTTTTGGCCTTGATAGCATCGAAATTGCTTTTCATCCACTCAGCAGTAGCACTGTCAGAGCAGATGAAAATTAGCCATCCCGACTTGTGTTGAGAGCCTGAGAAATGTCGCCACACGCCCCTGTTTCTCAGTTCAATCGACACGTCGATGACTGCCTCCTGGATTAGAGCCATTTGCTCTGTTGACAGAGGCTGTTTATCAATGTCAGCTGGGACGATTCCTAGTCTGACAGTACTAGCTACCTGACTGAAGGTGGGCGCGTCAGGTGCATGTCTGGCTTTTGCCTTTTTGGCTGCCGGTTCAGAGGGGGTGCGATCCTTTGATCTCACCCTTTTACACTCATTTCCAAGAGGAGATTTCGCATATACTAGGGCATTTTCCCTAGTTTCGCCCTTGCGAATAGCTTGGTTATATCTCCTCTTTTCAGCTGAGTTTAGCTTGACGAATCCACCTGGTCCTAGACGCAGCTTGTCAAGTTTCTTCCCAATGGAAGAACATCCGGATTTCTCCGTGACTACACTGCAAGTGTCTATGACCGTGAATGTGTCAGACTCCTCTGAACTGACACTAGCGCTGGTAGCTGTCAAGGATTGTGCCCATTTGGCTCCGATCCCCTTGTCAGCTGAGACTGTAGCTGGCTCGCTTTCGAGCTGGTTGACTATGGCCGAAGGTGAAGTGGCCGTCGGAGGCTCAGTAGCGTCCCGAAAATTGCCGTCTGTATGCTCCACAGCATGAACAGACGCTGGTGAATTTGGAGCTTCACCATACTCATATTTTTTTAAATTTATTTTGGAAATAGTGATCCCACGAGTATTCGGGAAATATACGTCACCCTAGGTAGCGCCCGATATGCCTAGGGAAGGCTAGATTAAAACCGAAGGTCGCCAGGTATTCGGAGTTCGCATACTAGAGACTAAGCACTCTCTTAGCCACGCATCCCTCGGCGTATGCTGTTCCACCATTGGATTAGAGATTATTTTAGGAGGTTTACTCCTCCCGTCGCATACTTTGGCCGGATGTATACAGTTGAGAAATTAAGGTCATGCATCGCAGGTTGGCGCCAAGAACCATTTGTTCATTGTGCGAGCCTGAGATACCAGACTTATAGTCTCGCTGCAGCATTCGTTGCCCGGTGGCCGCCCCGTGGAGGCAGTATTTCTTCTTGAAACGGTTTCTCAATAAGGATCGTCCATAGACTTTACCCTAAGAGTCCGCACCTGACCACCACATTCTAGAGTAAGCGATACCCAAACACAAAACGTTCCACTCGGAGGTTAACAAATATGCTACGTTTATAGTCAGCAGCTTGTTAACTTTTGAAGGCGGGACTGCCCAATATAATTTTAATCGAATGAACTTATGTATAAAGCATATGAAATACATATATAGTTATGTATTGATCCATATCGCACCCTATGAAATGGACCTCTTTTTAAGATTGCAATATTTATATCTGTTCTGATGTTCTGAACTAGCAGAAGAGGTTAGTGTGCATACATACGCTTCTCGTTGCCAATGAAGTTAATTTTCTTAACGACCTTCTATTTCCTTTTGCTAGGAAAAAGTTTTTCGGCTTACTAGAAGTGACTACATATGTATATAAATGAATATAGTAAAATTTCCTCAAGCAATAAATCCTGTATCTTAGTAATTACAATCTAACCTCCACTTCCTATCTACATTTTTTTTTTTTTTTCTTCTTTATTAGTATTACAAATACTTTTAATACTCCATACATATATTTACATTTGGTTACATATTTCACATTATTACCTATTTTACATTATTCTTCATCATTTCACTATATATTTTAATTAAAAAATGTTTCTTCTTAATAATTCAATAACTTTTTTTTAAACATTCTAATATTTCTTTCGTCTTTTATTTCATTTGGTAGGTTATTAAATAGTTGAAGTCCCTTTATCATTATTGTTTTCTGCTCTGCCGTTGTCCTTACTCTCTCCACTCTAAAGTCGTCCATGTTTCGTAGCTGATACTGTTGTACTTCTCTCACTTGCCTGACAATTTGCGTCAAGTAGGTTGGTGCTGTCCCATTCTTTATTTTAAATATTTCTATCAGTGTACTTAGCTTCAGTCTTTGTGTTATATTTAGCCATTTCAGTCTTTCTAGCATACTATTTATGTGTGTTAATCTATCGCAGTTCAATATCGCTCTCATTCCTTTGTTCTGTAGTTTTTGCAGCCTATTGAGTTGTCCTTCATTGTAGCATAGATACAAAATTGTGGAGCAATATTCGAAATGGGGTTTGACAATAGTGTTACACACCATTATCGCGTTTGAGAAGTCCAATTTTTTTCTTATTCTCCTAAAATAACCCAATTTCTTTCCAATTTTTTTTACAAATATACTCTACGTGCTCTTCAAAGTTTATTTGTTTGTCAACTATCGTACCCAAATATCTTATCGATGTCACTTTCTCGATTGTTTCTCCATTAACTATCATTGTATTGTCACTTTCGAAATTCACTTCCATCCATTTGGTTTTTTTCTCGTTGAGTTTTAATTTGTTCATCTTTAACCAATTATCTATTCGATGAATGTCATTCATGAGTTTATTTTTGCAATTATATTCGTCATCGTCTTCGGCGTAAATCAGTGTATCGTCAGCATATAGTACTATTTTGCTATTCTGTAATATATTTGGCATGTCATTTATATATATAGTGAATAATACCGCACCTAATATTGACCCTTGCGGTACACCCATGCTTACATCAACCGTCTCAGAAACACTGTTGTTAACTTTTGTCTTTTGTTTTCTATTTGTCAAAAATGATCTAAACCATTCTAGTTCATTGTCTTTTATACCATACGCTTTCATTTTGTCTAATAGAATTTCATGGTCAACCGTTTTAAAAGCTCTCTTAAAGTCTAGAAATATGGCATTTGTTTTCTTTTTTACATTTTTCTTCCATTCATTTATAATACAGTTGATCGTTGTCTCACATGAGTGATGGGCCCGAAATCCTGATTGATAAATAGATAATAGTCCAGTTTCTTCTATGTATTCTATGAGCTGCTTTTTTACTGTTGCTTCTAGCATCTTTTCTAGCGTCCGTAGTGTGCTGATTGGTCTGAGTTCTTCGCATTTTTTTGTATCGTTAATCTTTTCTGTTATTATGATTAGCGTCTCTTTCCATGACTCTGGAAAGATTCCTGTTTCCATTGAGCTATTAATTATTTCAACCATCGTTGGTCCTATTTTATCACAATTGTCAATAATTATTTTAGGTGAAATTTTTTCTGTGTCTGCCTTGTTTTTTATTGTTTTGCATATTAATTTTAACTCGTCCAAAGTAACCCTTTTAAATTTAAATGTAGTCTGCATATGTTTAGTGCAGTCCACATAATCTACTTTTTCAATTGATCCTTGTATTTCTCTTATACTTGTCACAAAATATTCATTTAATTTTTGAGCTATAATTGCTTCGTCGTCTTGTTCTATTCCATCAAATTCTATGCTTTTTATAGTTTTCCTGGGTTTCTTTTTAACTAGTCTCTTTATTTCTCGCCATATTTCTTTTTGTCCATTTGCTTCTTTAATCTTATCATTTATATATTTATTTTTTACGTTATTAATTTTGACTTTATAATAGTTTCTCATTTCTATGTACTCTCTCCAGTTTTCATAATTATTTGTCAACTTTGCTCTTTGGTATTTTTCAACCTTCTTGTTTTTTAACTCTTTTAGTTCATTACAAAACCATTTATTGGAATTTGTACCTGCTTTTACTTTCCTTTTCATGTTGAATTTTTTAATTGTGTCTTTTAAAATACTCTCGATATCATCTGCATTCGTGTGTATATCCTTTGTTTGGTCATATGTGATATTTCTGCGGTTTATTTCCTCTAAAAATTCTTCTTTTTGGTATTTAAAACATTCTATTTCATGTTCATTAACATTTTTTAAATCATTTGTTTTCATGACAATTTCAATCGTTTCATGGTCCGAAATCTTCTCATTTGTTAATATATTTGTTTTTAGATATTTTATATTAGATATCACATAGTCCAATAATTTGTTCGTTGTTCTTGTTATTCTTGACTGTCCCCTTACCTTCTGTTCTAGGCTGTTGTCATTGAAGAATCGTTCTAACTCCCTCTTGTATAGACTATCTTCGTACCAGTTAATATTGAAGTCTCCAGCTATAATTATATTATTGCTTTTATCTAATGTATTTTGAATATTATTCTTAAAGAATTCGAAAAAGTCTTTTTGATAAAAGCTCGGAGACCTGTATACCGCCGTTATTACTGTCTCCACATTTCCGTTCTTGATTGTACACGCCAAGTACCACATTTCCCAGTCAACTTTACTTTTTACTATGTCTTTTATTGTCCATTTATTGTCAATATAGATCGTGACTCCTCCCGTTCTCGATGAGTTCGATAGACATGATATGGCGTTATAGTTATTTATTAAAATTTCTGATTCATCAATGTCTTTAGTTAAGTGCGTTTCTGATAACATTATAAATGCTGGCTGGTATTTGTCAACCAGTAATTCTAATTGGTTAAAGTTATTAATTAGTCCTCGAATATTTATATAAAATCCTTTGATGTGCTTTGTTTGCTAGTATCCAATTTTGTCTTTTTTTATCTCCAGTTTTTTTAGGTATACAGGACATTGCCTATCAAGTGTTGTATGATTTTCGTCTAGTTGTAGGTTAAGTTTTTTGTTTACTGCTACACAATTTATACATTTATTTATTGGTTCTATTTTGCAATCACTTGTTCTGTGTTGTTCATGGCATTTTAGGCAAATTTCTTCTTTTTTGCATTCAGTTGCTCTATGGTTGAAACCTTTGCATTTAAAGCACCTCATAACGTCAATTCCATCATAAACTCTGCATTGTTCCCATCCCACATTAACTTTACCCTCTTCTATTATTTTAACAAACGATTCGTCATCAATCTCTATTATTGCATTGTAATTTTTTATATTATTCTTTTTAGTCTCGTAGTATTTTATTAGTTTCAGTTCACTGCTTTCTATTATTTTATTTTGTTTCTTTAGTTTCTCAATAATTTCATTCTCCTCGTTGTATATTTTCATATTAACTATATTTATTCGTGGTTTTAGTTTTTGTGGTACTTTAACTTCATAATTCTCTCCTATTTCTTTTTCAATTGCTTTTTTTATTTTGTTCCTCTCTTCATCATTTGCGCTCTCAATTACAACAACTCCATTGTGTTTATGCTCTATGTTAGAAATTTTTAAATTCTTTGGATCAACTTTATTGTTTAATTCCTCCTTCGTCTTAATCCCATTTTGTTTTGTTTTAGGTTTAATAATAAGTGGCAACACTGTTTTTAATTTTGGCACTACTTTTTGTTTTTCTGTCATCTTGACAGTTTCGGCAAACGTCATTACTCTTGTTGCACTATGTTTACTGTTTGTTATTTTTTGAATTTCCTTACACATAGTGCTGCTATTATTTTTCAGTTCCATACACAGTTTTTCACCTTCTTTGTTTAAATCCTTTGTTGTATAGCACAGTTTTGCAACTTCGCCTATGCTTTTTTTACATGTCTCCTGTACCTCATTCATTTCCTGCAGCCTTTGTGTATATCGGGATTCAATTGCTTCCAATAGTTCCTTAATCTCATTTTCGTGTTTTTTTAGTGACTCGTCAAACTCCTCTCCATAAAATTTAAGCAAGTCGTTGTTCCTGTCAACCTTTTCCTGCATATCCCTAATGACCGAATCCACGTTCAGGATGTATTGCATACAGTCGTCGCACATGAAACGTACCATATTCTTCATCCCCAGCACTCCAGTACTATATTGGTCAACCCCTGAGCATTTGGTCGCTGCATGAAATGTTTTGTTGCAAACACCCTCGCAACGGATGCCCGTTTCTCCACGAATTGCCGCTCCGCACTTACTGCACTCGACCATCGTGACACCCCTCTCTTCTCTTACCAAATTATGTAGATGTAGTACACTACTTTACTAATTTATATTAATTTTGAATTTTCCAAAGAAAAATATGTAATTTAATGTAAAAATTTAAATATTACTTCTATATAAAGAAAACCGCTTAGTGAAAACACGTCTTATCTCTATGACTATCACTCTCTTCTATCACATGCCGACAAGTGATCTTTTTTTATCATACAATATTTCGTTTTTCTTTGGGATTGCATTGTTTTTTATCGGTTTAGATCGTGCGAATGCACTCTCGGCGAAAAAAATGCACGGATGCGATTTTATTTTACTCTTTTTCAAATGCGCGTTTTTTTAATATAACAATTATCTGCTAATAAATGGATACATTTCCAGTATACTGATGCTGGAAAGGTTTTTTTGAGGTTTTTAGGTTTTATTGCAACACATACCTAAGTAATTATTTGCATTTTATGATCTACTTTCCGTTTTGATTTTATAATTTTATAGCTGGATACCCGGAAGATGTGAGTCCACACTTCGAATGTCCACAAAATTATTATTTGTGAACACAGATGAAGATGCAGAGTATCTGGGTGCTTACAAACGACTGAGTAATCCGCCTGGGCAGGCAAGATTTTCTGCGTGTGAAACATCGCAAAATCGAAAAATCGATTCAATTACATCAAATAAATCTTAACGTTTCTGATGCTCCACTCTGTAGTGCACTCTATGGAGTGAAAAAACATTGAAAATTTAAATCGTCCCTGTGATCAATTTTCCTGAAATGCCACGCAACATGCGTGAGCTGTTCCTCGATCAACGATCGCCAGAAAATGAGGAGAACATAACGAAAAGGGATGAAAACATACATGCTTCACCCGAGAATCCACAAGTGAAGAAGACCAATTTTCAGTGCACCAAACCCACCCCCATCTCGCTTGCGAAAATCGTATATTCTATCTCCGGCAATCCAGCCTTTTTCCGCCCATGTAATCACCCGCTATGCCAATTAATGCAGAACATTCTAATATCTCATCCATAAAAAATAAAAATTATTATTATGATGACGTGGAATTGTTGTTATAATGGTTCTCAGAAATACATACGTACATATGTACTTGCATCATTTATCATTTTACCGTCAACGAAACTTTACTGACACCAAATGAATAATGATAACGAAGGAAAACAATAATTTCCAATTCCTCGAGGAGAATAATGCACACATGCAAATTTACGTACATATAAACGTAGATACATAAATTTGTGTATTAAAATAGGCAAGCATTGCACGTATATATATACATTCATCTTTCTGTCCATACATTCCCATGAAACACAGTCACTACTCATGCAAGCTGTGTGTTTATGTGGTTGGACATTGAGGGTTGAGATCAATGTAAAAGATAACACTGATCATCGAATGGAGTCGTCGGCTACAGCAGGAAATTTACATGAAAAACTGAAATTTTAAATCTTTGATATTTTGGAATTTCCAAATAAATCAATATTTTGATATGTATCATTTCTCAATGCTTACGCTGAGGTCTACAAAACTGCGTTTTCAGATCTTCAAAATTCGCATGTTAATGATTTATGGTTTTTGGCCAATATCTCCAAAAATATTAGGACCAGAATACTCTAAATTGTATTAGATGAAACTACTCAATGAAGCCAAGTTTTTGTGATTTTGGAGCTTCATATTTTCCAAACGATACTTTGGATAAAAAAGTCTTGAAAGAAACATCCACCTCATTTCAAAAGATCTGTCGATTGATATACAGTGCCTCACAAAAGTATTCGGAATTATGTTTTTTCTCCTGGATTTTAGTATTGTTAAACAACAAATAATTATTATAATTATAATAAAAGAAACAGTTTTAATTCAACATTTATTCTCTGTAAAATAATGCATGTTTTCTGTCTGCAACAACAACAAAATGCAAAAAACTAGGATCCAGGAAAAAACATAATTCCGAATATTTTTGTGAGGCACTGTATATCTCTATGGGGTGCGACAATGTTTCAAAATCAATAGCAACTTCACCTGTACCGGAGCCACCCCCAAATGGCCCCATTTTTTAAATTTAAATGCGTGGGCAGTGACATCTAGGCCTAAAGTACCTAATTCCAAAATTTCATAAAGTTATTTTTACAAACTTCGGAGATAAAAAAGTGTGACAGACACGACGAACGGACGGACGGACACACCGAAATTATAAAGGTTCCGTTTTTGTAGGCGGAACCTTAAAAACACACCGTTCCTTGCAACTTCTATTTTTACAGAACACAGAAATATCAACATTCGGCTTCGGCAAAATCGTCGGCCTCATTTGGCCGAAGCCGAATGTATTGCCGAAGGTGATATTTATAGCCGAAGGTGGCCGAAGCCGAAGCCGAAGCCGAATGTTCGGTCGGACTCTACTTGTAAGGTCCATCCTTGAATATGCTGATGTCATTTGCAGCCCAATTTATTAAATCCACTCGGATAGTGTTGAAAGAGAGCAGAGACGCTTTACAAAATATGTTTTCTTCAAAATGGGTTACAATTTCGAGCCTTGTTACTAGAGTCCGAACGAAGGCCAGTTTCTTGGCCGAAGCCGAAGCCGAAGCCGAACTTCGGCTTTTTGATCACCTTCGGCCGAAGCCGAATGTTCTGTTGGACTCTATTTGGAACATACTTTGCAAGTTGTATTCGCATCATTTTTGCGAAATAACCTCAAATTGGATTTTCAGCTACCATTTTTTATGTTCTTTCTACCTGAAACCAGTACAACTAAATTGCATGGTTTTATACAAACCACTTAATAATTTACCAACTTGCAAATGCAAAATCTTTTGATTTTAAAGTTGTAAACAAGCGCACTTTCAACAGAAATCTCAACATTCGGCTTCGGCAAAATCTTCGGCCTCATTTGGCCGAAGCCGAATGTTTTGCCGAAGGTGATATTTATAGCCGAAGGTGGCCGAAGCCGAAGCCGAATGTTCAGTCGGACTCTACTTGTTACAAAGACAGGTGTCAGTTGTTGAGGTTATTAACCCTAGGATGGGCAGCTGTTTGTGAGGCGGTAACATTGCCTGCTGGGCCTCGATAGGCCCATATGAATTATATTGAAAATGCATTAGAATAAATGAAAAAAAACAGACTGTCATTGATTTTATATTGTGCCAAGTTAAATACATGATGTACCTATCTATATGTAACGGATATACATATATATATGTGGAAAAAGTATACAGAATTCAATTATTGGTAGCACAAGCATTGCATGAAGCCCTTGTTTTTACTTTTCCGAGTGTCAGGCACATAAATTCATGCCAAAAAATACATTTATGGAATGTTTTACGGCGCGGTTCGCCTTCGGCTCTACAATGAACACAATCTTTTTTCGATTGCCCAGCAGCGGTTAAAGCAGATGCAGCTAATGCAGAGGTTGTGGGTGATTCTATCTAAAATGGTCAAAATAGTCAAAATTGGTGCCTTATATAGTCCAAGATTTGATTCGGTTTTTTTGAAGTATTTTCTTGATCGGTAGTGCAGGTATAATTTTCTGTCGACAACACAATGACGGCTTTATTTAGCTTTAGTACGTACGAACACAATGTGTATTTTTATTGTAAAAACCAAATCAGCCGGAACGAAACGTTTGTTAGAGCGAACACTTCCCACAATGGCCAGTCCAACTTGAAGCAAATGCTCGGCCAAAGACAATGAGGTAAAAAAAATTATCTCAATAGATAGTGCGACCGGAATTATGATATCGTTGGAACAATGATAACACCACTCGTTCGCCTTGGTTCACCTCTCGCTCTGCATTTGGTAATTTTCCAGTATATATTTTTCCTTTCAAAGAATAATTTATCCGTGAATCGCAAGCCCACCATATCTTGATGCAGTATTTAGCTGCTTTTGAGGGTATATACTGGGTGAAGCGTGTATTGCCGCGGTAGGGGAACAATTGCATGTCAACAGTTATGTTGGCACTTGGCGTATATGCTCTCTTTACGCCTTTTCGACTTCCAACTCGACCTCAATATCAGACGCATCATTATCCGGCACATAATCTGCGTCATCATCATCATCATCAATTGATAATCTTCGTCAGTAATATCTTCCGCCAACAATGTCGCTATGTGTTATGCAGTTAGCCGTCCAGATCTGGTTGCCCGATTCAGAACTATATCACTTTGTTCCGTCATTTTTCTCTACACAAGCACCAAAATAATAATTAATTTATAATGAATAAAGCACTTGTTTACTTATAAGTATGATAAACATATATTTTTCGCTTTGATATATTTATTATCGTTGACTCGTGCTTTCCGTTTGAGATTTATCCTAAGACTAACATATCCTCCATATCCTGGGCGCCGTGGCCGTGTGGGTTCGTGCGTCGACCCATGCGCATTAGACTTTCACAGTCTAGGTTCAATTCCAAGTTCAGACAAACAATTTTTCAAAAAAAAAAATTGTTCACGGCTCCACCTCTTTCGAGTCACTGACAATGCTCAAAGAGTATAACTGTCTAAAAAAGCTTCTCAATCTCGCCGTTCGGAGTCGGCATTAAACTGTAGGTCCGCTCCACTCGTGAGAGAACAATAGCACGCACAACACGAATGGTTGCTGAGAAGCTAGGCCCAGGTCCACCTCGGACTGTAGCGCCGCCATTATTATTATTAACATATCCTCCATCATTACTTCATAATGATACTTTATCTACGGTACATTTGCGTTATCAATTGCATAGGCGATCGTTTACAATTTCGATATTTATTGAGGAAGTGATCTCAATAAACATATGGTCATGTGTTTGAAAGGGTTGCGGTGATCGCTTGTGCATTATATTATTATCTTTTTATTACTTATGCTATTTATATGGCAGGATACTGTAACAATTACATTGGGCCTACTTAGGCCCAGCTGTTAATTTTCGATATTCACACACAAATTTAATTTTTTTTCCGCGAACTGGGGCCGGGACGACTCGGATATGGTTTCGTTGTGCTCAGCAAACATCGCTGCAAGAAATCAGGGAGTTTCGGTCCTATTGATTTGGAAAAAAAAAGTTATGTATGTTCAAACTCAAATTGGGCCTGATTAGGCCCAGCTGCCCATCCTAGGGTTAACTCTTACTGCAAGAAGACGCTCACATGAAATTTTTTTCATACGCGATATTTTGTGTCACCGTATCAATAACCCTATACTTTTGTCAATGCTCCCTATTTATGCTCCAGAACGAACTCTTAGAGCTCACTATCTCTTTGTTCAAATGAAGAAATAAATAAATAAATAAAAAAAAAAGAAAAGCAACAAAGAATGGAGGGCTCATCCTGGGTATCGTAGTCGACGATGACTTGGCTACCATTCTCAAGACAGCATCGGGGGTGGCCCAGTTTTGGTTAGGTATAGATGAAGCCAACCATTAACTGTAAACTCCGGGTAGTGCAGATAAACCTGCACCATTCCAGAGCAGCCACCGATGACCCGCTGCTCTTCATAGCTGAGGAGGACATTGATGTGGCCTTAATCCAGGAACCGTGGTTGATCACGTATACTCTCCTCCATTCCAACAAAGAAGGTAAACTACGAAGCTGCATTCTGATAAGAAAATCGCTTAATTTCAGTATTTCTTACCGTTTCAGCAACTGTGATCTTACCGTGTCAGTATACTAGCTTGTACTGCATGCAGTCAAAGACAACTCCAACCTTATCATCGGACTGGATGCAAACGCTTACCACGGCCTCTGAGGAAGATCCAACATCAACAAAAGAGGTGAGCGTCATCGACTAACATTCGTCCCGGTTACATCGTTCAACTGTTTGTGTTCCTCTTTGATTTTCTGGTGAAACTAACGTTACATACTATCTCCATTCTCTTTTTTTTTCTATCATCCTCCAACTTACCACACAGACTCCCTTATTCTCGTGCCGTGTGTGAAAAATAAAATTTGTGCCCTAAATTTATAGTGATTGCTCCGACCAGTGTAGAT
Source organism: Myathropa florea (assembly GCA_930367185.1). Taxonomy (NCBI): domain Eukaryota; kingdom Metazoa; phylum Arthropoda; class Insecta; order Diptera; family Syrphidae; genus Myathropa; species Myathropa florea. The sequence continues at coordinate 5,961,328 of OV884006.1, forward strand.
AAGCCCCTCGCATGTTTAAGTGTGTTCTTGCTTAAAAAAGCAATTGATCGTATAGCAACCTCCTTATACTGGTCAAATCAAATAAAGTCGCACAGATATTTCTATCACAGAAACATTTGTCCAATTTATGCCCCATTACTGTTTCACTACATAAACAACTAAATGCCTCAAAGGGTACTGTTTACGCCCCATGCCTTATAAATGTCCCCGAACTAGAGATCATCGATGAAATGAGATACAATACAAGTTTAAGAAGACGGTTGACGGTAGCCAGCGTGCAACTGGACTGATTCTTCTTACCTTCGACCTCTTCCAACCACCAAAGACGGTTAATATTGGATGGTACAACGTCCAAGTAATGGAATACTTCCCCAACCCTGTGCGTTGTCAAAACTGCCAACGTCTAGGACACACCGCCAAACACTGCAAGAGCAACCCCACATGTGTTAACTGCAATTTGCCACCTCACGACCCAGAAAAATGTAACAGAACCTCTTGCGCTAACTGCAGGGAAGAACACCCTGCTTCATCCAAAAACTGTCAACGGTACCAACAAGCTAAAGAGATCCTCAAAATTAAGACTACTCGCAAATGTAGTATGTATGAAGCTAAAAAAATATACAAGGATCTAAACCCGAACGCTTCCAATTCACCAACCTACTCTGCAATTGCAAGTAACGCAATACATCTGCAAATAGCCCATCACTTTCCAAAACCCATAACGACTCCACCCCTTCACCTACCTCATCTTCTCACCACCCAGGACCAATAGTTTCATCTCCTAATCAGATAAAGTCGATCAAAAAAGTTCTTCATGATCACAGCATGCAATCTCAATCTAATCTTAGTAGCCCTGTAGTCAACGTCAGTAAATCAAGCACTCACAACAAGCCAGCTGCAAGCGAATTTTCATCAACCTCCACTCATACAAACGTATTCACTAGTCACACACAAAACTTAAACAACAATCCGGTCAACTCACTTACTCACTTAGCATCAACAAATACAAATACCCCCAATACCACAATTAATTCACCTATTTCATCCATTACTCAAACGCTTATTAGAAACAAAAAATACTACATAGATCCCTTAGATAATGATGACAATGAATCCCACCAATAATATAATACATGCTTACCCTCCTCTTTAACGCATGGGCAGTAGAATGGGGAAGCGTATTAACAAATAGAAGAGGAACCATTCTACTCGAAGCCTTTTCTAGTTTGGACGTCGTCTTAGCTAATGTGGGAAATACGAATACGTTTAGTAGAGCGGGTGCAGGTTCGATAGTAGATATCACTTTCGTTAGTAGTAGCTTATCTAGGCATACGACCTGGCGAGTCAGCAACCACTACACTCACAGTGATCATAACGCGATTTTAATAGATGTATATAGTCCTCTACATTTTAGAAACATTCCGCGTCAACTTAGTAAAACGAAATGGAACGTGAACACCTTAGACGAGGAGCTCTTAGAGTATGCAATAGCCGAAGCTATAGTCGAAGGGAGAACAGCAAACGAGATTGTTAGCCAAGTAACGCGACAAGTACACGTTGCCTGCGATACATCGATGGCTAGAACGGGAAGTCAGAATCGCCGCCGGCCAACGTATTGGTGGAACGAGGAGATCAAGGAACTCCGATCGGCGTGCCACAAGGCGCGAAGAAAATATCAGAGATCTAGACAACGCGACCCAGAAAGACACCTCTTATTGCGAGCAGGGTACAAAGAGGCACGTGCGGCACTTAAATCTGCCATTAAGTCTAGCAAAAGACAGTGTTTCAAGGATCTTTGTGACCAATTGAATGAGAATGTATGGGGTAACGCGTACAAAATTATAACCGCGAAACTCAAGACGCCTCAGAGGTCATCGCCAACCTCTCCATTATTGCTCCGTAGAATCGTTGAAACTCTGTTCCCTTTCCAAAATGACGGGGTCGCACTATACGAAATCCGTGAACAAAGCGAATCCATTCCTGCGGTAACAAACGACGAGCTCTCAGCGGCAATTAATAGAATAAAAGATCGAAAAGCTCCCGGTCCCGACGGTATACCCAATCGGGCAATAAAAGTAGCTATAAAAGCCCGCCCGGACATATTCGTCAGCATGTATAATGCATGCTTGAATGAGGGAATTTTTCCGCAGCAATGGAAATACCAACGGTTGGTATTATTACCGAAAGGAAATAAACCACCAGAAGAGCCTTCATCTTACCGACCACTCTGTATGCTCGATACTATGGGCAAAATACTAGAGAGAATAGTATGTAATAGACTACAGCCCATCATCGAAGCCAATGATGGACTCGCGGAATACCAGTATGGCTTTAGCAAGGGCCGATCGACAATCGACGCGATCAAAGTTGTTACGGACAAAGCCCGGACAGCCATAGAAGGTAGACGATGGAGAGGAGGCAGTAAAAATTACTGCGCCGTAGTAACACTTGACGTGAAAAATGCATTTAATTCGGCGAACTGGATACGTATTTTACAACGTCTCGAACGATTAAATGTACCGAAGTACATATTAAGATTAATTAGGAGCTATTTTACTGATAGGTTGCTTCTTTATGATTCTGACGACGGAACGAAGTTGCATAAAATTACAGGGGGCGTGCCTCAAGGTTCAGTGCTAGGTCTAGGCTAGGCCTCTACTATGGAATGTGATGTACGACGACATTCTACGACTCCCGGTTCCAAGAGAAGCCTCTATCATAGGCTTCGCAGACGATATTGCGGTGGTTGTAGTAGCGAAACGACTAGAAGAAATCGAGTTATATTGCAACGAAGCAATAGCTTTGATAAAAAAAATGGCTTTGCCACATGAGTTTAGACCTTGCGGATCATAAAACGGAATCCGTGCTTATCACGAGTGGAAAAGTATGGGAGACGATAACGATAAAAGTCGGAGAGCACAACATTATTTCCAGCCCCGTTATTAAATACCTGGGAGTGATGATTGATGCTCGCCTTAATTATAAGCATCATCTCGCGTACGCTTGTGAGAAATTGTCGAAAGCGATAAGCGCTCTTTCGAGACTCATATCAAATGTCGGCGGACCGAGGCAAAGTAAACGGTTAATGCTGGCGAGAGTTGTAACATCCATACAGCTGTACGGGGCACAAATATGGTCTGACGTCGCGAATAAAAAGTCGCACATGAAAGACGCCAAATCTGTCTATAGATTATGTGCACTGAGAGTTTGCAGTGCATTTCGGACGGTATCCCACGACGCGATATTGGTACTATCCTCCATGGTACCCATCGATATCCTAGCTCTAGAAGCTAGAAGACTTTATGACCATCGCGTGCAAATCGGGCCCACTGTGAACCACGCGAAGAAAATCGAAAGAAGTCGCAGCATAGAAATGTGGCAACAACGATGGAACGTGTCCCAAAAAGGGAGATGGACGTACCGACTAATCCCAAGGATTGAAAATTGGGTAAATCGAAAACACGGCGAAGTTAATTATTATCTTACACAGTTTTTGACTGGTCACGGGGGCTTCCGTGAATACCTATTCAAGCGGAACCGTGATTCAAGTCCTTTCTGTCCTCGATGCCTACACGCGGAAGAAAATGTGGAGCATGTTTTCTTTGAATGCCCCCGTTATGATAACGAAAGAGATATTATACATGAAAAATTTGGTGAACAGCCGACACCAGAGAACATAGTTCAGTATATGTTAAAATGCGAAGATTATTGGGCTGCAGTAAACGATGCAGCAGTACGAATAATGTGCGATCTTAGGAACGCAGAACGACAGCGGAACGCGAATTCGCTAAACACCTAGTGACGAAGCAAATAGCTCGAACTCGTCCCTCGTGAAGTAATACCTAGCGGTAGTTCCGCGAGGGAGCAAATAAACGGGAAGATTGACTGGGGGTGGTTTTAGCCGGTAAGAATCCGGCACTACCAAAGGCCGTCGGACCTTTGGTGCCTATGCAAGGTTTCCACCTCCTCTCGCACAAAAAAAAAATAAAAAAAAAATGCTTACCCTCCTGAATCCGCTGTTCAGGAACCGAACCATTCAGGTTTCTCACGAGGCTTGAATGGTTCGGTCTCTGAACAACATTAATAAAATAAAACTTTTGCAATGGAATATCAATGGTTTCACCAATAACTATGACGAATTATGAATTCTAATTAAGGAAAAAACACCCAACATCATAGCTCTTCAAGAGACACACTGCACATACCTTTCCCAGCCCAACATACCTACATAAATCTTATAAAGGCTACTTTCACAACTTCTCCCACAATTTAACGGCCAAGCAAGGCATAGCTTTATTAATAAAGGAAAATATCCCTCACCATCGCCATTGAAATTCAACTGCAGATGAAGTTAACTGTTGTGTCCGTGTATATCCCGCCAAACTTTCACCAGTTCTGAATTGAAATCGATCGTCAACCAAATACATACACCCATGGAACAAGTTGTGGGCATCCCCCGTTAATAATCACAAAGGAACTATAGTGGACAATTTTTTAACAAATTCAAATCTAGTGATTCTAAACGACAGTTCCCCAACCCATTTTTCCACCCATAACACCCTGACACACAAAGACCGACTGGGAAATTTTGGATGATCTCTATAACAGTGATCATTTTCCCATAATTTCCACCATTTCTATTGGACCGCCATACTCCAATACAACAATTAATCTAAAATTTACAACTGACTGGGTTTGCTTTAGCAAACACATATTAGAATATCTGTCAGATAAAACACCTTCATCGAATATTAATAAAGAAGCCGCGGTACTTCAAAAAGCAATTCGGGTTGCAGCTAACAAATCAATCCCTCAGAGTAGCCCTAGAACTCACCGGCGGACGGTACCATGGTGGAATTCCTATTTGAACAATCTGAGAGACGCTAAAACGAAAGCTTGGAAAATCTTTAAAAAACTGCCAAACACTGATAACCTTATCCAATTTTTTTTTTTTTATAATTTGCGCGCGCAAAAGGAGTTACGAATACCCTTAAGTGTCCGGAATCAAGACACAGCACGGGCCGAAGGTATAGAGGGAGAAAGGGAAAGGAGGTACCTGTGCACATTGGTCTTAAATGTCTGCGGATTGTAATGAGTGGGAAATATTGGGCTGGGAAGAGCATTCCATATTCGTGTGGTGCGGCTAAAAAACGACTCTCTAAACTTAACTGTACGTCCGAAAGCAGGCTTAAGGGTGAACTGATGACCATTCCTGGCGAGTCGAGTATTGCGGGTGAATTCATGGAGGGGAGGAATGCAATTGGCTAACTCACTTGAGCATCGTTTGTTAAAATAGCGATAAAACAATGACAAGGATGAGACATTACGGCCATGTTCGAGCGAGTCTATGGACTTCGCGATATTACTGTCTCCTATTAGTTTTATCGCTCGCTGTTGTATTCTATCAAGTAGGTGCAGGGAGGTCTTAGGAGCACCAGACCAGATATGAGCGTTATACTCAAGCTTGGGGCGAATGAAGGCTTTATAAATTGATGCCAAATCAAAGGGGGTGAAGTATTTCTTGCATCGCTTTAGGAAGCCTAGACATTTCGCAGCATTTTTGGCGACCTCGAATATGTGATCATTCCAACTAAGTGTTGAGTTGATACACATACCGAGGATGGAAAGTTTTCCGGTTTCTTCGATGCAAGTGCCATTCAGGGATAATGGCTGATTATTTTGGGATCGCTTGAGTGACAGTAGACAGCATTGAGTTTTGGAAGCATTAAATTCCACTCTATTGTTTTTACCCCAATTAAATATGCTGTCAAGGTCGGAATTTAATGTGCTTAACATACGCTGCCGCTCCAATTCTACGGCCGAAGGATAGGGTCGTGAGTCTTGGAACGAATATGAAAAGCTGAGAGTACTGTCATCAGCGAAGGAGTGGATTGGATTAGAAGTAGCAGACAGGAGATCATTTATTAAAGGTAAATGAATTTACAATTAATAATAAACTTAAGCACTAGCGACAAAGCCTTTGGCATTAAGTTATTATAAAATCAATATAACAGGCAGGGGAAGCTAGATTTATATGGTATTCACTAAGTTTAGTATTTTTAATAGATTGTATACATTTTTTATATTTTGTTCAGAGGGGTTGGATATTAGATGATAGAGGTTTTTGTTAAATAGGTCGGTACATTTTTTGTTTATAGTTGGACCATCTAGGGTAAGGTGTTTGATGTTTATTATATTATTGGTTTGGCAGAGATGGCAGGTGGATGGATTGTTTTTATTAAGGAGATATTCATGTGTTGCTTTTGTGTGCCCAAGCCGGAGTCTGAGGAAACATTCGTTCATCGTGACTGTTGTTTTGGTGGAGTATAAAGTTGCAGCAGCCTTCGGGTTAATATTGGAGTAGTGGTGGGCGTACTGATTCCAGGACTCGATTCTTTTACGTTCCCAGTGCAAGTATAACATTTTCTTGAAGTCTTTCTTGGGTGGAAAATATTTTGTTAGAGGTAATTCTGAGCTCGCTCTCTTTGCTGCGAGATCGGCTAACTCATTCCCTTTGATTCCTGTATGTCCTGGTACCCAACAAATTTTCAGTTTTGGTTGTAGTTTTATGATGTTGTCGCGAATCTTGTCTATGATGTTGGACCGGTGGTTAAGGTTCATGATTGCTGTTTTAGAATATTGCTTGCAACGACGAAAATCCTTATTATTACACCGACGACGAGAATAGCGAAAGAAATAAAGCAATAGAGTAACGTGTAAGAACAAGGAATATGTAATTTTATTCTTATTAGAACATTCAACAAATTTATGCGAAATATAAGCTGCGAGCAAAAAAATAGCACTGCTCCTTAATAAGTACCATTACTCGAAAACAAAAAAAATTTAGTAATGATTAAACATTTTTTTTTCTTATTATAAAAAACTATATTTTGTTCTAATATTTACATTAAGGGAATATTGATTTTAATAAATTATAGTAGAATAAATCCATTTTTCTAAAAAAGACTTCAAAACAAGGCGAGCAAAATAATAGCAGTGCTGTTTCTTGACCAACTCAAAAGGTTAAATTAACGAGAAATAAATAAGGAAATTAATTAATTATAAATGAAGAGCTATTGCCAATGAACTAGTACTTTGTAGCATGTCCTTTATTGCGTATAACAGCTTTACAACGCCGCTTAATGGAATCAACAAGACGCTGGCACCTTTCAGCTGGAATTGATTTCCAAGCCTGCTCAACTGTCATCCACAACTCGTTATTATTTCTTGGCTTTTTATTGGAAACATCTTTTTTTATATCCGCCCATAGATTCTCAATTGATTGAGCAGGCCACTCCATGACCTCAATTCTATTGTCCTGAAACCACCGCTTAGCTTTTCGGCTGGTATGTTTCGGGTCGTTGTCCTGTTGAAAGACCCATTTTAACGGCATTTCCTCCTCGTCATATGGTAGCATGATGTTCTGAAGGATATCTACATATGAGTGCTGGTCCATTATACTTTTGATCCAATATATTGGACCAACACCATAGTAGGAGAAGCATCCCCAAATCATGATACTTGATCCACCATGTTTAATGGTTTTTGTGGTGAACCTTGGATCATACTCTGAATTGGGTGGACGCCTTACATATTGCCGAGATCCTTTTCCGCCATAAAGAACAATTTTGCTCTCGTCAGTCCACATTATATTTCTTCACTTTTCCGGTGACCACGCCAAATGCTCTTTTGCAAACCTCAACCTTTTTGCTATGTGCATTTTTTTTTGAGAAGTGGGACCTTGCGTGGACTGCGAGCATTGAGGTTATGTTCCCTCAAGCGTCTTCTGATCGTGTGAACACCACATGACAAGTCCAGCTCATCCAAAATCTGGGTAGCTGCTGAAGAGGGATGTGCCTTCGAATATCTCACAACCCGCCTCACCATTTTTGGTTGCAAAATTTTCTTCCAGCCGCGTGTTTCTACCTTTTCCTGGTATTTTATTGCATTTCTTATCATTTTCGAGGAAATGATGTAAATGGGGCCTTCAGCCTAGAATAGCATACTGGCTGTACACAGCCGTAGTCAGACCAATCCTACTCTATGGAGTCTCAGTATGGTGGACAGCTCTTGGCACAGCCGTCAACCGCAACCTTCTTAACCGCGTGCAAAGAACTGCAAGTATATGCATCAGTGGAGTGCTAAGGACGACACCATCCGAAGCATTAAATATTCTACTGTATCTCCCTCCACTTGACTTGTTTGCCAGACAAGTAGCAGCCTGCACAGCGGTAAGACTCAGAACACTACACCTGTGGAATAACCACCATACGGGTCATTCCACCATTCTAGATAACCTCGAGTTTCTACCGCACGACACCGACTTCCTACTGCCTCATCTTGTCTTTGAGAAAAACTTCTCTACCAGCATACCCTCCAGGTCAGAATGGAAGTCTGATACTCAGACGCTGGACGGTCCTCTGCGTATTTTCACAGATGGATCCAAGACGGACGAGGGAGTAGGAATAGGTGTCTACTCCAAGGATCTCAATTTTATTATATCCCTCCACCTTCCAGAATATTGTAGCGTTTTCCAGGCTGAGACAATGACAATAAAAGAAGCTCTGTCTTGGCTCAAGAACAACGTGATATCCAAGAAGGACATCACCATCTGTTCAGACAGCCAGGCAGCAATCAAATCCCTGAACTCGGTCACTTTTCTCTCTAGGACCTCCCTAAATTGCCGCCTATCTCTTAACGAGATGGCTGAGCATTTTAACATTCACCTCATGTGGGTGCCGGGACATAGTGACATTCCAGGGAATTGTGAAGCTGACTATCTCGCCAGGAGCGGTACGAACTCCACAAACCTCCCTAGTGGGGATCTTCCGCCTATGCCATTCGCTACAGCTAAACTTCTTTTAAAGAATCATACCATTAAAATCACCAACTCAAGATGGTCAGATGGCACTACGTGCCTCATTACAAAGCAAATCTGCCCTAAACTTGATCTAAAACGTTCACTCTATCTTCTTAGAATGAACAGGTCATCCCTAAGGATTCTCATTGGCGTTATCACAGGACATTGTGCCATTGGCACTCACGCCTCAAGAATGGGACTCCCTCATTTGATTTCTGCAGAAGCTGCAGAGACGAAGAAGAAGAAGAAAGCATAACGCATCTTCTCTGCACTTGTAGCGCTCTCTCCTCTCGCAGGATGAAACACCTTGGAGCCTACTTCTTTAACGACTTGAGCGAATTGCACAACGTCGGCATCAATCAATTAAAGAGCTTCGTTGAAAGCACTAAATGGTTTTTCGGATAAGTAACATAAGATCCGCGTGGTATCACAATGGGCCTAAATTGGCCTAAGTGTGACGGTTATCTACAGTCAGCCACTTCAACCTAACCTAACCTATTAGCCCTAATCAGGTCGCTTTTAGAAAAGGTAATGGTACTATTGATGCACTTCTCCACCTCGATTACTACATTTCAAGCGCTTTTTCGGTACGCAACCATGTTACTGTCCTTTCTTTAGACTTTGAAAAGGCATTCGATAGAATTGGTATCCACCTGGCCTTGGATAAACTAAAAAGGTGGGGCATTGGCCCGAAAATATTTAACTACGTTAAATAGTTCCTCACGAACAGAAAAATCTGCGTAAAGTCCAACGCCTGCTACTCCACCACTTTCCCACCTTTCAATGGCATCCTCCAAGGATCGCCATTATCTGCGGTCCTGTTTATCATTGCATTTGATGACATCAGCAACTGGATCATAAACTTCCCTTCATAAACAACTGGATCATTGTCTCTACGCTGATGACTTATACATTCTATGCAGGCATAATGATTCTGCAATAAATAACCAGTTATTATCAAATGTATTGGATGTTATTTTGGAGTGGACCACCTGCTCTCGCGCCAAGCTTTCTCTAGACAAATGCAAGACTCTTCATACATGTCGAAAAATGTTATGCTATAAACTGCCACTTTCCTCAAATAACATCAACATTGTTAGCGTAAATAGTCTTAATATTCTAGGTTTAATATTTAATAGTAGATATAATTGGAAATTACATTTGTTAGTGTTGTATGGCATAAAGTGGCAACACGGGTTCCTTTTTCTGTTCTTTGACATATTTCTATTTATCATCATTCTTATCTTTCTTTTCTTTTATGTCCTTCTTACTTTAAATGAAATAAAGCCTCACACTCTTATGTTCTTTAAAAGCAAACAGACGTGTTTTATTCGTTCTCTCCAAGAGTTAGAAGTAAAACAAACTTAACTAAAAGAGTTAAGATTATCTCGTATTTAGCCAGCAAAAAACGTAACGCTCATACTAACACTCTCTCTAGAATAACGAAATTACTAGTTTTAAGTAAAATCGATTACGGTCTATCTATCTATGGAAACTCTCGAAAAACAACAATAAACACAATTAAGTCCCCTTACCACCAAGCCGTTCGCAGAAGTCTTAACGCCTTTCCAACAAGTGCCGTGAGGAATATGCTAGTGGAAGCTGGACTTCCTACAATAGAAGAACTCATTAACTCCATGAGAACGAATCTTTTTGTAAAGCTGAAGTTTTCAAGAGGCTCGATCATAGATAAGGATATAATTTCTGCTTTTAAAAGAAGATCCTCAAGACGTATCGAATCCGCCATCGACCACTCTGTGACATCTGTTAAAAGTTTAGACCTCCTCATCAAAAGATTCGAATAATTTCATACCGCAATACCCGCCTTGGTGCATACAAAATAATTCGTTCATAATGAATTTGACAAATTCTCTTAAGAATAACACCACAAAAGAAGCCTTTCGTTCAGAGTTTCTGAGCATTGCTGCCACGTTAAAGGTGGCAGGATGGAAGTTCATTTTCACAGACGCCTCAAAAACCAAACACAGCACTTACTTTGCATCTACCAGCGAGGATGGCTCCATCATAACTATTGGCCTACTATCCAACAATGCATCAATTTTTACTGCGGAAGCCTTATCGATCTTAAAAACTTTAACTGTGCTCACAAAAACATGCGGTAAGATTGTAGTATGCACGGACAGCTTAGCGGTTTTAAATTCGATTAAAAACCCCAATCACATTTCTGAAGTCATGAATAGAATTAGAGACTGTCTCATCAGGTCTCCTAATAAAGTTAAGATTATGTGGATTCCCAGTCATGTTGGAAACCAAGGCAACGAATATGCTGATACTACCGCCACTCGTTCATTCCGCGCTTGAATCTACAGAAACCAAACTCGACATCATACGCCTAATCAACAGCAAGCTCAGGTCTAAACAACTCTCGGATTGGATCAACTATCATAATCATTACACACAGATTAACCCGGACAGATCTTCTCCAGCTTACCCAACTACTACCTCAAAGGCAATGAACACCATTTTCATTAGAGTACGTCTAGACGGGTCACACAAAGACTACGCATCAACATCTTCTTCAAAGGGCAAATCCTCCAACATGTCCTGTCTGCAGTTTACCCATAGACATAAGACATCTACTAAACCTTGGAAACTGTCCAGAAAATACAACGGCTAATCAAACAGCATGTGTATCAACCCGTGAATTATTAAAAAATCCCACCAATGATAACATTGTTAAAATTAACGACCTACGAGTAGTTACTAGATTCAATATCCCAATTTAAGGTAGGTAGGTATGTGGGTAGACGGGCATAAGCCACGTCTCACTTAGGTCCTTAGGGACCCATTGTGATGCCCAATTGGGGAATAGTGTCCCCTTTTAACCCTTGTCGCACTCATGGTCCTTCGTTGTGCCGGAGTCATCCCGATTTCCCTATGAACCTGTAAGAGGTATATTTGAGATTTCTTGTAAGTCTTGGAAGAAGAATTCTCCCAGTGTCCTATGACGCAACTGACAAAGACTAGGGCAGTGACAGAGGTAGTGAGGAGTATCCTCACGTTCCTCCTCGTCACCACAGCCTCTACAAATGTTGTCGTTGGAGAGTCCCATTTTCATGGTATGGTTTCTAAGATGATTATGGCCAGTGAGAGCTCCAACCACCTTCGTTAGCAACTCTTTGTCGCACTGAAGGATCTTGTCGGTTTTTGCTCGGTCGTATCTGGGCCATAATGCTTTGGTAGTCGCACATGTAGACAGACCGCGCCATCTACTGTTTGCCATTTCAATGATCATTGTATCCACCTTATTCCTCAGCCCTGAGAGTGGCGGTTTAATACCCTGAATTGCTTGTGACGCGTCGGTCACTGACCCTGTTCTGGCAAGTTCATCAGCTATCTCATTGCCGGCTATGTCCCTATGTCCTGGGACCCAGCACAGATTGATCGAGTGCTGTGAGCCAAGAGCCTTTAGATCTTCGCGACAGCCTGCGACTAGCTTGGACTTGACTTCTATTGCGGATATAGCTTTCATGGCCCACTGACTGTCAATGAAAATGGTAATATCAGCTGGTGGTATCGCCATCATTGATATCGTTTTGGCCGCTTCTTTGACCGCCAGGACCTCCGCTTGAAACACACTGCCATAATCAGGGAGTCTGATTGAGCAGTGCAAGTTTAGCTCGTTGGAGAAAATCCCCGCGCCTGTGCCTGCTTCCATCTTTGACCCGTCGGTTTAATTAATAGCTGTAAGCATAATATATTATAAGTTATCATCAAGCCGAGACCTTTGCAGTTGGCGCTTATTATGTTAGCTTACTAATTTTTAATTGTAAGGTAATAAATTATAATAATAATAATAATAAAAGAGGTGAGTCTCTAATTGAATTCATATTATCGTCCAATCTATGAAATTGTAACAGGGGTAGTCATCCGACATTTCATAACAAAACGAGTGTTTAGGATTTAATACCTTAAAGCCTTTAATTTTTTTTGAATTTCAAAATCATTAACCATAATTTCACCCATAACTTCATAGCTATTAACTTACCATAATTTATAATCTTGTATTTGCTTAATCTCTCTCTCGTACTCCCCTATTTGTTTTAACTGCTCATTCGTACTATTCGCTGAAACAAGTGCTGTGTATTATCAATCACTTATATCTTAAATTTTTTCTCTCATTGTAATGGTCAAAGGTGTCGTGTTGTAAACTAACTCTTTTACAACAACAATGTGTGGGTTGTGAGAGTGTGCATTGGTGGAAGAGAACAAATTCTTAGCCCAGGCATTGAAGTTCGCGAAAGCACTCGTTCACTTGGATCTCGACAACGTACAGCACCACACCTTTGGCCAATATCGATAAGTACAATATAATTAATAAAATTTGTATATTGGACCCCTTTTGAATTGGACTGGCCTTCATTTTTTGTTGGTTTCTTTTTTGTCCAAGACATATTGGTCCTTCGTATAGCCGGATTTGTTAGTTTTTTGTTGAGAACTGAACAAAATATCAAATTCGTTGCAAAGATTCTTTCAATTATAGCACGTGGATTATAATTTGTATAAGATCGTTTTGTTGCAATTAAGTGGTTTTTTTCCCCTTGAACCTTTATTTTTGTTTGGGAAAGTATGCTTATTTCGCGTAAAAATTGAATTATTTTAACTTTAATTTTATTTCTCTATGAAATCTTTTGTATAATAATATTTTGTTCCTCTATGAGAAATACGTTGCTTAAATATAACCGCTCGTAAACACAACGTTCTTAGGTTACCGACTCCATAAGACTGACCAAGACTGAGGCTGCATTAAGTGGCTTCCCTTAGACCAAGCGTCTTCGGAGTTGTTTATCCTTTTTAGCATGGGTGGTGTGATGTGGTTTTCGGAGTTAACTCGCAAAACTCGAATGGCGTAATGTTAGTTGCGTTGTTGTTGTTTTTTTCGCAGAGCTTCGATGGCGTGATATTGGTTCCGTTATTTTTAATTCACAGAACTTGGGTGGCGTGATGTTGACTGCGTAGTTCTTGAGTTTGGCTTGGCTTTGTTGTGTTATTCCATAACTTACATAATGAACGTACTTAAACAAAAGCGTGGTAATGCAAAGGCGTGCCTAACACGTGCGGTAGAATTCGTCTCCTCAATCGACTCAACAACAACTTTGGAAATGCTTGAGATTCGCTTGAGTAGAGTTGTGGAAGCATGGGGTGAATTTGCTTCGCTTCATTACGAGTGTCTTAAAGATGTAGAGGAAGATGAAGTACAGGGTTTCAACGACGATTTCGGTGTTTATGAGACGAAATACTTTGAAGCACATTCGGGTTTGAAACATGTCATTCGAACAAAACAAGCGGCGAACCATTCATAGACGGATCTCAATAAATTGATCCTTGAACGAATTGCAAATCAGCAAAGTAACTTTTTGAAAGGTTTAGATTCTATTATTATTATTTTTTATTTTTTTTTTTATAATTTTTTAAATAATTTACGCGCGCAAAAGGGGTTACGAATACCCTTAAGTGTCCGGAATCAAGACACAGCACGGGCCGAAGGTATAGAGGGAGAAAGGGAAAGGAGGTACCTGTGCACATTGGTCTTAAATGTCAGCGGATTGTAATGAGTGGGAAATATTGGGCTGGGAAGAGCATTCCATATTCGTGTGGTGCGGCTAAAAAACGACTCTCTAAACTTAACTGTACGTCCGAAAGCAGGGTGAACTGATGAGCATTCCTGGCGAGTCGTGTATTGCGGGTGAATTCATGGAGGGGAGGAATGCAATTGGCTAACTCACTTGAGCATCGTTTGTTAAAATAGCGATAAAACAATGACAAGGATGAGACATTACGGCCATGTTCGAGCGAGTCTATGGACTTCGCGATATTACTGTCTCCTATTAGTTTTATCGCTCGCTGTTGTATTCTATCAAGTAGGTGCAGGGAGGTCTTAGGAGCACCAGACCAGATATGAGCGTTATACTCAAGCTTGGGGCGAATGAAGGCTTTATAAATTGATGCCAAATCAAAGGGGGTGAAGTATTTCTTGCATCGCTTTAGGAAGCCTAGACATTTCGCAGCATTTTTGGCGACCTCGAATATGTGATCATTCCAACTAAGTGTTGAGTTGATACACATACCGAGGATGGAAAGTTTTCCGGTTTCTTCGATGCAAGTGCCATTCAGGGATAATGGCTGATTATTTTGGGATCGCTTGAGTGACAGTAGACAGCATTGAGTTTTGGAAGCATTAAATTCCACTCTATTGTTTTTACCCCAATTAAATATGCTGTCAAGGTCGGAATTTAATGTGCTTAACATACGCTGCCGCTCCAATTCTACGGCCGAAGGATAGGGTCGTGAGTCTTGGAACGAATATGAAAAGCTGAGAGTACTGTCATCAGCGAAGGAGTGGATTGGATTAGAAGTAGCAGACAGGAGATCATTTATTAAAGGTAAATTAATTTACAATTAATAATAAACTTAAGCACTAGCGACAAAGCCTTTGGCATTAAGTTATTATAAAATCAATATAACAGGCAGGGGAAGCTAGATTTATATGGTATTCACTAAGTTTAGTATTTTTAATAGATTGTACACATTTTTTATATTTTGTTCAGAGGGGTTGGATATTAGATGATAGAGGTTTTTGTTAAATAGGTCGGTACATTTTTTGTTTATAGTTGGACCATCTAGGGTAAGGTGTTTGATGTTTATTATATTATTGGTTTGGCAGAGATGGCAGGTGGATGGATTGTTTTTATTAAGAAGATATTCATGTGTAACTTTTGTGTGCCCAAGCCGGAGTCTGAGGAAACATTCGTTCATGTGACTGTTGTTTTGGTGGAGTATAAAGTTGCAGCAGCCTTCGGGTTAATATTGGAGTAGTGGTGGGCGTACTGATTCCAGGACTCGATTCTTTTACGTTCCCAGTGCAAGTATAACATTTTCTTGAAGTCTTTCTTGGGTGGAAAATATTTTGTTAGTGGTAATTCTGAGCTCGCTCTCTTTGCTGCGAGATCGGCTAACTCATTCCCTTTGATTCCTGTATGTCCTGGTACCCAACAAATTTTCAGTTTTGGTTGTAGTTTTATGATGTTGTCGCGAATCTTATCTATGATGTTGGACCGG
The DNA here is from genome assembly GCA_930367185.1 of Myathropa florea. Taxonomy (NCBI): domain Eukaryota; kingdom Metazoa; phylum Arthropoda; class Insecta; order Diptera; family Syrphidae; genus Myathropa; species Myathropa florea. Next base: position 5,977,268 of record OV884006.1, read on the forward strand.
TGGTTAAGGTTCATGATTGCTGTTTTAGAATATTGCTTGCAACGACGAAAATCCTTATTATTACACCGACGACGAGAATAGCGAAAGAAATAAAGCAATAGAGTAACGTGTAAGAACAAGGAATATGTAATTTTATTTTTATTAGAACTGTTTCGTTCGAGTTTCTTGATTCTTGACGGATCTGGTTCGTTCATACAAAGAAAAAAACGTCCCTTTACCCTTTCGATCGTTTGCTTTATTCAAAAGAAGACCCTCAACTTGCAAATACACTCCTTTTTATACAAAATTCAAATGCTATTCAGCTACTTACATATACGAAATGTCAAAAGGAAGAGTATGACTACATATCAATGACATAAAAAGAAAGGTATGAATATATATTTAACTATAATAATTCAGCATGCTATAATAATAATTCAATGGTTGCATGCTATAATAATAATGGTTTAGAGATTGCGATGATTGTGTTCAGACTCCACATATCTGCCCCAGGATGATATTCAAGAATATCATGAAGATTCATAGATTGGTCCCAAGATTTGTTCCGCATGCGATGGTAGAAAACCTGTAACGAAAAGGAGAAGTACAATTGATTCTACAGTGAATGTTCCTTTGATGAATCTTGCCAATTATTTTCAATGGGCAATGGACATAACTTGACAATAGGCCGCTTAATTATTCCATTTCGTGTCTTAAGCGTAACTACTCGTACCACGTTATCAGCACCAGGATGTATCGATATAATTCGGCCCAATGGCCATTGATTGCAGGGGAATCTTTCATCCTTTACTATGACCATATCGTTGACTTTCAAATCCGATTTGCGTTTCAGCCACTTTGGACGTTTCTGTAGTCTCGATAAATACTCCTTACTCCATTGCCGCCAGAACTGTTGTACCATTTTTTGACCATGAAGCCACCGGTTTATGGGACTGGTATTGTTGATTTCAGATTGTGGCAAAGCGAGCAGGGAATCCCCTATCAAAAAGTGTCCCGGGGTTAACACCATTAGGTCATCGGGGTCACCGGTTAATGGGCATAGTGGCCTAGAATTCAAGCATGACTCAATTTGTGTCAGCACTGTGTAGAGTTCCTCATATGTTAACCTTTGCTCTCCAATTATCCGTTTAAGGTGAAATTTCGTCGACTTGACGCCCGCTTCCCACAATCCTCCAAAGTGGGGCGACGAAGGCGGTATAAAATGCCAACGTACTTGTTGTTGCGCTAACTGCGGATACACCTTGTCTATAAACCGCTGATATGAATATCTGTCCTCTTTAAGTTTTCTATTTGCATCAATAAAGTTGGTCCCACAATCGCTGTATATGTCCTTGCATATACCTCTTCGAGCGATAAAACGTTTTAAAGCACCCACAAAGGCATCTGAGGTCAAATCTCCGACCAATTCTAAATGAATAGCCTTTGTAGCTAAACAGATAAAAAGTGCGATGTAACCCTTCAATGAAGTTCGACCTCTACCCTTCGATGGTAGCACATTGAAAGGCCCCGCGTAGTCGACACCGGTGGAGGAAAATGCTCTTGCCGGTCTAACCCGTTCAGCTGGCAAATCACCCATCAGCTGCGTACACGGCTCTGGTTTGTTCTTATAACAAACAATACAACGATGAATTGCAAAACGTACAACATTACGCCCATTCATAATCCAAAATCGTCTACGGATATGATTTAAGGTAAGTGTCACTCTTCCATGCAAGGTGCTCGTATGACTATTTTTGACAATTAAGCCCGTAATATGGTGTTTCGCAGGTAGGATGAGTGGATGTTTTTGATCCTTTGGAAGAAACGCATGTTTCAACCTGCCACCGAGTCGTATTGTCTTTTCCTCTTTGTCAAAGAACGGATTAAGGGGGCGCAGGTGACTGTTTTCGGGTAATGACTTATCTAAGGATAGGGCATTCCATTCACGAGGAAATGTCTCGCGTTGAACTAAACGTACTACGGAAATCATGGCCGAATTCAATTCATCCGCTGAAAGCCTTCCGCTTGTTTTACAACCCAAACCAGGACGACAGTTTTTCATAAAACGCAGGCAATACGCTACCATTCTTAAAACTTTGGAAAATGATGACCAATTCGTTAGCAGTGCGTTTGGCTCCAAATCCTTGACAAGACTCGAAAATACCTTGACCTTTCTTTTTTCTTCTTCCACCTCGGAACACGTACCATTCAACGTTGATTCGGGCCACTTACTGAATTGCAGCTTGAGAAAGGGTGCACCATGCCACCACAAATCGCAGTTGATTAATTTGGATGCACTTATTCCACGGCTAGAAACATCTGCGGGGTTGTTTTTTGAGGTTACGTGACGCCACTGTTTTGCTGTGGTTTCCTCAGTTATCTTTCTTATCCGGTTCGCGACGAAGGGTTTCCATTTACTTGCATCCCCTCGGATCCAGCTTAAGACGATCGATGAGTCAGTCCACATGAATACATTTGAAATGGGAACGCCGACACATAGGTTTTGCTTGATGATCTTTAACAGTTTTGTACCCAAGACCGCTCCACACAACTCTGCACGAGGTATAGTTAACTTAGGCTTTATTGGGTTAACCTTTGACTTTGCCATCAGCAGATTAACTGTAGCCTCCCCCTCTTCATCCCAAATCCTCAAATAAGCAACTGCTGAATGAGCCGACTGAGATGCATCGCAAAATATGTGCATTTCCGCTGATCTTAAATTACGGCTGCTACCTATCCATCTGGGAATGCGGACCTGTGTAATTGCGGGCAATTCTTCACCAAACTTTTTCCACTGTTTCTCCATCTCCTCCGGTAGTTTAGCGTCCCATCCGATTTTATTTAACCATAATCTTTGTAACATAATTTTCGCCGATACAACTACGGGGTTCAGCCAACCTAAGGGATCAAACAGTCGTGCAATATTTGATAAAATTGACCGTTTAGTTGGAGATTCGATCGTAATTTCAAAATTAATTTTGAATTTGAATTGATCAGAGTTGGGATCCCAATACAGACCTAAAGCCTTAATAGGGTCTGCCGACTTGAACTGCAGCATGCTATGCAGGTAGCGGTGTTCAGAAGGGATGTTATTTAGAAGTAAGGGGTGATTACCAGCCCATTTTCTCAATTCAAAAGATGCACTTCGCAACATGTTGATGATTTGACTCTGCTTCTATAATGCTCCTTCAATGGTATTGGACCCAGACAAGATGTCATCCACATACATCTGTTGACTTATTATTTCCGCTGCCAATGGGAAACGATGTTTCTCATCATTCGCCAACTGTTCCATTGTTCGTATTGCTAAGAACGGAGCAGGTGCCGTTCCAAACATAACTGTCGAACAATAATATTCTTCTATTGGTAATGAAGGGTCATCTCTCCAAAGGATACGTTGGTATTGTGCGTCTTCTTCATGCATATCGATACGTCTAAACATTTTTTGAATATCTGCCATAAAGACGTATCTAAATAGACGCCAATTAGTTAGGATGCTACTTAACTCCTTCTGCAGAGCGGGTCCAGTGGCAAGAACATCATTTAGAGATTTACCATTTGAGGTTTTCATAGACGCATCAAACACGATTCTTAACTTTGTGCTCACTGCTGCTTCCTTTAAGATTGGATGGTGAGGAAGGTAGCAACACGTAAAACGTGATACATTTGTCGATGTCATAATACAATGTTGATCCTCATTGGTCGCAACAGGTTTCATTTGTCCCAAATTTATGTATTCCTTTATTGATTCAATGTATTCTTCTTTCAGAGCCTTGTCCCTTAATAATCGTCTTTCCAAGTGTTCGAATCGCCTTAAAGCTGCAGTCCGTGATCTTCCTATGAACTGTGTAGGCTCAATTTCAGTCCTTATTGGTAATCGCACGCGATATTTTCCAGATTCCAAACGCTCAGTCGTGTCTCTATAAAATTCTTCACACCAATGATCTTCCGATGTTTGTTTTATTGGTTCCACAACTTCCTCCGATTCCCAAAATTTCCTTAACAGATAGTCGATTTCGAAGTTAGTGTATAAAGATGTTAAATTACGTGATGAAGATTGTTCCGCTTTCTTTCCAGAGACGATGTACCCCAGTGTTGTTTTCTGAGCAATTGGCAATCCGTATCCAGCCTTAAGCGTGTCATCCTGGATACACTCGTCGTATATATCACTGCCTAGTAAGACATCGATGGTTTGTGGCTCGAAGTATTTTGGATCCGCTAAAGATATACCATGAAGGTGACTACAATTTGAGGTGTTAATTTTCTTCATAGGCAGAACACCAGCGACCTTTGGTAACACATACGCAGTCACTTGATAATTTATTTTAGGGTCTACCCTGGAACCGATTGATAATTTAACGCTATAGCGACTTGCTGTTATCGTGGATCCGGATAATCCATTAACGCTAATGCTAGCTTTATCCCGATGAAGGCCAAGCAGTTGTACAACTCGTTCGTTTACGAATGATGCCTGGGACCCCTGATCCAGTAAAGCCCTAAACAACTGTACGCCCCCCTCCGATGACCTGATTGTAACGACTGCTGTTGGCAGAAGTACCTCATAGGATGTGATTTCTGAATGTTGATCGTCCTCCCGCTCTTCTTGTATCGCCATGTGTGTTGCTGCTTTAGTTTGGAACGACGAGCTCCCGTTCAAGGTGGATTAAGGTGTGGTGTTTCCTTCCGCATGTCCCGCATGTTCGACGACTACTGCATTTTGTGGAACGGTGATTATACCCCAGGCAGTTAAAACACAGTTTAAATTTCTCCACTGCAGTCCGTCTGTCATTGATGTTCATTTCTAGGAATTGGTTGCATTCCCGAACTAGATGTTCTGCTTTCTCACAAATCGGGCATGTCATCGTTTTGTTGTACACATACATTGCCTTAACTTCCTTCTTCAAACCCGATGTAACTCCCGGCCCTGCCAATTTCCGATGATTTACTGATCTAGCCTTGGAAGAGGTTACCAACATTAAATACTGTTCGTCTAAAAGATCTAACAATTGAGTAAAAGTTGGGATATCTTTTTGTTTCCGAAGAGATTGATCCCATTCACTACGAATATAATTTGGTAACTTCTTAATTAAGTAATAGACGAAAAGTTGATTTTGGCCATCCAGATTGACCCCAAGACCTTTGATAGAATTGAAGCATGCACGACACGTTTGTGTGAAACGTTTTAAAGCACTAGGATCGTCACGTGACACATCTGGTTGCTGATCTAACATATCCACATTTAACCTCTGGTAGTGGAACACACTGCACCGAATTGTTAGTCGTTGGAGGAACAGTCGAATTCTCTGCTTTAGGTTGTGTTTTGGTTGCGAGGGAGTCGCGGATGATGATGACCGCCTCTGTGTACTTGTCCTCAAATTTATCACCTATTTCAGCATCTATATATTTCTGTTTTACTGTTTCGTTTTTTGATTGTCGAACTAGAATACTGTGGTTTGCCCTAAATTCTGCTCTATATGATGCCAAGGAATCGAGGCGCACATGGTGGTATACTATTGTTTTCTTGGCCGTAGATTCTTTTTTAAAATTACGTAAAACCTTTTCTATTGATTCCATCAGCATAAGTTGTTCACTAACAATATCGTCCATTTCCATATTCGCCCAATAATGTTTATTCTAACTACTCAATAGGAACAATTCACATGCAGAATTCAATTGCACTTACCTCGTGGTTACTAGGTTATGTACAGGTGTAGTCCCTCGCTCGATGGGTTGCAGCGTTGAATATCTCGTGGTTAACAGGTTATGTACAGGTGTAGTTCCCTCGCTCGATGAGTTGCAGCGTTGAATATCCTGAATATTTAAATCGTTTAAACTTCCTGTGATGATTTGCTTCCACTTTGTATATTCGCTCCAGATCCTCACAGGAGGCAACAATGTTTCGTTCGAGTTCTTGATTCTTGACGGATCTGGTTCGTTCATACAAGGAAAAAACGTCCCTTTACCCTTTCGATCGTTTGCTTTATTCAAAAAAGACTTCCAACTTGCAAATACACTCTTTTTATACAAAATTCAAATGCTATTCAGCTACTTACATATACGAAATGTCAAAAGGAAGAGTATGACTACATATCAATGACATAAAAAGAAAGGTATGAATATATATTTAGCTATAATAATTCAGCATGCTATAATAATAATTCAATGGTTGCATGCTATAATAATAATGGTTTAGAGATTGCGATGATTGCGTTCAGACTCCACACATACCTAACATAATTGAAAGCTACGTAATAAGATCATCTAAATGAATTCATTGCTTGCCAGTTGTCGCATATATGCTTCGGTTCGTATCTAACGCTCGTTCGACCGTAAATAAGCGCCCTCGGAACAATAACACCTTGTCATCTAGTGAACTATTCGAGGCTAAGTTGGTTATTATCAAAATCACTCAAATGTCTATGTTTTCGTCGGTAATCGGCACATTACAGAAAGGAAATCAACTGCCTAGAAGAGACAAGCTTTCAACTCTTTATCCGTTTCTTGATTCGCGCGGTATTCTTCGTGTTGGTGGTCGCATTCACGATTCAGAACTTTCGTATAATGCTAAACATCCCATTATACTTTGTAAACCTCATCCCATTTCGAACTTAATCGTAAATTACTACCATAGACATTACTTGCACGCCGGAGTAACACTTATGTTCGCGGCGATAAAACAAACCTTTTACATTCTCCATTGCCGAAATCCACTACGTAAAATAGTGCATCAATGTATTCATTGTTTAGGGCAACGAAAGTTTACATCTTCTCAATTAATGGGAGATCTTCCGCGAGAACGTGTCCGGTTTCAACGCCCTTTTAATAAGGTGGGATGCGATTATGCTGGCCCTATCAGTCTACGGCTTTCGCGCGGAAGAAATCCAAAGTTCGTCAAAGCATATATCGCGCTTTTCGTTTGCCTCGACCTCGAACGCCTTTTTATTGGCACTAGATCGATTCTGTGCGCGCCGAGGGAAACCTTCGCAAATTTGGAGCGACAATGGCACCAATTTTCATGGTGCGAGACGTGTTCTCAACGAAATGTACGAAATTCTTCTCAGTCAACAGCATCAAATTATAGTCATCGATCAACTCTCCAAAGACAACATAGATTGGAAGTTTATGCCTCCCTCAGTACCCCACTTTGGAGGATTGTAGGAGGCAGGCGTAAAGTCTGTAAAACAACATTTAAAAAGGACTATCGGCGACACGGTGTTGACGTACGAAGAGATGTCTACACTGTTGGCGAAGATTGAGGCAATTCTAAATTCACGTCCACTGTGGGCTACCTCCGATACAGAGCCTAGTGCTCTAACCCCTTCCCATTTCATGATTGGCGAGCCTCTTGCATCTATTCCGCATCCTGATTCTCAAACACTCAGTACTCGTATGTTCTGGTGTGTGTGTGTTTGTGTTGGAATTCAGTGTTTCGTATTGTTTTATTTAATTTATTCAGTGTGTTTTGATAATAATTTTATTATGTAGGGTGGTTTGATTAGTTGTTTAATCGCTTTAATTTGCGTTTGCTTTCTTGAGCTTGGGTATGTGTACATATGTGTATGTGTTTCGCAACATTTTGGATTGGCAGTGTTTTGCTTGAGTGATTTGTGTTGTTTGCACTCTTGTGTGAGTTGCATCTGATAGATGATTGTAATGTGATCTGTAAAATTATGTGTTGAACTAAGTGTGTTATGAACGAGTGAACTGTATGATATTATTATTTTTTTGTATGGCTGATATGTGAATGCTACAGAACGCGCATTGTTTATGAGAGTGTATAGGTATTTGTGTGTTGGGTGGATGTTGTTTATGATTTTGTTGCAAGATTTATGATTTCTGCATTTTGGAATGGGATTTTGTGTGCGGACAGTATTGTGCAAAGTTAGAGTTAGCGAATGAAAAAAAGCGAAAAAAACGAGGATTTAAATTCGAGGTATTTTATTCGTGTTGCCTGCTGCCTGGTTGTGCTCGAAATGGACGAGAATAGGAATTTTCAGACAGAGATTAGCCTAAGCGTTATACAAGAATTAGCACAGATGTAAGTGTTATACAATGATTAAATGTTCTTCTAAGCGTTATACAGCGATTAAAGTAATAGATTTTTGAGTTCAGAGGATAAGCAATGGATTACATCAATTTAAATTTAAATTCACAATTTATGGAATTAAATTCAATTATTTTAATTCATGATTCATGATTAATTATGAATTTATCGAATATTCCTAAACAGTTAGCGTGTTGAGTTTTACATGTTTTCGTGACAATTTGGGTATTATTAGAGGGTGTAGTTCGTACTAGATCACTAGTTTCGTTGCGAGTTATCTTTGACTGGTAGTGGGCAGAGTTTTGTTATTGGTCGCCGGAATTCGCCTTGTTGAGTTTTTACCTTAACGACTCGTACTAGTGCATCCGCTCCAGGGTAGATTTCACGGATGCGGCCTCAACTCCATTTAGAAATTCCACTTTTGTGCCCTGAGGTGCTCGTGATTTCGTCCCAGTCCTGACTGGCATTTTTCCATAAGTGTCGAAGTTCTGCATCAGCTCCAACAAAGTTCGTACCACAATCGCTGTATATTTGAGCAGGAACTCCCCGTTGTGACACGAACCGACGATATGGATGGTATGGTTAGGTCGCTAACCGCCTCGAGGTGTATGGCTTTGGTGGCCAAGCATATGAATAGGGCCAGGTACCCTTTATGGCACTTAGCTCCACGACCTTTCCATGAACGGATGGTTATAGGCCCTGCGTAGTCGACCCCTGTGTGAGCGAAAGGCTTTGACACCGTAACTCGTGCGGTTGGCAGTCCTCCCATTAATTGTTGAGCGGTCTTTTTGCGGAAGTGGTACAGCTATTAATATTTTTTTTCGCCACTCTCTTTAGCTGAAAGATCCAATACCTTTGCCTTAAGTGTGTCATCATTACCTGAATACCTCTATGTAGTGTCACAAAATGTGTTTGTCGGATTAGTAAAGTTGTAATTTTGTGTTTTTGTGTTTTGGGTCAAATATGATAGGGTGCTGTTGGTCATAGGGTATGTTGGCATGCCTAAGTCTTCCGCCCACACAAATGATTTCAGTTCCATCCACAAAGGGATGTAAAGATGTCATACCTCTTCCCTTAGTGATGCCTTCTTGAAACTTCTTGAGTGTTATCATCCACTGGTTCGTCCCATGTCAGCTTCTTAACCCATAGCTGCTGAAGGAACAAAATGTTTCCTTGATTATACAGGGAGAGATCCATCCCATCGGATCAAAGAGCCTGGCTATGGTTGACAATATTGATCTCTTCGTTGCCTGAGGGTGATTAGGTGGAATGTAGCTGTATAAAAAGTTATCTTCCTGGGGTAGCCAATGTATCCCTAACGTCTTCAGTTGGCTTGACCCTTCCAAAGTGGATTAAACTTAGTCTCCCGGTCCTGTAGGGGTACATCGAGCATCAACGCATCGTTATAAGATCGCCACTTGCGTAATATAATGCCGGCAGTTTTTATTTCCTCGATTTTCTTGTTGGCTTCTTGTTTTGTATCGGCTCCAGAGATCAGGTCGTCTACGTACATTTCTTCTCGTATCATCTTCGTTGCTCTTGGATACTGAAGACGGACTTCTTCTGCCAACCAGTTGAGCGTGCGAATCGCTAAATAAGGAGCAGCAGCTGTTCCGAATGTTACGTTTTTGAGTCGATATGTTTTTAAAACTTCGGACGGATCTTTGCGCTAAAGCATTAATTGGTAGATGGAGTCCTTTTCATTTACCCAGATCTGACGATACATCTTTTCGATGTCTTTTTTTTTTTAGAAATATTTTTTTTATTGAACCATGTGTTTCTTATTACTAACAGATATTGAAAATACTTAATATATCTTAACCTATTGCCTTACATCTAACATGACCTAACATTTTTCTGGATGTTTTATTTATTTTTTATATTTTATGTGATTTAACATTTACTTGTGCTGTTGGCAGGAAAAGGTTCAGAAAATCTGCTAAATTATTATTAATTAAATTTTACGACTTATACTACCTTATACATAACTTAACCTAATTTAAACTACATATACAATTATTCTTTTAGTGTTGGAGGGAGATGTTAGAATTTAAGTTCCTTTTCGTGGTATTGACTGTTGTCGTATTTGTAGGTGTTACCCGTTTGTGTATTGTGGTATATCATGTTGTTGAGTTGGTCCACTATTTTATGTGTGTCGAAGAGGTGTCTGATGTGGCTGGTATTTAAAAAGTGGTCGCTTGGATCCGGGAGTGCTGTGGCCACTTCTGCTGTCAGGCTGTTCGGAAGATTTTTGATGAAGTTCGTTGTTAGTTGAAAGATACGTCTGTCGATTCTCTCTATCTGGGTGCTGTTGTACAATGTGGAGGTCCTTATGTACTTGAAGGAGTTTGGGATGCGATGGAGGTTGCTGATGGTCCTGAAACATCTCGTTTCGAAAAGTCGAAGCTTTTCCATTTGTGGTGGTGTGATGTGGAACCATATTGGGCATGCATATGTAAGTGACGGCATGATGATCTGCTTGTATAGTATTTGTTTTATCTTGGTGGATAGGGTGTTCGGCTTCCACATGACCTGGCAGTAGCTGTATTGGATTTTGGCCTTTTCGATGCGGTCGCGAATATGTTTCCCAAAGGAGAAGTCTCTGGTGAAGGTTACTCCCAGGTATTTCATAGTTTGCTGTGGCCGTAGGTGTTCATTGTTAAAGACGATCCGTATCTTAGTGTGGTGTTTTATTGTATTCCTTGTACATCGGTTATTAGGACCTTTGATGACGAGTACTTGCGTTTTCCTCTCGTTCGGTCGTATTTTCCATTTGTTGAGATAGTTGGATAGAGTCGCCAGGTACCTGTTGATGAGGTTCACACTATGAAGGATAAATGCTGTGTGTGAGTATATGAGGGTGTTGTCAGCATAGGTGATGATTTTTACTCCTGGGGTGGATAATTGGGGGACGTCAGCTGTAAATAAAAGATATAAAATGGGGCCCAGGATGGATCCTTGTGGGACTCCAGCTGAGATTAGGAAGGGTGGGGATTTTGTGAAGTTGACATTGACCACGAATTTTCTGTTTGTGAGGTAGGATTGGATAAGGAAGCAGGTAGTTAGGTCTATGTTATGGATGTGGTAGGTAAAGTAGACCGGCAACCCAGACGCAGTCGAAAGCTTTAGAAATGTCGAGGGATGTACAGACAGTGGGGTGTTTTATATTGAGGTTCGTTGCTACGTCCTGTGTTAGTTTCACTAGGGCATGGCAAGTGGAGTGTTGTGGCTTGAAGCCGAATTGGAATTCCGGAGTAAGGTGGTTTTCAGTTGCATGTTCTCTTAGTTTGTTTAGAATTTTGCATTCTAGGAGTTTGCTTATTGTGTTTGGAAGCGAAATTGGCCTGTAACTGGCGGGATTATGTGATACGCCCGGTTTCTTTACTGGCACTAGTATGGCCGCTTTCCAGGGCGAGGGAAAATGTGAAGTGTTGATGATTTGATTGAGAAGGGTGACTATTGAGACGAGGTTCGTAGGGAGGAGCTTCTTATACAGAATATTCGGAATGTTGTCCGTTGGAGTCCAAGAGGTAGTTTATTCTGTGATGACTCTTTCGGCTTGTAAGTCTATTTATGTTCCGAAAGAGTGTTCTGTCGGGTTTCAGATTCTGGAGTGTGGATGTGTAGTTTTTATAAACAAATGCTTTCAATTGTTCGTTTATAAGAATAGTAATTAGGTTTATTTGGGATTTAACGATGGGACAGTCATTTCTGAAGAGTCTGCGTCTGAGTGTTTTTTTTGTCCCTTATTAGATTAAGGAGGATATTTGGAAGACGTTTGTTAAGCTCTCTGTATGGATTGAGGGTGAGAGTATTTTCTAAGAGGGACGATTTGAAGATATCTTCCAGTCTGGTGGTGGCTTGGTCAATGTCATCAGATAAGATATTTCTGTCATCAGGTATGCTGAAGGTGGATAGTTTAGCAGAAACATTTCTGTTCACTTTTCTCCATTTCGTTTTTTCGAAGTTTAGAACTGAAGGGGTTGATGTGACTGTTCCAAGTTGAGATATATCAACTGTGAGGTGAACAGAGGCGTGATCGGAAGGAAAGAAGTGGGATGTTGAGGGGGGTTCGGTTGCATTTAGGTTCTGTGATCTAGTGTAGAAATCTAGTGTAGAACTTTTTGTTCTGGTGACATGTGTTGGGGAAATGGGGGCTTCTGCGACAAGGGGTGAATGTTGTAGACAGTTTGCTAGCTGACTTCCCGAATGATTATTTGTGACATCGTGAAATGTCTGGTATCTGACGTTCCAGTCTTCGCCAACGATGAGCTGGGGAGATATTGACTGTCTGACTATTTTCTCTAAATCTGAGACGGGGAAGTTATAGCTGGATTTATTATAGATGAATATTAATATTAGATTTCTGCTTAGAGAGGAAGTAAGTCGGATAGCAGTATACTCGAGGTGAGCAATATTATCGAATTGGATCGTTGTAGACTTGTACTTTTTATGTATCACTGTTGCGGTTCCGACACCTGATCCCCTATGACGGGGGGTGGATATACAGTTGTAATTAGGATGTCTAATTATTGTATTGGCTTGAAAACGGGTTTCACTTAGAAATACTATATCAGGGGTGAATTGCTCGAGGAATAGCTTGAAGTTGTCTTTTTTGTGTCTATTATTGAGCGTTTGGCAGTTTAATGCAATGATTTTCAAATTATTCATTTTGATTTTTTAAGACGAAGTTAGTAATCAGTGACAATATTTGACACTTTTTCACCATAGGGGAACTGTTGGATATTTTCGGAAGGAGTGCTTGCAGCTGCTTTGCATATTCCTCAAAATCGATATCTAGAGGGTCATGACTTTGTGGGATTGTTTTGGTGGGGTTGTGAACTTTATTACCTTTAGTGATTGCGGCATATGTCATCTGCGGCTTCACACTACGTACTGCTGGTGATGGTCCCTTCACTGTGCTGGCATAGCTGGGCTTGTTTTTCCGCGGGCACAGTGAGTAGTTCGCTGGGTGAGGTCCACCGCAGTTACAGCACGTGACTGTTACTGTTTTCGTTGTGGTTTTCCCGTCCGGAGTGGTGATCTCGATCGTCTCTGGGCTTTGATCCACATGCTTGACTCGGCATTCTCCTCGATTATGTGTCTCGGCGCATTTGATGCACAGAGGTTTAAGATGGCAGCCATTTGTCCGGGTTGTTGGCAGTTGTTGCAGTGGACAGTAGTTGTCCGCTTATTTGGAGCCTCCACTCGGATTATTTGGGTGAATAACACCTTAATATTTTTTAGTTGCTCTGCGTCTTATTCTGGTCCTAACTGCACCATCCTCAGCGTTAGGATGTTGTTGATTCGCATGCATGGCGTTTGGAAGTAGTCCACCTTCACTATTTTTAATGAAGGTGCGATTACTTCTAGTCCTTCTTTCACTTCGTTGTTTGTCCATTCCGGGGAGATGTAACGTATGATGATTGGGGGTGGGTTCTTCAATTGTGTTTTAGATGCGCTCTTTTTTGTAGTTTTTGGTTTTGGTCTCTCCATGGGCAGTTGGACCGAATTAGTCACTTTTGTTTGTGATGTTCGTGGTTTTGGATCTGTTGGTTTTCTGACGGCTATCGGCTTTCCTTCGTACGACAGTTTGGCACTTAGCCTGTAGCTTGTTTCTTCGTCAGACGAAGAGCTTTCATGGGAGTCATTCTCCATGGTATCTGAGTCACTGCTTGCCACTGAGTTGGCATAAATACGTTTTTTTAGGGACGCGATTTCCACGTCCTTTTCGCTGAGTTTGTTGGTCAGTTCACTCAACTTTTTATTAAGTTCTATTATAGTGTATTTGTACAACCTCCACCCAAAATGTTCTTTGTAGAGTAAGTCCAACCATCAGTGTGTCATTTAGTGATTTCCCGTCCGAAGTTTTAAACGAAGCGTCGAAAACCATTCTCAATTTGGTTGAAGAACTGCTCTCCTTTCTGACTGCGTGAAGTGGCATGAAATAATGCGATATGCTCTCTAAACTGTTCTCGTCCTCAACTAGACTCATATGCTTCAACTGAACGTACTAATCCATGCATGCGACATAATCCTTTTTAAACTGCAAGTCTTTAAGCAAACGTCCTTCTAACTGCCTGTATCTTTGCAGAGCACCTTCTCTTGAACGGCCAAGTATGGGACGGACATGCCCCTTGAAAGGAAGGGCGACTTCATATCCTTCATCTGAAGTACCCTTAACGTTATTTAAAAAGTGTTCTTCACATGCGAGATTCTCAGGGATTTCTATTCTTACAAATGATATTTCCTCCGGCTCCCAGAATTTCTGCATGCTGACATCGAGGTTGGAAGTCAGATGCAAACTTTTAACAGGTTCGGACGAGAACGGAATGCGTCCAAACAGAATCTACCCCAATTCAGTCTTTTGGGCCACGGGTAAGTTGAAATCATCAGGTCGGATAAGTTCAGGCAAAAGTATGTCGGCTAACACTTCGCTGCCCAGCAACAAATTAACTTTGGCTGGCTTAAAAAAGGAGGGGTCGGCTAAGCTCAAGCCCTCGAGATGTTTCCAACTCTCGAACGGGATACTCCGGGCCGAGATATGGCCAGACAGCGACTTGTATACAAGAGCTTGTATTGAGGTTTTGAAGGCTGAGTGATGAGAACTAATCGTTATGTCTTTTTTACATGCGCCACTGCTGATCAAACCTAACCCAGTAACTTCGACGTAAGTTGATTTGTGCTTCGATTGTAAAAGTTGCAACCCTGACTCAGTGATAAAGAAAGCTTCTGAACCAGAATCCAATAATGCTCGAAGGGAAACAATCCTTCCTGATGATCCATGTACCTTCATGATGGCTGTGGCTTACATAATTCGGGTAGACGCCTGTGGCATGGAGTGGTATGTGTTGATGGATTTACTGCAATGAGGTGTTTCGTTATCCGACCGATGAGTGTTCGAAGAGTTTCCTTGCGTTTTCGACGACTGCTCTACATAAGAAGGCTTGAAACTCGGAGCATTGGGATTTTCTGCTGAGGTAAGTGAGTTATTGTTGACCATTCTTGCTTGGGACATGACTTGACTATTGTTTGAATTGTTGCAGGAACGAGGATAGGACTGATGATCACCATATGGGCCGTTGAGTGGTGGTGAATTGTGCAGCAGCGTTTGGTGTGGCTGCTGACAATAGTGACATCGGTGTGAACTTGGACAACTATTAACTAAATGACTGTATGCAAGACAGTTCCTACACAACCCCAGTCTACCAATACATTGAGAACGATCGTGGATGCTCATCTTCAAAAAACGATTGCACTTTCGAATGGAATGAGCGGCTTTGTTGCACAATTTGCAGTTGTAACTGGATGTAGTGGCTTGAGAGTGGAAAGAATTACGCTGCGCGATTTTCTTCACTGGCTCTGCTGATGGTTTACCTTGTTGATAGCTCAACGCTTCCAGCGTACGGAACTTAGTTTCAAGAAACTGCTTAAATTCGGTAAATGTTGGCAGTTCCTTTGTGTTGTGTTTTGAACCCAGTTGTTCCTCCCACAGTTTTTGCGTCTTTGAAGGTAATTTGTGTAATAACACGTATACCAATATCGCATCCCAGTGTTGAACCGGCACCTGCAGACTATCCAAGCTATGCACGACTTCCGTAGAGGTGTATGTATTTGTATGTATGCATTTATTTATTTCTCTTAAATTACTTATAAATATATTATAAAATCAAATCCATATAAAAATTCAGTATGTTAAAAATTACAAAGTAAAATAAGAAAAGATCTGGTGGCATTCGATATTTTATACTGAGTGAGTTCAAATAGTGTTGAATGCCACATCAAAAGGAGCAATACAATAAGATGGGGTGGGGTGTTGAACAAAAAATAGAGAAAAGAAAAAACAATTTTCAGCAATTTAATCATTTAACATCAATTTGACATCATTGTCATTTGACATCAGTTTGTTCTCACTTCATAAAGGATGCAAAAAAAATGTTATCTAATTCATACACTAATATCAAGAGTTGAAACAAAAGTTAGATCTATTAGAAAAATATTAGAAGTAAGAGAGTCTAAACTATAGTAATCTTGAGTAAACAGCCAATTTTTTACGCGCTTTAGAAAACATTTGGACATGTGGGCACGATTACAAACAACTGAATAAGAATTCTTATAAGCGGTGGTTCGATAGCTTGGCACTTGTAACATATTAAGCGAGTTATTACGTAGGTTATAGTTTGAGATTATACGAACGTTTCGAAAAGTTTCTAAAAAAAATGCTTTTAGAACCTTAAAACAGTGTAAGTGACGAACAGGAAGAATACCTAATTGACAAAACAAAGGAAAACTAGGATACCTATAGTCTGGTGCTTACGACAAATCTTTCGGACAACATTCTTTTGCAAGACTAGCAATGGCTGAACTTTGTTTTGGTAGCCACCTCCCCAAAAATGTATACCGTATTGAAGCTTGGAATTAAAAATTCCATAATAAATTGTAGTTAGGAGCTTAGTCGAACATATATTACGGAGGTAATAGAAATGCCTAAGTGTGGAGATAAGGTACTTCTTCAATGCAGTAGCGTGGGATGAACATTTCATATTAGAGTCAAGTAAGAGTCCAAGGTACATAAATTCATCTACATTCTCTATCAAAAAACAATCATCACTACAATTTTCACTAGTACAAAATAATTGACACTGGTTGCACATTTACATTGATACAATTTAAATTTTTTGCAATTCGGTGCATGAATACTGGGCGGAGATAAATTAAAGAACATTAATTTCGTCTTAGGACTGATTACAAGTTTGTGTTCAGCGAACCATTGTCTTAGAGTATGTACATCGCAATTTAAGTCAGCATAGAGATCTAAAGGACTGTTGACGCCATACGACAACCCAACTAACAACTCTTTTATTGTTTCGGCTCGCTCTTGAGTTACAGACTGGTGATTGAAGAGACATTTCAATTGAGTGTTAACCAGAAATCGTGTGTGATCACATCTGTCCTGTAAAATAGCCCACGCCTTTGCATAATTGCCGTTAGCAATTGGTAAGTGTGACAAGATTCTGTCGGCTTCACCTGACAAACAAGTCTTGAGATAATGCATCTTTTGAATTTCAGTTAAAGATGTGTTATTATGGACCAGATAAACAAATAAATCTCAAAAACCCCTCCAAGCCTCATAACTACAAGAAAAACAAGGCACCGGAATTTTTTGCAGACATATATCCGCATTGTGTAATGCTAGTTTGGTGTTTGATGTGGTTTCAGCAGCATCGTCTTGCTTTCCCTTTGTCTTATCCATTGCGTACATAAGACTAGCTCTATGTTCGAAGAATAATTCACGAAATTCTTCGAAAACACGTTCTATTTCCGAATATTTGTCTTCCTCACCATCCGATAAACTACCTACACACTCTTCATAAAATTTGTCCGCTGATTCCATTGATTTTTCTAGCATTAACAAACGTCCTGACAAATAATTTGCAGTTCTTTTACTGTACCCAATTTTTGCGAAATTAGAGACATCTCTTTGCAGTTGGGTAAGCACTCTACTTAGTTTATTAGAATTCATTATCGTTTATAACTTATGCACACTCTATTACAGATGAATTACCAAATCTGTAGACAAGTTGGTAAGACAAACTAGTGCAAGTAAATGTACTCACGTGCAAATCCAAATGCAGACGTACGCACCAAAACCTCAAGCAGCTTGTTGTACAGGAAGTTGCAAGTGACAGTTGCAAACTCAAATCCCTTGAACTTTGTTTACATGAGCCAGAGAATCCAATACAACAATCTCACACTTTCCTTTGGTAATTTTTATGTCACTCTCTCATACAATGGACATGTAAACAGGCGCTTGTGCTTGTGACAGCACACGAACACAAACAAATCATATGTGCAAATTATTTTTGCAATCGGCATTTTCATGTACACATTTTACAAGGATTTTCATGAGCTTTTTATTTGTGATTATCTCCAGGATACATTCAAATCTCTTTAGAATTATATTTACAATACAACAGTCTGAATAAAATTTCTTCACGACGAAATTCGCTCGGCAAATCGCCAAGAGTCGATCAAAATCGACAATCACAATACCAAACCTAATCGACTATCGACAATTGTCGATCGACGATCGCAATAGGGGCCATAGATCGATGGTTAAAAATGTAATAAGAATTATACATATAACGCGATAGTTGTAGATCCGGTTCGAAGAGACCAAAAATGTTCGGGTTTTGAACAAAAAAAGGTTTATTGAAACAAAGAAAAAGATGTAAATCGAAACTGTAAGAATTCGGGTTGAATAAAACAACACTGTTTTCGTTTACGTTATAAAAAAGAATCACTGCTTTATTAATTTGCTGTTGTTTTTATATCTTTTTGACATTTACATTATTTATGACATTTTCATGGGGCGTTGTTGGGTGCTTAATTATGTTTGTTTTGTGGATTTACGAATCGCTCCTGTCGCGATTCGAACATTGTCCAAAATAAAGGAAAACCCGAAGTTTTCAGGTACCACCAAATCGTATTGGTGCCTGTATATATCGCCTGTATTGGCGGGAACTCCTCTTCCTCGGTGAGGGTTGCGTCCTCATCCTCAGATGACTCGTCCTCTGTCGAGTCGCTGGAGACTTCACTGACGTGGTCAGACTCCATCCCCTCTGTGAGTTCATATAGCTCAGTGCAATTGCCGAGCTATTTTTGAATTGCAGCCGCAAACTCTGGACCGTAAATGGTAACGTTCCGTTTGCAGCTGGCGACAAGCTCCTCGTACAACTTCCGTACTCTGGCTTTTACTGGCTCCTTCTTGCCCATGGCCCATGGCAAGGTCGGAGATATTCCTTCTTCCGGTTGTTGTAAGTTGTTGATTTAACTGTAAGTAGAAAATTGTGTGGGTATAGAAAAATTTCCGTTTGGTAATTTGGATTTCTTCGAAAAACCGAACATGGGTAATTATAATTTAAAAAGGTATAATATCACAGTACTCGCTAAAGAAACGACCGCTCTTCATGACTGTCAGGCACAGACTGAGAAATTAGGAAACATGTACATAGATCCACTTCAAGCATAAGCCTTTAATTTCTCATTCACTTCATCCGGGAATGCAGTAATAAAGTAATAAAATAAAAATGGAAATTTGATCAGGATTAGGATTAGGATAATATACATTATTTTACTTTGTTTCAATCTTAGGTCAACATAATATAGTTCAATTTAATACAATATAATATAAAATAATTATAATTTAAATGAGCAATGGCGTTGCCGTCTGCCTGATTGACGCGTTAATATTTTCATAAAAATTACTCATTTCTTTTTTTTTCTAAATTAAAGCCATGACATATGTTTATATGTATTCCGTTAAAATATTATTTCTATATGAGGATGCTGTCTCAATAAATGTATAGAGAGCAACCCAATTATTTCCATTTAGGATGTTTTTCGTTTGTTGCATTGTTTGTGATAACTTTCCGAAGTGAATAAGACTTATTGGTTTGGAAATTGGACATATTGCCAGGAAGTGGAATGTGTCTTCTTTCATTCTCAGGTTGCATATTGTACAAAGGTTTGATGATGTTTTTCTAAACGGCGAACCATTTACATTCAACATATCACACCTTGCTCTACAAATTAAAGATTGCATGCAGTCATTAAAATAGTTTTTGTTATTTAAACCGTAATTAAGTACGGGGTATATTAGCCTGTTTATTGAAGATGTTGCTTGGAGTTCGATTTCATTTCTATGATGAATGTTGGTCGCCTCTAAAACCTTGTATAGTTGTTGAGATTGGTGTTACATTTTCCTGCTAGTGCTATCCAATCCCTAATCCACTCTACTCTATTATTGAAAGTATATTTCGTGAGTCTGTGCGGAAGCCTATGAGCTGGGTATTTGAGCACTTTAAGCACATAATCGAAATCTAATTTTAGGGTGAAATGAAAGAGGCTTGGCAGTCATGTCTCGAAACTAAGCACGTAATTTGGGGTGGTTAAGGGGAGGCGAAATAATTTTCTAAAGAAAAATCGAAGAAGTTTTTCAACTTTCCAGGAAGCATTAATGAGACTATTGGTAGAGGCTTGTTTTTTTCCGAGGTGTAGATTGAAATTCATGTTCGGTGTTAACAAAACTCCTAGATATTTATATTGGGCAACTTTCAATCTCTTCAGCGTCAAAAACCATTTTTCATTTTCTTCCAATTTAGTTTGCCTACTGCGAACTATCATATTTTTTGATTTATCAAGATTAACTTTCAGGTGACGATGGCTGGATGTTGTAGGAATCGGGTAGGCACTGATTGGCGTCAACCTGGCGATGCCCAGTGTTGTAACTTTTCCTATACATCAATTGTGCTTATTTTACCTCCAAGTGGTAGCCATCGGGTACTGGTTGTAGTTCACCCGAACTCAACCTGCTAAACTTATAAGTGCGACCTCTTGTCCTAGGGGTAAAAAAAAAAGGAACTGGTCCTCCAGGTTGGGGGTTGTGCCGTCGGGGTAACTGCCCGGCCACACCAAAAAAAATCAAGTTACGAAGCAGCAACAAGCCTCGGAAACGGACGGAATTACTGATGACGAACCCCGCAAACGAATTAAGGACAACGATCTTCGGATCTGCACGTGGAATGTAAGGTCCCTTTATAGGCCACGTGCAGCCGAACAATTAGCGGAAGCCCTGGACTGCTACAAAGCAGACATCACCGCCATCCAAGAAGTGCGATGGGATGGGCCGGGCAAAAAGAGGATGACAAACTGTGACATTTACTACGGTGACTGCTACAGGCAGCAAAAGCAGCGCTTGTTTGGATGTGGATTCGTCGTTAGGGATAGACTTAGGCAAGAAGTCTTATCGTTCAGATGTGTGAACGAACGCCTTGCGACAATTCGCATCAAGGCTAAATTCGCCAATATAAGCCTAATATGCGCACATGCCCCCACAGAGGAGAAAGACGACGACACCAAAGACAGTTTCTATGAGCTCTTGGACAAGACATACGAGCAGTGCCCTAGCTATGACATTAAAATTGTCATAGGCGATTTTAATGCAAAGCTGGGAAGAGAGAGTGTCTTTGGTAGTACGGTCGGGAAGCACAGCCTACACGACACCACCTCCGATAACGGATTTAGGCTGATCGACTTTGCTGCGGGGCGAAATATTGTAGTAGCCAGTACACGGTTCCCACACCTCAATATTCACAAAGGAACATGGAGATCTCCTGATCAATCAACCGTCAACCAGATTGATCACATTGCGATCGACGCAAGGCACTCCTCCAGTATTATGGATGTCCGAACGTTTCGAGAAGCCAACATCGACTCGGACCACTACCTTGTTGTAGCCAAGGTAAGGCTGCGGATATCCCGAACACCGCCAAGACAAGAAAATACTGTGAGGAAGTTCGACGTCGGAAGGCTACAATCGCAAGAGATCGCCAAATCCTTTTCCGATCGAGTCTCCCTTTATCTCAGAAGAAGTTCTTTGCCGCCGACACCAAGTATTGAAGACCAGTGGCAACATTGCCAAAAAGCTATCAGAGATGCCGCCTTTGATGTGCTGGGTTTCACTCGGCCACCACAACGAAACCCCTGGTTTGACGACGAGTGTCGGCAGGCGAATGCAGCTAAGCAAGAGGCCTACAAAGCGGCACTGCAAAGAAGGACAAGAGCTGCTCGCGAGCTCTACGAGCAGAAAAGGAGAGACGAACACCGGCTTCTCAGGAGGAAAAAGAAGGAGCATGAGAAGCGCGCGATCGGTGGAATAGAGAGTTACTACTGCAGGAATGAGGTAAGGAAGTTTTACCAAAGGGTAAAGTCAACCTGTCAGGGTTATAAAGCCCGAACCGAAGCCTGCAAGGACGATCAAGGGAACATCGTAGTAGAACCACAGTCGATGCTGAGGATATGGAAGAACCACTTCTGCAGACTGTATAACGGCGATGAAGAACCGAATTCCGCTGTCAGGCAGATTGAACCATTCAACCCGAATGAAAGGGACGACGTAGATCAACAATTCCGTCCCCCCGATCTGGACGAAGTGAAGATAGCCATATCTAAACTAAAGTCCAACAAAGCTGCTGGAGCTGACGGCCTAGCGGCTGAGCTCTTCAAAGCAGCAGGCGATGACTTGGTAAGGAGCATGCACCAACTCATCTGTAAAATATGGTCGGAAGAAAGCATGCCCGATGAATGGAACCTCAGCATTGTTTGCCCGATCCACAAAAAAGGAGACCCTCTAAACTGCGCCAACTATAGAGGCATCAGTCTTCTAAATATCGCTTATAAGATCCTATCTGCCGTGTTGTGTGAACGCCTAAAGCCATTCGTCAACAACCTGGTCGGTCCATACCAGTGTGGCTTTAGGCCTGGAAAATCCACCATCGACCAAATATTCACGCTGCGGCAGATCTTGGAAAAAACCCAGGAACAACAAATCGATACCCACCACCTTTTCATCGATTTTAAGGCCGCGTATGACAGCATCTATAGAGACGAGCTATACAGAGCAATGTCTAGTTTTGGCATCCCTACCAAACTCGTCCGTTTGTGTAGGATGACGATGGAGAATGCACGCTGCTCCATCAAGGTCGGTAAAGACCTAACCGAGACCTTTGATGTCAAAAAAGGATTCAGACAAGGCGACGCGCTGTCATGCGACTTCTTCAACATCATACTTGAAAGAATTGTGCAAAACTCGCACGCCAACACCAGAGGCACAATCTTTCAGAAGTCCGTCCAATTACTCGCATATGCCGACGATATTGACATAATCGGAAGAACACAGCGTGATGTCAATGGCACTTTTGTGAGTATTGCGACGGAGGCCGCGAAGATGGGTTTAGCGGTAAATGAGGGCAAGACCAAGTATATGCTGTCAACCAGAAAGGACACCCAACACCGACGTCTCGGACAGAACGTCACAGCTGACAGTTATAACTTTGAGGTAGTCAAGGACTTTGTCTACCTAGGCACCGCTATTAACTCAGACAACGACACCAGCGCTGAAATCAAACGAAGAATAACTCTTGTTAATCGCTGCTTCTTTGGGCTAAGAAAGCAATTGATAAACAAAGCCCTCTCTCGAACAACCAAAGTAACCCTGTACAAGACCCTAATCGTCCCAGTCCTGCTATATGGCGCAGAAGCATGGACTTTGTCAAAAGCGGATGAGGTTGCTCTTGGTTGCTTCGAGAGGAAAATTCTTCGGGTGATTTTCGGTCCCGTCTGCATAGAGGGTGAGTGGAGGAGAAGATACAACAACGAACTGTACGAGCTGTTCAGCGACATTGACTTAGCCAGAAGGATGAAGATACAAAGATTGAGATGGCTAGGTCATATAGAGCGAATGGATACCAATGCTCCGGCCCGGAAAGTCTTCGAATCCACCCCCGAGGGACGGCGCAGTAGAGGAAGACCGCGACTCAGGTGGCGCACGCAAGTGGAAAGGGACCTCAACCAACTGTGCGTGCGAAACTGGAGGCAGCTAGCTAAAGATCGAGCTGGCTGGAGACGCTTGTTGGTTGAGGCCCAGGTCCACCCCGGACTGTAGCGCCACCTTAAGTAAGTAAGTAAGTAACTTTCAGGTGACATGCTTTTGTGAAATTGTTCATTTTGTTTATCATAATGAAATTGACTTTGAGGAAATTCCGCGAGTAAGACAATATCATCTGCGTAAAGAAGTACATTTATAATTACTCCTGCAATTCTTATACCTGCAGGAAGATGCGCTGATATGTCATCTATAAATAGTGCGAAAAGAGTTGCACGGGCTGGGCTGCCTTCTGCCTTCTACTGCCTTCTTCAAGAACAAAGCAAATCCGAAAGAAAAAATGAAGTAGGATAGAAAAGAACAAAACAATCGATAACTCAAAATTCAGATGCACGGGCAATTTTAGCTATCCCCCGCGCACTTCGTCCCTCTTACCGACAAACTGCTGAATCCTGCCTTTTGTAAATTCCGCCTTACGGATAGGGTAAGAGTGGCTATACTTCAAGTATGTATTAAGTTCGAATATTTTAGAACCGTGGACAAAATAAAACTATCGGCGACTGATGAAAAAAGCACGAAAGGAATCTTAAGTACAATAGCAAAATTATTTGCGCCAACAACAATTATCCGATAAGTCGGAGAGTGTCGAAGACGACTATATATGTGATTGACTTATACCAGGAATTAAGTGCAATGATATGCGAAGGAGACTACTGATGAAAAAGGAGCTCATAGACAAGACACTGGCACAACGAAAAGCAGAAAGAGTGCAAACGATAACGCACGCAAAAAACAACACCACATATAAAGTCAGTGACAGTGAAACGTATATGCTAGAAAGAGACCAAGACTATAAAACGAGAGACAGGACAAGAAACAGAAAAATAGGAGGCAAACAGCAGCTGCTGTGGCTACTGTGGCAATGTGCACAAAAGAGGTAGCTGTCCAAAACGGAAAGACAAAATTGTTTCAGCAAAGTATGCAAGAGAGGGAAAGCAGTAAATAATCTATAGTTACCGAAAGGGAAGAAGAAGAAATATTGTGTGTTACCCGAATAGGAGAAGAGAAGACAAATTGAGGAATGATCCTGAAGCAGTTGAGAGTGAGTGAGTTCGAATGTAGTGTATTATTGACACAGGTTCGTCGTGCAATATAATGAATTTAAACGACTATAAGAAAATAGTGGACAACAAATTAAGTTAAATAAAACAAGGATAATGTTAAAGGCCTTCGGTAGAAGCTTAATGATTCTGTGGGCGCTGGAACTCTTTTTAGCCAATATGACGATATTGGCGATATCCAGTTAGTGAAGGAAAATTGTCCCCCGACTCTATCAGCGAGTCCATCCGAATTATTCAAGATAATTGAGGCAAAATCTTTAAATTTATTAAATAATAATTAAATTAATGAAGAACAAATTATGGACAAAAACCGTGACGATTTTGAATTAGACGGTGTACTGGAAGGAAATTGATCATACAATAAACGCAACATAACAGGCACCACGACACATTCCAATATCTTTGAGGAAAGACCTGAAATTGAAGTTAGCTGAATTTGTAAAACGAAATATTATCAAAAAGGTGAATCATCATACGAAATGTAAAGTGCAATAATAAATTAAGAATGTGTCTAGATCCACATGATTTGAACATGAACATTTGAACTGGAAGAAATGTTACCTGGTCTAGTTAATGCGAAAGTTTTACTGAATGCACCGAAGTGATTAACGAATGCTTATAAGTTATAACGCTACAATATAAAAAAATGGAAACGACATGCATGTATCCGATGTATTATCAAGGTCATCCATCGGAATACCGGAGACACAGGAAGTATCAGAGATTAGAGATGACCTTAGAATACAATGAATCAAAAATATTAAAAAAAAAAGTATTTTCAACGGCAGAATTCCCAAAAAAGTGGGAATTTCGACATGCACGTAGTACACAATTTCATCAACAGGGGAACGGAAAGGCAGAGGCAGCCGTAAAGACCATTAAAAGGTTATTCAAGAAATCTCAGCTGTTGTCTGTGTATATGAATGGAAAAAGCTTTCTCATCGAAAGTTCAAATGATCTGCTTGCTGCTGAGACTGAGACTAATCAATGAATATTAAACTGCAAGCCATATTGTATCATTTGCAAGCTGTAATTCTGTTGTCCTCCTCTGTCGTTCTCCCCCTCCTATTCTTCACTGATAGGATTGACTCAAAGTCTGTTATTAAATGACCGCAAATTAGATTTCTTAAAGTACTGGTTTTCGTGTTCCTGTGTTGATGTTATGTGTGAAATCTGGTTTAAGCCAAGCGTAGTTGACTTGGTCTATAAGAAACCAAATTATGAAATTTTCCGAAATGAACTCCTTACTGATAAAACTGGTCGCGGGAACTTTAAAATTGACAAAATGTCTACAGGCAATGGAATCGAATACTTGATTGTAGAAATAGGCTGTTATAACAACAAATACTTGGTTGCATGCGCTTACAACAACAATAGAAACAGTTCCCATGTACCTTCCTTTTTAGTTATCTCTGAACACTGTAGACTCCATAATCATCTGTGGTGGTTTTAATAAAAATTTTATGAAAAAAATACTTACCCTATCCGTTTGACGAATAATTGTTTACCTAAATTTCTAGATCTAATTGTCGTTTCTAATCCATCACTTGTTCTACTGTTCGAACAGTTATTTCATTTATTGATTTTTATCGGTGAACATTAAAAATTCTTTTATCGTTTGATGTTTCTTACCAAGTTCAACTTAATTTTTTTTTCCTTTAAGTAAAAGAAAGAAAAGACTTTACAAAGACTTTAATTCCATAGGTCTGAACGCTCTCCACAAACCTACCCTATCAGCCCTTTGGGAGTAATGTTATTTAACGGCTGATGCGGATGATAAAGTCAATTTGTTTCAAGGAATCCTAGTAAAATTGTTCGATCAATGGGTACACCCCAAAATGTTATAACAATATAATACAAAACCAAGCATGTACTTGGTTTTCATCTGTAGTTATTAGCTCCTTAATAAACAGAAACAAGTTATACAGTAAATGGAAGCGCAGACCATCTAATGATAACTGGTCCTTGTACAAAGCGGCACGTAACTGACAACTTTGTTGTACGTACTTCGAAGACTAAATGCATCCCTTCCTCCTACGAAACTTTGGAATAACTTGTGTTGTAAAATGTGTTCTTAATCCAGATGCATTTAGTCACGCATTTCTGGGAGATGATTCGAATGTAAATGACTTTGATTTTAGTCAGGGTGAGGAACATGTGCACACGCTGCCACGGCTGGACCACTTCCTTGTTGCTACGGAAGACGACGTTATTCATCAAACAACTATCAAAACTGATTCCATAGGTGAATTTCAGCTATCAATCGACTTCACTAAACTCATTCTCCCGCAAAATTACAAGTGTATTGCCTTTTGATAAGAAAACTTCTCAAATATCTCCTGCAACTGTACCACAGCCATCGTTAACCTTCTCGAAGAAATAAAACAGGATTATGACAGAGGTTATGTGTCACTTCTTTGTCTGCTGGATTTCTCGAAGGCCTTTGACAAAGTAAATCATAATCATCTTATTCTGTAAACTATGCTGTAAACTAAAGAACACTTTCGGATTCAGTGAAAGGGCAGCAAAATTGTTGAGTAGTTTTCTTTTCGGCAGGTTGCAAAGGGTTGTTTCGGCCGAACGTTAGGTTAGGTTGAAGTGGCTGACTGTAGAAAACAGTCACACTTAGACCAAATTAGGCCCATTGTGATACCACGCGGATCTTATGTTCCTTATCCGTAAAACCATTTAGTGCTTTCAACGAAGCTCTTTAATTGATTGATGCCGACGTTGTGCAATTCGCTCAAGTCGTTAAAGAAGTAGGCTCCAAGATGTTTCATCCTGCGAGAGGAGAGAGCGCTACAAGTGCAGAGAAGATGCGTTATGCTTTCTTCTTCTTCTTCGTCTCTGCAGCTTCTGCAGAAATCAAATGAGGGAGTCCCATTCTTGAGGCGTGAGTGCCAATGGCACAATGTCCTGTGATAACGCCAATGAGAATCCTTAGGGATGACCTGTTCATAAGAAGATAGAGTGAACGTTTTAGATCAAGTTTAGGGCAGATTCGCTTTGTAATGAGGCACGTAGTGCCATCTGACCATCTTGAGTTGGTGTTTTTAATGGTATGATTCTTTAAAAGAAGTTTAGCTGTAGCGAATGGCATAGGCGGAAGATCCCCACTAGGGAGGTTTGTGGAGATCGTACCGCTCCTGGCGAGATAATCAGCTTCACAATTACCTGGAATGTCACTATGTCCCGGCACCCACATGAGGTGAATGTTAAAATGCTCAGCCATCTCGTTAAGAGATAGGCGGCAATTTAGGGAGGTCTTAGAGAGAAAAGTGACCGAGTTCAGGGATTTGATTGCTGCCTGGCTGTCTGAACAGATGGTGATGTCCTTCTTGGATATCACGTTGTTCTTGAGCCAATACAGAGCTTCTTTTATTTCCATTGTCTCAGCCTGGAAAACGCTACAATATTCTGGAAGGTGGAGGGATGTACTAAAATTGAGATCCTTGGAGTAGACACCTATTCCTACTCCCTCGTCCGTCTTGGATCCATCTGTGAAAATACGCAGAGGACCGTCCAGCGTCTGAGTATCAGACTTCCATTCTGACCTGGAGGGTATGCTGGTAGAGAAGTTTTTCTCAAAGACAAGATGAGGCAGTAGGAGGTCGGTGTCGTGCGGTAGAAACTCGAGGTTATCTAGAATGGTTTAAAGACCCGTATGGTGGTTATTCCACAGGTGTAGTGTTCTGAGTCTTACCGCTGTGCAGGCTGCTACTTGTCTGGCAAACAAGTCAAGTGGAGGGAGATACAGTAGAATATTTAATGCTTCGGATGGTGTCGTCCTTAGCACTCCACTGATGCATATACTTGCAGTTCTTTGCACGCGGTTAAGAAGGTTGCGGTTGACGGCTGTGCCAAGAGCTGTCCACCATACTGAGACTCCATAAAGTAGGATTGGTCTTGTTACAAGCTAGGTTGGCTGGGCCACGGTGACGGTGAGTAGGACGGCGGCACGCTTGCGGTTGCACGGCTTAGCTCGTCGGACGGGGCGGTTCTTGTCCTCCCACTCGTACACCACCAGTTGCAAACAAAAAATATCGTGCCTGTAGCTAGCTAAGAGAAGATAGAGAGAGGAGAAAAGATAGCAAGAGATGAAAGCCTAATACCCTAACAGACCACGGACGGACAACTAAAAGATAGGACAGAGAAGAGAAAGAAGAGACAGGAAAGAGGAAAAGAAAGGTGTTCAAGGTCTTTGCCTTTACCACCAAAAGAGACCGGAAGGGAGCTCGCGGAGCTAAGCTAACTAACCTAATCTACGCCTAAACTATCCTACCTAACTTAAAGCTATACCTAAACTAAACCTAATCTACCTTAAAACTACCTAGCTTAGCCCTAACACGAAACAACACCCTTCCAGTGTCGTTTGGCGATGCAGGTTCGTCAAGAACCCGAGGGTGCCTGTTGTTGTTGGCACAAGTCCGCCTGCCCACCCCATCATGTCAATCGACATGACCTTCGCTATCTCCCTTGGCGAAGTTTGTGGGAGATAGCCCCTTAGCGGAGACGTTAGCCACAGCCTAACGTTCCACTCTGTCAACTACCCCGAAGAAGGACGGCCTTCCCTCACCCTACACACATAATCGGCAAAGAAGCAAATTATTCCATTAAATAAAACATAATTCTTTTCATTTAAAATCTATACAATTCATTTTTATTAAATAATCCAAGAAAAAACTTAACCTCTATGAAATAATAAGATAATAAAAAAAAAGCAAAAGAAAATTCAAATTAAACAAAAAGGGTTCTAACCCTGGCTAAAGTAAAGGACGGTACACAACAAACAGAGGTTTCCAATACGTGAAACCTGCTACTCACGGTCTTTATGATCCCCCGACGTCCTGCGCGCAGCACGATGAAGGACGATACCTGTGGGAAGAAACACGGAATTGTGGGGAGAGATCCCTCTTTACGCGGACACTCACAACAACAGCACTAAAGCCAGAACTATTTTAGTTATTATTATATTCAAAAAAAACTTCACAAAATATTTCAATCAAAAAAAAACTTTAATTATAAAAAAACTAATCTTGTTTATGGAACAAATAAAAAAAATTTCACTACGTCTAATTCATAAACAAAATTCAAAATAACAAAAAAAAAAAACAGCTCCAGCTCCTCCGGGCACTGAACACTCCTGGCACTGCACACTCAGGCACTTCAAGATCGGTACAAACTGTTCTCCACTTCGGCTTTCTCGGATGGATATGTCTTTTTAGTATTTCGTCTTAGTTTCGCAGCGACGAAGTTTCGTGTAGTGTGAAATGTTTTTCCGCGGCACTTGGTGAGAATCCACTTGCGTTTATTGATTTTGTATGTCAATTTGGTATATGTGACTTTCTATTTTTTTTTTTGTGTGTTAAAGAGTATATGAACTCTTTTGGACTATATATGAATATATATATATGTATGCACTTTGCACAGTTCTTTGTTTTATATATCCTTTTTTTTTTTTTTTTTTTTATCTGTTTGTGTGTTTTGTTTAAAAAAACCCACCACGCGCACTCGTGTTTATATGTTTTTAGTCTTTTTAATTTGTCACAAAATTATTCCGTCGCCAAAATTGCTGCCGATCACGATCACGTTTTTACCAAGAATCTTTCATTTTTCCTTCCTTCCTCAAAAATTTTCCAAATTGGAAAAGTGCAAAATTCGCACTTATTCCAAGGCACCCTTTTTTTTGTTTTTCCATGTTCACCTTGCAAAAGCATCGTGTGAACACCGCCTTGCACTTCCATTATGTGCTTTACAAAGTGCTGAATTCCTCAGCATATGTATGTCTGTCCTTGTCAATATGAATTCTAGTATATGTCCGTCCTTGTCAGTTTGACAGATCTCCACAAATGCAAAACAAGTGTGTTTTGATCTGTGCTAAAATTATTCTTATTAATTAAACATGATTTGGGGTAAGTTTTGATTGAATAAATTATATTATATATAAAAACGTTCTACACAATTTGTACATTTCAGGACAATAAAGGACTGGACGGGGAGGAATCGCGGGATCACGGGAATTGTCTGGTAGGTTATATACATATATAAGGATTTTTAACTTAAATATTTTTATTTTATTTTCAGATAACCTGCTGCATGTTGCAGCCTACCGCAACAGACTCGACGACGGTTTTCGAGTGGTCGTGAGTAAACCGGCCTCGTAAAAAAAGGAAGGCTGCAAATGCAACAGTTTATCTTCTACTATGCCCTTGTCTACGTGTGGCAAGGGCCCACACCCTGAGATTAAGAGTCTCATGCTCTACCGACTGAGCTAGCCGGGCACTAATACTTATAAACATACAAACATAAACCTAAGCCTATAAAAAAATATCACAGATAACTTATCACATCTCCCAAGCTGAGGGTGTATTTTGTTTTGTCGTACACCGTTGGTTGGACGCGAACTGCTGTCCCCTTCCTCTCAACTTGGTACATACTTAACCTAATATCACAGATAATACTAAATAAATTAAATGAATAAAAATAAATAATGTAAATAAATAAATAACTCTAACAATAATTAAATATATCTATAAATAATTAATAAATGCTCTATAAATAAATAAATAACTATATACATAAATGTGTAAATACATAACAAAGATTTATACTTAACCTGGCTACGTTGCGTCATTTCAGTCTTACTTTTTTTCTAGGTATGTTCGTCTTTGGTGGTCGTCTGTTCAACTCAGCGACTATGTTTGGAGCGATGTTGAACGCGCTCCAAAAGTCGATTCCAAGATATAATTTTTGTTGGAGGCTTGGGACTATGAGTATGTCAAGTTCTACGCTTTTGCCACCCCAAGAGACCAGTGTCCTTAATCGTCCTTCTATTTGCTGGTGGCTCCCATCGGCTGTCTTGACTTCAAGATCCATTCTCTTTAACTGGATGTTGTTCCTCTCGACGAAGTCCCTAGCTCCTTTGCCTAGGCAACTAACTGATGCTCCGCTATCTAATAGGCCCAGCATCTCTTCACCTGCTATCTTAACTTTCGCGTAGGGCCTATTATCGTCATTTACACATAAAACAGTTTCAGCAATCTTTCTCTTGCTTCGTCTATATATTGCACATTTTTCCCTTAGCCTTTCAATTTTTTTATAGTTCCTGTGCTTTCCCAGCACAGTCGTCTTATCTTCCCCTGAAATCTTAGCCCTATCTTCTTCGTATTTCTGCAGCCTCAGATGAAGACTCTTTTGTTCAACCATTGGAGTCTCATCGTCGTCAAGTTTTGTCAGGGATATTATTTCTTCAGGTGGCGGTGAGTTTCCGGGACTTCCATCTTCGTTGACGGATTCATCCCGGTCATTCCGCCAACCCTCCTGTTTCCCTGACAGGCTGCACAGTTAAAGGACAAGTTACCCTGACCGCATGAGAAACAGGTCAGGGTATGAAAAGCGGACGGACATATGTTTGGAGCGGTAGCTACACTTTCGCTCTGCGCGTTATCGTCATGTCGTGTCCGTTCGTCATTGTACTGCGTCCTAGTCGTCCTGTTCGTATTTGCGTAGCTTGTCTGTCTAGTCGGTCGTCTAGGCTGAAGTGCAGCTACCTCAAACTCCTCGTCAACGGACTCCCTCTCATCTTCGACTCCTACCTCGCTAACGCCACGTCTAAACCTACTCTCTCTTGCTGTTAAATGTTTTTCGGCGCGCCTACACTCATCTCTTAGATCCCGGATGCTGTCGATCCTGCATCCGAAGATCAGCGTCGCTATCCTGTCCCTAAGATTTTGTCGGAGGATTGAGACTAGGTCTTCTTCTCGCGGTCTGTTCCTCATCCGCAGTACCATGCTTCTAATATCAGCATAGAAGTCATCGAAGGTCTCTTGGGGCCGTTGTCGTCGTTCCATAATGTCCCGAAGTATCTCGTGGTCCTTCTTTTCGTCCTTAAATTGTCTGATTAGTTCCGATTTTAGGTCGTGATAATTCAAAAATTCGTCGCCCTCGGACTCTTCCATGAATTGCCAATACCATTGTTCCGCAGGGCCCGTCACTAGATGATGGAAGTTCGAGAATAGCTGTTCGGTGGACAGTCCGTTCTTCTGCTGCAACATCTCTATTCTAAAGATGAAGCTGTCCACCGACATTGTCTTGTTAGTGCCGTCAAGTTTGACTCCCCACTTGTGCACATCTACCTTTCCACAAATCCTTTGGGGAGTCAGCTGCTGCTGCCAAGTGCCGCATCGCTCTTCGCGCCGCAGGGTCGGTGTCGAGTGTTCAGTCGGCGTCCTGTCCTCGTAGCGTCCACTTGGTCTTGGAGGTTCTCTACGGCGGTGGGTGGAGCTTTCCAGGTCCTGGATTTTGTCCTGCAGGATCCTCATGTTATCCTGGAAAGTCTCCATCATCTGGGCCATACTTCCAGTGAAAGCCGACACCACTTCTCTCTGGCTTTTCTCCACCGCTGTAGCGACCATCTTTTTAAAGTGGCGGTTAATGGCCTCGTCGTCGTCTCTAATCTTATCGCTAAGATTAGCGATGTCGGTCCTCTTCACGTCTGCGTTCGTAAAACCACCTGCTTCGTCAACTAGCCTTATACCGTCCAGATTTCCTTTTGTCCACCATTCGTCCGTACGTGTTTCTCCTTCCGTCCTCTGGAGTTTTACGTCCGGTTGACGTCTTGGAAGGGCTGCTCCCTCCAGCTCCTCATCTTCTTCATTAGAGAAGATGGGCTGGGTTACCTTCTTCTGTTGTCGTCGGCCCTGGTCGGTGGGAGAACAAAGGTCATCTCTCAGGTATGCGTCTTGCTTGAAATCAGCAGGCAGCTCTCCGAACTGGTCCGTCAGTCCTGCCTTAACCGCCTGTCGCGTGATTCGTCTTGTTGTTGCTGTCGTCGCCATCTTCGAAGTGCCTCGTGGAATCGCGCCAGTACTTTCGTGCTTTGTGCCGTGTTCTTCTGTGCTATAAGCTTCTGTATCTTGATTTTGAAATTATTTATTTTACCCTATGTTTTTTTTTTGTATATTATAATTTAAATTGTAAAAAAAAATATGTTTAAGTGTTGATAATTATTGTGAAAATTAATTAAAGTAATTAGATTATCTGTATTAATGTGTTTAAATGTATGTTAAATGAATGTTTGAATGTGTTTATGTATTGAGCCTTATTGTTTGTGAATTATATGTACTAATATGTTTAAATGTATGTTAAACGAAATTGATGTATGTATTTGTGTGCTTGAATGCATGTTAAATGAATGTATTTATGTGTGAATTGTATGTATGAATGGGTATTTAATGTTTTATGTTCTATTTATGGTTTTTTATATATATATATGTGATTGCCTTTTGTGTGTGTAAAGTAAGTGTCGGTTTTCCGGAAACCATTCTCCGAGTAGTCAAAACCGACAGATTTATGGAACGTCACACTCGGCTGTGACTAATTCCTCGGATACTTGACGAGTGCCGGTGATCAGCTCCTCTACCCCAACCACAAAGTTCAACAGTCGAAACTGTTTGAAAGGCTGGCTGGGATATCAGATGATGATCTCCCAAACACGAGCTAAGCTTCCAAACTCAGTGTCCACACCTCACAAAGAATCGGGTTTTGAAACCCTGCATTCTCGGACAGCAGTCAACACTTAGGTCTTTTCACCCGCTCCGTTCTTTGCCTCTTCATGAGCCTCCGACTACCTCACGAGATCCTCCAGCCTAAGCCTGAGGATTGGACAGCCGTCTTCAGCTCATGACCAAACAAAGAAACTTTGACGACTTAGAACACATAGAGAGAGATAGAAAAGTAAAATTTGAAAGATGGAAGTAAATTAATTGAAGAGTTGTGAGGCTATCGAGAGTCCAAGGTGATGACCTTCGGAAAGAGAGAGTGAAAATCATCCCCTTGAAGTCACGATTGTGCCTCAAGCCGGTGTGTCCCGGTAACGTACTGTGGTTGCCATTACAGCAGCCACATTAGTTTCTAAGACGTTGGGCGCCATTTTGTTACAAGCTAGGTTGGCTGGGCCACGGTGACGGTGAGTAGGACGGCGGCACGCTTGCGGTTGCACGGCTTAGCTCGTCGGACGGGGCGGTTCTTGTCCTCCCACTCGTACACCACCAGTTGCAAACAAAAAATATCGTGCCTGTAGCTAGCTAAGAGAAGATAGAGAGAGGAGAAAAGATAGCAAGAGATGAAAGCCTAATACCCTAACAGACCACGGACGGACAACTAAAAGATAGGACAGAGAAGAGAAAGAAGAGACAGGAAAGAGGAAAAGAAAGGTGTTCAAGGTCTTTGCCTTTACCACCAAAAGAGACCGGAAGGGAGCTCGCGGAGCTAAGCTAACTAACCTAATCTACGCCTAAACTATCCTACCTAACTTAAAGCTATACCTAAACTAAACCTAATCTACCTTAAAACTACCTAGCTTAGCCCTAACACGAAACAACACCCTTCCAGTGTCGTTTGGCGATGCAGGTTCGTCAAGAACCCGAGGGTGCCTGTTGTTGTTGGCACAAGTCCGCCTGCCCACCCCATCATGTCAATCGACATGACCTTCGCTATCTCCCTTGGCGAAGTTTGTGGGAGATAGCCCCTTAGCGGAGACGTTAGCCACAGCCTAACGTTCCACTCTGTCAACTACCCCGAAGAAGGACGGCCTTCCCTCACCCTACACACATAATCGGCAAAGAAGCAAATTATTCCATTAAATAAAACATAATTCTTTTCATTTAAAATCTATACAATTCATTTTTATTAAATAATCCAAGAAAAAACTTAACCTCTATGAAATAATAAGATAATAAAAAAAAAGCAAAAGAAAATTCAAATTAAACAAAAAGGGTTCTAACCCTGGCTAAAGTAAAGGACGGTACACAACAAACAGAGGTTTCCAATACGTGAAACCTGCTACTCACGGTCTTTATGATCCCCCGACGTCCTGCGCGCAGCACGATGAAGGACGATACCTGTGGGAAGAAACACGGAATTGTGGGGAGAGATCCCTCTTTACGCGGACACTCACAACAACAGCACTAAAGCCAGAACTATTTTAGTTATTATTATATTCAAAAAAAACTTCACAAAATATTTCAATCAAAAAAAAACTTTAATTATAAAAAAACTAATCTTGTTTATGGAACAAATAAAAAAAAATTTCACTACGTCTAATTCATAAACAAAATTCAAAATAACAAAAAAAAAAAACAGCTCCAGCTCCTCCGGGCACTGAACACTCCTGGCACTGCACACTCAGGCACTTCAAGATCGGTACAAACTGTTCTCCACTTCGGCTTTCTCGGATGGATATGTCTTTTTAGTATTTCGTCTTAGTTTCGCAGCGACGAAGTTTCGTGTAGTGTGAAATGTTTTTCCGCGGCACTTGGTGAGAATCCACTTGCGTTTATTGATTTTGTATGTCAATTTGGTATATGTGACTTTCTATTTTTTTTTTTGTGTGTTAAAGAGTATATGAACTCTTTTGGACTATATATGAATATATATATATGTATGCACTTTGCACAGTTCTTTGTTTTATATATCCTTTTTTTTTTTTTTTTTTTTATCTGTTTGTGTGTTTTGTTTAAAAAAACCCACCACGCGCACTCGTGTTTATATGTTTTTAGTCTTTTTAATTTGTCACAAAATTATTCCGTCGCCAAAATTGCTGCCGATCACGATCACGTTTTTACCAAGAATCTTTCATTTTTCCTTCCTTCCTCAAAAATTTTCCAAATTGGAAAAGTGCAAAATTCGCACTTATTCCAAGGCACCCTTTTTTTTGTTTTTCCATGTTCACCTTGCAAAAGCATCGTGTGAACACCGCCTTGCACTTCCATTATGTGCTTTACAAAGTGCTGAATTCCTCAGCATATGTATGTCTGTCCTTGTCAATATGAATTCTAGTATATGTCCGTCCTTGTCAGTTTGACAGATCTCCACAAATGCAAAACAAGTGTGTTTTGATCTGTGCTAAAATTATTCTTATTAATTAAACATGATTTGGGGTAAGTTTTGATTGAATAAATTATATTATATATAAAAACGTTCTACACAATTTGTACATTTCAGGACAATAAAGGACTGGACGGGGAGGAATCGCGGGATCACGGGAATTGTCTGGTAGGTTATATACATATATAAGGATTTTTAACTTAAATATTTTTATTTTATTTTCAGATAACCTGCTGCATGTTGCAGCCTACCGCAACAGTCTGACTACGGCTGTGTACAGCCAGTATGCTATTCTAGGCTGAAGGCCCCATTTACATCCGATTGCTTTTTTGCAGCAATAGAGCGCAGTGGTAGCTTTCTTGATACGCTCCATGATGTTGGACTTCCAGCTTAGTTTTCGATCAATGATGAGACCCAGGAATTTGGCCTTATCTGTGAGCGTAAGTTTTACGCCACACAATGAGGGAGGGTCAAAGGGGGGAATTTTATATTTCCTCGTGAAGAGTATTAGTTCCGTTTTTTGCGGATTAACTCCAAGACTGCATGCACTGGTCCATGAGGTTAGTCTATGGAAGGCATGCTGCATGATGTCCCTTAGTGTCGAGACAAATTTTCCGGAAACTGCAATAGCAACATCATCCGCATAGGCAATCACCCTGCATCCTACCTCCTCTAAGTTCAGTAGCAGTTCATTGACCACAACATTCCATAGAAGAGGAGAGAGTACACCACCTTGCGGGGTTCCCCTATTAACTGTTCTGCGGACATTGGATTCACCGAGTTTAGAGTTTATTACTCTGCTAACCAGTAGCTGGTGAATAAAAGCCACAAGGGACTTTTCAATACCGAGATTGTTAAGCGCTAAGGTAATTGCCTCGGGAGTGATGTTGTTAAAGGCTCCTTCAATGTCAAGGAAAGCTACCAGGGTAAATTCCTTGTATTTTAGTGATTTTTCAATCGTACCTATGAGGGTGTGTAGAGCTGTATCCACTGACTTACCCTTATTGTACGCATGTTGAGCATGCGAGAGTCTGCCAGACGCAATACTGCTTCTGATGTGGTGATCAATCAGCTTCTCAAGTGTCTTTAGGAGAAAAGAAGAGAGGCTGATAGGTCTAAGGTCGTTAGGCTTGTTATGTGAGGATTTGCCGGCCTTGGGAATGAAGATTACTGTAACCTCCTTCCAGGACCTGGGGACATATCCTAAATCTAGACAAGCTTGGAAGATGCTTGTCAGCCAGGGGAGAATGAGATCTGTAACTGCTTGGAGCTCTGCAGGTATAATGCAATCAGGACCAGCTGATTTATATGGCTTAAAATTATTTAGCGCCCACTTGACAGACGCACTGTCTATTTTAAGAGGGCTACAAGAGGATCTGGTTGGCGTAATGCCAGGACAGATTGATCTAGCAGCTAAACTTCCCGGGAAGTGGGTGTCCACAAGAAGGTTTAGGGTGTCTAGACTGGAAGATGTCCAGGTACCATCCGATTTTTGTAGAAAGCTGGGTGCTTTCGGGAGCGATGCTAATACTTTCCTCAGCCTTGAGGCTTCAGAAACTTCTTCAATTTTGCCGCAGAAGAGTCTCCAAGACACACGCTTGGCTCTTCTTAGTTCAATTTTGAAGGTGTTGAGAGAACTTTTGTAGGTTTCCCAATCAACAGCACCTCGGGTGCGTTTCGCTTTGTTAAAAGATCTCCTGCTTTCCTTGCGCAACTTGTCCAGTTCCCGATTCCACCATGGTGGTTTCGACTTAAGTTAAGGATTTTTGTGAGCCTCTCCACAGAAGTGTCGAGGTCGGCAGGACAGTTGGGGATGGAGAAAGGTGTATCAGTTAAGATTGCCGATACAGTTTCTCTGTATTTATCGCAGTTGGTCTTTCGGTGATTTCTGAAAGATATTTGTGAACGAGGCGATCTTACTACATCGAAGGTGATATAGCGATGATCAGAGAAGGAGTGGTCACGAGAGACCTTCCAGTTTTTGATGCTGTCAGCAATAGAGTCAGAAGTCAGGGTGATGTCGAGCACCTCCTGTCTGTTTTTTGTAATAAAGGTGGTTTCGCAACCTGAGTTGCATACTACTAAATTGTTGTTCAGAATGTAGTCAAAAATGAACTCACCTCTATCGTTGATGTCCGTGCTCCCCCAGATTGTGTGATGCGCGTTTGCATCATATCCCAGAATGAGCGCGGTCTTGGCTCTCTCCGCATCAGCGATCGTCCTCTTGATTGTAGTAGAGGGGGGAGGTTCAACATGGTCATGTGCCATGTACGCCGATGTTACCCAGAATTTGTCTGTGCCTTGTTCTAGGCAAACGGCGACTGAATCTAGATCGCTGTAATTGGAGAGAATAAAGGCATTTAGTGAGCTCTTCACAAGAATGCAGGTTCTGGGCTTACCTCCATTTCTCATGAAGAAGAGAATGTAGTTGGGAGTCCTGAGTCCACACACTAGATCATTGACGACCCAGGGTTCTTGGACTAGGACAATATCTTCTCCGTAGGTGTTGAGACGGAGAAGTAGAGCGGCCGAAG
The DNA here is from genome assembly GCA_930367185.1 of Myathropa florea. Lineage (NCBI taxonomy): Eukaryota > Metazoa > Arthropoda > Insecta > Diptera > Syrphidae > Myathropa > Myathropa florea. The sequence continues at coordinate 6,016,277 of OV884006.1, forward strand.
CCGAAATGAAATGGTGGAGATTAATTTGGACTATCCGAAGCAGCGCCATCGGGTAGGCCTCCTTCCACCAAGGTGGTGTTTAAATCATCGCCAAGGTCGATCCCAAAAAGAGAGTCTTGGCTATTAGGCGGGGTACTCGTGAGTTCGAGATCAGAGAAGTTGATACTATCAACATCCTCATCTCGAGCCTCTGGATCTGGTGAGGGCTCTGGAGTGCCCTCTCTCTCCCCCTCATCCTCCATGGGAGCCAAAGAGGTTGACGGGATAGCTCCCGTTTTGGCGATGGAAGCCGATCATCCCCCCTCCTCCTCAATGACTGCGGCCGGTATATTACCGGCAGGTTTAGCAGACGATGAGGTGGAGGGAGAGTGATCAACCATCGCAGAGTCCTCCCCATCCTTTTTATAAACCCTCAGAGTTACACTAGTGAAGCCATAATGAATGACTCCACTAGATTTCGTGAGGGGGGCGAGCGACTCCTTATTGATGACAATAGTAGCCACTCGCGTGTCACCTTTGGGATCCTCCAGTTTCGCGATCTTCCAGTCGTGAGTTGGAAGATCCGGGTTGCAAACCTGGATGAATTTGAGAATGGTGGGAACATCGGAGGGGATGAGCGGTAACCAGGCACGAGTCCTGGGCCTATTAGGGATATTATCCTTAGTTACGACATCAAGCCGTGCCCCCTCCCATACTTCCCCCAATTTAAGGACGGCTGATCTGAAAAGATCCGCCGATCGTAGGTCCCCGAAGGACAACAACTTAATTCTACCTTGGTACCATCCAGCATCGATCCCGACAGGTGCCAGGCCTCCACTTTCCTGCACAAGGCTGAGGTAGAAGTTGTTCAAACCTCGTTCAATTTTCCTACAATTGGAGGGCGAAATGCTGCCATCGACGTCGCTTTTATCAATCACGGCGTAAGTGAGATTGTCTTTAACTACCTCACTATACGGCCTATTGAGCCTATTGGCATTAGAGGATCCTCCGGCAGTTTTTGACCTTTTGGGCTCGGAGGTTGAAGAGTCGGCCGATCTGGCACGCTTAGCTGTCGATGGCTCGGGGGCATTCGCGCTATCGCTTTCGATGCTTTTAGCTACCTTGGTTTCCCAAGCCAGCGAGCGTTTCTTTTACTCAGAAAGCGGCTCCGGAGGAGCACCACTAAGGCGCTCCAAAATCCGGGCTGCAGTATTCCGCTCCCTGTGTTTCCTTGTAGAAAGGCCAATGACCTTGGAGGAGGCAGTGGTACTGCGGGCGTTGTTAGGATCCGAGATGGATCTAGAGGGCTCCACGCGGCTATTGGCGAGCCTAGCCGAAATTGGCTTGGTCGCCAGCACTTCAGGAGCTGAAGGGCCCTTAGAGGCGCTGGGAGTTGAAGTCCCAGCCGGTGAGTGAGCACCGGACTCATTTTTATTTTTTTTAAGAAGGGGTTTTTTTGAAGAATACATTTGTTCCCACGAGTGGCGGAGAAGGGAAGGTCCGGCTGCGCAGAGATCCGCAATACGCAGCTAAGGCTGATTGATCCGAAAGGTCGCCAGGCAAGAGTCTTTGACCTTTACTAAGCCTTCGCACAGCGTCAAGGTGTACAACCACGCGAAGGGATCGGCCGAACGTTGCTCATCCTTAATGGAAATCAAGCAGTGCTTGCCACAGGGCTCAATATTGGGACTGATTCTGTTTTGCATGTTTATAAATGGCGTACCGTCTGTATGCAGGCATTCATCAGTACATTCATATGCTAATAATGTTCAACTACACCTAGCCAAGCCGTACTCTCACCTAAACGAACTAGCGCCTCTCAATAATGATGATTTAAAACTCCTCTACAGTTGGTCAGTAGCAAATTGATTACTTTTAGATCCGATAAAATCTTAAGTAATTCCCATTGCCAAGATGAAATTCAATTTAAATGTACTACCCGAAATATATCTAAATGACTCTAGAATTAAAGTCGTAGAGTCTACCACTAGTCTCGGCTATAAGATAAATCGTAATCTGATTGTCTGGAAACAATCACACCAACATGATTATCGGTCTTATCTACGGTTGCCTTCGCAAGCTATGGGTTATATATTTTTTCATATTTTACTTCACTGGAAACACTGCGAAAACTGGTAAAAAACTTTAATCTTAATAACGTATGCTGAAGTTGCATATAGCAGTTTAAACTCTCTATCCCAGCGTAAACTGTAAGTAGCATTTAACGATACAGTATGGCATTTGCAAATATGACAATATCTCTGAGTTCTCTAAAGATTTTCTAGGTTCTCACTTCCAACAATATATCAACGGCAGGAATTGTATATATTTACATAAAATTATTTGTAATAAAGTCCCGCTTATTTTTATAACAGACCTAATTTCACTCGCTGTGCAAGAACTACCAACCGCTGTAATTTTCTAAATTCTATCGTGGTTGTGAAGTTTCAAGGAAACTGCTAAAAAAGCGCGATAGTTTACACCAAAATATCATGTCGACGAAAGAGAAGCGAGAAACCGCAAAGAAAAAAGTCACTACACACATAAACAAAAGATTGTCGACCTCACGACAACCCTGGTACCCTGGACTCGTTTGTGTCATGTAAAGAAAACCCATATTAATACATGGAATTAAACAAACACGAAATTGACAAGGACAAGACGATTCGTTAATTCTACTGACGATATGCATGCATCTCCCTTGCACTGCTGCCAGATTTATTTTGCAGTGGTTTTGTTTACATTCCGATCCTGGACTGGAATGGGGGGCACAGTGTAAGAGGTATTTATTGCTTGATGGACTGGAATGTAATTTTCGTCTTCAAGGTCCGTTTGATCATAGTTTAAATAGCTTCTGTATTATAGTGAGTGTTATTAATTATATTTCTGTGTTATTATTATTATTATTAAATCTTGTGTTATATTGTTATTATTATTAAATTTTGAGTTCACTCAGTGTGTTCTGGTGTGTGTGTGTTTGTGTTGGAATTCAGTGTTTCGTATTGTTTTATTTTATTTCTTCAGTGTGTCTTGATAAAAATTTTATTATGTAGGGTGGTTTGATTAGTTGTTTAATCGCTTTAATTTGCGTTTGCTTTCTTGAGCTTGGCTATGTGTACATATGTGTATGTGTTGCTGCAAGCTCAAAAAGAAATTTTCCAACTTATAAAATTAAGTACCTGGAACTCTTGAACACCCAAATAGTAAAAACAGCGAAGAAAAATTCTTCCGAATATAAACTTAATTTTATTTCATGTAATTTAAAATAGTAAAATATATATATATGTACAGAAATTAGTTCTTACAATTGGTGTTATCCTTAAACAAATTGTTTAGAGCAACGAAATAAGAAATTCAATAAATTTAAAAAGTTAACAATTTTAGATTTATATAGTTCTTATACAAAATATCAATATATATTACGAGTAGCTCCACATAATCTTTTTTTCTGCACAAAGAACAGTGGGAGCATCCGTAAACCCTTTTGTGACATTTTTAAATAATGAAAGAGACACATTTATACCGAAGGCGAAGACTCTAAATTCAAAACAGCGAGTCTTCCAATTGATCTCTTCGTTTTTATAACACCGCTTGATAATTCAACGTCTGCCATTCGAATAACTCCGTATGGACCAGAGTAAACTTTCATAAAGCGACCCAAACCATAAATTGTCGAGTCTGACCATGCATATGTTTCTACGTTGGTGAATTGCATGGACTTCGATACCCGCTGTAAGAGTTTTGCCAGTAGATGTGCTGCACAAAGTTCCAGACGTGGGAGGCAAATTGGCTTCACTGGTGCTACCCTTGTCTTCGAAGCAAGAATATTTATCTCCTCTTGCCCATTCTTGATTATTCGGGCGTATATGACTGCAGCATAAGCCTTCTCTGAGGCATCGCTGAAGCCATGTAGTTGTTCCAAAGCTGACTCCTCGAACCCGATCCAGCGAGGAATCTCGATGTGCTGGAGGCAATCTAGCCCGTTGCGGAGGTTGATCCATTCCTCTTCGATGTCACTTGCGAGCGGTGAGTCCCACGATGATTCGTTGCGCCATAACTGTTGGAGAATGAGTTTTGCCTTCACGATGACTGGTGAAATCCATCCCAATGGATCAAATAAGCGAGCTATATCCGCGAGAACGGATCGTTTGGTGTGTGATTTGGTGCCTGGTAATTGTATTTTAAATTTGAAAACATCATTTGCTGGATGCCATTGAATTCCCAATGTTTTTATGGCATCTGAAGAATTGAAGTCCAATGGTAAATTTATCTCTCTTTCGTTTTCAGGCACCTGCTCTAAGATTTTCGCTGAGTTGCTCGCCCATTTGCGGAGTGGAAAGCCAGTTGTTTTAAGTATGGAGAGAGTGTCCATTTGCAGCTGAATTGCATCGGTTTCGTTGTCGGCTCCATACATGAGATCGTCGACGTAAAATCCCTCGGTGAGTACGTGTGTTACATGTGGGTGCGAGTGAGACACGTCCTTGGCGAGTTGATGCAGAGTTCGCACTGCTAAATATGGTGCTGACGCTGTGCCAAATGTCACTGTGTTAAGTGTGTATGTCTTGATTGGTTGTTGTGTTGTCGGTCTCCATAACATTAGTTGATATGGAGTATCTACAGATGACATCTAGATTTGTCTGTACATCATCCCAATGTCTGCTGAAAAGGCTATGCGAAACTTCCGCCACCTTGCAACCAGGTCGATGACGTCGGGTTGTAAGCGTGGCCCAATCAGCAAATGATCATTTAATGATGTACCGTCTGTTGTTTTGCACGTGTAGTCTTCACGCAATTTTGTCGTTGTGCTAGACTCCTTGAAGACAGCATGATGTGGCAGGTAATAGTGATTTTTATTTCGTAGATATGTGTCTGTGTTAGCCTCTGTCATGTGCCCCAATGTAACATATTCGCTGATGCAAGCCGTATATGCTTCTCTTAACTCTTGGTTTGATGCAAGTCGTCTTTCGATTTGAAAAAATCTTGCCATCGCTGCTGGTTTAGATGTTCCAAGGATTGGTTGAATGTCTTCTTTAAATGGGAGTCGAACTTCATATCTTCCATCGATTCGTCGCTTGATGTGCCTTGCGTAATGTTGTTGGCACTGCTCTTCCTCTGCCGTCAATTTCCTGAGATCGAGGTTTTGTTCGATTTCCCAGAATTGTTTAAGTTGAACATCGAGTGAGTTGTGATGATTCTGCACTGTAATAGACTTGTGCCCTTTATTTGCACACGTGTTTCCAGTGAGAATCTATCCCAGCTCAGTCTGTTGTGCGATTGGTGATCCTCTGTGGCTTTTAACGAGTCCATCGAGGATGATGGACGAATAGACGTCGGCTCCTAGAAGTAAATCAACCTTCCCTGAAACATTATATATTATGCTAAGGTTAAGCTGGAAAGATGAGTCCAATTATTGTTTGAAACATATTGGTTGGCAACAATCCAGTCAGTTGAGAAAAAACAAATGCTGTAACTTCAAGACAAAAAGATGTATTTATTTTTAAATAGATTTTGAATCGTGTTTGGTAACGTGAAATTCCAGTCGATATTTGTCCTAAACCTGTTACATTTGCTGTTGTCTTCTCTCTTTTTAGTCGAAGTAATTGTGCTGCGCGACCCAATGATTCGGGTGTATGATGTTCCGAAGCGCTCGGTGATGAATGTTGCTTCAGAACCAGGATCGATCAGTGCTCGGAGAGTGTGCTCAGTTCCATCGATGCTCATTACCTTGACTAAAGCTGTTGCAAGAAGAACCTTCGTGTTGAGCTGGTTGACATATGCGTTGAACGTCACGTTTGATGTTGATGGCCCAGGGTTGCTCGGATTGTTGAACTCGATGTGCAGCATTGTATGATGTTTGTTGCCGCACTTGTAACATCGATTAGTGCAGTTGCAATTTGTGGCATGGTGGTCGTAACCTTAACAGTTGGAACAAATGGAATTCTTCTTCACTGTTTCGGTTCGAGTTTTGGCGTCCATGCTTAAGAATTTCTTGCATAACCGAATGCCATGAGTACCTTTGCAAAGTCGACAAAGATATTGCTTCACTGATGACCTCGAGAGGAAGTTATTAGCTTTCCGAGATGTGATTGATGATTGATGTGATAGCTGTTTGGAGACATTCAACTCTGCAATGTTTTCCAGTGAACTGAATCGACCTTCAATGAATGCTTGAAAGGACTTCCAGTCCGGAAGAGCTTTCGATGTTCCGAGCCTGTCCTCCCAGTCTCTCTGGGTCTGGGGGCAGCTTGTGAAATATTATATAAATTAAGATGCAGTCCCAAGTGTCGACTGCGATTCCAAGGTTGGATAGAGCATGAGCACACTCAGTGCTCGTATCATGAAGAGACTTCAAAGACGCGGCGGATTCGTGGGTGAGTTTACTTTGTTCCATTAAAATTCGTAACTGTGTATTGACCAATTTCCTCTTATTTTGATATCCTTTAGTTAGTATTTCCCAAGCAGACGAATAATTCTTTCCGTCCATGGGTAGGTGCTGAATTAACCGAGCTGCTTCACCGGCTGTGAAACTTTTGAGGAATTGCAGTTTCTGAACATCCGATAGTTCAACATTTTGGTCAATTGTGGATTGGAACACATTGTGAAACTCACACCACTCCTCGTATTTACCGGAAAACGTTTTTATGTTTATTCGTGGTAATCGAATATCTGATGCTGCGGACCGCGATTGGTTTAGACGAGATATATCACAGTTGGTTGAATCGTTTAACTTGTCTAGTTCATCGCGCAGAAGGCCGACGAAGGTAAAATATGTTCTTTTTATTTTAGAATATGCCTCGTCTAATAAGTATTTTTCTTTTAAAGGATCTGCAGCACTGTTCACAATGGAGGAGTGTTCTTTTTTCGCGCGTTTGAAAACTTCCTTGACATCGGCTAAACACGCACTCAAATATCCCCTTGACTTTCGCGCCGCGGTATCTCTTTCGTACTCTTCCAAGTCGGTTATTAATTCTTTAAGAGTTAAATCTTGAAATTCAATATATGTGCTAATCTTAGACATTATGTAAATTTCTTATTGTATTGCTTAAATTTATTCAGTTATAATGTTTTACACTTTTAAGCACTTAATATAGATTGTTTAAGATTAATTTAGTTTGTAAGAGTATATGTATTGTGGGCGTCGTGGCCGTGTGGGTTCGTGCGTCGACCCATGCGCATTAGACTTTCACAGTCTAGGTTCGAATCCAAGTTCAGACAACAATTTTTCAAAAAAAAAAAAAAAGAAATTGTTCGCGGCTCCACCTCTTTCGAGTCACTGACAATGCTCAAAGAGTACAACTGTCTAGAAAAAGCTTCTCAATCTCGCCGTTCGGAGTCGGCATTAAACTGTAGGTCCCCTTCACTCGTGAGAGAACAACAGCACGCACAACACGAGTGGTTGCTGAGAAGCTAGACCCAGGTCCATCTCGGACTGTAGCGCCGCCATTATTATTATTATTATATGTATTGTTGAGAAATGTTTGTTTATATATATATATTCACCTTTTTTGTTAAATTTTCACTTTATTATCGTTTTAATGTTGTTAGCTTGTTCGAAATGTTCAAGGAGTATGTATGTATGTATGTATTGTATTGATTCAATAACGTATAATCACTATGCCTGTTTTAGATTTAGCGAATATTGAAACAAATTATTTTAACATTGATGAACAATTTTATTATAATGTTGAATTTAACGTCAGAAAAAAATGAATATAATAAATTCACTCCCTATGTTCGACCCATGCAAAAATGATGTCTGCCTCCGATAAATGTTCGAACGAGAAGAGAACGATCGATCAAAAGAAAGTATGTAGGTGGCTTGTGAGAAAAGTGCATCGCCAAAAAATTAAAAGAGAATTAGATAAGAGGTAGAGAATAGGAGAGAATTAATAATGTAGGGCAAATTAACATTGTTTGCCGTCATGCGACCAAATGAATTAAACATGAATTTACAGAATTAATGATACCAATTAAATTACTAGATTTTATTGATTTTAATACTAAACAATGTCTTTGATTTTTTTATTTTTTTTTATTTAAAAAGGATTGTTTTTTGCGTACCTTGATGCTCAATTGGGTTAGTGAGCTAATCCTTAGTATCCTGTTGTTGGTTGCTGGATCTTCTGTTGTCCGTTGGCTAGTGCCGCTTGAACTGTTGGCCACTAACAGGCTTTGTTCACATTTTTTTTTGATTTTGTTGAGGATTGAGTATTCCTTCAAGGAGTTGATTCCTCTTTTGCTGATTCTCTGGAGAATGCCTTCCTGATGACTCGAAGGACCAATGATACGGGTGTATGATATGTCCCGAAGCGCTCGTTAAGTGGGTTTAAAACTGACCCTTGGTAATGTGTACTGTGTAAGTGTTTTGTGACTGGTGACGTCACCCCTTGTTGCTGGTACTTTCACACACGAAAATAAAACACTTGATCTATATCCTTATAATGTGACCTCTTATTTGGTCTGATAATTTTGTATTAGTTGATTGTAGCTCGGTTTCTATCACGTCACATCGGTCAGCTGTTAAGCTTTTGTTATATACATATGTATATTATTACATCATTTGGGAGGGATATTTGACCTAATTTACTTTAACTCTTCCCAAAGAGATGGGTTGAAGACCCCAATGCAACAATCTATATGTTTAACAATCATGTTTATAAACATTTTGATATGCTCTGCCTCTTAAACTTGGTTTTCTTCTACTTTCGCAATATCGAATGTTACATGTATTAGAAAGAGACAGAGCATATGATAATTTCGAGCACTTCGCAAACTTGACAGTTCTCAAAGTTGTTTATATTAGTTCAAGTGTGTGAAGTGCGGTTTTGAATTAAATTTGTAATTGAAATAGAAAAGTATTTAATTAATTAATAACTCGAATTTCTTTCGCTTGCGTACTGTTTGTGCTGTTTTGCAACACTCCATGAATTCACCCGCAATACTCGTCTCGCCAGGAATGCTCATCAGTTCACCCTCAAGCCTGTTTTCGGACGTACAGTTAAGTTTAGAGAGTCGTTTTTTAGCCGCACCACACGAATATGGAATGCTCTTCCCAGCCCAATATTTCCCACTCATTACAATCCGCAGACATTTAAGACCAATGTGCACAGGTACCTCCTTTCCCTTTCTCCCTCTATACCTTCGTCCCGTGCTGTGTCTTGATTCCGGACACTTAAGGGTAGTCGTAACTCCTTTTGCACGCGCAAATTATAAAAGCAGGTGCAGAGAGGTCTTGGGAGCACCAGACCAGATATGAGCGTTATACTCAAGTTTGGGGCGAATGAAGGCTTTATAAATTGATGCCAAATCAAAGGGGGTGAAGTATTTCTTGCATCGCTTTAGGAAGCCTAGACATTTCGCAGCATTTTTGGCGACCTCGAATATGTGATCATTCCAACTAAGTGTTGAGTTGATACACATACCGAGGATGGAAAGTTTTTCGGTTTCTTCGATGCAAGTGCCATTAAGGGATAATGGCTGATTATTTTGGGATCGCTAAAGTGACAATAGACAGCATTGAGTTTTGGAAGCATTAAATTCCACTCTATTGATTTTACCCCAATTAAATATGCTGTCCTCTCCCTTTCTGGTTGCCTTGACGTGGCGGGAGGGCTTAAGAGTCAAAGAACCTCGGTTCCAAAGATCCCAGGTGAGACATTGAACCAAAAGCCAGAAACGTCTTGACTTTGACGATAAACAAGTTAAAACAAGTATGACGGATAAACAAAGATTGGAAACTACTCCAGGTGGTACTCGCGACAGCGAAAATCCACCCGTAGTCTTCTCGACTACGGCTGGGGCAAGGATTCTGGAGGCCCCAACCATCATACTACCCCCCCCCCCCCCATCCGCCCCCCGGGGCGCTGACCATGGAATCGCTGGTACCCAATCCGAAGATTCCTGCCACTCACTCTACGACAAGTTCGATAGACTGAGTTGGAAAGTTGGAGAATATAGCGGAGAGGCTCTGCCTGATACGCTTAATCTCTAACCACATAGTCAAGTGGCTGATCAGAGTGTTGCTTCTGATGGTACGACCCGGAATGCCGAACAGGTTGAACGGGCTCCAAACGAGGCAGCCTCTGAAGCGCCCCTGACTAAGAGTCAAAAGAAGAGAAGAAAAAGGCTAGCGACAATCGCACGGCGCAAAGAAACTCCGGAGGAGGTTGAAGGCGCAAGTGCTGAGAGTCGCACCCCCTTGGTGGCGACGGCAAAGAGAAACAGGTCGGCAGAGGTAACTCCAACCGAAACCGATCAGTCTATTGGAGCCAACGCTACCTCCCCTTCTGCTGACTCGAACAGGATCAAGAGGAAGAAGGTCTCTAGCTTTCCTGATCCCTCTGCTGATGGCTCTCCCCGCGCACAACGTCCGGATGAAACTAGTGCTGCAACCCTCAAAGGACGCAGTTCTGGCGGACGGAGGTTGAATGACGCGGGAAGATCCACCAACAGAGGTATCCCAACTCCTGTTGGCGACTCCTCCTGCGCGCAAGATCCAAATGAAGCAGGTGCTACAACCAGCAACGGCTGTAGCTCCAGTGGATGGAAATTGGCCGATGCAGGCGAAACCGCGAAGAGGAAGAAGGAAAAAACCGAGCGCAAGGAGCGAGAATTGCGGCCCTACAAAAGAGCTGCTATCTCCTCTTTGGCGCTCCGAATTGGAAAAGCTGGCAATGATGACAGTATGACCGACGCGGAGTGCAAACACTGCGAAGATCAACTGTGGGAGCTAGCAACGGCAGAGAATGCTTGCTTTCAAGTGGAGGGCTGTGGTTTGGAAAACGGAACCTTTGTGTTGAAGTGCTCCACCCAGGAAACCCTTGAATGGCTGAGCAAATCTGTGCCGAAAATCCCCCCCCTGGGAACCACAACTTTTGAGGTTTTCAGGCCGCCAAAACTGACGCGCGCTGTCTGCTGGATTCCGGAGCAACTCAGGAAAACGGCAGATGTGCTGGCGCGATTACATATCCAGAACCCTGGCCTCGAAACCAAGAAGTGGAAAATCTACTCTCATAAGGAGAGTAAGAACCGGGAAAATAAGGACGGTTCTTCTCTCGTTGTGGGTCTAGACGAAACTTCGGTTGAGACCATCCGTTCTAGGTATGACTCCCGTCCCTATCTGCATCTTGGAAGGATTAATTTCCACTTCATTTCCAAGTAGTGCGGATAATGGACGAAAACCACGGTAAACATCAAAATAATTTTTACCCAGATCAACCTTCACCATTCCAAGGATGCTACTGCCCTCCTATGTAGCAGACTTTCCATGGTGAAGACAAAACTACATATCGCATCCATTCAAGAACCATGGGTGTGGAAAAATCGCATCTGTGGTCTTGGTGGCTTGCGAGGTTTCTCACCACTTTATGACGAGCGGTCTGAAAGACCGAGAACTTGTCTTATTGTGCCGAAATTTCTCTCAGCAACCAAGCTTGTACAGTTCTGTGGACAAGACTTGGTTGCTGCAGTTGTAAGCTACGAAGCGAATGGAATGTGGCGTAATTTCGTCGTAGCGTCAGCTTACTTCCCCTACGATTCTGTTCTGCCGCCACCACCAAGAGCGGTATCGGAACTCGTAGAGTACTGTGAAATCAGAAAATTAGGCCTAACCATCTGCTGTGATGCTAATGCTCAGAATACCTTCTGGGGCAGTAGCAAATGCAACAAGAGAGGGAATGATCTTCTGAATTTCTTACTATCGTCTGATTTGGACATCAACAATGTTGGCTCCCAACCAACTTTTGTTACGACAAGGAGACAGGAAGTAATCGACTTAACGTTATCCAACAGATACATTAAGGAGATTACAGACTGGAGGGTTCTGTCGGAAGTGTCCCTGTCAGACCATAGGTACATTGAATTCCGAATCGAATGCGAAACCACAACTTTGCTGAAGAGGAGGAATCCAAGAAAAACCAACTGGATACAGTTTAGGGATGAGCTAGATAATCGTATTGAACCTCTCCCTAAGCTCAGAACGAGACAGAAGGTAGAGAAAGCCGTTCTAGACTTGAACAACACTCTAACCCAATGTTTTGAACTGACGTGTCCAGCTAGAAATACCCCCTGCAGATCACCTGTTCCATGGTGGAACGCAGAACTGCAGACAATTCGCAAGGAAACCAGGAAACTTCTAAACAGATCTCTCAAGACCGACTTGGAAGAGGACTGGAACCTGTACCGATCAAAACAAAAAGAATATAAGAGGTTAATTCGGATATCGAAAAGTGCCTCCTAAAGGGATTTTTGTGGAAAGATCGAAACACTCGGTGAAACCAGCAGACTGGTTAAAGTTCTTAAAAAGGACAAACCAACCAAACTGGAAACACTCAGAAGACCAGACGGTACCTACACTGAGTCAAAAGCTGAAACGCTTAGTCTCATGCTAGAGACTCATTTTCCAGGTAACCGGATTACAACCGGCTCAAAACCAGTTCCTATCCCTGGAACTAAGGATGAGCTGATAAATGTAACACGACGATGCTGGTTTGTTTCATCGCTCGTGGTGACAGATGAAGCTATCAAATACGCAGTCGCGTCCTTCGATGGTTTCAAGTCGCCTAGGTATAGACAAGTTGCTGCCGGTTCTGAAAGGAATCTTCACAGCCAGCCTGGCACTCGCCTATATCCCGACCCCTTGGCGTACAGTTAGGGTAGCCTTCATACCAAAGATCGGTAAGGGGGACTACTCACTCGCCAAGAACTTTAGACCTATCAGTCTAACCTCTTTCCTGCTGAAAAGCATGGAAAGGCTGGTTGAGCTTCATGTGCGCAAAACCGCGTTGCGATTTCATCCTCTGTCTCAGATGCAACATGCCTATCAGCGCGGAAAATCTTGCGAGACTGCGCTTCAAAATCTCGTTGGCAGAATTGAATGTGCGCTCGACAGGAAAGAGTACGCGCTGGGCATTTTCATTGATATAGAGGGTGCCTTTGACAATGCGACTTTTGATGGCATGTGCAACTCGGCCAGAGAACACGGTGTAGATGAATCATTAGTGCTTTGGATTAAAGCAATGCTGATGAACAGAACTATTATTGCGGACGCGGACTGTGGCCAGTATGTTATGGCGGGGGTAAACAGGGGCTGCCCGCAGGGTGGTGTCTTGTCTCCTCTGCTATGGTGCATGCTGGTTGACTCTCTGCTCGATGCTCTTAATAGTTCCAACATCTACGCCCAGGCCTATGCGGATGATGTAGCTGTTCTGTCTGTCGGATCATGCCTAGCGGATGTGTGTTCAAAAGCGCAGGCAGCTCTAGACGTGATCGACGATTGGTGTACCAGAAATGGGCTTTCAGTCAACCCTCTTAAAACCGAGGTTGTCCTCTTTACGAGGAGGAGGAAATTGACTGGTTTGACTCAACTGGTACTAAAAGGTGTCACTATCCGCTTTTCCGATGAAGCTAAGTATCTGGGTGTCATTCTAGATAGGAAGCTTCTGTGGAAAAAACACATTGAAACGAAAATTGCGAAGGCACTGTCAGTTTTCTGGCAGTGTAAAGGAATTTTCGGCAAAACCTGGGGTCTATCACCAAAAAGATCCGTTTGGATCTACACGGCTATGATTAGACCCCTTCTCTCCTATGCATCGGTCGTTTGGTGGAATAAGCTTTCGCGTAAATACGTAACTGCTGCTCTTACCAAGCTTCAAAGAACGGTCTGTCTCGGCTGCATGGGGGCCTTCCCTAGCACGCCTGGCTCTGCTCTTGATGCCCTGCTGAATCCCCCCCCCCCCCCCCCCTAGATGTCCATATCATGGGGTGCACTCTCAAGGCCATCTTCCGTTTAAAAAGAAGTGGTTATTGGTACAGCTCGCACTGGAGTTTCGATGACCTTGCGCACCGCATCTCCTTTGACCCCACTCTTATGGATATGCCGTCTGACGCACGGACACCAGTACTCCAGCTGCGACGAACATACAAAGACGACTTTCCCTGTACTCAGGACTGGCTCTGGCCAGAATCTGAGCCAGGAAAGGAATGTAGTCGAATTTTCACGGACGGCTCCAAGACCAGTGAAGGATCTGGTGCTGGTGCCTTCGTGGAGAACGACAACTTTAGACTGCACACCTCGTTAGGCAAATTTGCGTCGGTTTTCCAAGCGGAAACCTATGCGATCCTAATGGCTACGAGCTATATTGTGAAGAATAGGTGGAAGGGGCGAAGTATTTGTGTCTGCAGCGACAGCCAAGCTGTGCTTAAGGCCTTGCTCAACCCTTTAACCACTTCCAGAATAGTTCAGGAATGCAAGTCTTCTCTGAATTTGATCGGTAGATTGAATTCGGTAAGACTTGTCTGGGTTCCCGGGCACCACGGGATCACGGGAAATGAGATCGCTGATGAACTGGCTAGGCGAGGATCAGATGAGGCTTTCTCAGGACCTGAACCTACGCTGGGACTGCCCGCGTCCTCGGTTAGGGCTTCCATCGATGGTTGGACTTTTCGAGAGCACAACCGCAGGTGGCATGACTCTCCAGGATGTAGACAGACCAAGCGCATGCTCCCCAACGTCTGTAAGAAATCCGCGGCTTTCTTGTTATCTCTTAACAGAAAAGACTGCAGACAACTTATTGGCGTACTAACGGGGCACTACACTTTCGCCAAACACCTAAGTGTGCTTGGCCTAAGTGACGAAACCCTCTGTGACGCCTGTGGAGAAGACGATGACACTGCAGAGCACTTCCTCTGCCATTGTCCCGCCTTTGCTCGGATCAGGTGGCAGTTATTCGGCGCTGATGAGGTGAGAGCTGGAAATTTCAGTAAAAGTAGGTTGCTGCCTGGTAGTACAATGGACCAGTTTTGAGTCTGAGTGCTCCAGTGTAGTGTGACAAAAACCTACGACAAAAAAAAAAAAAAAAAAATGTGCTGCCAAGGTCGGAATTTAATGTGCTTATACGCTGTCGCTCCAATTCTACAGCCGAAGGACAGGGACGTGAGTCTTGGAACGAATATGAAAAGCTGAGAGTACTGTCATCAGCGAAGGAATGGAATGGAGATTGAGAAGAGCCGAAAAAAGTTATTTTACATTACTCCATTCCGAACTAAGATTAACGGATGTGCATTCGCATAGGCAGTATTTGAGGATGGACGAAAACTGCTTCCTGGAACTATTGAATCTTATAAAGCCATCGATTCAAAAGCATGCGTGTTTTATTCGGGAATCTATTCCACCGGAGGAGGGATTGGCTTTAGTCCTTAGATTTCTGGCCACAGGGGAATCATTCAGAAGCCTCGATTTTCAAACCAGATTGTCCGTTTCGTACATTTCTGGTTTTGTTCCTCTTTGCTGTAAAGAGCTGTATGCAAAGCTTCAACCAAGGTACCTAAACGTAAGATTGTATTTTATCTATTTCAACATTTTTTTTATTAATAGTGTTGTTTTTTTAGTGTCCCACAGTAGCTGAATGGGAAGTAATCCCGGGGGAATTTGAAAACCGTTGGCAGTTTCCTTTGTGCTTGGGTGCATTTAATGGGAAGCACATGGGGTTTAGAGCCTCAAACAGTGACGGCTCCTTATATTACAACTAAAAAGGCTTCAACAGCATAATATTGTTAGCGTTGTGTGATGCCGGCTATAGATTCACATTCGTGGATGTTGGATGCAATGGCCGGTTAAACGATGCAGGAGTGCTTAACCGGAGTATTTTGCGAACGATTCTGGATAGAGCTTCGTCGTACTTTCGCGGGGATAAATCAATTGGAGAAAATAGAATCTTGCCATATTGCATCGTTGGTGATAATGCCTTTCCGCTACAACGGCATTTGATGAAGCCATATCCCAATAACAGCGCAGAACTTCCGAAGAAGACTTTCAACTACAAGCTGAGTCGTGCCAGGCAAACAATTGAGCATTCCTTCGGTATGCTTACTACTCGATTCCAAATTCTACAGAGAATGATCTATTTGAGGCCAGAGAAGGTGAAGTTGGTTGTGCAGGCGTGTTGTGTACTGCACAACTTTCTTCTTCATCACAGCACTGATCATTCGCAGGAGACATCATCAGTCTTCAACACAAACTGGACTTTAGAGGAGGAAAATAACTTGCCAAGGGTGCCAAGAAATATTGCAGCCCAAATCAGAAATGAATTTGCGGCCTATTTCGTAGAAGAAGGGCAGCTTCCATGGCAAAGCGAATACATTCAATAAAATATTCATTAATGTAAATACCAAATATTTTGTAAGTAAATATGTCCAAGCAATTTCTTTCAATTCCCCTTGTTTTATTATTCTTCTTACAGCAATGATGAAAAGCGGAACACTCCAGGGAAATATCGAATTCTAGCGAATAAATGTGTTTATCGTTTCTTCCTTTTATTTTTCCATTTGTATATCATGACTATTATCATTATTATCCAAATGCGCAGTATAGACGAAGATGCAAATGTTGTGCGTACATCCATACGAATAAAAGTAACAAAAATAAATGGATTGTAACTTAATTCATTTAATTAATTTTCAGACTTCAAGTTGTGGTTAACATTATATAACACTTAAAATATAATAAAAAAAGTAGGAAAAAAATGCAGGTGCATTTATGAGAAATCAGAGTCATCAAAAACATTTTCCATTGCAGTTTCGATGATGCTTTTCCTCCGGATGCTTTATTCTCTTCGTCCAGCAGCTTTCATCCTGCAAAGAACATATCTTCTTGTTCGCGCTTACAAGCCTAGTCGGATTGCTCGATAAGTGCTCCAATTCTGACGCTATAAAATTCAAAAAACTGCTCATTTGAGTCTGGTTCCCTTTCTTCAAGTGGGCGATTATTTCATCGGTGGATTCGAGCATCTTTGTCGCTTGCATCCGTAAAAAGCTCGGGCTGAGTTTTCTCTGAACAAATAAACAATAAATAATTATTGAATGCATTTCACATAAATTTAAATTGACTACTCACATTTGGGTTTTTTCCTTTAACCTCTGGATTAGAAGATGATCTACTTGTACTGCAAGCAGGCTGGTCCGGCGGGGGTTCGTTTTCGTTGTTGCACCACAATTTCGGAACATAAAAATCAAATAACCCGGCACCACTTCTTTTGGATGCCTGCAACCTGTTTATTTCCTTTATATATTGCGTTTTCAAGGTTTCAATTTTTGCAAGGACCTCCTTAGGTGATGTGCCTGGTTTGGTGATATTTATTATTTCCGCAATACTTTTTATGGAATCGTTTCTTTTTATCCTATTTCTATAGTCCGCATGACGTACTTCGTACAGATTTGGATGTGCTGCGAATAAATTTATTAGCTCTTTTGTTGATTCCTTATTCCACGCAGCCATAGCTCACACCAGAATGAACACTAATCACTGAATGACAAATTGTATCCGCTGTCCTACACAGATCCGTAGTTTTTGCACTTCTTTGTACATATTACACAAAATTGTAACAACCATAAATCCAGCAACGAATCGTAGATGTCAGATACATATCACAAACACTATCTGCGGAAATTCCAGACTTCCTTATTACATCTCTTTTTTTCTTAATAGATATGAAGTACTTTACAACCCTTATTACATATGTGCATCCGAAAACAATAAAATTTACGATCATCTTAATTACTTTTCATGTTCGGCACACATTCATTATGCAAAAAATGACCAGCATTACGGCGCCTCGAAAATCACCCGCACGAGATTTACCTCACAGCGTGAATAACAATTTTTATATTATTTGTTAAATTAAGTATTTATTCAAACAACTTTTATTTTTTATTACGACTATGTATATTTATAGCAACTGTACTGTACTACTTTTACAATTTAATTATTTTTGGTGTAGCTTCTACTTCAGCGACTTCAATAGGAGTGACTCCTCTATTTCTTCTGTTTCTTCTTAACGCCTCGGTTGCCTTCCTCCCTCCGTTCCTTTATTGGTTGGTTGGTGGTTTCTTTTCGTCACCAAGCACATGCGATATGGGCTTGGCTTTTCCTTTGTGCACGTGTTTGCTGATTCGTTAATCATGCATGGCCAGGGCCGGCGCACCATATGTGCAGGATGTGCAAATGCACTGGGCGCCAAGCGCTTGGGGCGCATTGTGAGCCTAAACAAACAATATGCAATTTATCGATATACTGACTTTCATAACATTTTAGTTCGTCCAAGCTACCTTTGCCTTTCTAAACACTTTCTGAACGCAATTATTTTCAAATAATACAAACTACATAATTTCACCTGTTCATACAATATACCATTCACACGCAAGACTGTACAAGATAATTTCTTGCACAAGCACTCAAATATTTCCTTAAGAAAAATTCTTAAAATAATAAACTCAATCCTCAGTTCCTATGGAATCATTTGAGTGACAACGTGCAGGTTTTATTTCTGCACGTATGGCGCCTTACTCAATACAATTTACATAATTTCTCGTCTCTCTCTCTTCTCTTCATTCTTCACACAAAGGCCAATCACACACAGGAAGTTGCAAGATAATTTCTTGCACAAGCACTCAAAAATCTCAAAATAATAAACTCAGTTCCAATGGAGGAGAGAAAATGTGCAGATTTTATTTCTGCACGTATGAAAGAGATTTACTCATTATACATATTTGTTTGAAAGGAGAATGAGTACAGTAGGTATATATATACTACCTCATAAAATTAAGCATACACCCAAAACAAAAAAATATTTGTTGGTTTTTTCTTCTTGAAAAATGTTGTGTAATGTATTAGAAAATTCAATTACACATACTCGTATTTCATTTCTGGGTGATTTATGTACATATTGCCTAGCAAAGTCTTTTCTCTATAATTTTGTTTGTATTTTATTTGCAATGAACAAAAATTCCCATGTCTTGTCAAGCACAGATACAGGATGTTTTTCGAAAAAGTTTTGAGAACGGAAACAACAATTGACTCACCTCGATCTAAAATAAAATAAAATATTATAGTGCTGTTTTTGCAAACACTAAATAGTTTAGATAAATTTCTTGGTTCTCAAGCGTTAGCTTTTCGAGGAGTGAAGTGTTGTTTGAGCTTAATAATGGTAACTTTTTACAGATTGTTGAGGAAGTAGCCTTATTTGATTTGGTGCTAGGAGAACGCTTGAGGAGAATAACGAATCAAGAAACCCAAAATAAATATTTGAACAAAAATATACAATATTAGATAACACGTATCTTTTCTACAACTGTTACTAATCAAATTGTGTCCATGCTAAAAGAGGCCAAATTCTACGCTTATTGCTGACTATTGTTGTTTTAAAAGGAGAAGACAAGACCGGAGAGGAACTTACAAAGTTAATTTTAAACAAACTTGAATTTTAAGGAATTTCAATAAGCAACTGTCAAAGTCAAAGTTACGATAATGGTTCAAATATGAAGGGAAAAGATGCTGGTCTTCAAAACAGAATTCGACCAAGAGCATTTTCGTCCCATGCAGCTCGTATTGATTTAATTTAGTAGTCAATGATTCAGCTCGGTGCCTAATGAGCACCTGTTATTTTTAAGGTTCCGTCTACAAAAACGGAACCTTTATAATTTCGGTGTGTCCGTCCGTCCGTCCGTCCGTCCGTCGTGTCTGTCACACTTTTTTATCTCCGAAGTTTATGAAGATATCGGCATGAAATTTTGGAATTAGGTACTTCAGACCTAGATGTCAATTCCTATGCAGCGATTTTAAAAAGTGGAGCCATTTGGGGGTGGCTCCAGTACAGGTGAAGTTGACACTAATTTTGAAAAATTGTCACACCCAATCGAAATATATATCAATCGACAGGTCTTTCGAAATGAGGTGGAGGTTTCTTTCAACACTTTTTTATCAAAAGTACCGTTTGGAAAATATGGAGCTCCAAAGATTTCCCCCCCCTGCCATTTCTAAACCAAAGTGTTTAAAAATCTGAAAAAATCACAAAAACTTGGCTTCATTGAGTACTTTCATTTAAAACCATTGCGAGCATTCTGGCCCTAATGGTTTTGGAGATATTGGCCAAAAACGGTCAATCATCGACATGCGAACTTTGAAGATCTGAAAACGCAGTTTTGAAGACAGCAATGTAAGCATTAAGAAATGATAAATTTCAAAATATCGACTTATGTTGAAATTTTGAGATATCTAAGATTTAAAATGAGAACGATTTTCATTTTCACACATAATTTCATGCTGTGTTCGGCCACTCTATTCGTTGCTGAGCGTTATCTTTTCGATCTCACCCCTAAATGCCCAACAGAAATGAATACACACACACCGCAGGCATGAGCAGTGTTGGGTATGTGTATGATGGAAGGGATTTTCTGTGTTGGATAAACTTGGATAGAGATATAGGTATATGTAGGGATGAACATTTGTTTGTTTGGATGTAAATATGAATTTATGAATAAATGGTTGATTTGGGTTGAATTTAGAAGAAAATTCAACTGAAATAGTTTAGAAACGTGGTTTGATCTTCAGAAATCATCCATCAATATTATGCGACGGAACCTTACCCGTGCGAGTACAACTCGCACTTGCCCAGTTTATTTTGAAACAATTCGATGCTTACTTGAAACATAATCTAAATTTCCAGAAACATCTTCTTTACGATGGTGATGAATGTTACGAAAATAGTTTAGAACCGAAAAAAAGTTTAAAGGCAGAATTTTATTTCGAAACACTTGATCAAAAGAAAGTTTTGAGTAGCTGGAAGCATATAAAACGAATTTTTAATTTTCAAATAACATTAAAATATTTTTGTTGATTATTAGTTTTCAACAAGCTAAAGCTTGAAAAATACGTTCCTCATTCCTTAATTTACAAAACTGTATTAGTCCCCCTTGTAAAACCAGAAAGCTCATGTTTAGAAGTATTGAATTTTATATATATAGGTCAAACCGAGATTATCTTGCTCCCAATCAAGTTTTTGCTCTCCAAATTTAAACTTAAGACAACCATGTTTCAAAAAATAGTGGGGTGGGGGGTTGTGGGCGCTAAACACAGGTCTTGCACAGGGCGCTCATTTAGCTGGGACCGGGCCTGATCCCATAGGATGTGTTATTAAAACATCGCTTTCATGGCGCTAATTAGGTGCGATAAACAGGATCTGTATGTCCACCGCCACTTTTACCTAACTATATACCTGAGTGTTAACCAGAAATCGTGTGTGATCATATCTGTCCTGTAAAATAGCCCACGCCTTTGCATAATTACCGTTAGCAATTGGTAAGTGTGACAAGATTCTGTCGGCTTCACCTGACAAACGAGTCTTGAGATAATGTATCTTTTGAATTTCAGTTAAAGATGAATTTCAGAGAAACAAATAAATCTCGAAAACCCCTCCAAGCCTCATAACTATCAGAAAAACTAGGCACCATAATTTTTTGCAGACATATGTCCGCATTGTGTAATGCTAGTTTGGTGTTTGATGTGGTTTCAGCAGCATCGTCTTGCTTTCCCTTTGTCTTATCCATTGCGTCCATAAGACTAGCTCTATGTTCGAAGAATAATTCACAAAATTCTTCGAAAACACATTCTATTTTCGAATATTTGTCTTCCTCACCATCCGATAAACTACCTACACACTCTTCATAAATTTTGAACACTGATTCCATTGATTTTTCTAGCATTATCAAACGTCCTGACAAATAATTTGCAGTTCTTTTGCTGTACCCTCTTTTTGCGAAATTAGAGACATCTCTTTGCAGTTGGGTAAGTACTCTACTTAGTTTATTAGAATTCATTATCGTTTATAACTTATGCACACTCTATTACAGATGAATTACCAAATCTGTAGACAAGTTGGTAAGACAAACTAGTGCAAGTAAATGTACTCACGTGCAAATCCAAATGCAGACGTACGCACCAAAACCTCAAGCAGCTTGTTGTACAGGAATCAACTTCGTGGAGCACAAAATGTAGATGCACACACAGCACACAAAACTCCAGAAACTCCAGAAATTGAAACTGCTTTTGCTCGGGATCCAGTAGAATTAATTGTTGAAATTTTTGTAGATATGTTGTTTTATATGTATTCGGGTTGAATAAAAAAAACACTGTTTTCGTTTACGTTATATAGAAGAATCACTGCTTTATTAATTTGCTGTTGCTTTTATATCTTTTTTACATTTACATTATTTATGACATTTTCATGGAGCGTTGTTGGGTGCTTAATTATGTTTGTTTTGTGGATTTACGAATCGCTCATGTCGCGATTCGAACACTGTCCAAAATAAAGGAAAACCCGAAGTTTTCAGGTACCACCAAATCGTATTGGTGCCTGCATATATCGCCTGTATTGGCGGGAACTCCTCTTCTTCGGTGAGGGTTGCGTCCAACTCCTCATCCTCAGATGACTCGTCCTCTGTCGAGTCGCTGGAGATTTCAGTGCTCACTGTTTCATATAGCTCAGTGCAATTGCCGAGCTATTTTTGAATTGCAGCCGCAAACTCTTGACCGTAAATGGTTACGTTCCGTTTGCAGCTGGCGACGAGCTTCTCGTACAACTTCCGTATTCTGGCTTTTACTGGCTCCTACTTGCCCATGTCGGTCGCAGACATTCCATCTTCCGGTTTTTGTAAGTTGTAGATTTAACTGTAAATAAAAAATTGTGTCGATCAAATCTTCACACTACGGTAGATCCTGGAGAAAACCCAGGAAATCCAGATCGGCACACACCATCTATTTGTCCATTTCAAGGCCGCATATGACAGCGTGTATAGAGACGAGCTATACAGCGCCATGTCTAGTTTTGACATTCCTGCCAAACTCGTCAGACTGAGCATGATGACGATGGAGAACTCTCGCTACTCCATCAAGCTCGGTAACGAACTCACCGAGACCTTTAATGTCAAAAAAGGTTTTAGACAAGGCGACGCGCTGTCATGTGATTTCTTTAACATCGTTCTTGAGAAGATCGTGCAAAACTCACTGGCCAACACAAGAGGCACGATCTTCCAAAAGTCCGTTCAACTGCTAGCTTACGCACATGATGATGACGTGATGATGATGATGACATTGACGTGATTGGGCGAACACAGCGAGCCGTCAATGATGCGTTTGCTGGCATTGAAACGGAAGTGGCTAAAATGGGTCTGGCGGTAAACGAGGGCAAAACAAAGTATATGCTGTCATCGAGAAAGGACGCACAACATCGACGACTTGGCCAGAACGTCACCATAGGCAGCTATAACTTTGAGGTAGTAAAGGACTTCGTCTACCTTGGCTCCGCGGTTAACAGTACAAACAACATCAGTACCGAGATCAAACGCAGAATTACTCTTGCCAACCGCTGTTTTTATGGGCTCAAAAGGCAATTGAGTAGTAGAGCCCTCTCTCGGAAGACCAAGTTGACTTTGTATAAGACCTTGATCATCCCAGTCCTGCTTTACGGTGCAGAGGCATGGACAATATCCCAAGCGGATGAACAGTCTCTTGGTCTCTGATAGAAAAGTTCTGCGCGCGATCTTTGGTACTGTTTGCGTTGATGGCATTTGGAGGAGAAGATTCAATCACGAACTGTATGGGCTGTACAGCGACATGAGTCTAGCCAGGCGTCTACGGATCCAACGCCTAAGATGGCTAGGCCATGTAGAGCGTATGGACAACTTAGCTCTGGTCCGAAGGGTCTTCGACTCTGAGCCTGTGGGACAACGCAACAGAGGACGTCCACGAACAAGGTGGCGCACACAAGTCGAGGTGGACCTCGGCCGGCTTAGTGTGCGAAATTGGAGACAGCTGGCGAAAGATCGTGCTGGCTGCAGAGGCATGTTGAGTGAGGCCCAGGTCCACCTCGGACTGAAGCGCCCTAAGAAGAAGAAAATTGTGTGGGTATAGAAATATAGAAATGTCTTTGAAAAACCGAACAAGGGTAAATATAATTTGAAAAGGTATAATGTCACAGTACTCGCTAAACAATCGACCGCTCTTAATGACTGACAGGCACAGACTGAGAAATTAGGAAATAGGTACATAGATCCACTTCCAGCATAAACTTTTAATTTCTCATTCACTTTATCTGGGAATCCAGTAATAAAGTAATAAAATAAAAATGGAAATTTGATCAGAATTAGGATTAGGATTATATACATTATTTTATTTTGTTTTTATTTTGTACAAAGGTTTGATGATGTTTTTCTAAACGGTGAACCATTTAAATTCAACATATCACAAATTGCTCTACAAATTGAAGATATCAACCTTATGCATTGCATGCAGTCATAAAAATAGTTTTTGTTATTTAAATCGTAATTAAGTACGGGGTATATTAGCAGTTTTGTTATTGGCAGTCCTGTCTCTAAACTATTTTTTTTAAGAAAAATCAAAGAAGTTTCTCAACTTTTTCGTACTGCTTGTACCCCCAAGTTTGAGCACTATAGCACAGAACAGAACGGATGACTGATTCAAATATCCGGTATTTTGCAGAGATCGGTATTTCTTGCTTGGTTAGAATATTTTTCCAGGAAGCATTAATGAGACTTTTGGCAGAGGCTTGTTTTTTCCGAAGTGTAGATTGAAATTCATGTTCGGTATTAACAAAACTCCTTGGGAAACTATTTCAATCTCTTCAGCTTCAAAAAAACATTTTTAATTTTTTTCCAATTTATAATTTCTCCTGCAATTCTTATACCTGCAGGAAGATGCGCTGATATGTCATCTATAAATAGTGCGAAAAGAGTTGCACTAAGAAGGTAGCATTGGTTCATGCCAGATTTAGTTTCAAACCACTCAGATACATTTTCACCATCCCATACTCTTTGACGTGTATGTGCATACATTTTTCGCACGTTGCTACGCATATTAAAAAAATCTAATTTAACAAACAATGCCCTTGCTTGTACACTTTCTATTGTTAAATAAAATGGACAGCACCCATTTTCAAGGTGAACTGCCAAATGAAGAATTGTTGGATGTCGTTCATCGATTGGAAATGATAAAATGCGCCATACTGCTTCATTGCTACGAATGTAGCGTCCTAGTTGATAGAAATTGACTTTATCGATAGGAGCAGTGGCGTTTCCAACTCCAAAAACCGCCATATCGCTTCCTTTGTTGACGTATTTGCAAATGTACTTGATCGATTTGACAAAATTGCAATACTCGACGTTGATATGTGCCTTAAATGTCTTTGAGAGTAGCACAACCCAACGATTATCGACTTTAACATGATTGTTTTTCACTTTCAAAATGATAGATTTGCCACCATCTTCAGTCGATCGTCGACGGTAAAGTGGATATCCGTCGTTTCCAGTAACAGTTTCCGCAACTAAATCTCTTGGGTACCGTTTTATGCATTTCCCATCAGACATGCAAGGCAAATCATTGTTCCGTAAGCCACATGGACCATAAATCATATTTTTGGTAACGACATCAAATAAGCCTGGATCCACTTCTGCATTTGGTATTTCTGCTGAGATGACTTGATCAATTTGATTTGGCGTGATTTTTTTAAATAACCAAATCAAAATATGTGCATGCGGCAATCCACGTTTTTAAAGCGTTATTAATGATTTCTAGCAAACTCATACTCGAAATTCTGATGTGAAATGAATCCTTTTCATCAACTTCAATCAGCGGAGCTGCTTGTCTAGGATTACTTTTATCTATTCTAATTACTAACCTAATGATCGGGTTATCCTATTGTCTTTGCAGTCTTGTTATAATTACAATAACAAATCAAACTTATCTGGGACACATTTTTATAATCCAAACTGGGGAAGTTCGAGTTGTACTCGCACGGGGAAGGTTCCGTCGCATAGTATTGATGGATGATTTCTAAGTATCACACGACGTTTCCAAACTATTTCAGTTGAATTTTCTTCTAACTTCAACCCAAATCAACTATTCATTCATACATTCCTACATCCAACCAAACAAACTTTCATCCAGACATATATCTATATCTCTATCCAAGTTTATCCAACACAGAAAATCCCTTTCATCACACCCTATCGCTGCTCATACCGACGGTGTGTGTGTGTGTGTGTACATTTCAGTTGGTCATTTTTGGGGGTGAGATCGTACTGAGAGATAACACTCATCAGCGGATGGAGTGGTTGAAGACAGAAAGAAACTTATGTGTGAAAAAAAAAATGTTTATAATTTTAAATCTTCGATATCTCAAAATTTCCACATAAATCGATATCTTGATATTTATCATTTCTTAATGCCTACACTGAGGTCTTCAAAATTGCGTTCTCAGTTTTTAAAAATTCGCATGTCGATGACTGATCGTTTTTGACCAATATCTCGAAAACTTTTAGAGCCATAATGCTTGATATTATTTTAAATGAAAGTACTCAATGAATCCAAGTTTTTGTGATTTTTTCAGATTTTTAAATACTTTGATTTAGAAATGTCAGGGGGGGACGCATTAAAAAAAAACTTTGGAGCTCCCTATTTTTCAAATCGAACATTGGATCAAAAATTGTTGAAGCAAACCTCTACCTTATTTCAAAAGATCTATCGATTGATATTTCACTCGAGGGTGTGCGACAATGTTTCAAAATTGTTAGGGGAATAAAACACCACTTGAACAATTCTTAAACAATATGTATAATTCACATGGATGATACTTAACAAAAGAGAAATATAAATTGAAGTTCAGTCGTATATATACAAGCAAATATGAATGTGTGTGTAATTTAACGAAAGAGTGTAATTCATGTGTAATTAATATGTGACTCAAATATGTATGAATTTCTAAACTCTGACATAGGGTTGTCATATGTTATATAATTCAACACCTTCCCTCAATCCTATGTCAAAATATATGTATACAAACTTATCATGTTAAGCCTAGCATTTCTACAAATTTCATATGCTTATTCTTTTGGAGGTTTTTGGTCAACATATCAACAGGCATTTCTTCACTTGTCACGTACCGCAAATCAATAATATCCTTTTGGTAAACTTCTCGGATGTGGTGGACTCGTACTCGTATGTCTATGTGTTTACTTCTTGCGTGGTATCTGGATCTCTCATCTCATCTCATTTTCAGTGACCATGTTCCACTAAAGGGGTCGCGGGGGCAATGCATGCACGAGAGATCTCCAGGCCACTCGATCCTCCGCCATCGACTCTAACTCATCAGGAGCTATGCCCAAGCGCAACCAGGCGAGTGTTTGGACTTGGTCCAACCATCTCATCCTAGGTCTGCCAAGCGGTCGTCTACCTGATGGAATCGCATTCAAGGCACGCCTCGGAAGTCGTGATGATGGGGACATTCGTGCCACGTGACCAAACCAACGAAGTACAGCCCTTTCCGTTCGAAGAAGCAGCTGCCCAACATTGAGCTCCCCGCGCACTGTCGTGTTTCTTACCCTATCCCGGCGAGTGATTCCCACAACAGCACGAAGAAATCTCATCTCGGCAGCTTGTATTCGCGATCTTATTCTTTCGGTCATTACCCAAATTTCATGACCATAGGTGAGAGTTGGAACAAATACTGCGTTAAAAACCGCTAACTTGGCTTTGACACCAAGCTCGTCCTTCCTGATTACAGATCGACCAAGCTGTTTCAAAATTGACCCAGCTTGACCAATCCTACAGGAAAGCTCAGCATTATTCCTCCCATCACTCGTGAAGAAGAAGGTATACTGGATTTTTTACCAAATGATGTGAGCTTAAGTTGTCGCCATATAAATATGTTGCTCCATCTATGAATTGACGAAGACCCATCTCAGATAAAAGACTCCTAAGATACACAACTTCTTTAGCCGCCGAAGATAGGGCCATATATTCGGCCTCTGTCCTGCTTAGTGCCACTGAATGCTGCTTACGCGATTCCCACACCACTGCTGCTCCAGCCAAGTAAAATACTATGCCCGTGTATGATCGCCTATCATCGCAACTGCCTGCCCAGTCAGCGTCTGCGTACCCTTTCAGTGGCTCACCTGTTTTCCTGTAAATAAGCTTTAAGTTTTTGGTTTGGTTTAAGTACTTGAGAACATGTTTTGTAGCTGTCAGATGCTCCAAGTGGGGATCTGTATTGAACTGTGCTAACTTGCAGACTGTATGCAATATATCTGGCCTTGTGGATATGCCCAGATACATAAGCGATCCAATTAACGACTGGTATGTCTTCACGTCTACCTTTTTACAATTCACGCAGGTTTGACATTTTTTCATCTTAAGACCTGCGTCGATTGGTGTACAACACTTTCTTGCGTTTGTCAAATTATGTTTTCGCAATAGCTCCGTAATAAATTGTTTCTGAGAAAAACTGATTGTTTTGGAGGCTGAGTCACGCTTAATTTCCATCCCAAGAAAATATTCAATCTCGCCTTTATCCACAATATCTAGCTCCATAGCGATCTGCTTCTTGATCCATGTCAGAGTTTGATTGTTGGAGCTCGCAATCAATATGTCATCAACATACACTGACAATATATTCATTTCTGCTTCTCTCTTTAAAATATATGCACAATGATCACTTTGCAAACGAATGAAACCGATTTTTGTTAAAACAGCATGCAGTTTTTCGTTCCACTCTCGTCCAGCTTGTTTGAGACCATATATCGCCTTCTCCAATTTACACACTTTCTTCGGATTTTGTGGGTCTATAAAGCCTTCAGGTTGCTGCATGAATATCTCATCTTTTAGCTCTTTATACAGGTATGCTGCTGTAACATCCATCTGATGAACCATGAGGTCGTATTCAGCAGCTACTGCTATTATTATACGAATAGTTGAGTACCGAGTAACAGGTGAGAATGTTTCATGGTAGTCGATCCCAAATTTTTGGCTACATCCCTTCGCTACGAGCCGAGATTTGTAACGCTCCACATTACCATGTTTATCTCGCTTCAAATTGAACACCAATTTACATTTTATGGGGCGTCGATTTTCCGGCAAATCAACCAATTTCCAAGTGTCTTTTGATATAAGCGATTCATACTCGGCCCTCATCGATGCTAACCATTCATCTACGTCTTCTCTTTGCATAACCTCTTGCACTGTAGATGGGATATTATTGATGCTCTCATCGTAGTCGTTCATGAAAAAGAGATTATTTGTATATTGACTTCCCGATCTCAAAATTCTACTACTAATAGGACTGACATTTTTATGATCTACTTGCCCATTTTCTTCAGCTTCATCTCCAGTCAAATCAGCATCTTCCTCAGCGGCAAACTCATCAGAAACACGATGTGGAGCTACGTTGTCACCATGTTTAGCAGCAGTACCAGCAGGAACATTTTTATTTTGAACACTATATGTATAATCCACTCCATTAACAGCAGCATTAACAGAAGAATCATCACCATTCTTTTCACAAATCGGATTTTGTGTGTCGAAATCAAAGATTAAGTAATCACTGTTGGCGTCTTTCTCCTCTTGAGCCTTTCCCGACTTCATAAAAAATGTATTTTCCAGGCATCTTACATCGCGACTTTTATATATTTTTCGCGATCTTGGCTCATACAGGCGGTATGCCTTAGCCTCACACGAGTAACCAACCATAAAGCATTCGATTCCCTTTTGATTAAACTTTGATTTGCCAGGCCGTTTGTCCAACATTATTGCTTTACTGCCAAATGTTTTAAAGTGGGATACTGATGGTTTTTTTCCGTACCAAGCTTCAAAGGGTGTAATGTTTTATAGAATTTTTGTTGGACATCGATTACGCAGGTACACTGCTGTGCTCACAGCCTCTGCCCAAAACGACTCTGGCAAATTTGATCCAATTAATAAGCACCTAGCCATCTCCACTAGCGTGCGGTTGGCTCGCTCAGCAACTCCATTCTGTTGTGGAGTATATTCCGCGGTAAGCTGTCGTTTTATGCCACACTCTGAGAGATATTTGTTAAATTCGCCACTCAAGTATTCTCGCCCATTATCGGTCCTTAATGTTTTAATCTGCGTTGACATCTCCGTTTCAACTTCAGCCTTGAATTTTTTAAATGCACTAAACACATCACTCTTTTGTTTGAGAAAGTACACGAATATTTTTCGTGTGAAATCGTCTATGAACAGCTCAAAATATCTGGCACCACCATTTGATGATGTTCTCATCGGCCCACATATGTCACTGTGCACAAGTTGAAGAACACTTCTACTTTGTGGTTCAGATGAATTCTTAGCATATTTTCTTTGGCAAATCCTTCCTTTCAAACAAATTTCACAATCTGTATACGAGAATCGTCCTAATTTCAGACCATAGACCATTTTCGCGTCTTCTAGCAACCGCAGACTTTTAGCATTTATATGGCCGAATCTATTATGCCAAAGAGCACTTTGATTATTAGAGTGGTTTATATTAAACAATTTTTCGGTACTGTTAACAAATAAAAATAACCCGTTTTGTCTACCACCTTGTATAATTAACTTGTTATCATTATTGCGGATCGTAATATTGTCACCTTTCATTTGCACAATAAAGTTGCTCGCGGCTTTGGACAAGGAAAGAAAATTACACTTTAATTCGGAAACGTACAGAACATTTTGCAAAAGAATTTGACTGAACGGTGTAATTAATTTCACTTCACCTATTCCAGTTGACCACAAAAACTTTCCTCCAGCCAGTTCAATTTTTTCTGTGTGGTTTTTGAAGCTGTTAAACTTGTGACGCGAGCAACACAAATGCGATGTGGATCCGCTATCAAAAATCCATGTACTAGCATTTAATACTGTGCCATTTAGATAACTTGCACTTAGCATCGCAAATGTATTTGTTGGTTTGTTAGACGTCGACTGTGTACATGAGTCTTTTCTAAATCTGCATACACTTGATATGTGGCCTCTTCTCTTGCACACATAGCATTTGCCCTTGAAGCTTTTATTTGCTGGAGCTTGCGGTTTTTGTCTATGAAGAAATGCGGTTTCGCTGTGCTCTCTTGTATTTTCATCTGGGCCCATAACCATTTGTTAGGGAAATAAAACACCACTTGAACAATTCTTAAACAATATGTATAATTCACACGGATGATACTTAACAAAAGAGAAATATAAATTGAAGTTCAGTCGTATATATACAAGCAAATATGAATGTGTGTGTAATTTAACGAAAGAGTGTAATTCATGTGTAATTAATATGTGACTCAAATATGTATGAATTTCTAAACTGTGACATAGGGTTGCCATATATTATATAATTCAACACAAAAATCAATGGCAACTCCACCTCTACCCCAATGGCCCCAAATGGCCTCACTTTTGTACCAAAACCTTTTCCACAGAATTCTGAACAAAGTTGCCAAAGATATCAGTGCTCTATCTCTTACCCTTTAAGAGTCTATAAAGGTCAAACAAACAAACAAGCATTGATTGTTATATATAGAGATTATTTTGTATTTGTATTTTGCCTAAGAAAGCAATGGGCGATGGTTGTTAAACTGAATATGTTGTCAACAGTGGAATATCCTTTACGGAAGCCCGCTTGGTATTTGCTTTCTGATTATTCTTCACCCAGCTGTTGATTTTCATCAGAAGAATGGAGCAGAAGATTTTAGCCATAGAGTTCATAAAGAAGATTCCTCTATAGTTGCTTGGTGTATTGACATCACCTTTTTTGTATATTGGATATACAATCGCATCCTTGAACCCCTGCTCTAAAGATGTGGTTGAAAGCATCCAGCATTTTAGTTAAGAAATCTGGTGGGGCGTTTTTATAAAATTCATTCAATATACGATCAGGGCCTGGCGCTTTTTTCTTTTTGGCATTGGAAAGACTCAATTGAAGCTCGCTCATATCTATTTCCTTATCAAGATCATCATTGATAACATACGGCTCTGCAAATTGAACGGTTTGCCAGTTATCTGTGGGGTTAAGTAGGAGTTTAAAATACTCAGTTAATTTGGGAGCAGATACATGACTTCCGCGGATATAATCTAAGCCTTTAAGTATTTTTATTTTTTCCCAGAAATGCTTGGTATTGGACGAGGTTTAAAGTTCTGTTGCAAGTGATCTAAAATAGTTTTCACGTTTTTTGAGGCAAAGCAATTTGTAGTTTTTATTAGCGTTTATATACTGTCTGGTTAAGTTTTTGTTCGGGCTTGTGGAATCATTAAGTTTTCTTAGCAACAAAAAGGAGAGTTGTCTGGCAGTATGGCATTCATGATCAAACCATTTCTGTTTTTTTTTTTGAATTTTGTTTTAATGGTACAATGTTAAATGGAGAAACTCTTTTAATACAATTGTTTAGAATACCTATCTTTTCTGTGGTCGTTTGCTGTCTAAAGATTGCGCTATAACTCTGTATTTCAGTTTTCAGTTTATTTTCATACTCATATTTTTTATGTTCTTTCCAGACCAGTTTTGGCGGAAGCGTTAGTGCACAATATTCTGTTTTTAAATCAAAAATCAAAGACTACTGAGAGTGGCATATGATCTAAAAGATTTGTATTCCTACTTTATAATAATATAAAAACAATGGCGGCGCTACAATCCGAGGTGGACCTGTGTCTAGCTTCTCAGCAACCACTCGTGTTGTGCGTGCTATTATTCACTCACGAGTGGAGGAGACCTACAGTTTAATGCCGACTCCGAACGGCGAGATTGAGAAGCTTTTTCTAGACAATTATACTCCTTGAGCATTGTCATTGACTCGAAAGAGATGGAGCCGAACCTACGACCTCGAGCGTAGGAGTCGACGCACCTACCCACTACGCCACGGCGCCCACGTTCCCACTTTAAAGGAATAAATTATTGAATTCCACTCCCCTGATACAGCACAGATATCTATTACTGATTTTCCTGGCCCTCCTATGAACGCAAATTCATAAATGGTGAATTTTTCATTATTGCAGCAGCCATTAAGGTTATACAATTTGTAGGCCTGACACATTTCAAGAACAAGGTGACCATTTTTGTTTGTCACTTTATCTGGGAATTTTATCATAAAATGCAAATAATTGTATTGCAAAAGAACCTTTAGCCTTGCGAATGTATGCCGGAAGTGTATCTAACTATTAGCAGATAATTGTCATCCTGAAAAGAATTCGAAAGGAAAAACCCACATTTGAAAAAGAAAAAAATAAATGCCGAAAACCGCATCCGCGTATATGTGTGCCGAGAATCAAGAACAACGCAAATTCGAAAGCAAAAATTAAGTACGATAGAAAAGAACAGATAAATCAAAATTCAGATGCCCGGGCAATTTTAGCTATTCCCCGCGCACTTCGTCCCTATTACCGACAAACTGCTAAATCCTGCCTCTTGTAAATCTCGCCTTACGGATAGGGTAAGAGTGGCTATACTTCAAGTATGTATTAAGTTCGAATATTTTAGAACCGCGAACAAACTAAAATTATCGGCGACATATGAAAAGCACGAAAGGAATCTTAAATGCAATAGAACAATTATTTGCGCCAACAACAAGTATCCGATAAGTCGGAAAGTGTAGAAGCTTACGTATGCATATCCAGCATTATACGAAGGTGAATATATATGTGATTGATTCATACCACGAATTAAGTGCAATGATATGCGAGGGAGACTAGTCATGAAAAAGGAGCTCATATTAGACAAAACACAAATATGTTGCTCACTGGCACAACAAACAGCAGAAAGAGTGCAAACGATAACGCACGCAACAAAGAACACCACACGTAAAGTCAGTGACGGTGAAACGTATATGCTAGCAAGAGACCAAGACTATAAAACGAGAGACAGGACAAGAAACAAAAAAATGGAAGACAAATAGCAGCTTCTGTGGCAAAAGACAAAAGAGGAAGCTGTCCAGCATACGGAAAGACAAAATCTTTTCAGCAAAAGTAAGCAGTAACTAATCTATAGCTACCGAAAGGGAAGAAAAATAAATATTATAGTGTTACACGGATAGGAGAAGAGAAGACAAATTAAGGAATGATCCTGAAGCAGTTGAGATTTTTGGTACACAACAGTGAGCCAGTTCGAATGTAGTGTATTATTAACACAGGTTCGTCGTGCAATATAATGAATTTAAACGACTATAAAAAAAATAGTGAACAACAAATATAAGTTAAATAAAACCAGGATAAGATTAAAGGCCTTCGGTAGAAGCTTAATAAACCTTTGGGCGCTGGAAATCTTTTTAGCCAATATGACGATATTGGTGATACCTAGTTAGTGAAGGAAAATTGTCCCCCAATTCTATCAACGAACCCACCCAAATTATTTAATATAATTGAGATAAAATCTTTAAATTTATTGAATAATATTTAAATTAATGAAGAATAAATTATGTATAAATACCGTGACGATTTTGAAGGAGACGGTGTATTGGAAAGGAATTGATCATACAATAAACGCAACATAACAGGCACCACGACGCATATCTATATCTTTGAGGAAAGACCTGAAATTGAAGTTAGCTAAATTAGTAAAACGAAATATTATCAAAAAGGTGAATCATCATACGAAATGTGAAGCGCAATAATAAATTAAGAATGTGTCTAGATTCACATGATTTGAACATGAATATTTGAACTGGAAGAAATGTTAACTGGTCTAGTTAATGCGAAAGTTTTACTGAAAGCACTTAAGTGACTAACGAATGCTTATAAGTTATAACGCTACAATATAAAAATCTTATAAAAAAATGAACACGACATGCATGTAACCGGAGACACAGGAAGTATCAGAGATAAGAGATGACCTTAGAATACAATGAATCAAAAATATTGAAAAAAAAATATTTTCAACGGCAGGCCGAATACTGAAACGTTTTTGAAGGATATATGTAGAGCGTCCTAACTGGAACTATAGAGATGAATTAACCATTTCAGATGGACTTATTCTCAAAGGGAAACAAATACTAGTTCCACAAAGCTTACGACAAGAAATTTTGCAGAGACTTCACAGTAGACAGCAGGGTGTAGAGGCGTGTTTAAAGGGAGCTCGTGATACAGTATTTTGGCCACACATTTCAAGTCATATTAAAATTTTGTGGTCTAACTGCTATCTTTGCCGAAAAATAAGATGCCATTACCACATTCAGTCATACCAAGCCATCCGTTTCAATGCATAGGCATGGATTTGTGCGAAGTAGAGCAAGGGAAATTTGCAAAACGCAAATTCTACTAGTAACAATAGATTATTACTCGGACTTTATCGAAGTGGATGAGCTGACAGAAGAAAATGCCAAAGCCATCGACAATTGATGCAGATAGAACTTTAGTCGCCATGGTATTTCAAAAGTAGTAGTAACTGATTAACCATATTTTGAAAATGAAAATTTTGGAAACTTCGCAAAAAAGTGGGAATTTCGACATGCGCGTAGTACACTTTTTCATCAGCAGGGGAATGGAAAGGCAGAGGCAGTCGTAAAGACCATTTAAAGGCTATTCAAGAAATCTCAGCTGTTGTCTGTGTATACAAATGGAAAAAGCTTTCTCATCTAATGTTCTGGTTGCTGCTGAGACTAATCAATGAATTTTAAACCTCAAGTCATGTTGTATCATTTGGAAGCTGTAATTCTGTTGTCCTCCTCTGTCATTCTCCCCCCCCCCTATTCTTCTCTGATAGGATTGACTCAAAGTCTGTTATTATGTTACCGCAAATTAGATTTCTTAAAGTACTGGTTTTCGTGTTCCTGTGTTGATGTTATGTGTGAAATCTGGTTTAAGCCGAGCGTAGTTGACTTGGTCTATAAGAAACCAAATTATGAAATTTTCCGAAATGATCTCCTTACAGATACAAATGGTTGCGGGAACTTTAAAATTGTCAGAAAGTCTACAGGCAATGCAATCAATAAACACCTGGTTCTATGCGCTTACAACAACAGTAGAAACTGCTCCCATGTACCTTTCTTTTAATTTGTCTCTGAATACTCTATAATCATCGCACATAATCATCTGTGATGAATTTGATGAAAAAAATACTTACCCTATCCGTTTCACGAATAATTGTTTACCTAATTTTGTAGATCTAATTGTCGTTTCTAATCCATCACTTGTTCTACTGTTCGAACAGTTATTTCATTTATTGGTTTTTGTCGGTGGACATTAAAAATCCTTTTATCGTTTGATGTTTCTTACCAATTTCAACATAATTTTTTTTCCTTTAAGTACGAAGACTTTAATTCCATAGATTTGAACGCTCTCCACAACGCTACGCTATCAGCCCTTTGGGACTTGTTTAGACGAAAATACAATTTTGCCTTTATATTTATTATTCATTTCTATCTAGTACATCTTTTTTTATTTTATTCCCACATGAATTTCATTTGTTCCATTTTCATTTATATTCAATTTTGTAAATAGCCATTTGTCCTTTTCACTCTTATTTCAATAATTTGGTATATAATAAAGGGTCAGGCATTAACGTGCCTCTTTTTGTATTCTACTTTGAAACCGAGCAACCAGTGTGTGTTCTTTAATTCAACGATTCTTGCGCCATCAATCAGTTATAAAAACTATACCAAAAACATTTGGAGAACCCGGCGAGATTACAAAATCGAAATATTATCTTGGTAATATAAAACACATAGAATTTATATTTATTTAATTATTTCACGTGCATTGTGGAATCACGCGGAATGTCGGACTATCAGGCTGAACAAGTTGGCGATAAACCTCAAGTCTCAAGAAGAGCCGCTGCCGAGGATGCCGAACAGCTTTCAGGAAAAAGGCGGGAAGTCAAAGCGTTAGCAATCCTTAAAACTCGACGTGCTGTTTGCGAGCAACAAATGCGCCGCATTGTTGAATATCTGGACCGTGTCCGAAAAGATGCAGCTCTTACAATTGAAATGAGCATTCGCGCGGACGCATTGGATTCAGCCTTTAGTAGCTTCAAGAGCGTACAATAAAAAATAGAAGAAAAGGACGTTGGAAAAACTTTTAAAAATTAGAAGCGGTAATGCAATTAAGGCCTTGGGAATAGTTTGAAATCCGTCAAGTGACAAATTCCTTTATGAAATCAATACAAATTTTCATGACACAATTACAAAGAGGACCATCCTATCAGAAATTGCCCAATTTTTCGACCCATTGAGTTTAATCAATCCAATCATTGTCCTTGCCAAGATTTTTTTGCAACAGTTGTGGAATTTAAAATTTGATTGGGATGACACCTTATCGGATAACCTTAGAAATGTGTAGGTGGATTCATATTCGGACTCAGCTGCAGTTACTAGAAAACTTGGAAATATCACGGTTGGTCCTTTCGCCAAACGCGCTGTATGAACTACATGCGTTTTCAGACAGTTCTGATAATGCATATGGTGATTGCGTCTTCATAAGATTTTTGAAGGATGATAATGTCAATGTGCACTTGTTTTGCGCGAAATCAAGGGTTGCGCCTGTAAAAAAAATGCTGTCTTCCTAAACTTGAACTTTGTGCTGCCATTATCATGGTCCAATTTGTTTAACGAGTACAAGACATAATTTGCAACATCATTTTTGAAAGTACTACATTTTGGACTGATTCAACTATAGTTCTTAGCTGTATAAGTGAGGAATCA
This sequence comes from Myathropa florea, assembly GCA_930367185.1. Classification (NCBI taxonomy): domain Eukaryota; kingdom Metazoa; phylum Arthropoda; class Insecta; order Diptera; family Syrphidae; genus Myathropa; species Myathropa florea. Next base: position 6,053,543 of record OV884006.1, read on the forward strand.
AGCAACTGACAAACATTTGCAGCGAATCGAGTATCACTTATTCAAACCATTTCGACATTTGATCAGTGCCGTCACGTACCATCAAAACTTAATCCAGCAGATATCTTATCTCGTGGTGCCCAACCACTGGACCTAATCAATTCAACACTATGGTTTCACGGACCCTTATTTCTATCAGCTCCATCACATCCTTGGTCGTCTTTTGAATTTAGTCCCGTAACAAATCATGCAGAATTGGAAAGAAAAAAGATAAAACTAGTTCTTAAGGTAGCCACTCTGAGCGATGCAGATTTCATCACTACCATAAAATTTCACAATAACTACACGAAACTTGTCAATACCATTGCATATATGTATGTTACGGCTGAAAAATAATTGCCTCATAAAAAATAAACAGCTACGCATACAAGGTTCTCTAATGCCAGATGAAGTACAGAACGCGGTCACGAAAATCGTGCAAATTGTACAGAAAACATCGTTTTCTAGGGAAATAGCTGCTCTCGAGAAAGATGAAACACTTCCTCCAAGAAGTCATATTCATTCACTCACATCTTTCATTGACAAACGCGGACTGCTCAGAGTTGGGGGCCGCCTAGAATTTTCTTCCCTAGATTTCAACAGTAAACATCCATTATTGTTGCCAAAGAATCATATCTTTACATACTCGTATACTTTGCTTCGTCACCTTCATGAAATTAATCACCACGTTGGACCACAAACGCTTCTGTGCATCGTTCGGCAAACATTTTGGCCTATCCATGGAAAAATCGTATGTAGATCAATATGTCACAACTGCATACGCTGCTTTAGGACAAGGCCGCTCAAGCAACATCATCTGATGGGAAGTCTGCCTGAACTTCATGTGCAGGAAAACCGACCGTTCAGTGTCATTGGAGTCGATTTTGTGGTCCGTTCCAAATTTACTTTGGACGCCGCGGCATTGCTTCTACAAAAAGATATAAGTTTGTTGAATATCAAGATTCAACAAATCAATAATCATATGTGAAATAAAACTCAAATCATTTATGTAAAAATATTCATTTAATATGTTAATACCTTAATCTAAAATTAAAATTGTAGTAGATTACATGTAATAAGAATTTAACGAATGTCAACTTTATATATAAACAATTAACTTCAAAATAAACATACACACTCTCGTTTATAACGTCAATTGAAAACAACGTATAATTATTTACTGGTCTAACAACAGAATAAAAATTCCTTTGTTCAAGTAAAATTTACCTTGTAATAAAAAAGTTTTTTGTAAGAATTTCAACACGACACTACACAACAAAAGTTAACGTCCATATAAGATTCAAATAAAATTCCAAATTACACTAAGTGTGCATTAATAAGTGTTTCTATTTTGGACAAAACATTTGGTCCATTCGAGCCAAATAGGAAAAACATTTAACATACAAACATACAAAAACAGTGACATTCACATACACCGTTTAAGTGAAAATTTAAATAACCCCACAATTAAAATTAAAATAAAACATAATAATAGATATTCCCTTGTGAGTTTTGGTGTAAATTCGAATCCCGCGTCGCGCAAATAAATAATCGCAAAGCATCTCGCGTCGCGCAATTAAGTAAGATAAAACACATCTGAAGGAGTAAAAGAATAAATCACAGGTGAGTGAGTAAGCCCTTTATTGAAAAATTCAAGCCCACAGTGTTTTTCTGCCTTTTAGTTAATATTATATAATACAATGAGTCAAAAGGAACTACGTCTTTTAAACAACTCCGCGTCTATCATTAAAATGGATTATAAGTCGTTCAGTGTGACTGAACAGAAAAAAAAATCCAAAAATATAGTGAAGGGATGTTTAGATGCACTGGAAGAATTGTTTCAGCAGAGCAAAAAAACGTTTGAAAAATTAATTACATCGTTAGATAACGATGAACAATGCTCTTCGTTTGAAAAAACATTCCACGAGATTCGCGAGCTGTATATTATCTATAAAGCAGATATTCTTGATTGTTTAGACCAATTCGCGATGTGTGCAAAATCAGATAAGTTGAACATAAGTAACAATATTCGTCTTCCGGAAATGGCCCTTCCATTATTCTCAGGACACTATGAGAAATGGAGGTCGTTTAAAAGTAAATACGAATCTATGATTCACAATAATGACAACTTATCTGAAGTTCAAAAATTGCACTATCTTAAGTCGGGTTTATCTGGTGAAGCAGATCGTTTATTGCAACATTTAGACATAGTGGAAGGTAATTACAAAAAGGCATGGGATATGTTATGCTCACGGTACGACAACAAAAGGTTTCTCATGAATACACACTTGAAGCTGTTCTTCACTCAACCAACTGTGCAAAATGAGACCGCGACAAATTTAAAAACACTTTTGGATACTTCCACAGAGTGTCTACATTCACTTGAAAACCTCGGTCTGCCAGTAAAACATTGGGATTCGATGGTGATATATGTCCTTTGCCAGAAATTACCCGCGTACACCCAACAGCTGTGGGAAGAAGGACTTGGGACTTCGAAAGAATTCCCCAGGTTTGAGGAATTCTCAAAATTTCTTGAAACAAGATTCCGTACACTGGAAGTAGTAGACCAACAGAAGTCAAAACCCAGTCAGTTTCTATCAAAAGGTTCGATTCCAAAACCAGCTGCAACAAAAAATGTGTTTCAAATAAGGCAAAGCCAACAAACGGACCAACACAACTGCAAAATATGTGCTAAAGGGCAACATTCGATTCGTAAATGCAAACGATTCAACGATATGAATTTGGTTGAACGGCACAACACAATAAAACGAATCGGAGTGTGCTAAAATTGTTTAGCCTACAGCCATATTGCACAAAATTGTCCCAGTCCAGCTCGGTGTTACTTTTGCCAACAGAAACACCATTCATTGTTGCATGATCCAAAAATGAACACACACCCTAGTACTTCGTCTTCAACCTCGTCTGTTTCTCCAGGCACTCAAAATTCCCAGGCAGTTGAACAAGAGTTACCAAGTACTAGTGCAGTGTTAAGGAATCATCTAGCACAACACAATCAAAACACGAAAATCCTCTTAGCAACCGCATTAATCAAGGTTAAATCAGCTACTGGAAAATACTTCAATTTACGAGCCTTGATTGATCCCGGATCTCAAGCGACATTTATCACTGAGTCAGCTGTGCAATTATTAAACCTTAATGTTCAGAAAACATCTGTGAGAGTGTCGGGGTTGGGGCATGTTAGCAGTGGAGCATGCCATCGGTATGCTGAAATTTCGTTTGGGTCTCTACACTCGGACTTTGAGACGTGCACACAAGCCTTTGTGTTTAAATCCCTGACGGGCCTGCTTCCGGCCAATCGACTACCCTATCACAATTGGGATCATATCAGCACACTAACGCTAGCTGATCCGATGTTTTTCCGACCAGCAACGGTAGATGTCTTGCTCGGATGCGATGTATATTAAGAGTTTATACTCCCTGAAATTGTGAGAGGTGACGAGCATTCATCAGTAGCCCAGAATACTCAACTGGGGTGGATTTTACAGGATAAAATATCCACAAATGCAGACAAAAGCATTCAAACATTTGTACAGACATGTGAAGTGGATACCCTTTTACGTAGATTCTGGGAAATGGAAGAACTTCCATTTCCAATAACAGACACAGATGAAAATCTGAAGTGTGAAAAACATTACGTCGACACAACCAGACGTTTGCCCGATGGGCGTAATGAGGTTTCGTTACCGTTTAATGAAGGATGCAGACCTGCGCTTGGGGCCTCGAAGTTAGGTGCCTTGCGTAGGTTTCATCAATTAGAGAAACGTCTGGACGACAAGCCCGAAAGGAAAGCGGAATACACTAAGTGCATAGGAGAATACCTGCAATTAGGTCACATGACTGAAATCGAAGACAACGCTGATCCAGTTCTGCAAACACCACAACACTATTTCGTTCCCCATCATGCTGTTGTCAAGGAGAGCAGTTCTACAACCAAATTGCGGGTCGTTTTCGATGCAGCTGCCAAAACATCCGATGGCACGTCATTGAACGAACACTTATTAGTCGGCCCTAAAAAACAGAACGATATAGTCGACATAATTTTAAAGTGGAGAACGTACAGGTTTACCTTTACAGCTGATATAGAGAAGATGTACCGACAAGTAAGGATGAATCGACAAGATGCGTATTACCAGCTCATCCTTTGGCGCAACAGCAGCAAAGAGCCAATAAAAACTTATCGCTTGCACACGGTAACGTTTGGTACAGCTAGTGCTCCATATCTTGCTAACCGCACAATAAGGCTGATGATGGAGAGGAGCTGTATCCAGTAGGTGCGCAGATCATCCGTACGGGTATGTATGTCGACAACTTGATAGCTGGAGCCGATACATTGGAGGACACAAGAAGGATGCGAGATGAAGCATCACAACTATTAACAGCTGCAGGATTCCTTTTGAGAAAGTGGACAAGCAACTCCGAAAGGCTTTTGGTAGATATTCCAAACCACCAAAGGGAAGTAGGTTTCTCGTTTCCCATTGAAGATGATGTGCTAGTTAAGACAGTCGGCATAAAGAGGTCCCCAGTAGGCGATGTCTTCTCCTTCAAAAACACACCGATGGAATGTTCTAGTGTCCTCTCCAAGAGATCGATCCTCTCAACAACCGCCAAACTCTTTGATCCTCTAGGATGGATATCACCTAGCATAATCATGGCAAAGATGATTTTGCAACAGCTATGGTGCAGCGGTCTGACGTGGGACGACCCAATCCCAGATGAGTTGAAGGTGCAATGGGAAACCTTTCAACGTGCACTGCCAGCGATAGAGGACATCCGAATACCAAGGTGGACTCGTTGGACGGACTATCTAAGAGGGGTACGGTTTTAGTGATGCCTCTGAAAAGGTGTATGGAGCGGCAGTCTACTTACGTGTCTTAGATGACGACAACAAGGTCCACGTTCACCTGCTAATGTCAAAGACCAGAGTAGCGCCATTAAAGACCGTAACACTTCCCAGGCTTGAGCTTTGTGGAGCGGTCATCCTCGCAAAACTCTTGGACTACACCACAAAAGTACTAGGTATGGAGCAGGTAACAACATACGGATGGTCGGACTCCCAGATAACGTTGGCGTTGATTATGGCACCTCCAGCTAAGTGGAAAACCTTCGTAGGCAATCGTGTAGCAGAGATACAGCGGCTCACGAATTGTAGCATTTGGCGCTACATCCCCACAAAAGAAAATCCTGCGGATCTACTTTCGCGTGGACTATTGCCGTCCGAGTTGAAAAATAATGATCTGTGGTGGAACGGACCAGATTTCCTTCGGTCCGATTGGAATTTCAAATCACCGGTGCAACCACCGACAGTAATGACTGATGAGGAACAGCGAAACCTGCAATCGCATTGTGTCACCACAGGTGACAATGAATTAGAATTGCTGATATTTCGGTATTCCAGTCTCCGGAAATTGCTGCGAGTCTTAGCGTATTGCATGCGATTCATCTTCAATACGCGAAGAAAAACAAAGGTTAATACATCACTTACGCCGGCAGAATTAGATTCAGCACTGAAGATTGCAGTAGGTGCTGCTCAAAAGAGGATGTTTTTCAACGACGACAGGTGCAATCTAAAGGGAATAAAAATGTTACATCCCTTCGTAGACGAGATGGGCATTTTAAGAGTAGGAGGGCGACTTCAGCATGCCAGCCTCAACTACGAACAGAAGCATCCAATGATTCTTAAGGCCAATCACCACTTAAGTCGTTTAATTATAGATAATGCCCATAAGAAAAGCCTACATGGTGGACTTCAGCTTATGTTAGCTCAATTGAGGCAAAGGTTCTGGATATTAAACCTCAAGAATGCTGTAAAAAAGTGCATCCATTCGTGCAATATTTGTTTTAGGCAAAACGCCAAATCTGCCACGCAAATTATGGGCAACTTACCAGCACCACGAGTTAGAATATCCAGAAATATCCTTTCTCTCATTGCGGCGTAGATTATGCTGGTCCAATAGATGTAAAGGCATGGATGGGTAGGTGCTCCAAGACGTACAAGGCATATTTCGCAGTGTTTGTCTGTTTATCCACCAAGGCACTACACTTGGAAGTGGTCAGCGACATGACAACGCAAGCCTTTATTGCGGCCTTCTGACGATTTGTAGGCAGACTAGGAAGTCCACGAGAAATCTACAGCGATTGTGGAACTAACTTCATTGGGGCATCAAAAGAACTGGAAAAATTAAGAAAAGCTGCTAACTTCTCATATGCTTTAGTAGCAGAAACAACGGGTGTGAGATGGAAGTTCATACCGCCCGCGTCACCACACTTTGGCGGACTATGGGAGGCTGGAGTCAAATTGGTGAAGTACCATTTAAAAAGGGTTGCAAGAAATGCGTGCTTCACATTTGAAGAGTTATCGACACTGCTCATTCAAATTGAAGGTTGCTTGAACTCGAGACCCCTTTGTCCACTCAGCAATAATCCTGATGACTTCGCCGCTTTGACCCCAGCACACTTTCTTACCGGAGAACCCACGGAAACATTGCCAGAACCCGACATCACGTGCGAGACACAGTGCTACGGTGATCGATGGAGATTACTGCAACAGCTCTACGGAGGATTTTGGAAGCAATGGAGTACTGAGTATTTGTCACGTCTCCAGCAACGTCCCGAATGGTTAGAGCTGAAGGAACAACCCAAAGTAGGCGATCTCGTTATAATCCGCGACGAACGAGTGCTACCTTCCAAATGGATGATGGCACGAATTACGGAATTGCACACGGGGCAAGACCAATTGGTTAGGGTGGTTACCCTAAAAACACAAAACGGCGTAATCAAGCGCCCGATCACAAAAATTTGTTCACTTCCTAGCAACAAAATAGTTGATGAACAACCTACAGTCTAACATTGATTTCATTAAAACAATTACACACTAATAATGAAATATTCAAGCACACATATGTTTGTAACAAACACTTTTCTCACAAGTAAAATATAAAAAAAACGTGATAAAACTATAAAATTATATCTACACCACACTACACAATCATGATAATACTAAAATCTACACTACACAACCATAATACTATGAAAATAACACTAGAAAATAACTAAATAATAGTCTAAAACACTACACAAAATTCAACAGATCATGAACTACACTCAATCATACAGTCCACTCATAGGATCATTGGATAAACAACACAACACACACAAACACAAACGTTTATGAAATCATAACCACCTAGATTGATTTCTTTAATTTAAACACATACTCACTAATTACATATAAAATGAAAATTTTCCCACCAGAAATAAAAACAAGCATGATTAATTACTCCAAAAAAACCAAGTACGACCAGCCAAAAAAAAAATAAATAAATAAATAAAATCCTAAGTCGGTAAGGTAGTAGGAGGAAAGAGTGCAGAATAACTACGAACACAAAAAAAGGGCATAAAGGCTACTCACTCTGTCGTTATGTTTATATGTTTGTCTCATTTTGTTGTCGTTCTCTGTTACACTAATGATCTATTTAGCAGAAGGCAACTAATTACAAGACAGAGACGATCAAGAACATCACCCACCAAGAAGCAGAAGCATTGCCAGCATTATTGCGAACAGAGTTCACGGCGGTGGGAAAATGTTGAATATCAAGATTCAACATATCAATAATCATATGTGAAATAAAACTCAAATCATTTATGTAAAAATATTCATTTAATATGTTAATACCTTCATCTAAAATTAAAATTGTAGTAGATTACATGTAATAAGAATTTAACGAATGTCAACTTTATATATAAACAATTAACTCAAAATAAACATACACACTCTCGTTTATAACGTCAATTGAAAACAACGTATAATTATTTACTGGTCTAACAACAGAATAAAAATTCTTTTGTTCAAGTAAAATTTACCTTGTAATAAAAAAGTTCTTTGTAAGAATTTCAACACGACACTACACAACAAAAGTTAACGTCCATATAAGATTCAAATAAAATTCCAAATTACACTAAGTGTGCATTAATAAGTGTTTCTATTTTGGACAAAACAAGTTAATTATTTATACAACACCTCTTCGTTCGGAGACTCGAAAACTAATGTCTCCCGTTTATTGAAAAATATTTTCTCTACCTTACATCTAACATACAATACATTTACCTTAACTGTAACTTAAATCTATTATGCTGCCCGGACGCTGCATCAGCATTATTTCCACGTTCAGTGCACACACAGGTGTTGGTTGAATTCTGTTGACGCTATGTCTGCTGATGTGAGAACATTTAGTTCCCACAATACCGAACATATTTGAGGCATTCGTGTTAGCTTATATAGCTGTCTTCATTTGCTTCGTAACAAAGGCGATCCATTTGTAATTGGTTGAAGCCTTGACAACATCAGCTTTCCTTGCTGCGCTTAATCGTTTTATTTTTTTCACGGTTTATTCTCCGTTATCTATGAACTTTATGAAATGTTTCGTAACCGGGAAAATTTCGACAAAATTTTAAGCAATTGTTCATCACGAGGTATTACATGGAAAACCATCCCTCCGCGATCTCCTCACTTTGGCGGTCTTTGGGAAACGGTGAAAGCGACTAAATTTCATTTGAAGAGAATTTTACAACATTCGAAACTTAATTTCCTTGAATTTAATACACTAATAATACAAATAGAATCTGTACTCAATTCCAGGCCAATTACTCCAGTTCCAGAAAGTCCTAATGATTTGCCAGCCTTGACACCAGGTCACTTCATCATAGGCACTGCACTGAACGCTCTTCCTGAACGAGATTTGCAGAATATGTCGAATGTCAATCGGTTACACCACTATCAAAGGCGACAATGGTACTGTGAAAAATTAAATGAACATTTGTATTTTAGTATTGCGCAATTTGGCATCACTTATTTTTACTAATTCAGCTTATATAAATGTATCTTTCTGATATTGTATATTCATCTCTCTTTAATGTATATAACTTCAGTTAATTGAATTCGCTATATAAGCCCATGTGGAATATATAAATTTGAAGTAACGTTTTTTAGTTTGACCCGATATAATTCGGTTATTTTCTTTATAATAAAACTTATTAAAATTAGTTGGAAACAGTTTCTTTCTTTTCCGGATTTTAATTTACTTCATGGTGCCGAAACCCGGGAGTATCGGAGAACAGATTTAATAAGCCAAAAGGACTTAGTTCAGTTTTTCTATTTTTTTATTTTTAATGTTTAAAATGGAATTGCAAACACGTGCTGGTTTTCGCAGTCAAATTACCAAAATCCTTAATAAAGCAACTGAGTATTTAAAATCGAGTAATTTACGCGATACAGAAGATTTGTCTACATTAGACGTAGTTGAAGAAGAGCTTGCCTCGTTTTTGCAACTGTTAACTACGGCTAATTCAAATTTAAATATAATAAATAAAGATATTCAGATAAAACAAATCGAAGATAAAAACCCTGAGAAAATTGCTGAATAGCTCTCAGCCAAAAGCACCAAAAGCTCATAGCTCTCAGTTGCCGAAATTGCTATTGAAGAAATTTTCGGGTGACTATAACGATTGGACACCGTTCTGGGAAAATTTCCGTTCTTCTGTTCATGAAAAGGATTATCTCTCTGATGTCGAAAAGTTTAATTTCTTGCAGTCCGTACTAACCGGCAATGCGGCGAATACTATTGCAGGTTTTACACCATCTGATGCCTGTTATGATGGAGCAATAGCCCTTTTGCAGGAGGAATATGGAGTTACTGAAAAATTGATTGATAAGATGATGCAAAATCTAATGACACTATCAACTGTTCAGAGCCGGACAGATGGGACGGTCCTAAGACAATTGTATAACTCGGTAATAGCATGCAGCCGACCACTCTCTGCTTTAGGAGTGCCTTCAACGCATTACTATATAATGCTCAAAAGCATTCTTCTTAGATGCATGCCTAGTGCATTGCGTGTGGATTATCACCGTATATATAAGAGGAAAGAAACAGCAGAGGTATCAGAAAATCCAGATGACGAGTGCGATACATCGACTCTTTCGTTTGACGGAGATAAGCAAATATATTACGGTTTCTAAAACTAGAGGTTGAATCTATGGAGAGAGCGGGTGTGGAGAAGCCTAAGAAATTGCGTGCCAAATATAATCAGCCAACAACTGCAGTGGGTCTCTTCATTTCTGCGAAAAAGTCCACAGCCACTTGAGCGATAAGAGCGATAAGAAGTGGATGCTAAAAGAAGACGGTCGATGTTTTCGTTGCATGCTTAAAGGCCATACCGTCAAATATAGTAGAGTGAAAGGAATAGTGTGTAAAAAATGCAAAGGAATGCATGCCACTGTCCTGTGTGAAGATAGAAAGCTGTCATCGAAAGCAAAGGATCAAGAAAGTGCGGGTAGTACAGTATCATTATTGTCCTCAACGAATTTGTGTACTTCAAGCAATTCTTCAAAAATCTCTGCTGATGTTTTCCTGCAGACTGCGCGTGTTTTAATAACCTCTAAATCAAATGAATGTGAATTATTTGTGCGGATTATTATTGATGGTGGTAGTCAAAAGACTTACGTGACGGAAGCTGTGGCACATCGATTAAACTTATCCGCAGTTGGTTTTGTATGCATAAGTGTTATTCCTTTCGGCAATACGAAGGTCCCTTTTGAAAGGATATCATCAAATAAAAGGTTTGAGTGTCTTAATCGGTGCGGATTATTTCTGGGAAGTTCAATTCAATTCAATTTCAATTTATTAAAATTAATAAAGGAACATTAAGACATAAGTCTTTTATAGTACTAAGTACATTTAGTGTTTTAAGAAATAATTCAAAATGTACAACAATTAATAATAATGAAGGATAAAATATATGTAGATAAGAGAGAAAAAAAGAAATAGAGATTTAATTCAAATAAATATGAAAAGAAAAAGGGAGGAAGTGAAAGTAGAAAGAGAATGGCAGAGAACTGATGTAATTAGGGAAGGGAAGAAACGTATTGAAAAATTGCACATTTGAAGCACGGTGGTGGCTCCGTAATGGTATGGGGTTGTATGGCGGCAAAAATGCGTCGGTAATTTAATTTTCATTGATGGTACAATGGACAAATATGCCTATTTGGACATATTGAAAACTAATTTACTTGAAAGCGTTAGAAAGTTGGGTCTAGAAGTGTCATTTATCTTTCAACAAGATAATTACATAAAACAAACCTCTCATATTGTTAAGGAATAGTTGTTATATAATGTTCGTAACCAGCTGAGAACACCACCCAATCGCCCGTCATGAATGCAATAGAACATTTATGGGAACATTTGACACGGGCAGTTCAAAAACACGGTGTCAAGACAAAATAAAAAAAAAAAAGCTTGAAAAGAGTGCTTCAGAAAGAGTTGGCTAAAATAAGCCAAAAAGTAACATCAAAATTGGTTAACTCGATGCCAAATCGAATGCAAGCAATTATAAAAGCCAAAGGCTACCCACCGAAATATTGATAAGAAGACTTGAGAGCAGAGACAAATTTCAGAAAGTATTTTTTGTCTGTATACTTACTTTTTTGATGTAAATTTCCATTCATATTACTTTAAGTTGAATTCTATTGGTTATGTTTTGTTATTTTGTTATGTTTGTTCTTTTTGAAAAATAGTATTACGTTTGTGAAAACAGAAAAAAAAATGGTTGTTAATTTTTGTTGGAAATATTTAGTTTTCTTTAGAAAAATATAGTTCAGGAGGTAGTGTATACTTACTTTTTTGATTAACTGTATATGATCATGACTCCGCAACCCGTAGATGTATCTGACGGCATCATTAAGAGCTACCTTTAGCTTCCGTTGGAAAAAGGAGTCGAGTTTACTGTAAACAACTTCAGCATAGGTAATAAGTGGTAAATTAAGAGAAGAAACAAGTTTTCTTCTGGTATCTGCCGGGATAAAACTATGACTCAGCCAGATCTTGCGGAGAAATCCATATATCCGTCTTATTACACTGTTTGCATGGTCGTACCTAGTCAGTTTAGAGTTATTAACAAACCCAAGACTAGTCGCTGATTCAACCATGTCAAGTTTATCTCCCGATATGGACACACATGGCAAAGCGCTAACATTTATATTTGTTTTGGAGATAGGAATCACCTGCGATTTTTTAGGATTCAAGTGTAAGCCATTATAGACAGCCCAATTATAGATTCCATCCAAATCGTAATTGCTAGCAATAACTAGATCAACTATGTTATTATTGTGCTTAGTCGTATACATTTGCACATCATCTGCATATAAATGGACAGTTGAGTGTTTACAAACTGACGGCAAATCATTTATAAACAAGGAAAAACGAATGGGTCCAAGAATAGATCCTTGGGGAACGCCCTGTTTAACTTGTAGAAGTGCTGAAAGGGAATCGCAGTTGAGTAGTCTTTGAAATCTATTCGACAGAAAACTACTTATTAAATTCACTGCACTGTCAGCAAATGAAAAAAGAATTTTTAACTTCCAGCAGAGTATTTTTAGGTTAATTTTGTCAAAGGCCTTAGAGAAATCAAGAAGACAGAGAAGAGTAACATATCCTTTATCATAGTTTTGTCGGATTTCCTCCAATATGTTGACCATAGCTGTAGAGCTACTGTGGTTAGCTCTGAATCCTAGCCCCACATAGAGTAGTTTATTGCGAGACAGGTAGTGAAGAAGTTGTTTTGCAGTAACTTTCTCTAAGACTTTTGACAAACATGGAAGAATACTAATAGGTCTAAAATCCGCTGCACACGTTCAATTAGTACTTTTGGACTTGGAGGTCGGTAATACCCGCAATATTTTCCAGGAACGAGGAAAAGTAGATGTGGTAATACAGTGATTTAAAACATGGGTTAAGTGGGAGATCATAAAATGGAGAATAATTTTAATAAATCGCAAGGGCACCCCATCCTCCCCAATAGCATTTGATTTGATATCTTTGACTAAATTAACAGCTTCAATTTCAGTAACTGTATCAACTTAAAATTGCCTTAAACCAGGTTGCAGAACTTGATCAGTAAGATTAAAGGAACTCTCCTCAGTTGTACAAACGAGAAAAAAGTTATTAAGTTCATCAGGATCGACTTCACATTTACTAGTATTTTTATTACCTGACACTCCAATTCGACATAAGTTATTCCACAGTTTTTTAGGAGGAATCATAGTATTTAACTTAGAAACAAAGTAATTTCTTTCAGCATTACGTAAAATTACAGTCGACTGATTACGTAAGGCTTTGTAAGCAAGCCAATTGGTATGAAACGGACTTCCTTTTCATTTACTATAAAGCCGATTTCGTTGCTTAATTACACCTAAAACTTCACTTGTGAACCAACGACAACAATTATTACGAACGTTTACTGTTTTACAGGGAACAAATTGATCAAATAATTCGAGAACTACTCGTGTCTCTTGAAAATTGCAAATTTTTTCATTGGGGTCAGACTGAAGACGACAACGATACCAGGACGCTGATAGAGCAGCGGCTTGGAGAGCATTAATATTTGTAAATTGATAGTCTCTATATGTAAATGTCACAGGAACAGCTGCATGATTAAAGCGCACATTGTAGGTGCAAAAAATAAGATCATGATCAGAAACAAAATCAAGTGAAAATTGACCAAAGAAGAACCGCCTTTGGATCAGATACAAGAATCAGATCCAGGAGACTAGAAATATTGTCTTTAGCAAAACGTGTAGGGTACTTACTGTTAAATAATTGGAGTCCAAGAGAAAGTGCAGGGTCTTTAATGTGAAAAGCCCTAGAATCATTTTTTAGAATATCGGCATTAAAGTCACTGCAAATAATGACATGTTCATATAGAGCAGAAAATACAGCTAGGGAAACAAAGAAAGGTTGAAGGGAGCAAGTACGGTCAGCAAACATAAGTACAGGCTATAAGACATTTAATTGAACCGTCATATACCTCAACAATCAAAAACTCGGAGTCTAAATTAATGGATCTGCAAATGAGTTTACAATTAAGTGAAGATTTGCAATAAATAGCACTTCCACCCCCTAGTAGTAAAAGTTACCTGGTGCCGTGAAATAACGCCGACGTTTGATTTCGGCGTTATTTCGCTTTCATAAAGTGCTTGTGAAATATATAATAATACCATTGCTTGTGAAATAAAGCCGAATACAGATAGAAGGCAATAGAATTTAGAAAGCCGTACTATTTAGAAAAACAAGTGAACTGTAATCAATGTTTGTCTTTTGTAATATGTACATACACACACACAAAAAGTGAAGTAGGTATGGGGGCGTGCTGCCCCCTGCAACCACCCCCGCTTGTCCACATGTGCAATTTGGAGTATGTGCGAGATTGATAGTATTTAGTTCCTTTAAATTCATGGGAATCATTAATATAAACAAATATTGAATACACTCAACCTTGCACCTACTTCAAATTGTACATGTGGTCTAGCAGGGGGGTTGCAGGGGGGCAGCATGCCCCCCCATACCTTGCTCACTTTTTATACGCCGTAAATGTTATATATGTACATAAATATTGTGCAACTGTGTCGGTACATTTCCTGAAAACAGTCTTTATCTGCATGTCTTTATAAATTAAAAGTGAAAAAAGTCCGACTCGGCGTTATTTCACTTTAGTCAAGTGAAATAAGACCAAAAATGGAAATTCGGCCTTATTTCGCTTTCATAAAGTGAAATAGCGCCGAATTTTGGAATTCGGCTTTATTTCACTCGGCGTTATTTCACGGCACCGAGTTACCTTATCATTTCTATAAATGGTATAGTTGTTTATGTTATATATATTTTGCTTAAACCATGTTTCACAAACACATATAACATCAACACTTGAAATTGAAAATATGTACCTTAGATACTTGTAAGTTGTCACAGGAAAGTATCAGATATGAAGCAACGTTACCATGGAAGAAACTGGACCATCCGTTAGATCCAAATAGAGAGAACACTTTATCCAGGTTGCACTCTCTAATGCGACGCCTTCTTAATGAACCGATGAAACTGGAGGAGTACGATGCCGCTATGCGCGAGTTTATCTCATCAGGGTGTGCTGAACGAGTGCCTTACCAAATAGATGCTTCTAATATATATTTTACGTCACATTGTGCTGTGTATCGCCCGGAAAAGTCCACACCAAAAGTTAGAATCGTCTTTGACGCTTCTTCGCATGCTCCAGGTAAAGTTTCCTTAAATGATTGCTTGTGGACGGGTTCGAATATGCTGCCGGATATTTTAAAAATATTATTACATTTTCGATTGGGAAAAATAGGATTGGTTGCTGACATAGAAAAGGCGTTCTTGCAAGTAGTTTTAGCGGAGAAAGACCGCGTTAGTCACCGATTTTTATGGTTTACTAATAAGGTTCGGCGATCACAAGATACTCAGCATATTGAGGAATTCCGTATGACTCGTGTTACATTTGGCGTAACGTGTAGTCCTTTTCTATTGTCGGCAACCATTGACTTACATCTTTGCGAAAGTAGTGAAGAGTTCCCAGATACTTGTAAGCGATTGCATAGATCTTTCTTCTTCTTCTTCTTCTTAGGGCGCTACAGTCCGAGGTGTACCTGGGCCTCACTCAACATGCCTCTCCAGCCAGCACGATCTTTCGCCAGCTGTCTCCAGTTTCGCATACCAAGCTGGCCGAGATCCTCCTCGACTTGTGTGCACCACCTTGTACGTGGACGTCCCCTGTTGCGTTGTCCCACAGGCTCAGAGTCGAAGTCTCTTCGGGCCGGAGCTAAGTTGTCCATACGCTCTACATGGCCTAGCCATCTTAGGCGTTGGATCCGTAGATGCCTGGCTAGACTCATGTCGCTGTACAGGCCATACAGTTCGTGGTTGAATCTCCTCCTCCAAATGCCATCAACGCAAACAGGACCAAAGATCGTGCGCAGAACTTTTCTCTCGAAAAGACCAAGAGACTGTTCATCCACTTGGGATATTGACAACTTTTTCGGATTGGTTCGAAACGAATAATGGAGTGAAGCAAGGTTGTCCTCTGAGTTCGCTGTTGTTTTCGCTCTTCATTAACGATGCGGCTACTTACCTCCCTGGAGGGATCAGCATAGCTAATTCAATCATCAATGTCTTAATGTAATCGTATGCCGATGATTAAGTGATTTTATTTGAATCACCAGAAAATTTTCTGATGATTATGACTGATGTGATAATCTGATGATTAGCCGCCTATCGGAATTCTGCCATCAATGGGGTCTTGTTATAAACACAAAGAAATCAAAAGTTATGCTTCGCTTCTTCTACAAACTTCATTCTGGCCTTTTCATCAACTCTTGCTATGAGCTGGTATAGTGAGTTCTTCCAGTTCATAGTTTCCGCATTCAGCTCTACACCACAAGTGCGAGCTAATTCCAGCCATTCTTCGAACCATGCTTTTTTGTTCCGAATCGCGTATAAGGCCATTATCTTTGGAAGACGGTTGTCTGACATGTTTATAACTCTTAGTATGTAGTTTACCTGCAACTTAAGTGTTTTAATAAATAGTGGAGACAGGTCTGTTTCCAGCATGAGCATATAATTCGGAGTCTTTGGCGGGGAGGCGGAATGTTTTCTTAATGAAAAAACGTTGTAGTTTTTCAACTTCCTCATATGGCTTATACCCCCATACTTGCGCTGCGTAGAGCATTACTGCCTCCGACGCAGCTTCAGATACTTTGAATTTACTGCTGTGCATAATCTGTGAGTTGCTGAAACAGTTTTTCCACACTACATTGATGACGGTTTTAGATTTCGTAAGTTTCTCCTTCAGATGTCTGTTCACACTAAGGCTACTTGTTAAAAGGATTCATAGATACCTGTATTCATTTACAATTTCTATACTTTCTCCGTTAAAGCGCCATTTTTCGTTGTAAGCAAGTCTACCACCTCTCTTTTTGAATATCATTATTTTAGATTTATCCAAATTCACGACCAGGCTCCATAGGCTGCAGTACTCATACAATTTGTTAATCATCAATTGCAATGATTCCGGTGAGCTTGCCAACACTACAATGTCATCTGCGAACAGAAGGGCTTTAATGAGAATCCCTGCAATTTCTATTCCTCCTGGGAGAAAGTCCACTATATCGTCTATAAAGAGGGCAAATAGACTTGGGCTCAGCGAACATCCCTGCCTTACTCCTGATACCGTCTGAAACCATTCTGATAGCGTCGTTTGGAGATTGTTAATGAGTATATGAGTTAATGAGTATTTAGATCTGAAACTAAACCCAACCTTGGATTTCAACACACACCTTACAGAAAAATCAAAAACATCACTTAGACTACTTAATGTGTCATGGAGAAACATTTTTCTTAATAGTCGGATAAGCCTTTCTTCGAAATATAAAATATTTGATGCTGTAGTTAAGTCTTTTCTATGTTATGCTGGACAAGTTTGTGGTATTGATGAGTACGAACCTGTTGAGTTTCAAAGGAACTTCTTAAAGAAAATCTTCAATTTACCATTGAATACACCAAATTATGCCATATACCTTGAAACAGGACTACCTAAACTGTTCACGCACACTCTGAAACTTTCTCTCTGTATATAAACGACACAGTAGATGCTCTACCAGGGGGAGTTAGAATTGCTAATACCATAATCAATGTGTTGCTATATGCAGATGACCTCGTCGTACTCGCTGAATCTCCGGAACATATGCAACTGATGACCAACCGCCTGTCATGTTACTGTAAGAGATGGGGATTAAAAATCAATACAGAAAAGTCGAAAATGATGGTTTTTACGCGATGTCCAAGAATCCATATTAAAAGGCAATGGAAATACAATGGTCAACCACTTGAAACCGTTAAAGAGGTGAAATATTTGGGAGTCAAACTGAATCCAACTCTAAATTTCAGTAAACATCTTAGAGATAAAGCAAATAGCTCTCAAAGTCTGCTCAATCTTTCGTGGAAAAATATGTTCTACAACAAAAAAATTAATCTATCTGTAAAATATAAGATATTTAACTCAGTCGTTAAATCCACCCTCTGTTACGCCTCGCAAGTGTGGGGGGCTGATGAGTATGATGAGTATGAAGAAATTGAAGCATTCCAAAGGAACTTCATTAAAAAACTCTTCAATCTCCCATTAAATACACCTAATTACGCTATACATTTAAAAACAGGTCTACTAAAATTGTCAACGGACACACTCAAGTCACAGGCTAACTTCATACTTAAGATTTGCAGATAAGACGATTCACGAATAGCAAAGAAACTGTTTTTGTACGAGTTAAGGAATGCAGATTGGTGGTATGTAAGGTGGCAAACTATTAGTAACGACTGCGGCGAGACCCTACATATTGACATGGACAATCTACGTGTTTTGAAAAATAAACTATACCGCATTATACAAACCAACGAAAACAACACCCGAAATACGTTAAAAATAAAAGCTCGAGAGTCAGAAAGCAGGATACTATACAGTCAACTAAATTATTATCTGAACCAAAGAAACTATTTTCATGACTCGTTTAGTTATGACGAAATATCTCTGATGTTCAAAGCAAGATGTGAAGTTCTTTCACTAAATGGTAACCCCTATAATGGAAAGTTCAACCAATTCTGTACACTTTGTAATCTCAAATCGAAGGAAGACTGCTTTCATGTTATAAGTATATGCCCAATATTCAGACCACAAAGGATAACCTTCTTTGGAAAACAGACATTAACAATGCTCGAAACCTTACAACTTTTAAACGAATGTGACTGGAAAATTCTTATCAGTTTTTTAAAATCAATTTATAAATATAGAATGCTGTTAATGACTGAATATATTTGAATTGTAACTTGAGTTTGCACGTAAAGATTTAAAATACAAATTTAAAATTCTGCTAACCAGGCTGACGGCTTAGCCATAGCTCTTAAATTCATATTACAAAAAAAAACACTCTTTTGTTAAGAATTATTAATAAATGAATTACTTACTTACTTAATTACTTACTTACACTCTGAAACTGCAGGTCGACTACATCATCAAAGTCCTCTCCCACCCAGATACTCGCCTGACTAAGAAAATGTTGTCGTACGAGTCGAGAAATGAGGATTGCTGGATGGCCAAGTGGAACAGTTAGGTATCGTTTGTGAAGAAGTCGTTGCAATAGATACAAATAATCTAAATTTTGTCAAAGACCAACTCTATCGAATTATTCAAAAATATGAAAGTTTTGTTCGTAATGAGTTCTTAACGAGAGCTCAAGAATCAGAGAGTAGAATTATTTACTCTCAACTTAATACTAATCTGATGGAGATGAAATATTTCAACGATATGTACAGTTACAGAGAAATATCACTAATTTTTAAAACAAGGTGTGAATTATTATATCTGAATGGAACCCCTTACAATGGAAGTTTTAATCAATTCTGTTCCTTGTGCAACCGTGCTATTGTTCTGTCACGAGAGGAGGGGACCTACAGCTTAATGCCGACTCCGAACGGCGAGATTGAGAAGCTTTTTTCTAGACAGTTATACTCTTTGAGCATTGTCAGTGACTCGAAAGAGGTGGAGCCGTGAAAAAATGTTTGATGTTTTTTTTCGAGATTCGAACTGACGACCTCGAGCGTAGGAGTCGACGCACCTACCCACTACGCCACGGCGCCCACACAGAATTTGCTTAAAATATAAAAATGTATTACATTTAAATTGCCAACCGAGCTGACGGCAATGCCATAGCTTTAAATTCATTGTTGTTTTTGTAACACAAGCAACCTAAGAACCAAATAAAATGAATTATTTACTTACATACTTTACTTACTTTACTTAGAAGTCATCCTTGCTATCGTCATCTTTGTCCTCCGTTGGGGCGTGGGCGCAGATTAGGCTGATGTTGCCGAATTTAGCCTTGATGCGGATTGTTATGAAGCGCTCGCTTATGTACTTAAAGCTTAAGACTTTTTGCCTAAGTCTGCCTAGAACAACAAATCCACATCCAAATAATCGCTGCCTTCGCTCTCTGTAACAATCGCCGTAATAGACATCGCAGTTTTTCATCCTCTTTTTGCCCGGCCCATTCCATCGCACTTCCTGGATTGCGGTATCGTCTGCTTTATAGCAGTCTAGGGCCTTTGCGAGTTCATCGGCTACACGTGGTCTGTTCAGGGACCTCACATTCCACGTGCAGAACCGAAAGTCATTGTCCTTATTCCGTTTGCTGGGGTCGTCAACAGTAAATCCGTCCATATCCGAGGCAGTTTGTGTTCTCTGAACTCGTAGTGTTTTTACATGGTGAGGAAGTTAACCCCACGCACGAAGTGTATCTAACTATTAGCAGATAATTGTCATCCTGAAAAGAATTCGAAAGAAAAAACCCACATTTGAAAAAGAAAAAAATAAATGCCGAAAACCGCATTCGCGTATATGAACCGTGTGCTGAGAATCAAGAACAACGCAAATCCGAAAGACAAAATGAAGTACGATTGAAAAGAGCAAAACAATCAATAACTCAAAATTCAGATGCACGGGCAATTTTAGCTATCCCCCGCGCACTTCGTCCCTCTTACCGACAAACTGCTAAATCCTGCCTCTTGTAAATTCCGCCTTACGGATAGGGTAAGAGTGGCTATACTTCAAGTATGTATTAAGTTCGAATGTTTTAGAGCCTTGGACAAACTAAAATTAACGGCGACTGATGAAAAAAGCACGAAAGGAATCTTAAATGCAATAGAAAAATTGTTTGCGCCAACAACAAGTATCCGATAAGTCGGAAAGTGTAGAAGCTTACGTATGCATATCCAGCCAGGGCCGGTCCTACCATATGTGCAGGATGTGCAAATGCACAGGGCGTCAAAAGCCCTCAATCCTCAGTTCCTATGGGTTCATTTGAGTAGGGGCGCTAAACATAGGCCTTGCACAGGGCGCTCATCTAGCTAGGACCGGGGCTGTATCCAGCATTATACGAAGGTGAATATATATGTGATTGATTCATACCACGAATTAAGTGCAATGATATGCGAGGGAGACTACTGATGAAAAAGGAGCTCATATTAGACAAAACACAAATATGTTGCTCACTGGCACAACAAACAGCAGAAAGAGTGCAAACGATATCGCACGCAACAAACAACACCACATGTAAAGTCAGTGACAGTGAAACGTATATGCTAGAAAGAGACCAAGACTATAAAAGGAGAGACAGGACAAGAAACAAAAAAATGGAAGACAAACAGCAGCTGCTGTGGCTACTGTGGCAACGTGCACAAAAGAGTTAGCTGTCCAGCACACGGAAAGACAAAATTGTTTCATGGAAAGCAGTAAATAATCTATAGTTACCGAAAGGGAAGAAGAAGAAATATTGTGTGTTACACGGATAGGAGAAGAGAAGCCAAATTAAGGAATGATCCTGAAGCAGTTGAGGTTTTTGGTTGACAACAGTGAGCCAATTCGAATGTAGTGTATTATTGACACAGGTTCGTCGTGCAATATAATGAATTTAAACGATTATAAAAAAATAGTGAACAACAAATATAAGTTAAACAAAACCAGGATAAGATTAAAGGCCTTCGGTAGAAGCTTGATAAACCTGTGGGCGCTGGAAATCTTTTTAGCCAATATGACGATATTGGCGATATCCAGTTAGTGAAGGAAAATTGTCTATCAGCGAACCCATCCAAATTATTTAAGATAATTGAGGTAAAATCTTTAAATTAATTAAATAATATTTAAATTAATAATAATAATAATGGCGGCGCTACAGTCCGAGGTGGACCTGGGCCTACCTTCTCAGCAACCACTCGTGTTGTGCGTGCTATTGTTCTCTCACGAGAGGAAGGGACCTACAGTTTAATGCCGACTCCGAACGGCGAGATTGAAAAGCTTTTTTCTAGACAGTTATACTCTTTGAGCTTTGTCAGTGACTCGAAAGAGGTGGAGCCGTGAAAAAATGTTTGATGTTTTGTTTCGAGATTCGAAATTCGAAATTCGTAGGCGCCGTGGCGTAGTGGGTAGGTGCGTCGACTCCTACGCTCGAGGTCGTCAGTTCGAATCTCGAATCGAATATTTAAATTAAGGATGGACAAATTATGGATAAATACCGTGACGATTTTGAAGAAGACGGTGTACTGGTAGGAAATTGATCATACAATAAACGCAACATAACAGGCACCACCACGGATTCCAATATCTTTGAGGAAAGACTTGAAATTGAAGTTAGCTGAATTAGTAAAACGAAATATTATTAAAAAGGTGAATCATCATACGAAATGTAAAGCGCAGTAATAAATTAAGATTTTGTCTAGATCCACATGATTTGAACAAGGTACTTTAAAGAAGAAATTTACGGACAAATACCCTGGAAGAAATGTTACCTGGTCTAGTTAATGCGAAAGTTTTACTGACTGCACCCAAGTGACTAACGAATGCTTAAAAGTTATAACGCTACAATATAAAAATCTTATAAAAAAATGGAAACGACATGCATGTATAAAGTTTCAGAGAAGAGAGATGACCTTAGAATACAATGAATCAAAAATATATTTCAATGGCAGGCCGAATACTGAAACGTTTTTGAATGATATATGTTGAGCGTCCTAACTGGAACTATAGAGATGAATTAACCATTTCAGCAGATGGACTTATTCTCAAAGGGAAACAAATACTAGTTCCACAAAGCTTACGACAGGAAATTTTGCAGGGACTTCACAGTAGACATCAGGGTGTAGAGGCGTGTTTAAGGGGAGCTCGTTATACAGTATTTTGGTCACACATATCAAGTCATATTAAAATTTTGTGTTCTAACTGTTGTCTTTGCCGAAAAATAAGATGCCATTACAATATTCAATCATACCAAGCTATCCTTTTCAACGCATAGGCATGGGTTTGTGCGAAGTAGAACAAGGGAACAAAACGCAAATTCTACTAGTAACAATAGATTATTACTCGGACTTTATCGAAGTGGATGAGCTGACAGAAGAAAATGCCAAAGCCATCGACAATTGATGCAGATAGAACTTTAGTCGCCATGGTATTTCAAAAGTAGTAGTAACTGATTAACCATATTTTGAAAATGAAAATTTTGGAAACTTCACAAAAGAGTGGGAACTTCGAGATGTGCGTAGTACACCATTCCATCAACAGGAAAACGGCAACGCAGAGGCAGCCGTAAAGACTATGAAAAGGTTTTTCAAGAAATCTCAGCTGTTGTTTGTGTATACAAATGGAAAAAGCTTTCTCATTGAAAGTTCACATGATCTGCATGCTGCTGAGACTAATCAATGAATTTTAAACCGCAAGCCATCATTTTCAAGCTGTAATTCTGTTGTCCTCCTCTGTCATTCTCCCCCTCCTATTCTTCTCTGATAGGATTGACTCAAAGTCTGTTATTATGTTATGGTTTTCGTGTTCCTGTGTTGATGTTATGTGTGAAATCTGGTTTAAGCCGAGCGTAGTTAACTTGGTCTATAAGAAACCAAATTATGAAATTTTCCGAAATGATCTCCTTACTGGGCGCGAGAATTTAAAATTGTCAGAAAGTCTACAGCCAATGGAATCGAATACCTGATAGTAGAAATAGGCTGCTATAACAACAAATACCTGGTTGTATGCTCTTACAACAACAATAGAAACAGTTCCCATGTACCTTTCTTTTTAGTTATCTCTGAATGCTGTAGACTTCATAATCATCGCACATAATCATCTGTGGTGGTTTTAATACGAATTTGATGAAAAAAATACTTACCCTATCCGTTTCACGAATAATTGTTTACCTAATTTTCTAGATCTAATTGTCGTTTCTAATCCATCACTTGTTCTACTGTTCGAACAGTTATTTCATTTATTGATTTTTATCGGTGTACATTGAAAATCCTTTTATCGTTTGATGTTTCTTACCAAGTTCAACTAAATTTTTTTTTACTTTAAGTAAAAGAAAGTAAAGACTTTACAAAGACCTTAATTCCATAGGTCTGAAAGCTCTCCACAACGGTACGCTATCAACCCCCGGGGGTAATGTCATTAAACGGCTGATCCGGATGATAAAGTCAATTTGTTTCAATGAATCTTAGTAAAATATTTCGATCAGTGGGTACATACCAAAATGGTATAATAATATAATACAGAACCAAGCATGTACTTGGCTTTCATTTGTAGTTATTAGCTCCTTAATAAACAGAAACAAGTTATACAGTAAATGGAAGCGCAGACCATCTAATGATAACTGGTCCTTGTAAAAAGCGGCACGTAACTGACAACTTTGTTGTACGTGCTTCGAAGACAAATTATTGTGCCTCCAGACTTTTTTCGTTTCCTCCTACGAAACTTTGAAATAATTTGCATAAAATTGGTATATGCAGCAGTAATAAAAACTGAAACTGTGTTCTTAATCCGTTGCACTTTTCTGGGAGATGATTCGAATGTAAATGACTTTGATTTTAGTCAGGGTGAGGAACATGTACACAGGCTGCCAAAGCTTGTTGACCACCTCCTTGTTGCTACCGAAGACAAAGTTATTCAGTGCATAACAGCTATGTATCAAACTGATTCCATAGGTGAATTTAAGCTATCAATCGGCTTCACTAAACTCATTCTCCCGCAAAATTACAAGTGTAGGAAAAGAAAATCAAACACTTAGACGAAATGAAACACAACGTCCTCGCTCCAGCAAATCACTTTTAACACTCATCTTTATTTTTCATATGTTACATTAAGTGATATTCACTTTACAGAAGTGGAGACTTATCGGATAGATCATCCGATCAGATGGACCGATACTTCAGCTGTAAATGTACTTTGTGTGCGTTACAATACAGTCGCTTCAAAAAGTAATACGCGACTTTTAATTGATTCTCCTACACAACTGTACTGCCTTTGATAAGAAAACTTCTCAAATATCTCCTGCAACTGTACCACAGCCATCGTTAACCTTCTCGAAGAAATAAAACAGGATTATGACAGAGGTTATATTTCACTTCTTTGTCTGCTGGATTTCTCGAAGGCCTTTGACAAAGTAAATCATAATCATCTTATGCTGTAAACTAAAGAACACTTTCGGGTTCAGTGAAAGGGCAGCAAAATTGTTGAGTAGTTTTCTTTTCGGCAGGTTGCAAAGGGTTCTTTCTGGCGAACGTTGCTCATCCTTAATGGAAATCAAGCAGGGCTTGCTGATACTATTTTGCATGTTTATAAATGGCCAACTGTCTGTATGCAGACACTCATCAGTAGATTCATATGCTGATAATGTTCAACTACCCCTAGCCAAACCGTACTCTGACCTAAACGAACTAGCGCTTCTCAATATTGATGATTTAAGACTCGTCTACAGTTGGTCAGTGGCAAATTGATTACTTTTAAATCCGATAAAATCTTAAGTAATTCTGACTGCCAAGATGAAATTCAATTTAAATGTACTACCCGAAATATATCTAAATAACTTTAGAATTAAATTCGTAGAGTCTACCACTAGTCTCGGCTATAAGATAATTCGTAATCTGTTTGTCTGGAAACAATCACACCAACATGGTTATCGATTTTATTTACGGGTGCCTTCGCAAGCTATGGGTTATATATTTTATCATATTTTACTCCACTGGAAACACTGCGAAAACTGGTAAAAACTTTAATCTTAATAACGTATGCTGAAGTTGCATATATCAGTTTAAACTCTCTATCCCAGCGTAAACTGTAAGTAGCATTTAACGATGCAGTATGGCATTTGCAAATATGACAATATCTCTGAGTTCTCTAAAGATTTTCTAGGTTGTCACTTCCAACAATATGTCAACGCCAGGAATTGTATATATTTACATAAAATCATTTGTAATAAGGTCCCGCTTATTTTTATAACAGGACTAATTTCACTCGCTGTGCAAGAACTACCAACCGCTGTAATTTTCTAAATTCTATCGTGGTTGTGAAGTTTCAAGGAAACTGCTAAAAAGGCGCGAAGGTTTACATCAAAATATCATGTCGACGAAAGAGAAGCGAGAAACCGCAAAGAAAAAAGTCACTACATACACAAAAGATATAACATCTAAAGAAGAACAAAGTACGATATCATTGTCTGTTCGGGTTTTGAACAAAAAAAGGTTTATTGAAACAAAGAAAAAGATGTAAATCGAAACTGTAAGAATTCGGGTTGAATAAGAAAACACTGTTTTCGTTTAATAATAATAATAATAATAATAATGGCGGCGCTACAGTCCGAGTTGGACCTGGGCCTAGCTTCTCAGCAACCACTCGTGTTGTGCGTGCTATTGTTCTCTCACGAGCGGAGGGGACCTACAGTTTAATGCCGACTCCGAACGGCGAGATTGAGAAGCTTTTTTCTAGACAGTTATACTCTTTGAGCATTGTCAGTGACTCGAAAGAGGTGGAGCCGTGAAAAAAATGTTTGATGTTTTTTTTTTCGAGATTCGAACTGACGACCTCGAGCGTAGGAGTCGACGCACCTACCCACTACGTCACGACGCCCCACACTGTTTTTGTTTACGTTATAAAAAAGAATCACTGCTTTATTAATTTGCATCACTGCTTTATTATTTATGACATTTTCATGGGGCGTTGTTGGTTTTGTTTTTGTGGATTCACGAATCGCTCATGTCGCGATTCGAACATTCTCCATCGCCGATGAACAGTTCTCCACTTCTTCATCGTTGCCATTTGAACTTTTATCTTGTTGATCTTAACTCCCTTATCGACTGGACTTTCTTGTCGACCTCACAGTACCTTTGACACGTTTGTGTCATGTAAAGAAAAACCTATATTAATACATGGAATTGAACAAACACGAAATTGATAAGGACAAGGCGATTCGTTAGTTCTACTGACGATATGCATGCATCTCCCTTGCACTGCTGCCAGATTTGTTTTGCAGTGGTTTTCTTTACATTCCGATCCTGGACTGGAATGGGGGCACAGTGCAAGAGGTATTTATTGCTTGATGGACTGAAATGCAATTTTCGTCTTTAAAGTCCGTTTGATCATAGTTTAGATAGCTTCTGTATTATGGTGAGTGTTATTAATTATACTTCTGTGTTATTATTATTATTATTATTAAATCTTGTGTCATATTGTTATTATTATTAAATTTTGTGTTCGCTCAGTGTTTGAAATGTGCTGAAGAATGCCAAATACACGCGATATACCCTACAAATGTATTACCAATTTTGTTTATTCCATTTTTTCTTTTTCACTTTTGCTATTTGTTGTACAGTAATTTTCCCTAAGTCTAAGTCACTTGCATTACATGTCACAGAATTCTTTCTCTTTCGCATTTGGACCACTGAGCTGTACATATCATGGTAAATTGAAATATACGCATTATAACTAGGGATGCAAACGATACATCGATGTATTGCAAACATCGATGTTTATGAACGAAACATCGATGTGAACATCGATGTTTTGATAACCGATACATCGACGGCAAAATTGTCAAACATCGACATCGTTCATTCATTTCATTAAACATTGCCTAGATGTGTTATATATAAAATGTGCTTGTATTTGTGTAATAATAATGAGGTGTAAAAGAGCTAGAGCAATACAAAGTAACTTTTTTATGTCTTAGCCTCTCCTAGTCTTACATCCTGCTCCGAAACTCCAAAAAGTACACCTTAAGCATCGAACGACCCTCAAGCAGACCGGGTATCCAACTCCTAGAGAACTGCGGGTCGGTGGCTAATCGGAGAGGTTCATGTTTTGGTTCATTACATTGGCTGGATGCATAGCATAGCAAATCCCTCCAACAGCCAAACTAGCGCCTGTTCACCAAGGGGGTGCGGCTGGGAGCGGTGTCGGTCTTGGAGCAAGCGACTCGCTATATAAACGTGCATGATGGGCCCGCTCGGGAACCCTAATCCCGAACCGTAGGATCCTCCAACGTCACTTTGGGTTTTTCGTTGGCCCGATAAGCCACAAGGTAAAAATCAAATCATCAACGAAACGGAATACAGAGAATTTTTTTGGGTTGAAACTGGTAAGACTAGTATATTTTGTTGTTTAGATACAGTACATCGTTAATATAGCGAACAAATTGTGTGATGGAGAAGATAAATAAAACATCGGAAAAACATCGATGTATCGCTGTTAATATCGATGTTTTTTAGCACGATGTTGCATCCCTAATTATAACGTGTTGGACATATTTCTTTCCTTTCATCATATTGGTATCAGAGCACTGGAAATTAAGTTTATTCTTTCTGTTGTCAACTCATTGATAAATTTCCCAAACATTTTTGGTCCTTGCATGAGCCGGATTAATTGGTTATTAATTAATAATGAACATTTAAATCATCTTTCCACAGCTGCAGAAGTGAAATATATCCTTTCGTAAACATATCACGTGGTTGTATATTACATTTATGGTTGTGTCGCGTTGATTTTTTCGTATATTGTTATCTGTTCTATTTTCGGTAGAAGCAATATAAAACTCTTGTATTAGACTTTGTTGTGTTTGCATGCGAATTTTCAGGACAAGAAACATTTAGCCAAATGAACTCATTAAAAATTAAACGCGGTATTGTCAAAAGTGCTTTAACACGTGCTGCAACATATGCGGAGTCGGTAGATAGCGACGTTCCTCTTGAAATGCTGCAGATTCGGTTAGCCAATATAGAAGAATCGTGGTCTGAGTTCTTAGCGCTCCAGAATCAATTGTGTGATTTTGCAGATAATCCAGATTTTGTTAATCCAGACTCAGAAATGGAGGAATATGAATCCAAATACTTCATTGCTCATTCAATCTTTTCGCATTTTATTCAAATTAAGCAGCTGACTGCGTTGCCGCCTTCTAATAATAACGATTCTGTTGCTGCGAAATTAGCAGCACAGCAAACTACTTTTTTGGAACGTTGGAATCAAACCATTAGTACGTCATCGTCGGCAAGTTTGCCAAAAATTACAATTCCACCCTTTTCTGGTGCAGATTATAAGGATTGGCCGGCATTTAGGGATCTTTTCCTCAGTTCGGTTGACTGCAATGCTTCTCTCACTCCCACGCAAAAATTTTATTTTTTGAAATCTTCCCTAACTGGAGACGCACTTAAGCTTATACAGACAAGTAGGATTTCGGACAACAATTACATAGAAGCCTGGGATATACTGGAGAAGCGGTATGATAGATCACATCTAATCAGTCAATCTTATGTTCAAACATATCTTTCGCTGCCGTCTATTAAATCTCCTAACGTGTCGGTTCTCCGAAAAATTACTGATCAGGGGCTTGAATGCATTAGGATCCAACGGTCGGGATTCCTGGATTATATACATGTTGCTCCAGAAACTTGATACAGACACTAATGAAGCTTGGGCTCATCATGTGGGCTCAAAGGAGGATCCTACCATTATTGAACTTCTTGAGTTCTTGCATAATAGATGCGTGTGCTTAGAATCGTGTTTCCCTTCGTCGCGTATATCTCAAGGGCAGCCTCGAAATAAATCTTATGGTGTAATTCGTTCACACTTAATCGAATCGAAACAGGTTTGTCCCCATTGCAAGTCTGACCACAGTCTATTCAGCTGTAAAGGATTTCTCTCGCTTTCTACTGACGCTCGACGAACATTCGTAAAGGAGCAATCTTTGTGCTTTAATTTTCTTAGAGGCGGTCACAATGCGAACAAATGTCGTTCAAATTTCCGATGCAAGACTTGCAAAGCGAAACATCATACGACGGTTCATCTTGATGAACCTCAACCCATCAGTGTTAATACTGAAGCGAATTCAAAACCATCTTCGTCGCGTGTTACCAACATAAGTCATCCAGTTGTAAGCAATGATTCATGCGAACTCAGTCGTCGTTTGCAATCTATTCTGCCTACTGCAGTCGCAAAAACTACGGTTAGACAAAATTCGGTAAAATTCGTTCGTCTACTTCTTGATACGGGCTCACAAGTTTCTTTATTTCCGAGAGAGCTGTTCGAAGTTTGGGACTAGTACGCAAACATTCTCGAATCCCTGTTTTAGGGGTCGGTTCTACGCTAGCCGGACATACTAATGGAATAGTATCTCTTAAGCTCATATCGCGCTTTGATTCCAGTTTCGTCGATGTCACCTGCCATGTTCTATCAAAGCTTACATCTTTGTTACCACCAACTCCAATAGTGAACATAGCCATTTTGAATTTGGATTCGTATGAACTTGCTGATCTAAATTTTCATCAGCCTGTTCCTATTGACATTGTCGTGGGCATAGATAAGGTGTTTGATATCATCACAGGACCATCACATTCTCAGGAAGTCGGTCGTCCCAGTTTGGTTCCTACGATATCCGGTTCGGTAGTCTTTGGCAACTCTATCAAAACCGATTGTAATCCTAATCATGGTTTGCGAATTCATTGTGCTCAGGCAGACAATTCGGAAGACTTCGACATTGAACGATTCTGTCGTTTAGAGGAAGTTAGTTTTGAACCTACACTGTCTCTCGATGATCAACGAGTTGAAGACCTTTTTGTCGCGACACACACCAGACTCAAGGATGGTCGTTAAATGGTAAAGTTGCCCTTTAAATCGAATGGTACTTTTGATTACGGGGATTCATTAGGCAACGCCCTTAATCGTCTTCACGCTATTGAGCGCAGATTTTCTTCAAACCCTTCGCTGCGGGAACAATATAAAACATTTATGGAAGAATATTTGTCGCTAGGACAGGCATATGAAGGAAATACCTCAAGCTGAAATAAGTCTGTCAACGAATAAATGTTACTACCTTTCTCACCATGCTGTACTCAAGGCAGATAGCAGCACCACAAAGCTAAAAGTTGTTTTTGATGGGTCTGCTCAAGCGCATAACTCAATTTCGTTAAATGATTCTCTACTCGCTGGTCCTACAATATCACACGATATATTTACTGTAATCTTACGCTTTCGTCGACACAAATATGCAATAGCTGGAGACGCAGAGAAAATGTATAGACAAATCTGGATTTCTCGTGAACAAGTCGATTTTCAGCGAATAGTTTGGCGCGAATTCCCTAACCACCCTATAAGATTCTTTAGATTACTGACGGTCACTTATGGTACAAAGCATTGTACTTAGCCGTTCGTACATTAAAGCAGTTAGCCTTAGACTCGGCCGAAACATATCCTTTAGCAGCAGCAGTCGTACTAGAAGATTCATACATCGATGATATCCCGACAGGTGCAGACACAATAGAGGATACCATAGCGCTTCATACCCAACTCGTCGATTTGTTCAATTCAGGTGGTTTCAATCTGCGCAAATGGACTACGAACTGCTGGGTTCTGTTAATAACAATTCCAGAAAAACAATTAGAGATGTCTCCCACGGAATTCGAAGAATCCAAATCTGTGAGACTCCTAGGATTGTTTTGGTGTCCCTCCAAAGACTGTTTCTCGTATAGGATAAAGTTAAGTCCAACAACAGCCTGTTCTAAACGAAGCATCCTTTCCGACGCTTCTCTTGTTTTCGACCCATTGGGATTTATTGCTCCCGTCACTGTTGGCATAAAAATTCTTTTACAGGATCTCTGGCGGGAAAATCTAGGTTGGGATGATAAAATTCCTAGAGGACTTGCAGATCGCTGGTCAATCATCCGAAATGAAATATCTTTCATCGAGCAACTGAGCATTCCCAGGACTGTGTGGGTAAATAAGGAGACTCTCGAATTTCATGCATTTTGTGACGCTTCTTTAGATGCTTATGCGGCTGTTATTTATTGTAGGAGTATAGATTCGTCAGGAGCTATAAATATGTCCTTAGTAGCTGCCAAAAGTAGAGTTTGCACCCATATAGGTTGTGTCCCTACCTAAATTGGAACTTTGTGGAGCACTTCTCTTATCTCGTCTCGTCACAAAACTTAAAAATTCTTTACGTGAGAAGGACTTCAAAGTGTTTGCGTGGACGGATTCAAAAACAAAAGCTCCTCCAAAAGCATGGTCAGTATTTGTAGCTAATCGGACTTCTGAGATTCTTGCCTCGATCGCTTTCATTGCATGGAATCATGTTCGATCAGCTTGCAGCCCTGTCGATTGTGCTACGCGTGAGATTTCACCATCTTCTTTGCCTTCAAATGAGCTGCGGTTGAAAGGACCTTCGTGGCTTTGAAAGGAGAAAATGTACTGGCCCGATTCAAGTCCAATAATAGAAGAGCTTCCAGTAGCATTGGTGGAAAAAAGAAAACTCCCTAAACCGCAAGTATATATATCGTCAATAGACATACCTAACATAATTGAAAGCTACGTAATAAGATCATCTAATTGGATTCATTGCTTGCCAGTTGTCGCATATATGCTTCGGTTCGTATCTAACGCTCGTTCGACCGTAAATAAGCGCCCTCGGAACAATAACACCTTGTCATCTAGTGAACTATTCGAGGCTAAGTTGGTTATTATCAAAATCACTCAAATGTCTATGTTTTCGTCGGTAATCGGCACATTACAGAAAGGAAATCAACTGCCTAGAAGAAACAAGCTTTCAACTCTTTATCCGTTTCTTGATTCGCGCGGTATTCTTCGTGTTGGCGGGCGTATTCACGTTTCAGAACTTTCGTATAATGCTAAACATCCCATTATACTTTGCAAAACTCATCCCATTTTGAACTTAATCGCAAATTACTACCATAGACATTACTTGCACGCCGGAGTAACACTTATGTTCGCGACGATAAAACAAAGCTTTTACATTCTCAATTGCCGAAATGTACTACGTAAAATAGTGCATCAATGTATTCATTGTTTAGGGCAACGAAAGTTTACATCTTCTCAATTAATGGGAGATCTTTTGCGAGAACGTGTCCGGTTTCAACGCCCTTTTAATAAGGTGGGATGCGATTATGCTGGCCCTATCAGTCTACGGCTTTCGCGCGGAAGAAATCCAAAGTTCGTCAAAGCATATATCGCGCTTTTCGTTTGCCTCGACCTCGAACGCCTTTTTATTGGCACTAGATCGATTCTGTGCGCGCCGAGGGAAACCTTCGCAAATTTGGAGCGACAATGGCTCCAATTTTCATGGTGCGAGACGTGTTCTCAACGAAATGTACGAAATTCTTCTCAGTCAACAGCATCAAAATATAGTCATCGATCAACTCTCCAAAGACAACATAGATTGGAAGTTTATGCCTCCCTCAGTACCCCACTTTGGAGGATTGTGGGAGGCAGGCGTAAAGTCTGTAAAACAACATTTAAAAAGGACTATCGGCGACACGGTGTTGACGTACGAAGAGATGTCTACACTGTTGGCGAAGATTGAGGCAATTCTAAATTCACGTCCACTGTGGGCTACCTCCGATACAGAGCCTAGTGCTCTAACCCCTTCCCATTTCATGATTGGCGAGCCTCTTGCATCTATTCCGCATCCTGATTCTCAAACACTCAGTACTCGTATTTTCTGGTGTGTATGTTTGTGTTGGAATTCAGTGTTTCGTATTGTTTTATTTAATTTATTCAGTGTGTTTTGATAATAATTTTATTATGTAGGGTGGTTTGATTAGTTGTTTAATCGCTTTAATTTGCGTTTGCTTTCTTGAGCTTGGGTGTGTGTACATATGTGTATGTGTTTCGCAACATTTTGGATTGGCAGTGTGTGGGCAGAGTTTTGTTATTGGTCGCCGGAATTCGCCTTGTTGAGTTTTTACCTTAACGACTCGTACTAGTGCATCCGCTCCAGGGTAGATTTCACGGATGCGGCCTCAACTCCATTTAGAAATTCCACTTTTGTGCCCTGAGGTGCTCGTGATTTCGTCCCAGTCCTGACTGGCATTTTTCCATAAGTGTCGAAGTTCTGCATCAGCTCCAACAAAGTTCGTACCACAATCGCTGTATATTTGAGCAGGAACTCCCCGTTGTGATACTAACCGACGATATGGAGCTAAAAATGCCTGCGTGGTTAGGTCGCTAACCGCCTCGAAGTGTATGGCTTTGGTGGCCAAGCATATGAATAGGGCCAGGTACCCTTTATGGCACTTAGCTCCACGACCTTTCCATGAACGGATGGTTATAGGCCCTGCGTAGTCGACCCCTGTGTGAGCGAAAGGCTTTGACACCGTAACTCGTGCGGTTGGCAGTCCTCCCATTAATTGTTGAGCGGTCTTTTTGCGGAAGTGGTACAGCTATTAATATTTTTTTTCGCCACTCTCTTTAGCTGAAAGATCCAATACCTTTGCCTTAAGTGTGTCATCATTACCTGAATACCTCTATGTAGTGTCACAAAATGTGTTTGTCGGATTAGTAAAGTTGTAATTTTGTGTTTTTGTGTTTTGGGTCAAATATGATAGGGTGCTGTTGGTCATAGGGTATGTTGGCATGCCTAAGTCTTCCGCCCACACAAATGATTTCAGTTCCATCCACAAAGGGATGTAAAGATGTCATACCTCTTCCCTTAGTGATGCCTTCTGGAAACATTTCTCTTTGTGCGACACGAATGAGTATTTTGCTCGCTTCCTCAAGTTCTGCCGGCGTAAAGGGATTAATCTTTGTGTTGGTACGTTTTATACTTCGGATATATCGCACAAAATTTTGTGTGATGTAGTCGAAAGTTTTCGATAAAGCGACGACAATAGCCAACCTTCCTGACAAGCTTCTGAAGATTTGAGGCGTTACCGATTAAAAGGGCTATTAGATTTTCGGTTGCTTCAATTCGGAAAACTTGTGCCCGTTTTTGACCTTCTTCTGTGGTGAAATTCGTTGGTTGACTGGGAAGTTCGAGGTCCCAGCGTGAGTGAAGAAGGGACGGTCCATTCCACCATAAGTCTTCGGGGATAAGCTTCGAGGACAGTACTCCTCGAGACGCTAGATCCGCTGGGTTCATCTCAGTTGGGATGTGGTTCCAAATAGACGGCTTTGTAAGCCGCTGAATTTCACCGACCCGGTTACCCACGAATGTTTCCAATCTTGAGGTTGGTGACTTAATCCAGCAAAGCGTGATTGTTGAATCGGTCCAAGCGTGTAAACTTTGCTCTAGTAAGTTGAGTACTTTAGCTACATGGTGTAAGAGTTTCGCTAAAATAACAGCACCGCACAACTCCAACCGTGGAATGCTTACTGGTTTGACCGGGGCCACTCTAGTCTTTGCAAGTAGCAAACTCATATGGACCCTGTTCTCTTCATCAAGAATGCCAATGTAGATCGCAGCCCCAAACGCTCTCTCCGACGCGTCGCAGAATCCGCCTAACTCCACGTTTCTATACTGCCCTCCAGCATGCACTCATCGAGGTAACCGTATGCGGTTCACATCTTCTAGGTCTTGAACAAAGGTGTTCCATTCTGTCAGAGTGTTATCATCCACTGGTTCGTCCCATGTCAGCTTCTTAACCCATAGCTGCTGAAGGAACAAAATGTTTCCTTGATTATACAGGAAGAGATCCATCCCATCGGATCAAAGAGCCTGGCTATGGTTGACAATATTGATCTCTTCGTTGCCTGAGGGTGATTAGGTGAAATGTAGCTGTATAAAAAGCTATCTTCCAATGAATCCCTAACGTCTTCAGTTGACTTGACCCTTCCAAAGTGGATTAAACTTAGTCTCCCGGTCCTGTAGGGGTACATCGAGCATCAACGCATCGTTATAAGATCGCCACTTGCGTAATATAATGCCGGCAGCTTGCAGTGTTGTTTTTATTTCCTCGATTTTCTTGTTGGCTTCTTGTTTTGTATCGGCTCCAGAGATCAGGTCGTCTACGTACATTTCTTCTCGTATCATCTTCGTTGCTCTTGGATACTGAAGACGGACTTCTTCTGCCAACCAGTTGAGCGTGCGAATCGCTAAATAAGGAGCAGCAGCTGTCCCGAATGTTACGTTTTTGAGTCGATATGTTTTTAAAACTTCGGACGGATCTTTGCGCTAAAGCATTAA
Source organism: Myathropa florea (assembly GCA_930367185.1). Taxonomy (NCBI): domain Eukaryota; kingdom Metazoa; phylum Arthropoda; class Insecta; order Diptera; family Syrphidae; genus Myathropa; species Myathropa florea. The sequence goes on from OV884006.1 coordinate 6,089,247, forward strand.
TTGGTAGATGGAGTCCTTTTCATTTACCCAGATCTGACGATACATCTTTTCGATGTCTTTTTTTTTTTAGAAATATTTTCTTTATTGAACCATGTGTTTCTTATTACTAACAGATATTGAAAATACTTAATATATCTTAACCTATTGCCTTACATCTAACATGACCTAACATTTTTCTGGATGTTTTATTTATTTTTTATATTTTATGTGATTTAACATTTACTTGTGCTGTTGGCAGGAAAAGGTTCAGAAAACCTGCTTAATTATTATTAATTAAATTTTACGACTTATACTACCTTATACATAACTTAACCTAATTTAAACTACATATACAATTATTCTTTTAGTGTTGGAGGGAGATGTTAGAATTTAAGTTCCTTTTCGTGGTATTGACTGTTGTCGTATTTGTAGGTGTTACCCGTTTGTGTATTGTGGTATATCATGTTGTTGAGTTGGTCCACTATTTTATGTGTGTCGAAGAGGTGTCTGATGTGGCTGGTATTTAAAAAGTGGTCGCTTGGATCCGGGAGTGCTGTGGCCACTTCTGCTGTCAGGCTGTTCGGAAGATTTTTGATGAAGTTCGTTGTTAGTTGAAAGATACGTCTGTCGATTCTCTCTATCTGGGTGCTGTTGTACAATGTGGAGGTCCTTATGTACTTGAAGGAGTTTGGGATGCGATGGAGGTTGCTGATGGTTCTGAAACATCTCGTTTCGAAAAGTCGCAGCTTGTCCATTTGTGGTGGTGTGATGTGGAACCATATTGGGCATGCATACGTAAGTGACGGCCTGATGATCTGCTTGTATAGTATTTGCTTTATCTTGGTGGATAGGGTGTTCGGCTTCCACATGACCTTGCGGCAGTAGCTGTATTGGATTTTGGCCTTTTCGATGCGGTCGCAAATATGTTTCCCAAAGGAGAAGTCTCTGGTGAAGGTTACTCCCAGGTATTTCATAGTTTGCTGTGGCCGTAGGTTAGTGTGGTGTTTTATTGTATTCCTTGTACATCGGTTATTAGGACCTTTGATGACGAGTACTTGCGTTTTCCTCTCGTTCGGTCGTATTTTTCACTTGTTGAGATAGTTGGATAGAGTCGCCAGGTACCTGTTGATGAGGTTCACACTATGAAGGATAAATGCTGTGTGCGAGTATATGAGGGTGTTGTCAGCATAGGTGATGATTTTTACTCCTGGGGTGGATGATTGGGGGACGTCAGCTGTAAATAAAAGATATAAAATGGGGCCCAGGATGGATCCTTGTGGGACTCCAGCTGAGATTAGGAAGGGTGGGGATTTTGTGAAGTTGACATTGACCACGAATTTTCTGTTTGTGAGGTAGGATTGGATAAGGAAGCAGGTAGTTAGGTCAATGTTATGGATGTGGTAGGTAAAGTAGACCGGCAACCCAGACGCAGTCGAAAGCTTTAGAAATGTCGAGGGATGTATAGACAGTGGGGTGTTTTATATTGAGGTTCGTTGCTACGTCCTGTGTTATTTTCACTAGGGCATGGCAAGTGGAGTGTTGTGGCTTGAAGCCGAATTGGAATTCCGGAATAAGGTGGTTTTCAGTTGCATGTTCTCTTAGTTTGTTTAGGATTTTGCATTCTAGGAGTTTGCTTATTGTGTTTAGAAGCGAAATTGGCCTGTAACTGGCGGGATTATGTGATAGGCCCGGTTTCTTTACTGGCACCAGTATGGCCGTTTTCCAGGGCGAGGGGAAATGTGAGGGGTTGATGATTTGATTGAGAAGGGTGACTATTGGGACGAGGTTTGTAGGGAGGAGCTTCTTATACAGAATATTTGGAATGTTGTCCGTACCTGTGGATCTTTTGTTTTTCCGACTTTGGATAATCTATTATATAAAAATAAGTCGGGATTTCCTTCCTGACGCTATAACTCCAGAACGCACGAACCGATTGCCACGGTTTTGCATTCGTTGGAAAGGTCTCGGGCTCCGTTAGGTTTATAGCATACAAAATTCAGAAAAAATAGATACGCACAAATTTGTCATAAGTGCGGATCGTACCCCAACAGGTGAACATGTGCGAAGATTCAATGCACTCACCGTTGATGATGTTGCTGCATTTATTGTTGGCGATCCAACTAAATCACGAGACATTGCCGTTCAGCGAAGAAGCAATATCATGCATCGTGTAAACGAGACACATCGTTTGTACGATGCGTTACAATATCCAATCATTTATTGGCAAGGGGAAGACGGATACGACATCACGTTGAAGATGGTCGATCCAATTACAGGTACAATATTCACACACTAATTATTGCTATTATTGGTTTCCATTAACAATCCATTTAATTTTGCATTTTCAGGCGCATCAACTAACAAAAATCTAAGCGCAATGAATTACTATGCGTATCGTGTGATGATTCGTACACATGAGGAGAATGTCATTCTGAAGTGCCGTCGGCTATTCAAGCAATTCGCTGTCGACATGTATGTCAAAGTCGAGACCGAACGTTTAGCGTTCATCCGATTCAATCAGGCAAAACTACGATCTGAGGACTATATACACTTGCGTGATGCTATTCATTCAGATGGTAATGTTCAGAATATTGGACGCCTGACGATTCTCCCATCATCTTATATCGGAAGCCCACGCCACATGCACGAATACGCTGAAGACGGTATGACGTACGTGCGAAATTATGGAACTCCGGATTTATTTATTACGTTCACATGCAATCCGAAGTGGACGTAAATTGAACGTGAGTTGGACCCGGGCCAAAAACCGTGGTGACACACGTTGTTATATGTACTCGGTGGAATGGCAGAAGCGTGGACTACCGCATGCTCATATCCTAATTCGGTTGCTGAACAAATTACATTGAAGTGGATGACATCATATCAGCTGAAATTCCTGATCCAGTCACTGATCCCCATCTACACGACATTGTGACGACACAGATGGTGCATGGACCGTGCGGTGTATTAAATCCATTATCGCCTTGCATGGCTGATGGAAAGTGCACAAAACGATATCCGCAACCGTTAGTTGCTGAAACAGTCATAGGGAACGATGGATATCCAGTTTATCGTCGGCGTTCAAAAGAAGATAATGGTCGAACTATCAAAGTTAAAGTTCAAAATCAAGAGATTGAGATCGGAAATGAATTCATTGCACCATATTGCCCGCTGCTATCGCGAATTTTCGAAACACATGCGAACGTTGAGAGTTGTCATTCGGCCAAATCAGTCAAATATTTGTGCAAGTACGTCACAAAAGGCAGCGACATGGCTGTGTTTGGTATTGCGTCGGAAAATGCGAATGACGAAATCAGCAACTTCCAAATGGGCAGATACGTCAGTACTAATGAAGCACTGTGGCGATTATTGTCATTTCAAATTCATGAAAGATATCCCACAGTTGTACATTTAGCAGTGCATTTGGAAAATGGACAAAGAGTTTACTTCACTGGGGCTAATGCGGCACAACGAGCTGAGAGACCACCATCGACAACATTGACCAGCTTCTTTGCAATGTGTGAAGCAGATCCATTCGCAGCGACGCTGATGTACGTTGAAATGCCCAAGTATTACACTTGGAATCAATCAAGAAAGAAATTACAACGTCGCAAACAAGGAACCTCGGTTCCAGATTGGCCACAGGTGTTTTCCACTGATGCGCTAGGTCGCATGTATACTGTTCATCCTAGAAATGATGAATGTTTTTATTTGCGACTGCTCTTGGTAAATGTACGTGGACCAAAATCATTTGCGCATTTGAAAACTGTGAATGGCCACCAATGCCAAACATATCGAGAAGCATGTCAACTATTGAGTTTGCTGGAGAACGATTCTTATTGGGATTTAACACTTGCGGATTCAGTTGTTTCATCAAATGCGTACCAAATACGAACGCTGTTCGCAATTATCATCACCACATGTTTCCCTTCACAACCAATTCAGTTATGGAACAAATACAAAGACGACATATGTGAAGATATCTTGCATCGCTTGCGCATTCGAACGAATAATCCCGACATGCAAATAACCGATGAAATCTACAATGAAGGATTGATTCTGATTGAGGATCAATGCTTGACTATTGCAAATAAGCTACTGATTGAAGTAGGAATGATTGTGCCAAATCGATCGATGCACGATGCATTCAACCAAGAATTAAATCGAGAGCTGCAATACAATGTTGATACATTGCAGGAATTCGTTCGAAATAATGTGCCGTTGCTGAATGAACAGCAAAAACAAGTATACGAAACATTAATGCAAGCGGTGGACAATAATACTGGTGGTCTATTCTTCCTGGACGCATCTGGAGGAACAGGGAAAACAAGATGTGACATAGCTTTGGCGTTAGCATCATCTGGAATATCGGCGACTCTTCTAGATGGCGGTCGTACTGCACATTCTGCGCTTAAGTTGCAACTCAATTTAAACACAATTGATACTCCAACATGCAATATTTCCCGATCCAGTGCAATGGGAAAATTATTGATGCAATGCAAGCTCATTGTTTGGGATGAGTGCACAATGGCACATAAGAAATCACTTGAAGCACTTAACTTCACTCTGAAGGATCTTCGACGAAATAACAACATCTTTGGAATAACGTAAAAACATTATTGCTAACCACTAATATGAAAGTTCAACTTCAAAATGATCAAAGTGCTGCACAATTTTCCAAGCAATTGTTAGCTGTTGGAAATGGAAAAGTCCCAGTTGATGCAACAACTGGATTAATTACTCTTACCTCTTACGCTCTTATTGAAAATGCTTTCCCAAACATTAGTGAGAATTATCAGAATTATGCTTGGTTAAGTCAACGAGCAATTCTCGCCGCAAATAATAATGATGTACAAGCACTGAATTTCACCATTCAATCAAAAATCGCTGGCGATTTGGTGACATACAAATCCGTTGATTCCATAACAAATCCCGATGATGTAGTAAATTATCCAACGGAGTTTTTGAACTCTCTGGAGTTACCAGGATTTCCACCACATAACTTGCAATTCAAAGTTGGTTCAGTTATTATGATATTGCGTAATTTGAATCCACCGCGACTTTGCAACGGTGAAAAGACTTGCGGTGAAAAGACTTATGCCGAATTTGATTGAGGCAACCATTATTAACGGAAAGTACGCAGGTGAAAATGTATGTATTCCTCGAATACCAATGATTCCGACTGATCTTCCGTTTGACTTCAAACGATTGCAATTTCCGTTTCGCCTTGCGTTCGCAATGACAATTAACAAGTCGCAAGGCCAATCGCTTAGTGTTTGCGGGATAAATTTAGAAAATCATTGTTTTTCACATGGGCAGCTATAAGTTGCTTGTTCACGAGTTGGGAAACCATCCGCTTTGTTTGTGTTAACGTCAGACCAAAAAACAAAAAATGTGGTTTACCAAAGAGCACTTCAATGAAACGGATAATTTGCGGACACGTATAACGCTTCGATTCAGTATTTACTTTGGATTCACTTCCATTTTTTACTTAGAGAAGTTCAAATTACACTTCATTTTTATAATCGAAATGAATTCATTACTGTTGTGAAATGAAATAAAATTTTTCCTTTTCAAATATAAAAACAAAATAATTTTTCTTCATCTTTTAATCCTCAAACGAAATGTTACAAAAAACGAAGCCATCTGGTGGCGAAACGGAGTTCGCCGGGTTTGCTAGTTACAATATAAATTATATACAATATATAAAACGACATATCTACAAAAATTTCAACAATTAATTCTACTGGATCCCGAGCAAAAGCAATTTCAATATCTGGAGTTTCTGGAGTTTTGTGTGCTGTGTGTGCATCTATATTTTGTGCTCCACGAAGTTGATTCCTGTACAACAAGCTGCTTGAGGTTTTGGTGCGTACGTCTGCATTTGGATTTGCACGTGAGTACATTTACTTGCACTAGTTTGTCTTACCAACTTGTCTACAGATTTGGTAATTCATCTGTAATAGAGTGTGCATAAGTTATAAACGATAATGAATTCTAATAAACTAAGTAGAGTACTTACCCAACTGCAAAGAGATGTCTCTAATTTCGCAAAAAGAGGGTACAGTACAAGAACTGCAAATTATTTGTCAAGACGTTTGATAATGCTAGAAAAATCAATGGAATCAGTGTTCAAAATTTATGAAGAGTGTGTAGGTAGTTTATCGGATGGTGAGGAAGACAAATATTCGGAAATAGAACGAAGGGAAAGCAAGACGATGCTGCTGAAACCACATCAAACACCAAACTAGCATTACACAATGCGGATATATGTCTGCAAAAAATTCCGGTGCCTTGTTCTTCTGGTAGTTATGAGGCTTGGAGGGGTTTTCGAGATTTATTTGTTTCTCTGGTCCATAACAACATCTTTAACTGAAAGACAAAAGATGCATTATCTCAAGACTTGTTTGTCAGGTGAAGCCGACAGAATCTTGTCACACTTACCAATTGCTAACGGCAATTATGCAAAGGCGTGGGCTATTTTACAGGACAGACATGATCACACACGATTTCTGGTTAGCACTCAATTGAAATGTCTCTTCAATCAGCGGTCTGTAACCCAAGAGCGAGCCGAAACAATCAAAGAGTTGTTAGTTGGTTGTTGATTTTTGTTGGAAATATTTAGTTTTCTTTAGAAAAATATAGTTCAGGATGTAGTGTATACTTACTTTTTTGATTAACTGTATAATTAAGGGCTCGATGACAGTGTGTGTTTCGCAACATTTTGGATTGGCAGTGTTTTGCTTGAGTGATTTGTGTTGTTTGCACTCTTGTGTGAGTTGCATCTGATAGATGATTGTAATGTGATCTGTAAAACTATGTGTTGAACTAAGTGTGTTATGAACGAGTGAACTGTATGATATTATTATTTTTTTGTATGGCTGATATGTAAATGCTACAGAACGCGCATTGTTTATGAGAGTGTATAGGTATTTGTGTGTTGGGTGGATGTTGTTTATGGATTTTTTACCAACAAGTTTTATGAATTCTGCATTTTCGAATGGGATTTTGTGTGCGGACAGTATTGTGCAAAGTTAGAGTTAGCGAATGAAAAAAGCGAAAAAACGAGGATTTAAACTCGAGGTATTTTATTCGTATTGCCTGCTGCCTGGTTGTGCTCGAAATGGACGAGAATAGGAATTTTCAGACAGAGATTAGCCTAAGCGTTATACAAGAATTAGCACAGATGTAAGTGTTATACAATGATTAAATGTTCTTCTTAGCGTTATACAGCGATTAAAGTAATAGATTATTGAGTTCAGAGGATAAGCAATGGATTACATCAATTTAAATTTAAATTCACAATTTATGGAATTAAATTCAATTATTTTAATTCATGATTCATGATTAATTATGAATTTATCGAATATTCCTAAACAGTTAGCGTGTTGAATTTTACATGTTTTCGTGACAATTTGGGTATTATTAGAGGGTGTAGTTCGTACTAGATCACTAGTTTCGTTGCGAGTTATCTTTGACTGGTAGTGGGCAGAGTTTTGTTATTGGTCGCCGGAATTCGCCTTGTTGGGTTTTTACCTTAACGACTCGTACTAGTGCATCCGCTCCAGGGTAGATTTCACGGATGCGGCCTAAACTCCATTTAGAAATTCCACTTTGTTCCTTGAGTTGCTAAGGTGCTCGTGATTTCGTCCCAGTCCTGACTGGCATTTTTCCATAAGTGTCGAAGTTCTGCATCAGCTCCAACAAAGTTCGTACCACAATCGCTGTATATTTGAGTAGGAACTCCCCGTTGTGACACGAACCGACGATATGCAGCTAAAAATGCCTGCGTGGTTAGGTCGCTAACCGCCTCGAAGTGCATGGCTTTGGTGGCCAAGCATATGAATACGGCCAGGTACCCTTTATGCAGGCCCGGTCCCAGCTAAATGAGCGCCCTGTGCAAGACTTGCGTTTAGCGCCCCCCCCCCCCCCCCCCCCTTTTTTTGGGTCATGGTTGTCTTAATTAATTTTTTATCATTTTAAGTTTATAAAAACAGCCTCCTCCTAAAGCTACTGTTTAAATTTGGAGAGCAATAACTAGATTGGGAGCAAGATAATCTAGGTTTGAACTATATATATAAAATCTAATACTTCATAAACATGAGCTTTCTGGTTTTACAAGTAATACAGTTTTGTAAATTAAGGAATTAGGAACGTATTGTTCAAGCATTAGCTTGTTGAAAAATAATAGTAAAAAAAATATTTTAATGTTATTTGAAAATGAAAAATTCGTTTTATATGCTTCAAGCTACTCAAAACTTTCTTTTGATCTAGTGTTTTGAAATAAAATTCTACATTAAAACTTTGTTTCGGCTCTAAACTAGTTTCGTAACATTCATCACCATTGTAAAGGAGATGTTTCTGGAAATTTAGATGATGTTTCAAGTAAGCATAGAATTGTTTCAAAAAACATAGCAGGTGCTCTTTAGGCACCTAGCTGAATCATTGACTACTAAATTGAATCAATACGAGCTGCATGGGACGAAAATGCTTTTGGTCGAATTCTGTTTTGAAGACTTCTTTTCCCTTCATATTTGAACCAACTTTGACTTCGACAGTTGCTTATTGAAATTCCTTGAAATTCAAGTTTGTTTAAAATTAACTTTGTAAGTTCCTCTTCGGTCTTGTCTTCTCGTTTTAAAAACCCAAAACAACAATAGTCAACAATAAGCGTAGAATTTGGCCTCTTTTAGCATGAACACAATGCGATTAGTAACAGTTGTAGAAAAGATACGTGTTATCTAATTTTGTATATTTTTGCTTAAATATTTATTTTGGGTTTCTTGATTCGTAATTCTCCTCAAGCGCTCTCCTAACACCAAATCAAATAAGGCTACTTCCTCAACAATCTGTAAAAAGTTACCATTATTAAGCTCAAACAACACTTCAGAAGTTCCTCGAAAAATTAGTGTTTGCAAAACAGCTTAGCTCTATCTAATATTTTATTTCAGTTTAGATCGAGGTGAGTCTATTGTTGTTTCCGTTCTCAAAACTTTTTTGAAAAACATCCTGTATCTGTGCTTGACAAAACATGGGAATTTTTGTTCATTGCAAATAAAATACAAACAAAATTATAGAGAATAGAGTTTGCTAGGCAATATGTACATAAATCACCCTGAAATGAAATATGTGTAATTGAATTTTCTAATACATTACATTACATTTTTCAAGAAGAAAAAACCAAAAACTATTTTTTTGTTTTGGGTGTATGCTCAATTTTATGAGGTAGTGTATATATACCCACTGTACTCATTCTCCTTTCAAATATGTATAATGAGTAAATCTCTTTCATACGTGCAGAAATAAAATCTGCACATTTTCTCTCCTCCATAGGAACTGAGTTTATTATTTTGAGATTTTTGAGTGCTTGTGCAAGAAATTATCTTGCACAGTCCTGTGTGTGATTGGCCTTTTGTGTGAAGAATGAAGAATGAATAATTTCAGTTCCATCCACAAAGGAATGTAAAGATGGCATACTTCTTCCCTTAGTGTTGCTTTCTGGAAACATTTCTCTTTGTGCGACACGAATGAGTATTTTGCTCCCTTCCTCAAGTTCTGCCGGCGTAAAGGGATTAATCTTTGTGTTGGTACGTTTTATACTTCGGATATATCGGCAAAAGTTTGTGTGATGCAGTCGAAAGTTTTCGATAAAGCGACGACAATAGCCAACCTTCCTGACAAGCTTTTGAAGATTTGAGGCATTACCGATTAAAAGGGCTATTGGATTTTCGGTTGCTTCAAGTCGGAAAACTTGTGCCCGTTTTTGACCTTCTTCTGTGGTGAAATTCGTTGGTTGACTGGGAAGTTCGAGGTCCCAGCGTGAGTGAAGAAAGGACGGTCCATTCCATCATAAACCTTCGGGGATAAGCTTCGAGGGAAGTACTCCTCGAGACGGTAGATCCGCTGGGTTCATCTTAGTTGGGATGTGGTTCCAAATAGACGGCTTTGTAGGCCGCTGAATTTCACCGACCCGGTTACCCACGAATGTTTCCCATCTTGAGGTTGGTGACATAATCCAGCAAAGCGTGATTGTTGAATCGGTCCAAGCGTGTAAACTTTGCTCTAGTAAGTTGAGTACTTTAGCTACATGGTGTAAGAGTTTCGCTAAAATAACAGCACCGCACAACTCCAACCGTGGAATGCTTACTGGTTTGACCGGGGCCACTCTAGTCTTTGCAAGTAGCAAACTCATGTGGACCCTGTTCTCTTCATCAAGAATGAGAATGTAGATCGCAGCCCCAAACGCTCTCTCCGACGCGTCGCAGAATCCGTGTAACTCCACGTTTCTATACTGCCCTCCAGCATGTACTCATCGAGGTAACCGTATGCGGTTCACATTTTCCAGGTCTTGAACAAAGGTGTTCCAATCCGTCAGAGTGTTATCATCCACTGGTTCGTCCCATGTCAGCTTCTTAACCCATAGCTGCTGAAGGAACAAAATGTTTCCTTGATTATACAGGGAGAGATCCATCCCATCGGATCAAAGAGCCTGGCTATGGTTGACAATATTGATCTCTTCGTTGCCTGAGGGTGATTAGGTGGAATGTAGCTGTATAAAAAGCTATCTTCCAATGAATCCCTAACGTCTTCAGTTGACTTGACCCTTCCAAAGTGGATTAAACTTAGTCTCCCGGTCCTGTAGGGGTACATCGAGCATCAACGCATCGTTATTAGATGCCCACTTGCGTAGTATAAAGCCGGCAGCTTGCAGTGTTGTTTTTATTTCCTCGATTTTCTTGTTGGCTTCTTGTTTTGTATCGGCTCCAGAGATCAGGTCGTCTACGTACATTTCTTCTCGTATCATCTTCGTTGCTCTTGAATACTGAAGACGGACTTCTTCTGCCAACCAGTTGAGCGTGCGAATCGCTAAATAAGGAGCAGCAGCTGTTCCGAATGTTACGGTTTTGAGTCGATAAGTTTTTAAAACTTCGGACGGATCTTTGCGCCAAAGTATTAATTGGTAGATGGAGTCCTTTTCATTTACCCAGATCTGACGATACATCTTTTCGATGTCGGCTGTAAATGTGTATTTGTACAACCTCCACCTCAAGATAACACCCATCAATGTGTCATTTAGTGATTTCCCGTCCGAAGTTTTAAACGAAGCGTCGAAAACCATTCTCAATTTGGTTGAAGAACTGCTCTCCTTTCTGACTGCGTGATGCGGCATGAAATAATGCGATATGCTCTCTAAACTGTTCTCGTCCTCAACTAGACTCATATGCCTCAACTGAACGTACTAATCCATGCATGCGACATAATCCTTTTTAAACTGCAAGTCTTTAAGCAAACGTCCTTCTAACTGCCTGTATCTTTGCAGAGCACCTTCTCTTGAACGGCCAAGTATGGGACGGACATGTTTCTTGAAGGGAAGGGCGACTTCATATCCTTCATCTGAAGTACCCTTAACGTTATTTAAAAAGTGTTCTTCACATGCGAGATTCTCAGGGATTTCTATTCTTACAAATGATATTTCCTCCGGCTCCCAGAATTTCTGCATGCTGACATCGAGGTTGGAAGTCAGATGCAAACTTTTAACAGGTTCGGACGAGAACGGAATGCGTCCAAACAGAATCTACCCCAATTCAGTCTTTTGGGCCACGGGTAAGTTGAAATCATCAGGTCGGATAAGTTCAGGCAAAAGTATGTCGGCTAACACTTCGCTGCCCAGCAACAAATTAACTTTGGCTGGCTTAAAAAAGGAGGGGTCGGCTAAGCTCAAGCCCTCGAGATGTTTCCAACTCTCGAACGGGATACTCCGGGCCGAGATATGGCCAGACAGCGACTTGTATACAAGAGCTTGTATTGAGGTTTGAAGGCTGAGTGATGAGAACTAATCGTTATGTCAACAACTTTTTTACATGCGCCACTGCTGATCAAACCTAACCCAGTAACTTCGACGTACTCGTAAGTTGATTTGTGCTTCGATTGTAAAAGTTACACTGACTCAGTGATAAAAGAAGCTTCTGAACCAGAATCCAGTAATGCTCGAAAGGAAATAATCCTTGCTGATGATTCGTGTACCTTCACGATGGCTGTGGCTATCATAATTCGGGTAGACGCCTATGACATAGAGTGCTATGTGTTCATGGAGTTACTGCAATGAGGTGTTTCGTTATCCGAGCAATGAGTTTCCTTGCTTTTTCGACGACTGTTCTACATAAGAAGGCTTGAAACTCGGAGCATTGGGATTTACAGCTGAGGTTAGTGAGTTATTGTTGACCATTCTTGCTTGAGACATAACTTGACTATTGTTTGAATTGTTGCAGCAACGAGGATAGGACTGATGATCACCGTACGGGCCGTTGAGTGATGGTGTGTAGGGGAGCGGGTGGAGGTGGGCGCAAAAATGAAACACTTGTTTGACAGCCGGTGTTATCTTTATTTTGCAATGAAGAGAAGAACTGAAACTGCATTCTGCTTGTATTTATATCAAAACGAGATTCGGGTCAATAACCTGATCAGATGGTCCGAATATTATTAATTTTGCTAACAGATGTCGTTGACTGAATAGTCAAAACCTTTAGTTCTGCACAGGGTGCTTTTTTTTACATTTGTTTGGATTTAATATTCTCTTTTTACTTTCGCCTACAATTCGGCCATCTTGATCAAGTAATCGTCCCGATTACATAACGCACTTTCGAATAATATAAATACTAATACAACATAGGTATGATTATATGATAATAGATATAACAGATTAGAATATGAGTACAAAATAACAAAAATTCAATTCTTAAAAAAAGCTATACAAATTCAATTCAATTCGATTCAATTCAATTCAAAAAAAATATAAATATATAGGCAATACTAAAATTGATATTATGGTACTTCAATGAAAAAAGGTTTGGATAACGCGGTATAAAAATGTACATGTGAACATCAATTTTCCGTCTGAGAATCTAGCTTGTCCCAGTGGTCTCCAGCTGCCTCTTCACCGTCGTCGGAACATGAATATTATTTTCGCGTAGAAAGTTGGTGAACTCGGTTGACGTGAAACAGGTTCCACGATCTGATACAATGCGATCGGGCCGCGAATAATTATCAAAGAACGACGTCAAACACTTTATGGCTTCGCTACTTTGGGTGGACTTAACAGGATAAAGTTTTATAAATTTGGTGAAAGCATCAATTACGAGGAGAACGTGTTTTTTTCGCGACTGTGAAGTAGGCAAGGGACCAAGGTGGTCGATATGAAGTGTGTGAAATGGAACATCTCCTTTGGGTATGGAATGCAAATTCCCTTCAACTTTACCTGAGTGTGGAGAGAAATATATGCATTTCAAACAGCCTCTTATGTGTTCTTTGATTTTTTCCTTCATATTAGGAAACCAATAGCACCCTGACAGATGCTGAAAGCACTTTTCTACCCCAACGTGACACATCGCTTCATGATGCGTACGTATTACTTCGGTTTCCATATTTGATGGAACGTAAAAGTTGACCTTGCCCTTGCACTTCCGGTATATAAGACCGTCTATCATCTCATAAATGGGGCTCTCGCTCTTTTCTAACTCAGATACTATCGACTTAATCTTAGGGTCACCCTTCTGGGCAGCCGCTAAGATAAGCTCAAAGGATTCGTCCTCTACATAAAGAACATTAAATGAGCGACTTAAAGCGTCAACATGTGACATCCTATCCCCTTTTCTATGCTCAACGATGTAGTCGAAGCTTTGCAACTCCAAGGCCCATCGTGAAATGCGAGGATTTAAAGATTTTTTCTCAAGTGTTAATGCTAAAGCCTGACAGTCGGTTACAATTTTGAAGTTACGCCTATGAGATAAATTCTAAATCTCCTAAGAGCGTATATTATTGAAAGCGTCTCTAGCTCATAGCTATGATATTTGCTTTCCGTTTCAGTGGCTCGTTTCGAAAAGAAAAACACAGGGTGGAATTTACCATCGACCTGTTTCTGCATGAAAACTGCACCGTAACCAACCGAACTTGCATCGCAATGCAGTTCTGTGGCGTTATGGGGGCTGAATAAAGCTAAGACGGGAGATGCTATTAGTTTAGATTTTAACAGCTCAAAAGTTTCCATTTCTGTCACACCGAATATGAATGGTGTATCCTTTTTCAATAGGTCATACAGTGGTTTAGCCACATTCGCAAAACCCTTAATGAATTTGCGGAAATAGGAACAGAGTCCCAGAAAGCTATGCACATTCTTAGTGGAGGAAGGTATAGGAAAACTTTTAATCGCATTTAAGTTACTATCATTTGGTCGGATACCATCTTTACTGACTTTATATCCGAGATAAACGATTTCGGTTTGCAAAAAACTACATTTGTCAAACCTGAGCTGTAATGAATGTTCAGTTATAATATTAATTACTTCGCGTAAAATATTAAGATGTTCTTCAATGGACTGTGTCGCAATGAGAATGTCATCCAAGTAGGTAAGTATTTTACCCTTTGAAATAAGATTTCCGAAGACATGCTTCATGAATCTTTCGAACACGGAGGGGGCGTTCTTAAGCCCAAATGGCATCCGCGTATATTCGAATTGCCCTAGCGGCGTTATAAAAGACGTAAGCTTCATCGATTCATCTGTCAGTTGGACGTGATGAAAGCCATTCTTTAAATCCAATGTGGTAAAAAATAATTTATCCCGAAGTCGATCAAGGTGATCTTCTATGAGGGGTAAAGGGTAATTATCACGTAAAGTGATTTTATTCAGCTCTCTGAAATCTACACATAGACGGAGCTCTTTATTTTTCTTTTGCACAAGTACAATTGGCGAAGCGTATGGTGAATTAGATTCGCGAATTATACCTTTTTGCAACAAATCATCTAAAATTTTCTGGAGTTCGACTTTGTGTGCATACGGAAGCCTCCTAGGTGTACACCGAAATGGGATATGCTTGGACAAAGTTATCTCCATTTTAAAATCTGTTTGTGACAAACGGTATTTTGGTTGCAAAAAAGCGAGCCTAACTATCTCTTTTATTGTATCCTTAACACTTTCACACAAACTGTTATTAATGTTGAATTGAGACTCACCACAATCTGCCGCTATGTCGATGCTCATAATCTGCTGCAGGTCATTATCTTCAATTGTATCAGCACTAGGAGATGAATATGAAATTTCAAGGTTGGAGGAGCTGGAAACCACTGGTGAATTTCGATTTTCGTCCTCGTTGATACGTCGAAAAGCCAAACCTCTTTTTCCAATGAAATCACGACCTAGAATAGCAGGATATATCATAGAAAAATTTTTAACTACTAAGAGATTAATTTGTATAATGGAATCTTGAAACCAAATACGACTGTTGATAGTTCCTACCACCTGAAGTGGGCTATTGTTGACTCCGCAATAAGTCCGGCTCGTCCTCTCGAGTGTTGGCAGTAAGACTGTTGGCAAATACCTCTCCTGCACAAAACTTATTGGACTCCCTGAGTCCAGCAGCGTCAACAGTTTTAGCGAGATCTCCATATGTTGGGTAATCCATTCGTAACGAATACAGCACTCAAAATCGTTCATCAACCCATCCTCAGCTTCTGGTAACAAAGTGTCCGTCAAAGAGTTTCCATTGTTTCTTTCAGTAGTTACAGAAGTGTTCACATTTTGATTTGTTTGTAGCGTCATGACACGGTTTACGTTATCGCAGTTCGGTGATATGTGACCAGATTTTCCGCACTTGAAGCAGGTGACATCCTTCTTGTTTCTATTGGGATCAGAGTGTTTAGCAGTAGTACTACGATGATTTTGAGAAACAGCGGAATTAACTCTGGTCACTTTGTCGGTGTGGTGCTCCCGGTGATTGTTCTTTAGCTTCTCATACTTTCGCAGCGCTTCTTTTAACTCCACAAGACAGTTAGCATTGTACAGGATACTTTTATTTGTCTCAGAATCAGGAATTCCTCTGATAATATATTGGATTAAGTCCTCCTCTTCGACAATTCCTTGTGTTGCAATTTCTTGCATATGAAGCACGTATTGTTGCATTGTTTCATTGCTCAACTTTTTCCGTCTTCGCAGCTCGTTGTAAACGTCTGATGTGGTCACCTTTTTCTGGAATTCGTCCTTCAGTGCGTTTTTCAGTTGAGTCCAGCTGCGGAGGCTAACTGTCCTGGCGAAAAGTCTTGCTGTTCCCTTGAGAAACCGCTTACCGAAGATAAATTTGTTCCTGTCGTCCAGTTCCAAGACTTCTGAGTACTCTTCGAACTGCTCAATCCAGCGGTTAACGGAGAAGTTGTCATCTCCACTAAAAACGGGTATCGAGTCCTCGACGTCCTTGAAGTTGTAAGCTGGAGTCGACCTGGGAATAGATTGAACTTCATCAATTTGTAATTCTCGCAGTTTCTGTTTCAATTGTAGAATTTTTTCTTTCTTCTTGCACATTCGTTGAAGTTTTGCTATCTCTTCGTCCAGTTGTTCCTCGTCCCCACTGCTTTCATCAGGCACGTCGTTATCCGTTGGCGTTGAGTCGTCAGCACACTGTTCTCTGGTGTCTGAAGAAAACTCGTTGACCAAACTTGCAAAGTCGTCATCCGAAAACTCCTGCACTGCTTCTTCAACTCGAAGTTTAAGCTCTGCCTTGGTGCCGGTGGTAGGAAATTTTAGTGATCTGAGAATACCTTTGAGTTTGGATACTGTCGAAGACTCCAGAATCTCTATCCACTTCTCAGACATTATTAAATTTTCACTGTGCACTCCGCGAAATTAACTTGGAATTGTCCCGCAGTATTAAATTAGGATGTACACTCGACTATACAGTAGATCCATTAACCGAATCCCACTTCTGAAGATTGTAGGGGAGCGGGTGGAGGTGGGCGCAAAAATGAAACACTTGTTTGACAGCCGGTGTTATCTTTATTTTGCAATGAAGAGAAGAACTGAAACTGCATTCTGCTTGTATTTATATCAAAACGAGATTCGGGTCAATAACCTGATCAGATGGTCCGAATATTATTAATTTTGCTAACAGATGTCGTTGACTGAATAGTCAAAACCTTTAGTTCTGCACAGGGTGCTTTTTTTTACATTTGTTTGGATTTAATATTCTCTTTTTACTTTCGCCTACAGGTGAATTGTGCAGCAGCGTATGGTGTGGCTGCTGACAATAGTGACATCGGTGCGAAATTGGACAACTATTAACTAAATGACTGTATGCAAGACAGTTCCTACACAACCCCAGTCTACCTATACATTGAGAACGATCGTGGATGCTCATCTTCAAAAAACGGCTGCACTTTCGAATGGAATGAGCGGCTTTGTTGCACAATTTGCAGTTGTAACTGGATGTAGTGGCTTGAGAGTGGAAAGAACTACGCTGCGCGATTTTGTTTACTGGCTCTGCTGATGGTTTACCTTGTTGATAGCTTACCGCTTCCAGCGTACGGAACCTAGTTTAAAGAAACTGCTTGAATTCGGTAAATGTTGACAGTTCCTTTGTGTTGTGTTTTGAACCCAGTTTTTCCTCCCACAGTTGTTGCGTCTTTGAAGGTAATTTGTGTAATAACACGTATACCAATATCGCATCCCAGTGTTGAACCGGCACCTGCAGACTATCCAAGCTATGCACGATTTCCGTAGAGGTGTCTAACAACTCTTTGATTGTTTCGGCTCGTTCTTGGGTTACAGACGGCTGATTGAAGAGACATTTCAATTGAGTGTTAACCAGAAATCGTGTGTGATCATACCTGTTCTGAGATAATGCTTCTTTTGAATTTCAGTTAAAGATGTGTAATTATGGACCAGAAAGACAAATAAATCTCTAAAACCCCTCCAGCCTCATAGCTACCAGGGCCCTTACTCTGTATTGCTACTCTAATATGAAATTACTCGAAGTCGCAAAATCGGTACTCTCTATTTCTAATAGCAAATTCACATTTTCGAGACTCGAGTAGTGTTGGGTTGCCAACTTCGACGCTCTTTGTTTTCGCAAAATTGGTACTCTCTATTGCTTAATTCAATGTCAGAACTACTCGGATTCGCATAGTTTTGTTCGATGGGGGGTTGGTTGTCGAATGCTAAACAAAGCAAATAAGTTTTGTTTGAAAATGTAAGTATTTTGCTATAAAAAAGACTTACAAATATGTATTTGTATACGATAACAAACGTGAAACGTTTCCTTATAGAATTTGTTACTAAAACACTTAAATATGACTCATATAATCTATTATATAAAAATAAGTCGGGATTTCCTTCCTGACGCTATAACCCCAGAACGCACGAACCGATTGCCACGGTTTTGCATTCGTTGGAAAGGTCTCGGGCTCCGTTAGGTTAATAGCAAACAAAATTCAGGAAAAATTTCAACAGAAAAGCAGGAAAACAGGGAAAATCATTTTTCACATACAGCGCCATCTCTGATACATAGCATGTACTACAAACCAATATGGTTTTGCATGGTGGTGGAGGAGATGGCGCTAGTACGTGGTGTGTGAGTATCCCTCACGAAAATAAGTACGTTTCATTTTAAGTAGATGGCGCCGGTGCGTGATACATTGTTTGACAGCTGCTCATTGTACTCTGCTCAGTTAATTTCATGTGACATTTATTGTGCGCACGTTCTTTCAAACGCTAACTTAAAACCGGTTGTGTGTTCACTGCGAAATTGTGAAATTGAGGTTAAAGTTATTCGTTTCCTAACAGTTCAATTGGAAACCATCAAATCAATCACGCGTATTTGTATTCAATTTCAACAGCAGGCATTTGTCCTTAAGGTGGTAAGTTGAACTGTGAAAATAATGTGGATCGTGCATTTGAGGTTAAATTCACCAGTCTGTCCATAATCCAAAATGCCTAGGAGACGACGTGCGAACATCGGCCGCCGCACAAGACATGCAAGCCACCAACAAGTGTATTCACAGAACTTAAGCGAAGAAAGACAAAATATAATAAGAGAAAATGCTCGATTGAGACAACGCGTGAGCACACGAAGATCATTGGCATCATACAATCGCGTGGCATTCCAATATGATCCCACTGCGAACTACAGTGATGATGACAATTTAGATATTGGACCAATGACGACTGTATGCCGATATTGCAATGCGTTAAAGATCAAAAGAGTAACGGCTGGATTGTGCTGCGCAAGTGGAAAAGTCAAACTGGATCCATTACTTACACCACCACAGCCACTGAAACCATTGTTCGATGGAAGTGATCCCGATTCCAACCATTTTCTTCAACGCATTCTTGAATACAATAACTGCTTTCGCATGACTTCCTTTGGAGCTAATATCATTCGAGAAGGCGGCTTCATGCCGACTTGCAAGGTAAAAGATACAACACACACATCCAATCACTCACACCAATCAATCACACCAACACAATCAATTGCAACACATAACAACTACACATACACCACACACTACATGATCACACGATCAGAAGTCACACCGTATTTTTCAACAAATGATTGTTTGCAATTACAGATACAAGGACAAATATATCATTTGCATGGTTCAATGGTGCCAACACCAGATGAACCGCATCAATTTCTGCAAATATATTTCATTTCGTCGATGGTGGATCAGCTGAATGTGCGGTGCAATTTACAGGGAACACAACAGCTGAAGAGACGAATTATTGAACAGTTGCAAGCATTTTTTCAGGCTAATAACGCTGTGGTTAATATGTTCAAAACAGCATTGGAACGAATGCCATCGGATACGCACAAATTTGTCATAAGAGCGGATCGTACCCCAACGGGTGAACATGTGCGAAGATTCAATGATGATATTGCTGCAATTATTGTTGGCGATCTAACTAAATCACGAGACTTTGTCGTTCAGCGAAGAAGCAATATCATGCATCGTGTAAACGAGACACATCGTTTGTACGATGCGTTACAATATCCAATCATTTATTGGCAAGGGGAAGACGGATACGACATCACGTTGAAGATGGTCGATCCAATTACAGGTACAATATTCACACACTAATTATTGCTATTATTGGTTTCCATTAACAATCCATTTAATTTTGCATTTTCAGGCGCATCAACTAACAAAAATCTAAGCGCAATGAATTACTATGCGTATCGTGTGATGATTCGTACACATGAGGAGAATGTCATTCTGAAGTGCCGTCGGCTATTCAAGCAATTCGCTGTCGACATGTATGTCAAAGTCGAGACCGAACGTTTAGCGTTCATCCGATTCAATCAGGCAAAACTACGATCTGAGGACTATATACACTTGCGTGATGCTATTCATTCAGATGGTAATGTTCAGAATATTGGACGCCTGACGATTCTCCCATCATCTTATATCGGAAGCCCACGCCACATGCACGAATACGCTGAAGACGGTATGACGTACGTGCGAAATTATGGAACTCCGGATTTATTTATTACGTTCACATGCAATCCGAAGTGGACGTAAATTGAACGTGAGTTGGACCCGGGCCAAAAACCGTGGTGACACACGTTGTTATATGTACTCGGTGGAATGGCAGAAGCGTGGACTACCGCATGCTCATATCCTAATTCGGTTGCTGAACAAATTACATTGAAGTGGATGACATCATATCAGCTGAAATTCCTGATCCAGTCACTGATCCCCATCTACACGACATTGTGACGACACAGATGGTGCATGGACCGTGCGGTGTATTAAATCCATTATCGCCTTGCATGGCTGATGGAAAGTGCACAAAACGATATCCGCAACCGTTAGTTGCTGAAACAGTCATAGGGAACGATGGATATCCAGTTTATCGTCGGCGTTCAAAAGAAGATAATGGTCGAACTATCAAAGTTAAAGTTCAAAATCAAGAGATTGAGATCGGAAATGAATTCATTGCACCATATTGCCCGCTGCTATCGCGAATTTTCGAAACACATGCGAACGTTGAGAGTTGTCATTCGGCCAAATCAGTCAAATATTTGTGCAAGTACGTCACAAAAGGCAGCGACATGGCTGTGTTTGGTATTGCGTCGGAAAATGCGAATGACGAAATCAGCAACTTCCAAATGGGCAGATACGTCAGTACTAATGAAGCACTGTGGCGATTATTGTCATTTCAAATTCATGAAAGATATCCCACAGTTGTACATTTAGCAGTGCATTTGGAAAATGGACAAAGAGTTTACTTCACTGGGGCTAATGCGGCACAACGAGCTGAGAGACCACCATCGACAACATTGACCAGCTTCTTTGCAATGTGTGAAGCAGATCCATTCGCAGCGACGCTGATGTACGTTGAAATGCCCAAGTATTACACTTGGAATCAATCAAGAAAGAAATTACAACGTCGCAAACAAGGAACCTCGGTTCCAGATTGGCCACAGGTGTTTTCCACTGATGCGCTAGGTCGCATGTATACTGTTCATCCTAGAAATGATGAATGTTTTTATTTGCGACTGCTCTTGGTAAATGTACGTGGACCAAAATCATTTGCGCATTTGAAAACTGTGAATGGCCACCAATGCCAAACATATCGAGAAGCATGTCAACTATTGAGTTTGCTGGAGAACGATTCTTATTGGGATTTAACACTTGCGGATTCAGTTGTTTCATCAAATGCGTACCAAATACGAACGCTGTTCGCAATTATCATCACCACATGTTTCCCTTCACAACCAATTCAGTTATGGAACAAATACAAAGACGACATATGTGAAGATATCTTGCATCGCTTGCGCATTCGAACGAATAATCCCGACATGCAAATAACCGATGAAATCTACAATGAAGGATTGATTCTGATTGAGGATCAATGCTTGACTATTGCAAACAAGCTACTGATTGAAGTAGGAATGATTGCGCCAAATCGATCGATGCACGATGCATTCAACCAAGAATTAAATCGAGAGCTGCAATACAATGTTGATACATTGCAGGAAATCATTCGAAATAATGTGCCGTTGCTGAATGAACAGCAAAAACAAGTATACGAAACATTAATGCAAGCGGTGGACAATAATACTGGTGGTCATTGTCATTTCATCGATTTTGGCCACTATTCGATCAAGATGTGACATAGCTTTGGCGTTAGCATCATCTGGAATTGCGGCGACTCTTCTAGATGGCGGTCGTACACAATTGATACTCCAACATGCAATATTTCCCGATCTTGAATTGTTGATGCAATGCAAGCTCATTGTTTGGGATGAGTGCACAATGGCACATAAGAAATCACTTGAAGCACTTAACTTCACTCTGAAGGATCTTCGACGAAATAACAACATCTTTGGAATAACGTAAAAACATTATTGCTAACCACTAATATGAAAGTTCAACTTCAAAATGATCAAAGTGCTGCACAATTTTCCAAGCAATTGTTAGCTGTTGGAAATGGAAAAGTCCCAGTTGATGCAACAACTGGATTAATTACTCTTACCTCTTACGCTCTTATTGAAAATGCTTTCCCAAACATTAGTGAGAATTATCAGAATTATGCTTGGTTAAGTCAACGAGCAATTCTCGCCGCAAATAATAATGATGTACACGCACTGAATTTCACCATTCAATCAAAAATCGCTGGCGATTTGGTGACATACAAATCCGTTGATTCCATAACAAATCCCGATGATGTAGTAAATTATCCAACGGAGTTTTTGAACTCTCTGGAGTTACCAGGATTTCCACCACATAACTTGCAACTCAAAGTTGGTTCAGTTATTATGATATTGCGTAATTTGAATCCACCGCGACTTTGCAACGGTACACGACTTGCGGTGAAAAGACTTATGCCGAATTTGATTGAGGCAACCATTATTAACGGAAAGTACGCAGGTGAAAATGTATGTATTCCTCGAATACCAATAATTCCGACTGATCTTCCGTTTGACTTCAAACGATTGCAATTTCTGGTTCGCCTTGCGTTCGCAATGACAA
The DNA here is from genome assembly GCA_930367185.1 of Myathropa florea. Classification (NCBI taxonomy): domain Eukaryota; kingdom Metazoa; phylum Arthropoda; class Insecta; order Diptera; family Syrphidae; genus Myathropa; species Myathropa florea. The sequence goes on from OV884006.1 coordinate 6,112,023, forward strand.
TTAACAAGCCGCAAGGCCAATCGCTTAGTGTTTGCGGGATAAATTTAGAAAATCATTGTTTTTCACATGGGCAGCTATACGTTGCGTGTTCACGAGTTGGGAAACCATCCGCTTTGTTTGTGTTAACGACAGACCAAAAAACAAAAAATGTGGTTTACCAAAGAGCACTTCAATGAAACGGATAATTTGCGGACACGTATAACGCTTCGATTCAGTATTTACTTTGGATTCACTTTAATTTTTTACTTAGAGAAGTTAAACTAAGTTACATTTCATTTTTGTAATCGAAATTTAATCCTCAAACGAAATGTTACAAAAAACGAAGCCATCTGGAGGCGAAACGGAGTTCGCCGGGTTTGCTAGTGCTAAATACTTCCGGATGAAAAATGTAATATGCATTATGTGTTTTCTTTTTATTTGTTTTATAAATTTGTATTATGTGTCATAAATCAGTTGAATAAGTACTGGAATATATTAAAGAAAATGTTTTCATGTTTTGCACTGCGGTAAGGTTTTCAAATATATGGTTCTAAGGGACAATCTAAATTATTTGAATGAAATGTAGATACTATCAATTTTCAAAATTGTTTGTATTTATATTTTCAATTACTTATTTATTACTAGATACAGTTCATACAATATTTATAGTGTCCTTTCGAATTGGATGCCGGTAGCCTTCCGCTGGCAAGAACTTCAACTAGCAGCCAATTTGATCATATGTATGTATGTATTTTGGCACTGCAATTCGTCGACAACAACCTGCCAATTCATGCTTTATGCTATTTAAAACAAGCATTAATGTAACCTCACATAAACAAAAGACTTCTGAAATTATAGACAAACATAAATATTAACACGGTATGCTTTTCCAAACATTTTTTTTACCTCTCAGTATTGTCTGCATTATGTACCACCTGTCGGCGTTCAATTCTTCCAGCCGCAATATTTTCTTCATTAAACAACTATTCAACACTCTCTTATTACTTTATATTAATTATTTTCACATTTTAGGCCCAAAATCATTTAATAAAGCCAAAACACATTAACTTTTAAGAAATAAAATTGTTCTCTGCTTGAATGTGAACTGTCAATTTAATTTTATTCCTTCGAAGTTAAATTTCGTAATTAGCAACTTGTTGGATGCAATTGGCAACAGTAGCACTCGATTCTACTTTCATACAGAGTACCGACTGGAAGTAGAATCGCAAAGCATTTTCGCATATTTGTGCTATTCGAATATCGATACCGAGTAAGGGCCCAGAAAAACAAGGCACCGGAATTTTTTTGTGTAATTGTGTAATGCTAGTTTAGTGTTTGATATGGTTTCAGCAGCATCGTCTTGCTTTCCCTTTGTCATATCCATTGGTAAGACAAACTAGTGCAAGTAAATGTACTCACGTACAAATCCACATGCAGACGTACGCACCAAAACCTCAAGCAGCTTGTTGTACAGGAATCAACTTCGTGGAGCACAAAAGGTAGATGGACACACAGCACACAAAACTCCAGAAACTCCAGGAATTAAAACTGATTTTGTTCGGGATCCAGTAGAATTAATTGTTGAAATTTTTCTAGATATGTTGTTTTATATGTGTTAAATTTATATTGTAATTAATTCGCGGAATAATCAATGTATTCAAGAATGTTATAAGAATTATACATAAAGATCGATGGTTAAAAATGTAATAATAATTATACATATAACGCGATAGTAAAAGATCCGGTTCGAAGAGAAAAAAAATGTTCGGGTTTTGAACAAAAAAAGGTTTATTGTAACAAAGAAAAAGACGCAAATCGAAACTGTAAGAATTCAGGTTGAATAAAACAACACTGTTTTCGTTTACGTTATGTAGAAGAATCACTGCTTTATTAATTTGCTGTTGTTTTTATATCTTTGTGACATTTACATTATTTATGACATTTTCATGGGGCGTTGTTGGGTGCTTAATTATGTTTGTTTTGTGGATTTACGAATCGCTCATGTCGCGATTCGAACACTGTCCAAAATAAAGGAAAACCCGAAGTTTTCAGGTACCACCAAATCGTATTGGTGCCTGTATATATCGCCTGTATTGACGGGAACTCCTCTTCCTCGGTGAGGGTTGCGTCCTCATCCTCAGATGACTCGTCCTCTGTCGAGTCGCTGGAGACTTCACTGACGTGGTCAGACTCCATCCCTTCTGTGAGTTCATATAGCTCAGTGCAATTGCCGAGCTATTTTTGAATTGCAGCCGCAAACTCTGGACCGTAAATGGTAACGTTCCGTTTGCAGCTGGCGACAAGCTCCTCGTACAACTTCCGTACTCTGGCTTTTACTGGCTCCTTCTTGCCCATGGCCCATGGCAAGGTCGGAGATATTCCTTCTTCCGGTTGTTGTAAGTTGTTGATTTAACTGTAAGTAGAAAATTGTGTGGGTATAGAAAAATTTCCGTTTGGTAATTTGGATTTCTTCGAAAAACCGAACATGGGTAAATATAATTTGAAAAGGTATAATGTCACAGTACTCGCTAAAGAATCGACCGCTCTTAATGACTGTCAGGCACAGACTGAGAAATTAGGAAACAGGTACATCGATCCACTTCAAGCATAAGCCTTTAATTTCTCATTCACTTCATCCGGGAATCCAGTAATAAAGTAATAAAATAAAAATGGAAATTTGATCAGGATTAGGATTAGGATTAGGATTATATACATTATTTTACTTTGTTTCGATCTTAGGTCAACATAATATAATTCAATTCAATACATTATAATATAAAATAATAATAATTTAAGTGGGCAATGTCGTTGCCGTCTGCCTGATTGACGCGTTAATATTTTTATAAAAATTACTCATTTCTTTTTTCTTTTCTTCCTAAATTAAAGCCATGACATATTACATGTTAAAATATTATTTCTATATGAGGATGCTGTCTCAATAAATTTATAGAAAGAAACCCAATTATTTCCATTTAGGATGTTTTTCGTTTGTTCCATTGTTAGTGATAACTTTCCGAAGTGAATAATCCGTATGTCTTTGTAAATTGGACGTATTGCCAGGAAGTGGAATGTGTCTTCTTTCATTCTCAGGTTGCATATTGTACAAAGGTATGATGATGTTTTTCTAAACGGTGAACCATCTAAATTCAACATATCACACCTTGCTCTACAAAATAAAGATATCAACCTTATGCTGAAGCAGTCATGAAAATAGTTATTGTTATTTAAATCGTAATTAGGTACGGGGTATATTAGCCTGTTTATTGAAGATGTTGCTTGGAGTTTGCTTAAATTTCTATGATGAATGTCGGTCGCCTCTAAAACCTTGTATAGCTGTTGTTTTAAAGCTATAGTATCATTATATTGTATACTGAGATTGATATTACGTTTTCCTGCTATCCAATCCCTAATCCATTCTACTCTATTATTGAAAGTATATTTCGTGAGTCTGTGCGGAAGCCTATGAGCTGCATATTTGAGCACTTTAAGTACATAATCAAAATGTAATTTTAGAGTGAAATTAAAAAAGTTTGGCAGTCCTGTCTCTAAACTAAGCACGTAATTTGGGGTGGTTAAAAGGAGGCGAATTAATTTTTTTAAGAAAAATCAAAGAAGTTTTTCAACTTCTTCGTACTGCTTGAACCCCCAAGTTTGAGCACTATAGCACAGAACAGATCGGATGACTGATTCATATATCCGGTATTTTGCAGAGATCGGTATTTCTTGCTTGGTTATAATATATTCCAGGAAGCATTAATGAGACTTTTGGCAGAGGCTTGTTTTTTTCCGAGGTGTAGATTGAAATTCATGTTCGGCGTTAACAAAACTCCTAGATTACATTGGGACACTATTTCAATCTTTAGCTTCAAAAAACAATTTTTAATTTTTTTCCAATTTACCTGCAGGAACATGCGCTGATATGTCGTCTATTGTTTTTTGATGTAAGTTAAAATTTGCTTTCTTCGCCCACACTGTCAAACACCTCTCCATAATTGTAAAACTTCTCTCTAATTACTTTTATAATACATTCGTCACTAATTCCCTAACTACAGAATGTATCTGCAATTTTTCAATTTGTTAACTTATTCACATTTATACCTATAATGTTCGTTCCTTATCTTTATATTAATGTTACTTTTAATTTTTGAATTTTTAATTGTATTAACAATAAGAACAATATTGTAAATTGAAAAATGAATAATAAATAAATACAATACAAAATAAATTCTACTCCGGATTTGGCTGCTCTATTGAAGCAGTTCTTCGAGCATGAAGATGATAAGAATTCAAGTCATACTATTTGCGAAGCAAGTGAAACCATAGAAAACCACTTTGCTACCACCCATTTCATTAATTCTGAAGGGAGATATGTTGTCAGATTGCCCTTCAACAAAGCGCCAGTTGAATTCGAAGATTCACGTAGCGTGGCACTCAGGCTTCTTCATGCAATGGAATGACGATTTGCGAAAAATTCGGAACTGAGATGACAATATACCGACTTCATGTGTGAGTACCACATGGCCACATGGAACTCGTATCTCAAAATGATCTAAATCGCGCATCGTTTTATCTTCCTCATCATGCGGTACTTAAACCCGATAGCGCTACGACAAAGCTTAGGGTAGTTTTCAACGCATCTGCGAAATCTACAAACGGATGTTCATTAAACGACTACTTACTTGTAGGACCCACGATTCAAAATGACCTCTTCACCTGTACCATACAGTTTCGTAAATATAAAGTAGCAGTTAAAGCCGATATTGCTAAGATGTATCAACAGATTCTTGCCAATACCGACGACATTCATTTTCAACGAATCGTGTGGCGAGAAGACGTTGCAGAAGAGCATCGCGATTATGTACTTTCATTTCATTTCATTTATTTACTTATTAAAAGGATTACATTAAGATATATATCTTTTTTTGTACTTAGTACATTAATTTAAGAAAAATTTAAAATTCATTTAACTTAAATCTAATATTGTATATAATATAATTTTGAGGGATGGGGATAGAGGTTCATTGTTGATGAGTAGCAAAATGGTTTAGGATTGCACTTTTAAAATTGTACGGGTTAGAAATTGATCTAATATTAAATGGCAATGTTATGTCCAAATAAAAAAAAACAAAAGATTGTATATGTGATTCACTATATCGTTTTAGTTTTTGTTGTATATGTAGTGTAGTGTAGTGGTATATTTTACCAAAGGATTTCTTCACAAAAAAATAACAAAGAATTCTATATTTTTTACAGGAATTTTAAATCTGTATTTTTATCAGTAAAACATAAACGTTCGTATTTTATTTACGTTATAAACCAGAGTGAGTGTTTTATTTTATGTTATTTGTTTATATATATATTTGACATTCGTTAGTTTTTTAGTACTTAAGTGTTCTATTGCATTTTATTTTTATTTAAGGTTCTAAAGCATAATAAATAACTCTACAAACAAATTAATTTGTGGTTTATTTCTAATTTCACTAGAGTTGGTTTCTTGTTCCTTTTCTATTCTTGGTGTTCAACACTTTCCCACCGCCTTGAACTCTGTTCGCAATAAAATCCCTGATTCTTACTCTTCTCTGCCTTCAAATTCTTTGCTTTCTGCTAAAGAGATCGTTAGTGTAACAGAGAGTGTTTACACTTGAACATACGTAAACAAAGATGAACACAAAGATAGAGTGAGTAGCCTGTATGCCCTTGGTTGTGCCTTCGAATATGTTGCATTCTTTCTTCCTACTACCTTACCGACTATCTGGGATATTTTGTAGGCAAAATTGTTTACCCTATGAATGCTTGACACAATCAAGCAAGTTAATGTTTTCAGTAAACAAAGTTGTTTATTTAATATTGTTTTTCAACGTTTACATTCAGTGCAGTATGTAGTTAACTATTTGTATAGATCATTGTTTAATTAATACGGATAAAGTGTTCTTCCTTAAACGAAGGTTTGTGTGTGTTGTGTTGTGTTGTTTACCTTTTTTCAATTCGTGGACTGTATTATTTTCTTTTGTACGTAAATATTATTAAGATTTAAAATGATCTTAATTATTGTGTAGTGTTGTTTAATGTATTATAATTGTCTTATCTATTTAGTGTAGTGTAGATTTAGTTTTATAACCTTTTTAGTAGTTTTATCGCATATTTTTATTATTTTTTTTTGATATTTGTATGTATATGTATATGTAATGTAAATATATGTAAAATTAGATTGTGTAGTACTTTACCGATTTTGTTTAATAATTTATAATGTTGGCTGTTCATCCATTATTTTATTACTTGTTAATAAACATAATTTTGATATAGGGCGCTTGATTACGCCTTTTTGAGTTTTCAACGTTACCACTCTTACCAGTTGGTCTTGCCCCGGGTGTAGTTCAATTATGCGTGCCATCACCCATTTGGAAGGAGCCACTCGTTCATCTCGTATTATCACGAGATCGCCTTGCTTTGGTTGTTCCTGCTTCTCCAACCATTTCGGGCGTTGCTTTAGACGTGACAAATATTCCGTGCTCCACTGTTTCCAAAATCCTTGGTAGAGTTGTTGAAGAAGTTTCCATCGATCACCGTAGCATTGCTTTTCGCAAGTGAATTCGGGCACCGGTAACGTCTGTGTGGGTTCTCCTATTAGGAAATGCGCTGGAGTCAAGGCGGAGAAGTCATCAGGATTGTTGCTGAGCGGGCAAAGTGGCCTTCAATTTAGGCATCCTTCAATTTGAATGAGGAGCGCAGATAACTCCTCAAATTTGAAACACGCATTGCTTGCCACTCTCTTCAAATGGTATTTCACCGATTTGACTCCAGCCTCCCATAGACCGCCAAAGTATGGTGATGCGGGTGGTATAAACTTCCATGTTGCTCCTAGATCTGCTGCTGTTTCTGCGACGAATGCTTGAGAGAAATTAGCTGAATTTTTTAATCTTTTCAATTCTTTGGATGCCCCGATGAAATTGGTGCCGCAGTCACCATAAATCTCTCTTGGAACGCCCCGTCTACCAGTAAACCGCCTGAAGGCCGCAATGAATGCCTGCGTTGTCATGTCGCTGACTACCTCTAAGTGAAGAGCTTTGGTGGATAGACACATAAATACTGCGAAATAAGCCTTAAAAAACTTTGAGCATCTACCCTTCCATGCCTTACGTCTATTGGACCAGCATAGTCTACGCCGCAATGAGAAAACGGTCTAGATATTATTACTCTTGGTGCTGGCAAGTTACCCATTATTTGTGTTGCTGCTTTCGCATTTTGCCTAAAACAGGTATTGTACGAATGGATGCACCTTTTGATCGCATTCTTGAGGTTTAATATCCAGAACCTCTGTCTCAATTGGGCTAACATTAGCTGAAGTATCACCTGTGGTGATACAGTGTGACTGCAGTTTTCGTTTTTCCACATCGGTTATTACTGTCGGCGGTTGTACCGGTAAATTAAATTCCCACTTGGACCTAAGGAATTCTGGCCCATTTCACCAAAAATTGTTTTCCTTCAGCTTGGACGGTAATAAACCACGCGAAAGTAGGTCAGCTGGATTTTCTTTTGTGGGTACGTACCGCCAAATGCTGCAATTGGTTAGCCGCTGAATCTCCGACACACGATTACTCACAAAGGTCTTCCAATTAGCTGGAGGTGCCATAATCCACGCCAACGTTATCTGCGAGTCTGATCAGCCGTACGTTTTTACTTGGCTCATGCCTAGTATCCTTGTGGTGTAGTCGAGAAGTTTGGCTAAGATGACGGCTCCGCATAGTTCTAGTCTGGGAAGTGTTACAGTTTTTAAGGGTGTTACTCTAGTTTTGGAGATCAATAAGTGAACATGGACCTTGTCGCCATCTGACACACGTAAGTAGACTGCTGCTCCATAAGCCCTTTCAGAGGCATCACTAAACCCATGTACTTCTACCTGTTGCAGGTTGTTCGTCATGAGAATCCACCTTGGTATTCGGAAGTCTTCAATCGATGGCAGCTCACGTTGAAAGGTTTCCCAGTTCACTTTTATTTGGTCCGGAATTGGATCGTCCCACTTCAGACCGCTGCACCATAGTTGTTGCAGAATGATCTTTGGCACAACTATGCTTGGTGATATCCATCCAAGAGGGTCGAAGAGTTTGGCTGTTGTCGACAACATTGACCTTTTGGATAGCAATTCAGGACATTCATTACCGGGGTTTTTAAAGGAGAAGACATCGCCTAATGAGGACCACTTAATGCCTAATGTCTTCACGAGTACACTGTCGTTAAATGGACATGAGAAGCCTACTTCCCTTTGGTGAGTTGGAATATCTTCCAAGAGCTTTTCGGTATTGCTTGTTCACTTCCGTAGGTTGAATCCGGCAGTGGCTAATAATTCCTTTGCTTCATCCCGCATCCTTCTTGTTGCCTCCAATGTATCGGCTCCCGCAATTAAATCGTCGAAATACATTCCTGTGCGGATGATCTGCACACCTATTGGATACCGCTCCTCTTCATCATCAGCGACTTGTCTTATTATGCGGTTAGCAAGATATGGAGCGCTGGCAGTTCCGAGCGTCACTGTGTCCAATCGATATGTTCTTATTTGCTCCTTGCTATTGTTGCGCCAAAGAATCAGTTGGTAGTACGCATCTTGTCGTTTCATCCGCACTTGCCTATACATCTTCTCTACATCTGCGGTGAAGGCAAACCTATATGTTCTCCATTTAAGTATAATATCAATTATATCATTTTGCCTTTTAGGGCCGACCAACAACCGTTCATTCAAGGACGTGCCATCTGATGTCTTGGCAGCTGCATCGAAAACGACACGTAATTTGGTTGTCGAACTACTTTCCTTGACAACAGCGTGATGGGGAACAAAATAATGTTTTGGCGTTTGTAGAGCTGCATCAGTGTTGTCTTCAACTTCCGTCATATGGCCTAATTGCAGGTATTCATTGATACAGTTGGCATATTCTAATTTTAAGTCGGGTTTGTCGTCCAACCGTTTCTCTAATTGATGAAACCTACGCAAGGCACCTAACTTCGAGGCACCTAGCGCAGGTCTGCATCCATCCTTAAAAGGTAATGAAATCTCGTACCGACCGTCTGGTTGTGTCGATATAATACTTTTCACACTTCCGATTTTCATCGGTGTCTGTTATCAGAAATGGAACTTCTTCCATTTCCCAGAATCTACGTAAAAGGGTATCCACATCATATACTTGTACAAACGTTTGAATATCTTTATCAGTATTTGTGGATATTTTACCCTGTATAATCCATTCCAGCTGAGTATTTTGAGCTACTGGTGAATGCTCTTCACCTCTGACAATTTCGGGGAGTATTAACTCTCCATATACGTCACATCCTAGCAATATGTCTACAGTCGCTGGTCGGAAAAACATCGGATCAGCTAGTGTTAAAGTGCTAAGATGATCCCACTTGTGGTAGGGTAGTCGATTGGCCGGAAGCAGGCCTGTCAGGGATTTAAACACAAAGGCTCGTGTGCAGAGTCAGAGTGTCAGAGTGTAGAGACCCAAACGAAATTTCAGCATACCTATGGCATGCTCCACTGCTAACCTGCCCCAACCCCGACACTCTCACTGATGTTTTTCGAACATTGAGGTTCAACAGTTGTATTGCTGACTCAGTAATAAAAGTTGCTTGAGATCCTAGATCAATCAAGGCTCTTAAATTGAAATACTTTTCGGCAGATGATTTGACCTTGATTAAAGCCGTTGCTAAAAGTATTTCTGTGTTTCGATTGTGCTGTGCAAGATGAATTCTTAATACAGCACTAGTACTGCCAACTCTTGATCAATTGCCTGAGAATTTTGATTGCCTGAAAGAAAAGACAAAGTTGACGACGAAGTACTAGGCTGCATGTTCATTTTCGTTGGATCATGCAACAAAGAATGGTGTTTTTGTTGTCAAAAGTAACAGCGAGCTTGACTTGGGCAGTGTTACAAACTCCAATTCGTTTAATTGTGTTGTGCCGTTCAACCACGTTCATTTTGATAAACCGGTTACAAGTGCGAATCGGATGTTGCCCCTTAGCGCATATTTTGCAGTTGTGTTGTTCCGATTGTTTACTTTGCCTAATTTGGAACACAGTTTTTTTTGCAGCTGACTTTGGAATTCATCCCCTTGAAGTAAACTGACTAGGTTTTGGTTTCTGTTGGTCTATGACGGAATCTTGTTTCCTCAAACCTTGGGAAGTTGAAGTCCCAAGTCCTTCTTCTCAAAGTTGTTGGGTGCACGCGGGTAGTTTTTGGCACAGGACATATATCACCATCGAATCCCAATGTTTCACTGGGAGACCGAGGTTTTCGAGTGAATGTAGACATTCTGTGGAAGTGTTTAATAGTGTTTTTAAATTTGTGGCGGTTTCATTATGCAATGTTGGTTGTGTAAAGAACAACTTCAAGTGTGTGTTCATAAGGAACCTTTTGTTGTCGTACCGTGAGCATAATATTGACCATGCCTTGTTATAATTCCCTTCCACTATGTCTAAATGTTGTAACAACCGATCGGCCTCACCAGATAAACCTGACTTAAGATAATGCAATTTCTGAACCTCAAATAAATTGTCATTATTGTGAATCATAGATTCAAATTTGCTCTTAAATGACTTCCATTTCTCATAGAGTCCTGAGAACGATGGAAGAGCCATTTCCGGAAGACGAATACTATTATTTAAAGGCAACTTATCCGTTTTTGCATACTCAGCGAGTTGATCTATACAATCAAGAAGATCTGCTTTGTAAATGATATGTATTTCGCGAATCTCATGGAATATTGTTTCAAACGAAGAGCATTGTTCTTCGTCATCTGTCGAAGTAATTAATTTTTCGTATGTTTTTTTACTCTGTTGAAACAATTCTTCCAGTGTATCTAAACGACCTTTTACTATATTTTTTGTTTTTCTCGTTTGATCAGTTACAGTGAAAGACTTATAATCCATTTGCAAAATGTATGCCCAATTTTTCAACAGTCGTATTAGTATAGTATAGTAATTTTTATTAGTTATTAGATAACTTTTTACAAATTCCATTTCTTAGTTATTATTTACAATGTGCTGTACAATTAGTTTCTTAAATCTATTAATATTATTTTCCATTTTAATATTAGTATTTAGGTTATTAAATAATTGCACTCCTTTATATAGAATATTGTTCTGCGAACTAGATCGCCTGTATAGGGGTAAGCGGAAATCACCTACATTCCTTAGGTTATAATAATCACCCACAAATTGTAGATTTCTCTGTAAATAATACGGATACAATCCATTTTTTAACTTGAAGATAAATATTAATGCATTCATTTTAATTCTCTGGATCACATTCATCCATTTCAATTCATCTAACATATTTACAATATGTGTTCTTCGACTACATCTTAGTATACATCTCATAGCTCTATTTTGAAGGATTTGGAGATTGTTAATTTTATATGAATTAAACAAATACAAAATTGAAGAACAATAATCGAGATGTGGTAAAATAATTGTGTTGTAAATACAAATTGCACATTTTTTTGAAATATATTTTCTAATTCTAGACAAGAAGTTAATTTTCTTTGCTATTTTCCCACATATATAATCCGCATGTGCATTAAAACATAATTTTTTGTCAAAAATTACCTCTAGATACTTTATTTGGTCAACACATTCAACACCCTCTTCATTTATTTTTACATTTAAGTTGACATTACTGTTTCCAATAAGCATACACTTAGTTTTTTGAATATTTAATTTTAATCTATTCATACAAAGCCATTTAAACAAATTTTCTGTATCACAGTTAAAAGTTCACATTCCGCATGGTCCTTTCCATTAATATAAACAAGAGTATCATCAGCAAATAACGAAACCTTTGAAAATTTGAGACAATCACTCATATCATTTATAAAAAGTAGAAATAGTACTACGCCAAAGATTGTACCCTGTGGCACACCGAAGTTGACTGCTTTAGGAGTTGAATATATTTCTCCAATTTTCACGCTCTGGGTCCTTGCGGATAGGAAGGACTCAAACCACCGTAGTTCATTGTCTCGAACACCGTATTTATGGAGTTTATTCAGCAATACACCTCTATCCACAGTTTCAAAGGTCGAGAAAAAGCGCCAACACTGAACTTCCTGCGTCTATTTCCCTTTCCCACTCGTTAAGAACCCATGCAAGTGATGTTTCTGTCGAATGTCCTTTACGAAAACCGGATTGCTCTTTGCATAGCGTACTATTTTGTGCAAGAAAACTTTCAAGTTGGATACATACCACTTTTTCCAAAATTTTTTCGTAAATAGGCAACATATTAATTGGACAATTCCGGCCTCCGCTCCAAACCAAAATAGCTTCCTTCCACGAACCCGGAAACACACCTTCACTTAATGAGGTATTTATTATTTTCAGTAATATTGGTAAAATATCTTCTTTACACTCCAACATCATGTTGATATTCATTCCAGTGAAGTCCTTTTTTTTGTTTATGGTTTTAATTATTTTTTCCATTTCATCCATGGTGATATACTTAAATACAAAATTACGATTAGAAGGTATTATACTGTCACTGTAAGGAAAATACGGTATATTTTGATTTATATCTGCTATACTATTGATGAAAAATTCATTTAATTTATTTGCTATTTCCAGCTTATTATCAATTTTTGTGTCATTAAATTCAATTTCACAGATTTCATTATAATCCTTACACAACACATATTTTTTTATTATTCTCCACATGTCCTTCTGATTACCAGACTTCTCTTCAATTTTTTGTTCAATATACTTTTGTTTAATTTCAGCACACTTGCTTTTATAGGTATTACGGATCACCCTATATCTATTCCAGCTATCTTCAGTTTGGGACAATGCATTTATTTTATACAAACATATTTTTCTATTTTTCAATTGTCTTAGCTCTTCATTTAACCATTCCACATAATATGCCTTAGGTAAAAAACATTTTTTAAAACTATTTAAACATATTTCCAAGAGTTTTTTGAATTTGAGTGACATATCCAGAGTAGTAGTACTATTTCCTTGGTTAAACTCATTGTGATTGATGATTGATGACTGAATGAAAATTGAAAAGGCACACTGGGCTTCGAGAATTGAATGAAAGGCTTGTTCACTCACCTGTGATTTAACTTCTTCTGTTCTTTAAGATGTGCTGTATGTTTTGCGCGACGCGGGATGTGTTTCCGTTTATTTATTTGCACGTCGCGGGATTCGATTTTACACCAAAACTCACAAGGGATTGTCTGTTATTATGTTTTATATTTATTGCACTATTATAAAATGTTTTACTTGAAAAATGCTATTAGTGCTAATTAGATTTAAGGTTCTTTGTATTTGGCTCGAATAGACCAAAAATGTTATGTCCAAATAAAAAACACAAAGGATTGTATATGTGATTCACAAAATCTTCTTATTTTTTGTTGTATATGTAGTGTAGTGTAGTGGTATATTTTGTAGTGAATTCTATATTTTTTACAGGAATTTTAAATCTGTATTTTTATCAGTAAAATATAAACGTTCGTATTTTATTTACGTTATAAACCAGAGTGAGTGTTTTATTTTATGTTATTTGTTTATATGTATATTTGACATTCGTTAGTTTTTTAGTACTTAAGTGTTCTATTACATTTTATTTTTAATTAAGGTTCTAACGCATAATAAATAACTCTACAAACAAATTAATTTGTGGTTTATTTCTAATTTCACTATAGTTGGTTTCTTGTTCCTTTTCTAATCTTGGTGTTCAACACTTTCTCATCGAAAGTTCAAATGATTGCTGCTGAGACTAAGCAATGAATTTTAAACCGCAAGCCATCATTTTCAAGCTGCAATTCTGTTGTCCTCCTCTGTCATTCTCCCCCCTCCTATTCTTCTCTGATAGGATTGACTCAAAGTCTGTTATTATGTTACCGCAAATTAGATTTCTTAAAGTACTGGTTTTCGTGCGAAATCTGGTTTAAGCTGAGCGTAGTTGACTTGGTCTATAAGAAACCAAATTATGAAATTTTCCGAAATGAACTCCTTACTGATAAAACTGGTCGCGGGAACTTTAAAATTGACAAAATGTCTACAGGCAATGGAATCGAATACTTGATTGTAGAAATAGGCTGTTATAACAACAAATACTTGGTTGCATGCGCTTACAACAACAATAGAAACAGTTCCCATGTACCTTTCTTTTTAGTTATCTCTGAACACTGTAGACTCCATAATCATCGCACATTATCATCTGTGGTGGTTTTAATACAAATTTGATGGAAAAATATTTACAGTATCCGTTTCACGTATAATTGTTTACCTAAATTTCTAGATCTAATTGTCGTTTCTAATCCATCACTTGTTCTACTGTTCGACCAGTTATTTCATTTATTGATTTTTATCGGTGTACATTAAAAATTGTTTTATCGTTTGATGTTTCTTACCAAGTTCAACTTAATTTTTTTTCCTTAAAGTAAAAGAAAGTAAAGACTTTACAAAGACCTTAATTGCATAGGTCTGAACGCTCTCCACAAACCTACCCTATCAGCCCCCGGGGGTAATGTCATTAAACGGTTGATCCGGATGATAAAGTCAATTTGTTTCAATGAATCTTAGTAAAATATTTCGATCAGTGGGTACATACCAAAATGGTATAATAATATAATACAGAACCAAGCATGTACTTGGTTTTCATCTGTAGTTGTTAGCTCCTTAATAAACAGAAACAAGTTGTACAGTAAATGGAAGCGCAGAACATCTAATGATAACTGGTCCTTGTACAAAGCGGCCCGTAACTGACAACTTTGCTGTACGTGCTTCGAAGACAAATTATTTTGCCTCCAGACAAAATGCATCCCTTCCTCCTACGAAACTTTGAAATAACTTTCAATGAAATTGGTACGAGTATATGCAGCAGTAATAAAAACCCAAAATGTGTTCTTAATCCGATGCACTTAGTCATGCATTTCTGGGAGATCATTCGAATGTAAATGACTTTGATTTTAGTCAGGGTGAGGAACATGTACACACGCTGCCACGGCTGGACCACTTCCTTGTTGCTACCAAAGACGAAGTTATTCAGTGCTTAACAGCTATCAAAACTGATTCCATAGATGAATTTCAGCTATCAATCGGCTTCACTAATCTCATTCTCCCGCAAAATTACAAGTGTACTACCTTTTGATAAGAAAACTTCTCAAATATCTCCTGCAACTGTACCACAACCATCGTTAACCTTCTCGAAGAAATAAAACAGGATTATGACGGAGGTTATGTTTCACTTCTTTGTCTGCTGGATTTCTCGAAGGCCTTTGACAAAGTAAATCATAATCATCTTATGCTGTGAACTAATGAACACTTTCGGATTCAGTGAAAGGGCAGCAAAATTGTTCAGTAGTTTTCTTTCGTTCGGGCCAACGTTGCTCATCCTTAATGGAAATCAAGCAGTGCTTGCCACAGGGCTCAATATTGGGACCGATTCTGTTTTGCATGTTTATAAATGGCCTACCGTCTAGACGGTATGCAGGCACTCATCAGTAGATTCATATATTGATAATGTTCAACCACACCTAGCCAAACCTTACTCTGACCTAAACGAACTAGCGCTTCTCAATAATGATGATTTGAAACTCATCTACAGTTGGTCAGTAGCAAATTGATTACTTTTAGATCCGATAAAATCTTAAGTAATTCCGATTGCCAAGATGAAATTCAATTTAAATGAACTACCCGAAATATATCTAAATGACTTTAGAATTAAAGTCTCAGGGTCTGCCACTAGTCCCGGCTATAAGATAAATCGTAATCTGTTTGGCTGAAAACAATCACACCAACATGGTTATCGGTCTTATTTACGGGTGCCTTCGCAAGCTATGGGTTATATATTTTTTCATATTTTACTCCACTGGAAACACTGCGAAAACTGGTAAGAACGTATGCGTATGCTGAAGTTATATATAGCAGTTTAAACTCTCTATCCCAGCGTAAACTGTAAGTAGCATTTAACGATGCAGTACGGCATTTGCAGATATGACAATATCTCTGAGTTCTCTAAAGATTTTCTAGGTTGTCACTTCCAACAATATTTCAACGCCAGGAATTGTATATATTTACATAAAATTATTTGTAATAAAGTCCCGCTTATTTTTATAACAGACCTAATTTCACTCGCTGTGCAAGAACTACCAACCGCTGTAATTTTCTAAATTCTATCGTGGTTGTGAAGTTTCAAGGAAGCTGCTAAAAAGGTGCGATGGTTTACACCAAAATATCATGTCGACGAAAGAGAAGCGAGAAACCGCAAAGAAAAAAGTCACTACATACACAAAAGATATAATACCTAAAGAAGAACAAAGTACGGTATCATTGTCTGTTCGGGTTTTGAACAGAAAAAGGTTTATTGAAACAAAGAAAAAGATGTAAATCGAAACTGCAAGAATTCGGGTTGAATAAAAAAACACTGTTTTTGTTTATGTTATAAGAAAGAATCACTGCTTTATTAATTTGCTGTTGTTTTTATATCTTTTTGACATTTACATTATTTATGACATTTTCATGGGTGTTGTTGGGTGCTTAATTATGTTCGCTCATGTCGCGATTCGAACATTCTCCCCCGCCGATGAGCAGTTCTCCACTTCTTCATCGTTGCCATTTGAACTTTTATCTTGTTGATCTTAACTCCCTTATCGGACTTCCTTGTCGACCTCACGACAACCCTGGTACCTTAGACTCGCTTGTGTCATGTAAAGAAAACCCATATTAATACATGGAATTAAACAAACACGAAATTGACAAGGACAAGACGATTCGTTAGTTCTACTGACGATATGCGTGCATCTCCCTTGCACTGCGGCCAGATTTATTTTGCAGTGGTTTTGTTTACATTCCGATCCTGGACTGGATTGCGGGGCACAGTGCAATTTTCGTCTTCAAGGTCCGTTTGATCATAGTTTAGATAGCTTCTGTATTATGGTGAGTGTTATTAATTATATTTCTGTGTTATTATTATTATTATTAAATCTTGTGCTATATTGTTATTATTATTAAATTTTGAGTTCGCTCAGTGTGCTCTGGTGTGTCTGTGTTTGTGTTGGAATTCAGTGTTTCGTATTGTTTTATTTTATTTCTTCAGTGTGTCTTGATAAAAATCGTTTAATCGCTTTAATTTGCGTTTGCTTTCTTGAGTTTGGGTATGTGTACATATGTGTATGTGTTGCTGCAAGCCCAAAAAGAAATTTTCCAACTTATAAAATTAAGTACCTGGAAATCTTGAACACCCAAAGAGTAAAAACAGCGAAGAAAAATTCTTCCGAATATAAACTTAATTTTATTTCCTGTAATTCAAAATAGTTGATATATATATATGTACAGAAATTAATTCTTACAATTGGTATTATCCTTTAACAAATTGGGTAGAGCAACGAAATAACAAATTTAATTTATTTAAAAAGTTAACAATTTTAGATTTATATAGTTGTTATACAAAATATCAATATATATTACGAGTAGCTCCACATAACCTTTTTTCTGCACAAAGAACAATGGGAGCATCCGTAAACCCTTTTTTGACATTTTTGAATAGTTGTCTCTTTCATTAGAAGGAGACTGAAACTGAGAAGTAGGCGAAGACTCCAAATTCAAAACAGCGAGTCTTCCAATTGATCTCTTCGTTTTTATAACACTGCTTGATAATTTAACGTCTGCCATTCGAATAACTCCGTCTGGACCAGAGTAAACCTTTATAAAGCGACCCAAATGAAAAGCTGAGCGTACCTCGTTGGGTTCGACAACAATGACAATGTCGTCAACTTGAACCGGTTTTGTCTTCGCGAACCACTTGGATCGTCGCGTAATAGTAGGTAGATATTCCTTGTACCATCGTTTAGTTAGTTCGGCCATCAAATGTTGAGAACGGCGGCTATAAAATCAGCTGCAAGAATCTTCTTCTGAAAATACTCCAGCCGCAGTAACGTCTCGATCATCCTCTCCGAAAAGCTTAGATTTGGTGTTAAGGGTTTGGGATCTTCAGGTTCAACCGGGATGTGAGTGAGCGGTCTTCTATTTATCTGGCCTTGAGCCTCTATAAGGTCATTCCTTAAGACATCCTCCCTAGGAACAAGACCCTTAAGAACAAATTCGATGCTCTTTTTTATGGATTGAATGAGACGCTCCCAAGCGCCTCCCATCCAGGGAGAGTAAGCGGGTATAAAGCGTAAATATATAAAGTATAAATACCTTCGTGCCTTGAAGAATACTCGCAGAGGGCGGACTCCATCTCCTAAACGTCTTTCTCCAATAAGTTTTTTGTCCCGATGAAGTTAAGACCATTGTCACTGTAAAGGTATCTTGTTACGACACGGTTTATCAAAAAGCGCCTGACAGCCATGGTGCACTGGTCCTGTTTTGGGTGTGTGATGTCCCGAAGTGCTCGTTAAATGGGTTTAAAACTGACCCTGGCAATGTGTACTGTGTAAGTGTTTTGTGACTGGTGACGTCACCCCCTTATTGCTGGTACTTTCACACAAAAAAATAAAACTCAAAAGTTTTTGTCGTTATAAGATGACCCTTTATTTGGTCTGCTAATTTTCTATTAATTGATTGTACCTCGGTTTCGATCACTCGTCACCTCGGTCAGCTGTTAAGCTTTTGTTATATACATATGTATATTATTACATCATTTGGGAGAGATCTTTGACCTAATTTACTTTAACTCTTCCCAAAGAGATTGGTTGAAGACCCCAATGCAACAATCTATATGTTTAACAATTATGTTTATAAACATTTTGATATGCTCTGCCTCTTAAACTTGGTTTTCTTCTACTTTCGCAATATCGAATGTTACATGTATTAGAAAGAGACAGAGCATATGATTATTTCGCGCACTTCGCAAACTTGACAGTTCTCAAAGTTGTTTATATTATTTCAAGTGTGTGAAGTGCGGTTTGAATTAAACTTTGTAATTTAAATAGAAAACTATTTAATTAATTAATAATATGAATGTGTGTTTGTTAGAGAAGTATCACTGGATTTCTGGATGAAAAGGAAGAGTTGGCCTTTTGAGTTCTTGAGCTTAAACGTAACGTACCACCTTCGTCCAGGAAAGGTGACAGGCTAAGGATTGAACTCGATGAACTGACCTTGCCGCAGGATCTCAAGGAAGCTATATCGGCTGAAAAAGACTCTGCCTGAATCTTTCGAAACAGCCATTTTTCGGCCTTGCAGAACTCAAACGGTGTAATGTTCTTCTCCTTGTCAGTGGGTTTTCCCTGAAGAATGTGCTTGAATTTCAATACAAAGGCAATAACTCGGACGGATGATGACCACCTCGCTTGAAATCTTGCCGACAGGCTCTCGAACGCACCGTAACGCAGCTTCTTGCCATGAGTGTGAAGAGAAATCTTGGTAATCGTATTGATTTTCTGCTGCATAATTCCTATGCCAGGAGTAATGGGCCAATCCTGAAAAGGACGTTTTAAGAAGTGTGGGCCTTTGAACCACCGCGCGATTTGATTGCTCGACGATATGTCGAATCGTTTTGTGCCATCATCAGCCACATTATCGTTGGAGCCAACGTGGAACCATTCACGAGGTGTAGTGGAGTCCAGTATCTCACCGATTCTCGAAGCTACAAAAGAGGGCAGTTTATAATTAGAATAGTTAATCCAAGACAGCACAGTTTTCGAATCTGACAAAAAAAGAGACTCATCAATTCGAATAGTATGCGATTCCTTAATCGTAGCAGCAGCCAATCGAACGCCTAGCACAGCAGCTTGCAAGTTGCAACTCTAAGCGGGGAATTGATAATTGTTTGACAGGCGAGACCCTCGCCTTCGCCATTACTTGTGCAACCTCGACTTCATCATTGTGAGGAAAATGAAAGTAAGCTACTGCGGCAAAAGCCTTCTCCGAAGCGTCTACGAAGACGATCAAACTTACTTTGCAGTCGTCTGGATTTAGCAATGAAAAGCGACGAGGAATCCTAATATCAGCTATCTGCTTCAGCACTTCGATAAAGCCCAGCCACGAACTACGCAAGTGAGATGACACCGGCTCGTCCCAATCAAGCCCTTCTCTCCATACCTCTTGCAGTACAACCCGTCCACGAATTATGAACAATGAGATCAATCCCAGAGGATCAAAAATCTTCATAATTGTCTTCAGCATTTTTCGTTTGGTAATGACTGCATCCTCGGCCAACATACCCTTTAGAACTTCAACGTCCGAAATCTTATATGAGAAGTGATCGGAGGAAGGATGCCAGTACATTCCTAAGATTTTGGAAACCCAACCATCGTGTTCATTAGGATTAAGGCATACTAGTCTTGTGTGTACATTAGAATCCGGCATTTGATGCAAAAGGTCCCGACAATTCGATTGGATTCCGACGAGATCGAAGTTCATCGAGTGACATATGCGTATGGCATCTTTCGTGACAGCGACAGCTTTTTCGACTGAATTATGACTGTTGAAATAGTCGTCTACGTAGGTGCGCTTCGTTAACCCATCGACAGCTGAGGGGCATTCATCTTTAAAGAGCTTGGCGTGATGATTCTTCACGTACTGTGCACAGGCTGGCGAGCATCTCGGACCAAACATCATGACTCGCATGATATAAACAGCTGGTTGCCTAGTTGTGTAGTAGTATGCATATAATATAATACACAGATGTGTGTAATGTCACTCTCTTATTTGTCTTATAATGTCACTCTTATTCTCCATTATACAAATGTAACACTCCCTTAGTTTTAAGTCTGTTAGTATTAAGAATCACATGTAAATACGAAAGAGGGATCATAAAACGTTGGATAATCGTGCGCAAAGGACGGGTTTCTCTACCACAGTTTTTCAGAAGTGGGATCAACCTCAAAATAAAAAAAAAAATATACAGTGTCTCAACGGCAGTGGAAAATAGTTCTATTTTGTGCTTACAAAAAATAATTTTTTTTCCTTCCTCCCTTTCGTCCCACCGACCTGGAATGGAGTCACAAGTGTGCGCGAATGAATATTCCGCCCCGGAGTTTGGCGCTTCGTCTTGGGTTGCTCACCACCGGAACAAAAGCCGAATTGGCGGCAAGGATAAGCAGGATTCCAGTTGAACAACGTGGCAGGGCACCCAAACAACAAAACGACGAAGAAGAAGAGCTACCGGTGCAAAAGCAAAAGTTAGTGGAGTTTGAAGGTTTGTCTGATGAAGAAGACTACGAGGAGGCTGAGGAAAATGATAGTGGGACAAAACAACAGGATCGAAGTAAATGTGTCAAAAAACAAATGAGTGTATGTACGGCCGATGCCAAGAAAATGATAGATTTCCAAAATAGGGAGATTGATTTATTGCGTCGTGAAAAAGATCTTTTGAAAAGAGAAAATGAAATGCTACAACGAATGACCGAAATTGATAGCGGTAAAATTAGTGGCAAACAATCGACAGAGGGACACGGAGCAAAGTCACGTGACACTCAGACAACGGGATCGACAACAGACGAGGGTGCAACGGGATCGGCAAGCGGTGACTACGATGGGCGTCAGTTCAATTTGTACAAAGACATGTTGCCTGTATATGACGGCGGCCCTAGGTTTGATGTGTGGCTAACACAACTGAGGAGTATACAGAGGACCTATGAGGTGGAAGAAAATGTGCTGCGTACCCTTCTTATAGTCAAGCTGAGGGGTAAGGCTCAAGAGTGGCTGCATTCCAAGCCTAATTTTGTGGAAGAAGGAGTCGACAACCTGATTGTGCAAATGAGTGAAATGTTTGGAGGAAAGGCAAACAGATTGGAAGTGAGGAAGAGGTTCGAGAATGGGAAGTGGCAAAATAGTGAAACATTCCCGGAATACTTCAACAGTAAAGTCACACTCGCGGGAGGACTGGGCATGGAAGAAGCTGAATTGTTGGACTACATCATAGACGGTATCACAGATGAGAGTTTGAAACTGTACGCGCAAATACTCAATTTCGATAACAGAACTCAGATGTTGACAAGTATGAGCCGGGTGAAACAAAAGCAAGGTGGAACGAGAACATCTACTGCGGTCGCTGTTGGCGGGTCTGTCTCAGGGGTGCGGTGTTACAACTGCAACTCTGTGGGACATTGTGCAGCCGAATGTAGGAAGCCGAAACGAGAGTACGGAGCCTGTTATGCTTGCGGCTCTCAAGGTCACCAAGCGTCAACGTGTCCGGATAGGAAGAAGGCAGTTCAACTGGTTGAGGAGGATTCTCATGATTACGTAAGATATTCAAATGTTAGTATAGAGGGTGATAACAACTTTGTTCTTTCCCTAGAATGCCTCATAGATTCCGGAAGCCCCATCAGTTTTCTCCGTCGCGCGTGCGTCCCCAAACATTGCGAATTAAATAACGTTAATGAAAATGAATTTATGTTCTTTGGATTAAATAAAAGCGTTTTAAGAATTTTCAGTAAATTTTGGTGTTGTGTTAATTGGAACGGCATTAAAATTCGTGTTGAAATTTTCGTGGTTGATGACGAGTCAATGTCCTATGAGGCAGTCTTGGGAAGAAATTTTTTAAAGGCCGGTAAATTTGAAATTATTTCTGAAATTGAAGAAACGAATGACAAATATAATGTTACAGAAATTGATAGTAATAATTTTGAGAATTCACTGCTGATGATCGATTACGAAACTAAAGATTGTGAAAATTGTATTGTCAATATAGGAAAAGAAGTCAATTTTGAAACAAAACGACAATTGTACGATGCTTATAATAGGCATTATTTGGTGCCTCGACGCCCTTCCGAACCAGCGGTAAAAACTGAAATGAAATTAACTTTGAATAATGTAAAGCCCTTCTATGGTTCACCACGCAGACTGTCATATGCCGAAAAGTCGGAAATGAACAAATTAATAGATGTATACCGAAAGGAATTATAAGAGTTAGTGAGTCGGAATTTGTTTCCCCCATAGTTCTGGTTAAAAAGAAAACAGGAGAGTTAAGAATGTGTGTAGATTATAGGAACTTAAATAAAATTACAGCTAAAGATAGTTTTCCCATATCCCTTATAGATGATTTGTTAGACAGATTAGGAAACAAACGGATATTCACAAAGTCAGATTTAAAAAATGGTTTCTTTCATGTACATATGCATGAAGACTCAATAAAATATACTTCATTCGTTACACCGCTAGGACAGTACGAGTTCTTAAGAATGCCGTTCGGTCTTAAAAATGCTCCTTCTGTTTTTCAAAAACACATTAACAGAATATTTGCTGATATGATGAGAAAGGACGAGGTTACTATATACTTAGACGATATAATGATAGCAACAAAAGATTGCAATGAGCATTTCCGAATATTAATAGAAGTCTTCAAAAGACTAGTGGAAAACAAGTTGGAATTGAGGATAGATAAGTGTGAGTTCTTGCAAGTAAAAGTTAAATATCTAGGTTATACGATCACAGGAAAAGGAATCCATGCTGATGAAAATGGACTTGAAGCAATTACAAATTTTCCATTGCCTCAGAATGTACACTCCGTTCAAAGCTTTTTAGGTCTATGTTCATACTTTCGCAGATTTGTAAAAGATTTTTCGACTATCGCTAAACCATTACATGATTTAACAAGAAAAGAAAAAATTTTTCTTTTGGTGCAAAAGAGTTGGAATCGTTTGAACTTCTTAAACAGAAGTTGACGGAAGCCCCAATTTTGGCATTATATGACCCGAAAAGCGAAACAGAGTTGCATTGTGATGCAAGTGCTGGGTTAGGGGCTATTTTATTGCAAAAAAAAGAAGATGGTAGAATGCATCCGATTTTTTATTTCTCAAAAAGAACGACAGATGCAGAATCAAGGTACCATAGCTTTGAGCTAGAAACCTTAGCCATAGTTAGTGCACTATAACGTTTCCGTATTTATCTCCAGGCAGGCCCGGTACAAGCTAAATGAGCGCCCTGTGCAAGACCTGCGTTTAGCGCCCGGTTTTACAAGGGGGACTAATACAGTTTTGTAAATTAAGAAATGAGGTATTGTAATTATAAGCAAATGGTAAGAGCCTTATGTTTTAGTTAAAGTTTCCACTCCGCGATGGCGCTCGTGTAGCTTTGTTGGTGGAATGTAACTTTTTGAATTAACGTTCTACTCTCACTCGTGTTTTGTCTTTTTCTTCTTTAAATGTGTTTTTACTTAAGTCAATAAATACCAAACTTTTTTATTAAATCTGGTTTTACTTTTTAATAATAACATGAGGAACGTATTTTTCAAGCATTAGCTCGTTCAAAACTAATAATCAAAAAAATATTTTAATGTTATTTGAAAATTAAAAATTCGTTTTATATGCTTCCAGCTACTCAAAACTTTCTTTTGATCTAGTGTTTTGAAATAAAATTCTAACTTAAAACTTTTTTTTGGTTCTAAACAATTTTCGTAACATTCATCACCATCGTAAAGAAGATGTTTCTGGAAATTTAGAAGATGTTTCAAGTAAGCATCGAATTGTTTCAAAAAACATAACAAGTGCTCATAAGGCACCGAGCTGAATCATTGACTACTAAATTGAATCAATACGAGCTGCATGGGACGAAAATGCTCTTGGTCGAATTCTGTTTTGAAGACCAGCATCTTTTCCCTTCATATTTGAACCTTTATCGTAACTTTGACTTCGACAGTTGCTTATTGAAATTCCTTAAAAATCAAGTTTGTTTAAAATTAACTTTGTAAGTTCCTCTCCGGTCTTGTCTTTTCCTTTTAAAAACCCAAAACAACAATAGTCAACAATAAGCGTAGAATTTTTGTTCAAATATTTATTTTGGGTTTCTTGATTCGTTATTCTCCTCAAGCGCTCTCCTAACAATAAAATAATAATAATGGAGGCGCTACAGTCCGAGGTGGACCTGGGCCTAGCTTCTCAGCAACCGCTCGTGTTGTGCGTGCTATTGTTCTCTCACGAACGGAGGGGACGTACAATTTAATGCCGGCTCCGAACGGCGAGATTGAGAAGCTTTTTCTAGACAGTTATACTCTTTGTGCATTGTCAGTGACTCGAAAGAGGTGGAGACGTGAACAATTTTTTTTTTTGAAAAATATTTTGTTTGTCTGAATTTGGATTCGAACCTAGACTGTGAAAGTCTAATGCGTATGGGTCGACGCACGAACCCACACGGCCACGGCGCCCACACCTCTCCTAACACCAAATCAAATAAGGCTACTTCCTCAACAATCTGTAAAAATTTACCATACCAAACAACACTCCAGAAGTTCCTCGAAAAGTTAATGCATGAGAACCAAGAAATTTATCTAAACTAATTAGTGTTTGCAAAACAGCTTAGCTCTATCTAATATTTTATTCCAGTTTAGATCGAGGTGAGTCTATTGTTGTTTCCGTTCTCAAAACTTTTTTGAAAAACATCCTGTATCTGTGCTTGACAAAACATGGGAATTTTTGTTCATTGCAAATAAAATACAAACAAAATTATAGAGAATAGAGTTTGCTAGGCAATATGTACATAAATCACCCTGAAATGAAATATGTGTAATTGAATTTTCTAATACATTACATTACATTCTTCAAGAAGAAAAAACCACAAAAAAATTTGTTTGTTTTGGGTGTATGATCAATTTTATGAGGTGTATATATGTAGGTGTATATATACCTACTGTACTCATTCTCCTTTCAAACAAATATGTATAATGAGTAAATCTCTTTCATACGTGCAGAAATAAAATCTGCACATTTTCTCTCCTCCATAGGAACTGAATTTATTATTTCCAGATTTTTGAGTGCTTGTGCAAGAAATTATCTTGCACAGTCTTGCGTGTGAATGGCATATTGTATGAACAGGTGAAATTATGTAGTTTGTATTATTTGAAAATAATTGCGTTCAGAAAGCGTTTAGAAAGGCAAAGGTAGCTTGGACGAACTAAAATGTTATGAAAGTCAGTATATCGATAAATTGCATATTGTTTGTTTAGGCTCACAATGCGCCCCCAAGCGCTTGGCGCCCTGTGCATTTGCACATCCTGCACATATGGTAGGGCCGGCCCTGTCTCCAGGGCAGACACTTTAATAGATAGCTACAGATTGTAACGCTTTAACGATGACCCTCAATAAGAAGGAGCTTAACCCTAGGATTGCAAGGTGGGCACTCGAATTACAGAGCTATGATTATGTACTTGAACATAGAGCTGGTTCTCGGATGCAACACGTTGATGCACTAAGTCGCTCCACCAATATTTTAGTTCTAGAAACAAATACTTTTGAAGAAAATTTGATCATATGTCAAGGAAAAGATAGCAAGTTGTTGAAACATCCGTGGTATGAAATGCGTAATGGAATATTATACAGAAAGAAAAATGATGGATCAGTTTCATTTTGTGTTCCGGAGAAGATCACGTATTGTACAAATACCACGGTGAAATGGTACATGACGTAGGCACTGATAAAATGATCGACTTAATATCTAAAAGCTATTGGTTTGCAAAGATGAGAGAAAAGATAATTAGACATATAAAAAACTGTTTCAAATGCATAGTTTATTCCGCCAAGCAAGGTAAAGAAGAAGGGTTTCTTCATAATATACCTAAAGGAAGTGTCCCGTTCGAAATAGTCCACATAGATCACTATAGACCTGTAGATCATTCAAGGGCAGCAAAAAAGCATATATTAGTAGTAGTTGACGCGTTTACGAAATTTGTTAGGATGTACCCAACTAAAACCACTAATACAAAAGAAGTTGTCCAAGCGGTAACTGAATACTTCAGATCATATAGTCGTCCAAAGTGGCTAATATCTAATAGAGGGAGTTGCTTCACGTCTAGTGAGTTCAAAGAATTTGTTACGAAGAATAATGTGCAACACATACAAGTTGCGACAGGTTCACCACAAGCAAATGGCCAGGTGGAGAGGGTAAATAGAAGTTTAGGACCAATGTTAGCGAAGTTAGTTAAACCAGAAGAAGGAATTTTCTGGGACAAAGTGTTACAAACAGTTGAACACGCGTTAAACAATACTATACACCGAACGATAGGACAGCACCCTAGTGTCATGTTATTTGGCGTTAACCAAAGAGGAAAGGTAATAGATGATCTCAAAGAAAAATTGACTGAGGTAGGACAAAATAGTGTACGTTGCGATCAGGACGAAGTAAGAACAATGGCAGTTTTACAACAAAAACGAACACAAGAATATAACAAAAAATATTTCGATAAAAAGCGCAAAGAACCGACAAAATACGATACGGGAGATTATGTTGTAGTAACAAATTTTGACTCACACCCGGGCGCGTCTAAGAAGTTGATACCAAAATTCAAGGGACCATACATACGAAGTAGCTAAAGTTTTACGAAATGATCGTTGCGTGCTTAAAGACGTGGACAATTTTCAGCAGTCTCGTCTGCCGTATCAAGGAGTATGGGCAGTTGGAAACATGCGTCCCTGGTTCGGTGGAGGTCGAGGCATCAAAACGAATGATACGAATAGATAATCGACAAGATCAGGAGATCTTTTTTTTGTTCAGGATGGCCGAATTGTAGTAGTATACATATAATATAATACACAGATGTATGTAATGTCACTCTCTTATTTCTCTTATAATGTCACTCTTATTCTCCCTTATACAAATGTAACACTCTCTTAGTTTTAAGTCTGTTAGTATCAAGAATCATATGTAAATACAAAAGAGGGATCATAAAACGTTGGATAATCGTGCGCAAAGGACGTGTTTCTCTGCCACAGATGTATCTCCGTCTCGCTAAAGAATGCGTTGGCATTGCTGGTCTTCAGGCTTGATGCGAATCCTATGAAACATCTCTCTGACGTCACCATTCACAGCTACTTGACGCTCCCGAAACTTAAAGATGCCCGCATGTAGTGGAACTAGATTGTCCGGTCCCTTCAGCAAATAAGTGTTCAAAGACACCCCGTTGACTTTCGCTGCCACGTCTGCCACACATCTAGGTTTTGGTGGAAGTTTGTTAGGGTTCACGACGATAAAGGTTGGTGCGTACCAGACCCTCGGCCAGTCCTGGTCCAACTCCTCTTGCGAAGCGATTCTGGCGTAGCCTTTCTTAATCAAGTCACGAAAGTAGTTGTTTTGCCACTCCAATAATTGAGGATTCTTCTTTAATGACTTCTCTAAGGAGACCAAGCGTTTGAAAGCCATACCATAACTGTCTGGAAGTCTGATGTCGTCTGAAGACTACAGAAGGCCGATTTTATATTGCCTCCCCTCCAACTTTAAGGAACGCTCCATTATGTCGAGTGATCGACTCACTTCTCGGCTAACCAATTTGCCCTTTGGAGGTATGACACCAAATTCCTCGGTGGTGAAATGACGTCGTACGAGGTCGTGCAGGTCTACTTCCTCCTTGATAGCTTCGTGGAACATGAGCTTCATAGACGGTTTCGACGCTGGCTCCAAGCAGGATACTCATCCTTACCATGCCGTTGACCATGGCCTAAAAGGAACTTTGCTTGGTCCAAACCAAGCAAGACTTTGGGTCGAGCATCCACCAGATCAACGAGTGGGAGACCTCTGAGATGAGGGTATAAGCTCTTCAAAGGGGTGACATCGATAGACTGACTGGCGAGCCCCAAGTTCTTAATCGTGTATACGTTCTGCAAAACATACCTCTTACGAGAATTCACACCAGACACCGAAACTGTTGTTCTCTTGCATTCCTCGACACGAGAAACGCCCTTTGTCCATTGCAATGTGAGTTTTTCCGGTTGTCCATACAAGCCAAGCTCATGAAACAATTCCTCTTCAATCATAGACAACGACGAGCCGTCATGCAAGAAGGCATATGTATCCACAAACAAATCGGATCGGGACTATTTTGAACATGATCGAGACATCAACCCCCATCAGTGGTTCTGGGACGAACGGCACTGCTGCCGAATTCAACTCCGGGCTGCAGGTACTTAATGACGTGTGCAACAACGGATGATGACGTCTATTGCAACCTTCGGTGCCATGGACTTGTCGTTAGCAAACGTCTGTCTTTGTATTGGTGTTAACGCAAAAGAATCTTCGCATTGAGCTAATCCATGTCTTTTTTTATTGCACTTGCAACACATATCGATGCTCGGCACGGAAACGAGATGATGTAGGAGAAAACTAGATGTTCTGTTGCCACCTGATTGTGGTTTCTTTTGTTCAGGACCACACTTCAACAGATCAGGTGGTAGATCGATGACTTTCTCCGTGAGGAACTGAGCAAAGCGGTGAAAGTTGGCATTCGATAAACCGGACTTCCTTTTCTGCCAGTCTTGATAAAGACCTGCACCTAATCTAGAGGCTAGACTAGTTAAGACATAACCATTAGTCAGATCCTCTTCCCTGTTCATGGATTTTAGGTCTGCGAAAAAACCATTAATATTCACCGCCCACACGCGGAACTTCGGATCACATTTTCACGAGAGTTTTGGAAGGTTTAAAAGCTCTGCAGTTAAATCATGCACCAGAACATCAGAACGTCCATACATCGATTGAAGAGAGTCCAACATAGCGTCAGCGTCTGATGAGCACTTCAGGCGATCATATGGTATATGATACGCCTCTCCTTTTAATTCCTTACGCAAACGCGCAACATTCTCCCTGCAGCTGTATCTGCCCTCAATCGTGGTTGATTTGAAGACCTCTTCAAAATACGGCCACTCTCTCTTGTTTTCGTCGGAGAAATGCGGAAGTTCTTGCACACTGCTGCGGTTAAGAATGGTTAAAAGAGTTGCCATATCTTGATGACGGAAAGACCTTCCACTCGCCTCTGAATTATGGTTGGGAGCTTCTCGTAATGGCGTAGAGGAATGACGTGGCTGTTGATCGGAGTTCTGTTTCAGGGCACTGTCCAAAAGCGCTTGATGGTTGGCTTGTATTTGTTTTATTATCTCTAGCTTTGACGACTTTGTCGCGCTTAAACTTGACCTCGTTGCGTTGTTGCAGGAGAGAACGGATTGTTTCTTAACAACATCAGACATAATAATAATAATAATAATAATAATGGCGGCGCTACAGTCCGAGGTGGACCTGGGCCTAGCTTCTCAGCAACCACTCGTGTTGTGCGTGCTATTGTTCTGTAACGAGTGGAGGGGACCTACAGTTTAATGCCGACTCCGAACGGTGAGATTAAGAAGCTTTTTCTAGACAGTTATACTCTTTGAGCATTGTCAGTGACTCGAAAGAGGTGGAACCGTGAAAAAATGTTTGATGTTTTTTTCGAGATTCGAACTGACGACCTCGAGCGTAGGAGTCGACGCACCTACCCACTACGCCACGGCGCCCAAAACATCAGACACTTTAGACAATTTTCACTTTATCTCCATAAGCTCCGCTCGCAGTTCCATCAGCTCCTTATCACGCTGGACAACTGCGGCCACCGCCGCCGCTTCAATTATTAAGTTGACGTTCTCTTCAACATCATCAGCTGCAGCAACTGCAGCCATCGAATCTCTTCTACTCATTTCCGCCTCTTGTGTAAGGCTATCATCACGAAGAACACAATCTTCATCCTCGCAAAACCACGGAGTTAATGTCTCGAATTTATCGGCATCAAAACTATGACAATCATAGTGCCACCAGCGTTTGCACTTGTCACAAGCCACCATTAAATCATCATCGGGCTTTCTGCACGTAGACGAAGTACAACTGCGAATCACCTTTTCCATATTGTATTGGCAGGAATTTGTGTTGAAGCAATTGAAATAAAATAATGTTGCTGCAAGCCCAAAAAGAAATTTTCCAACTTATAAAATTAAGTACCTGGAACTCTTGAACATCCAAAGAATAAAAACAGCTGTTTCAACACGAACGAAAAAATGTTCTTTCTTTTGCTGAAAGGGGCGAACAATTAGACAATCAGAAGTAATACGACGAGATAACCACAAAGAACGATTCATGGAATTATATTCTTGTTATCTTACATAGGTGTGTCTTACGTGCTGGTCCAAATTCAAGTGGACGAGTAGCACGCTCAAGCCTTCTCAGTTGTTAGAAACTGTTATACAGCGAGTGTTATAATGCGATAAGCGCTTACAAAAGAGTGTAGACATATTATAATACAGTGGTTAACAAAATGACTTCAATAATAAATATTAAATTTCAATATGAATAACAATAATGCAAATTAACATAAATATTCGTAAACATTCCCCCGCCCCTGGAACAGAGTTTCAGCTGACTGGTAGGAGAGCCAGTTTATGTATGGGTCGTTGTAGTGTGCCATTTGTGGTACGTAGGGTGACAACTCGAACCTTGCCATCACTTCCAGGATGAACTGCTGTGATGCGCCCCATAAGCCATTTGCCTGGTGGTAGATTGTTGTCCTTGATGACTACCAAATCATTCACACAAAAGTTTCGCTCTGGTTGGGTCCACCTTGATCTTTGCTGCAGTGAAGTCAAATATTCCATACTCCATCGCCTCCAAAATCCCTGCACCTTTGCCTGTATGGTTTGCCAGCAAGACAGTCGACTTTGTGGTATTTGAGTTGTCGGCTCTGGAACTGCTGAGTACGATTCACCTAAGATAAAATGAGATGGAGTTAGTGGGTCGATATCGTTATCAGATGATTTGCATAGGGGTCGAGAGTTCAGTAGAGATTCGATTTGAGTAAGCAGAGTATAAAGCTCTTCAAAAGAGAGAATATTTGATCCAATCACTCGCCGCATATGCTGTTTAACTGACTTTACTCCCGCCTCCCACAAACCACCGAAGTGTGGAGCAGAGGGAGGAATAAAGTGCCAGGTAATAGCATCAGAGGCCAATGCTTCAGCTACTATGGAGTTATGGTGTTCGGACAAGGTGAGTTGATGAATTTCGGATAACATCTTGGCGGCACCGGTAAAGTTTGTTGCGTTGTCCGAATACATGTGTGACGGCTTACCACGCCGGGCGATAAAGCGACGCAAGGCTGCAAGAAAGGTGTTCGTTGTGAGATCAGTGACGAGTTCCAGGTGAATGGCCTTCGTAACGAGACACACGAATAAAGAAATATAGCCTTTAGTTGTTTGTGTTCGGCGACCGATTTTGGTTTTGATGAGAATAGGACCTGCGTAGTCGACTCCACAATGTACGAAAGGTCGACTTTTTTGAACCCTTTGAGGGGGAAGATTTCCCATAATTTGAGTGGATGTAAGTTTTCTTTGACGAAAACATTTCACGCAATCATGTGAAATTTTACGAAGAAGATTTCTGCATCCTATGATCCAGTACTCCTGGCGAATTAAAACAAACAGTGTTCCTACTCCAGTGTGTAGAAACCGTTTGTGAAAGTCCAAGGCGATGAGTTTTGTTACTATGTGCCCTTTTGGTAAAATGATCGGGTGTTTTGCACTGAATGTAACATCTGCTTCCTGAATACGTCCGCCAACATGAAGAATCTGCTCATCATCTAGGAAAGGATTCAAATTAATAAGTTTACTAGAATTTGGAATACATTTATGTTTTAAATAGTGCTGTATATCATCACCAAAGTAGATTTGTTGAAGCCATGCTATTATCGTTCGTTTGGCATTGTAAATCTCTGAAGGTAGCAAATGTGCAGATTTGAAGTCAACTAATCTGCGTAATTTTGGATTGAATCGATATAAAAACGCGACGGTTCGAACTAAAAGGTTCCACGATGACACACGGGACGATAAAGTCTGTAGTGGATGATCTGTATTTACAATTACAAGCGACGATTCTGGATTTTTCCTTTCCTCCAAGGTACATGCTGGAGGCTCCTGGCACACGTGCGCCACCGGCCAGTTACTTTCATCTTCGGTTAGCCAAAGAAGTCCATTCCACCAAATTGAATGTTGTAACAAACTCGACGGTGACATACCGCGCGAAGCACAGTCAGCGGGATTTTGTTCCGATTTCACATGAAACCATCGAGATCGCGGTATGGTGTTCAAGATTTCAGCTGTTCGATTTCCCACGAAAGTTTGCCAGCGTCGCGGTGGTGATGACAACCACGAGAGAACAACCTGTGAGTCACACCAAGCGAAAATATTCGAACACTGAATGCCCAAAGAGTTTTGGACAGCAACTAATAAACGCGACAACAATAATGCTCCACAAAGTTCTAATCGCGGAACTGTGAGCTGTTTGATTGGGGCAACGCGAGTTTTGGCAGCGACAATGTTTATTTTTACCTGTTCGTTATTAGTTGGATAACGCGCATAAATTACTGCAGCATACGCGGATGTAGAAGCGTCACAAAAACCGTGCAGTTGAAATGTCGCGTTAATTGTACCTATGAATCTTGGGATCTTTACACTTGTTAATATCACGAGTTCTTCACGAGTTCTATTCCACTTTTTCGCGATAGAGTTCTCCAGTGGATCGTCCCAACCGACCTTTTGAAGCCACAGTTGTTGCAGTAAAATTTTTAAATGGACTACCGCGGGAGCAATGAAACCGAGAGGATCAAAGATTTTTGCAACGTCTCTAAGGATATTACGTTTCGTTGCCATTTTCTCGCCATCAAGATTTAGTTGGAAAGAAAAATAATCTGCTGTAGAGTTCCAATATAGACCTAATATTTTAACCCACGGATCAGATTCATCGTCAAAGCATCGGTTATCACTTTAAAATTGATTTGTTGGTGTTAGTAGTTCAGGACAATTGCTTTGCCATTTGCTTAAATTTAACCCGGCTTTCGAAAGTAATTCGATCAATGTTTTCTTTTTAAAGATGGCGTCAGGGAGTGTATCTCCACCTGACACAACATCGTCAACGTAAAAGTCATTGAGGAGAATTTCGGATGCGACGGGAAATTCTTCACGATAGTCACTGGCCAATTGCTCTAAGACGCGAACTGAAAGATATGGGGCACGCGATGTGCCATATGTCACCGTACACAACCGATAATGTTCCAAGGGTTCTGTTGCAGATTTTCTCCAAATGATTCTTTGGAAGTCCTTGTCTTCATCCGCCACCCAGATTTGCCGGAACATTTTAATGATATCCGCGGTGAATACGTACTTATGTCGAAGCGAAGGATAACCGAGAAGAGATTTCGCTGAATAGGTGGACCTATCATAAGCGTGTCATTTAGCGAGTTTCCTTCACTGTCCTTAAACGAGCCATCAAATACGACGCGAAGTTTTGTGGTAACACTGTCCGGTTTGAATACCGCATGATGAGGCAAGTAGAATACGTTTTGTTTTTTAATTTCATTAGAAGGAATTTTGCGCATATGACCTAGTGATAAGTATTCGTTGATAAACTTAGAATACGATTCGCGAAGAGAGTCATTTTTCAAAAATTTTGTCTCCATCGACCTCAAACGTGAAAGTGCGCCCGTAAACGTGTTAGCGAAATGCGGGTTTTTGACCTTAAAGGGTAGACGAACTATGTATTTACCTTGATCATCGCGTCGAAAGGTCTGAAGGAAGTGGTCATCAATCGCTTTGTCTTCCTTGGAGATTATAGTTGTCTCAACTTC
This sequence comes from Myathropa florea, assembly GCA_930367185.1. Lineage (NCBI taxonomy): Eukaryota > Metazoa > Arthropoda > Insecta > Diptera > Syrphidae > Myathropa > Myathropa florea. The sequence continues at coordinate 6,146,330 of OV884006.1, forward strand.
TTCGATGGACCAAAAGGCCTTCAAAGTTGCATCGATGTCGACGAGAGTGTGGGGTGAATGAATAGATTTCTCGCTTCCTGATGAAAGTTGACCAACTAGCACCCACCCGACCTTGGTGCTTTTGATAACATCACCCTCCAAAATTTCCCAAACTTTGTCCGCTCCTAGTAGGACATCGATTAGGTTTGACCGATTAAAGACAGGGTCAGCTAAATCCAGTTTTAAAATGTGATCCCAGTCTTCAATTTGAAATGAGAGAGTGGGTAATACAGAAGTAATGATCGGTAGAACTAAAGTATCTACTGCAATACTGTCGGTGCTATATCGAGATGAAAGTACCATTGATACACGACCCTTTGATCTGCCTGCGGAGTTTGACCCAATGCCGTTGATAGATATACGAGCATTGTTTCGTTTGTATCCGAGTCTTTGGACACAAGCTTCTGTGATGAAGGAAACTTAAGATCCGGAGTCTATAAGAACGCGAATCAGCTGACTATTACCGCATATATCTTTTACTTCAGCGATTGCAGTGGGCAAGAGAATTTGAGGGGGGAACTCACAGGCATTAATTGAATGGTTGGAAACTAATTGTCTTGAATTTGACGACGAAGTTGACGGAAGAGATGAATTCAACATGGACGACGAGAAATTTGACGACGAGGTTGATGGAGCAGTTGAATTCGGTATGGAGGACGAACGATCTGGTGTTGCATTACCACAGCTGAGATGAACTAGACTATGATGTCTTGAATTGCAAGTTTTGCATCGAGATTTTGATTGGCACCGACCCGAGTTGTGGCCACTGCGTAAGCAATTAAAACAGAGATTTGCTGATTTAACAAAATCGCGCTTAGTAATAATATCCAACCTGAGAAATTCCGCACAATTTGTTAAAGGATGTACCGAGCTGCATTTTGGACACTGAGTTGTTGATGAAACATGCATGCTTTTGAAGGACGATGGTTTGGTCTTTATAGCTTCGCGTATCGTTGGTCTACACGATTCTAAGTGTTCACAACGACGATCTAAAGACTTTAAAAATTGAGTGATCCATGGATCTCTCCGTGAACAAGTGAATGAATCTAAATCCCCGAAGAACTTCATCGGCTCCGTCCGAAATTTTGCGAAGAGTTTTAACATTTGAAGTGGTGAAGGAGGGCAGCTGCGAGAAAGTATCCAATAAGCTTGTTATAATATAACGTGGCCTGTTGTATCTTCTTTGCAACTTATCCCATGCCTGTATGTAGGTTGAATCAGATACATAAATGTGCGAAAGCAAGTTTAACTTCGTGCAGAAGAAGTACGGAACGCAACAAATGAAACTTTTGAGTTGGAGATAAATTATTTTTTTCATGTACGGTACTCACGTACATATCGTGGAAGGCAGGCCATTCACGATAGATGCCTGAAAATGGTTCTATATGAATCTTAGGTAGACAATCGTTAAGTTGATAAATTACGTTAGGCTGTTGCGTATTAGGCAATTGAGGATTTGGAGTATTGTATTCGGACTCCATTTTTGTTTTTTCTCGAATAGCCGACAAAATCACTGATTTAACCAACAAATATTTTGACTCGAATTCTTCAAATTCGGATTCTGGGTCAAGATAACCTTCCTCTTCAGCGAAATAAAACATTTCCTCTTGAGAAGCAAGAAATCTTTCCCACAACTCTTCAGCTCTTTTTGCGCGCAATTCCAAAGCAGTCACAGAAATTGTGTGGTCGAGATAATTTGAGATAATTTGACCAAAATATCACGAACCCAAAAATGCGAAATGTTAGTCTGCGCACGCGATTGTACAGTCTTTCTACGATATCACAAATCACACATACATATGTTTTATTGCAGCGAGTAAATTTACCAGTTAAATCAAATTCAAGTCCAAATACTAATCCGGCTCGACATGGACCAAAAAATATGTTTCAACACGAACGAAAAATGTTCTTTCTTTTGCTGAAAGGGGCGAACAATTAGACAATCAGAAGTAATACGACGAGATAACCACAAAAAACGATTCATGGAATTATTTTTCTTATCTTACATAGGTGTGCCTTACGTGCTGGTCCAAATTCAAGTGGACGAGTAGCACGCTCAATCCTTCTCAGTTGTTAGAAACTGTTATACAGTGAGTGTTATAATGCGAAAAGCGCTTACAAAAGAGTGTAGACTAATTATAATACAGTGGTTAACAAAATGACTTCAATAATAAATATTAAATTTCAATATGAATAACAATAATGCAAATTAAAATAAATATTCGTAAACAAAAGGGTTTACGGATGCTCCCATTGTTCTTTGTGCAGAAACAAAGGTTATGTGGAGCTACTCGTAATATATATTGATATTTTGTATAACAACTATATAAATCTAAAATTGTCTTATATATATATAAATCAATATTGTCTTGCAATTTCTCAATTTCGTTATTAAGAAATAAAATGTCAGTTTTTATTTGGAGCGTTTGCAAATTTTTTGCTAAAATCATTTGCTCTTTATTCGAATGATTTACGAAGTATTGCATAATTGGCTGATGTTTATTAACCGTTTTTGTCAAAATATTTAAATTATTCTGCAATTCATTATTTATTTTCTTTTAAAATTCTTAAATGTTCTTGTAATTCCAATCTCTCGTCTTCGTCCATCACCCCAAACAGAAAATTTAGACCACTGCCCACAACATTAATTAGGCCTCGCCTTTGACGTGTATGCGGCACGATTTTATGAAGTTTCGACAGGGAGTTTTTCAATGCATTATGTAGTTAGTAACATTTTTAAGGGCAAATCTCCAAAGTTTACAAAATGATCTTCTATTGATACTTTTATTTGATCTATAATTTTATCATAGCTCTCCAGATCTACTACGTGAATAATTTTATCATAATTTTCGATAAGCTGCACTGGTGTTCTTTTCAACATTATGTATCCTGCCTGAGTATTTAGTTCTTCTATTCTGAAATCTGCCCAAATCGTTCTAACGGATGCCATGGCCATAAGCAAAAATATGATGTCCATTTTGACTCTGTGAAGATCAAAGCGTTTTAGTTCTACGATATTTCTTACTACACTAAAAAGTATTTTGATATTTATTGCGCATTCGTACTTGATTCTTATAATACCTATTCTTTTTATTTTCAGTATCAATCAAATGATTGTCTTTAACAATAAATTTTTCAATTTTCTTATACCTAGGATCCGATTTTCCTCTACGATTATTGTCTACGTATTCATTCTGAAAATCTGTAACATTTACTCTCTTGTCGTTTATTAAATCGATTCTTTTAGTTTTTTTAGAGTGTAGTTGAATTGAAAGTGCCTCGATTTCTTCTTTTGATAAGCAGTTATTAATTAAATCTATAGGTTTCATTTTTGTCACTGAGTTTATGGAATTATTATAATAGATTATAGCTTTGGATACCTTGTCTTTTAATTCGTCTTTATTATTTTTATCGGTATTTAAAAAGTCTTATGTGCTCGCTCAACGTAGAGTGTAGTCTCTCTACATCAGAGTTGCCTGTTTTTAAATAGGGTGTCGTTAAATGTAAGTTAATGTCGTTTTCCGTAAAGAATTGTTTAATTATTGCTGTACCTAATTCGTTGTCAGTAACTATAGAATGTGGCTTTCCTAAGTATTGGAATCTGGTTTTAAGTGCTTCTATAATTGATATCCAGGACCTATCCTTTAACTGGTGTGCGGTTGCGTATTTGGTTAACTTATCTATTGTTGTCAAGTACATAATATTCCTTTGGGGATACCAAATATCTACGTGAATTATTTCATTATGTTTTTTGGGAGTTTCGGTAAGAGCAAATTTATGCTTAATCGGATGTCTGTCGAACTTTGCCCTGTTACATACCTCACAATTATTTAAAAATTTATTTATTTCGGTTTGTAAATTTGGATGGTAAAATTTATCTTTTAATTCTAAGAATATTTCGTTTATGCCCCTATGGTTACTATTCAGATGTTCTTTTTCAATAATTGACAGCAATTCCCCTTTATCAGCGATATCCTCTAGTACAGTGTTGGTTTTTAAAACTTTCAAATTCCTGTTCTTTGCGAAAAATTGTCTAAAGTTATCCTGAAATTTTAAGTATATTTGTACATCAGGACAATATATTGCTATCAAACCTTTAGCTGGTAATATATCTTTCATAATATTCTTTAGATTACTCTCTGGTGCTAGTTTTATAATATTTCTTACTTTTTTAAATACTACTTTCATAGTAATTTTCTGCTTATCGCTCATTTCTAGTATAACTTGATTCTTAAATAAGTTCAATGCCTTCTCTGTTATTGGTATGAAGTCTACACTATCGGTATCTGCACTGTGAACGGTGTTGGAGTCAAAAAGTTCATTTAGGTTAATTAAAAATTCATCATCGTTAGAATTCTGGTGATTTATCCAACTGAGCCCGTCGGCTATTACATTCTCCTTTCCTTTAATATACTCCAAATCAAAATCAAATTCGTTTAATTTTATCTTCCACCTCTGCAATTTACAATTTGGCTCCTTTAAAGAATTGAGCCATACTAAAGGTCTATGATCCGTCTTAATCGTAAAATATCTACCAAATAAATAGGGCCTAAAATACTTAGTGGCCCAGACTATAGCCAATAGCTCTTTTTCAATGGTACTATATCGCTGTTCGTGACCATTGAGAGAGCGGCTTGCGTAACTAATTGCCCTGTTGTTTTGCATGAGTACTGCTCCCAATGCAAAATTACTTGCATCAGTTATTGCAGTAAATTTCTTGTTAAAATCAGGGTAAACTAGAATTGGGTCATTCTTTATAAGTTGTTTAAGTTTATTAAAAGCTTCAATGTAATCTCTATCTTTTGTGTTAATTTTTGCGTTCTTTTTGAGATATTTTGTAAGGTGGTGAGCAATCTTAGAATAATCCCTAATAAAACGTCGGTAATATCCCGTGATGCCTAGGAATGACTTAATCTCTTTCTGATTTTTCGGGATACTAATCTTATCTATTGCTTCTACTTTCTGTGGGTTTGTTTTAATGCCATATGGAGTGATGACGTGTCATAAGAAATCGGTTTCTCGCTTAAGAAAACTACATTGATTGGCTTAGGCATTCAAGTATTAAGTTCAGAGATTCTATATGTTCCTCAATACTCGTTGAAAAAATGAGTATGTCGTCTATGTAGACCAGACATATTTTCCCAGACCAGACATATTTTCCCAATATACTTTTTCAATATTTTGTTAATTAGGCTTTGAAAGGTGGCAGGTGCGTTGCGGAGACCGAAGGGCATACGAAGAAACTCGTAGTGGCCATTCGCGGTGGAAAACGCAGTCTTATGACGGTCGCTAGGGTGCATCTCAACTTGATGGAAACCCTTAGCGAGGTCGAGGGTGGTGAAGTATTGGCATCTTCCTAATTTCTCAAATCTCTTCGATATTTGGAATAGGAAATCGATCTTCTATCGTAATCTCATTGAGTTTACGATAGTCGATTACGATACGCCACTTTTGCCTGCCAGTTGAGTCTACCTTTTTGGGGACTACCCATATCGGACTATTGTACGGACTACTTGATTCTTGAATTATTCTTTGCTTAATCATTTCTTCAATCTGTCTGTTAACTTCCTCACGGTGTATTTGAGGGTAGCGATATAGCTTTGAATAGACCGGTAGCTCATGTTTTGTAATGATACGATGTTTGACTTCGTTCGTAAAAGTCAAATCGTCATTTTCCTGATAGAAGGCGTTTTTGTTTTGCCTTATAACTTTGAACAATCGTTTTTTTTTTCAATATGATTAAGGTGATCAGTTTTAATGAAATCGAGAAGGTTATTTTCTCTTACTTCAATTCTAAATAGTTCTACAATATTCTCTTTATAAGCTATGTTTTCGTACTCTTCTTCTTCTTTATTGAAATATATGGTTTGAGTCGCGTTTCTTGTTATAATTGCTTATTTGAATAATCGACGATGGCATTTAGATACCGTAAAATGTTATTACCTATGATTCCATCAAAATTATTTTTCAAATCATATTCTAAAAATTTTCGTTTGGAAGCTGCCTTCCCTGATCTCTACCTATGTTATTGTAGGTATTTGTGTATTGATAATGGTTCTGAAATTTTTTCTGATTCGGGTTAAATGATTTTGGTTCATTATAACTGCTAATTGTGGGACCATAAAAGGTGTAATTTTGATGCCTAGCCTTTAAAATTATATCAAAAGCGTCTTCTAACTTTTCGGGATTCCTGCTAAAAATCATTGTTCTGGAAGGTTCTGGTAAATTTTCTCTAAAGATCTGTAAGGCTATTCTATTTACTTCTTCAGTTGTGAACGACTGATTATTATTTGTTAGTATCCTGTTGTGTAACCTGGCAGTTACCTTTCTAATTTCTGAGTAAAAATTCTCTATGGTTGATGATGGTCTACACATTTTTAACCTGTCCATTAATTCTGTACTGGTTTCCTTTTCCCCGAAATTTTTAATAAGTACATCTTTAAGTTGAGTCCAGTTTACTAGTGTTCCGTAACTATGCAATACTGCCCTTGTTCGACCGACACACTTGTTTCGCATATTGTCAAATAGCATTCTTTTTGCATTCTCATCAAAAAGCGCTAGGTGGGGAGTTGTTCCCCAATTGAGTGATGAACTCTGGCAAATGATTCTGATCACCATCGAAAGGTGTGATATTTTTAATGCAGTTTAGCACGAAATTAAATATTTCTATGGTTTCACGATTCGTTGCTATTTATTTAACTATTGCTATATATAACCGAGCTGATACACTTTCCACAGTCTTATATATATCTGACTTTTACTTAATACTGACACTTTTCACAAAATATAATATAAGATATAATAACTTAAATGTAGGTACCGATTTTCTTTTGATTTCTTTGGTTCCTTTGCTGTTGCTTCGGCTGTTTCTTGGTTTTCCTTCCGCTTTCCTGCTTTGACTTTGTTGTTAACTTTGAATATAACTTTTAAATTTTATGTTCTTCCTTTTTATCTTGTTTTTAATCCTCGTCGCCAGTGAAAATGAAAAAACGTATGTCCGAGGTTTATCTATTTTTTATTATTGTTCACCCGTGCTCCGATCGAAGAACTCACTACGACTGCCTCGGGTTGATCCCACAACCATTCATGCACTCTAAGATGCTCTCCCCGATACGTGATGGAATGTGCTTACACAGCATTTGTGCAATGATCTGCATTCGCTCTTGGAATAAACAAATGCATTGCAAAAATGCTGTTGCAGCATTGCGCACGGCTATCCATCACGCCGGATCGAGACAATCCCGAATGCAGTGTTGGGGATCTATGGTGAGGGGGAATTGACGTGGTGAGTTATGGATTTAGGGTGAGGGGGAGTTTATATGTGACTATATGCGGATACTTTATATCACATTGAAACCGCATTCGACAAATTTCATCCAGATCGTCATGCCAAACCGATTCTGCCCGCTATCACGTCTTCGGCACCAGTTGTGAGCGACTCAAGTAATACAATTATTCGTGAAGTCCACACCGATAGTTCTTTTAGGACACCCACCACATGGCCAACGTTTTATGCATCGTTTCAAACAATTCAAAACTGTCGAAACTTCAAAAGTTCGTGTATCTGAAGTCATTCCTTACTCCAAATGTTACCTCATCAATTGCTCATTTGGAGGTTACGGATGATACGTATGATGAAGCCCTGGAAGATTTGAAAGATCGTTACAGCAATGATCAAGTCTTATTCAATGCATTCATGAAAAAGTTTATGAAATTGCCGATATACACTCAACGCGAATCAGCTGCTGAATTAAAATCGTTGCACGTCTCTGTACGTGCATGTATTTTCCAGCTTCAGCGGATACTAAAAAGAATTGGCAAAAGTTCTTAGTTGTTGGACAAAACGGACAGCCACTGGCGAATCGAAGTGTAGTCAGATACCTGGGGATCTGGCTAGATCAGTATCTATATTTTAACAAACATGTAGATGCTGCTCTTGCCAGAGCTCGAGGTGCTTTTGCTCTTACAAAGAGACTGTTTCACAACAGCCAACTCGATGTGAGGGTGAAGGTTATCTGCTACATGGCCCTTATCCGGCCAATGCTTGCCTATGGGTGCCCCGTGTGGTTCAACGTGCGAGCAAGCTTTATGGAAAAGATGAGGGTGTTCGAGAGGGCTTGTCTTAGGACTTGCCTTCACCTCTATCGAACGCCAGAGTCCCAGTACAAAAAATTCTACTCCAATGCGGTCCTATACAATAGGGCGAACATGATAAGAGTGGACAATTTTCTGATTAAATTAATCCGTAGGCACATTGCAAGAGCAATGACTTCAACGAATAACCTGATCTTCGGGGCTTACTACCCCAACTATAGATACCACGAGATGGTTCACCTAAACGGCTTCGTCCCCCCAGAGTCATTCCTACATCTCGATCAGGCAGGTCTGATTCAGGATTGATCAGCAGTACCGTTAAACTTCCACGTAGCCCGTACATCTGTGGATAGGCGACTTAACTATGACCGAGACGTCGCACAGAGCACTGAGGAGCTTCTCAGGTTCAGTAGGTTGGTATCTACCCGCGATATTAAAGATGTAGGCCAACAGCGCACCAAATTTTGGTGGCTAACAGAAAGAGCTCCCTCCTCGATCCCTTATAATCCGGGGTAATACCAATAGGTCCCAGAGTCGGCCAATGCACTTATCCCCATGGCCGGCGTACACAGTTTAAACTGTGTCCTAGTTATAAGCTAGCCTAAGTCAAAAAAAAAAAAAAAAATTAAAACGAACTATATATTTTTTATATAATTTAAGTTTTAAATGTAAATAGTCGTATGTATACACGTACGTACGAGTTGTATTTATATATATGATGTATATCTATATATAGATATTAAGTTGTGGGTGCATGTATACATACAGTAGATTAAGGATAGGCTAAGATAGGTTAAGATAGTATGTAAATAAGGTTACAATAGTATGTAAGGAAGCATGTAAGACAATAAAAATAAAATTTATATAATTATAAATAAGAAATGCTGGTCGTCGCAGCTGGAGAATGTCAGCGCCAAGTTGACTAACATTGTTGAACGCGTTCAGAAGCTGGAATCAGAAATGTCTGTAGCAACAACACCAAGAGAAGAGCTACTTCTGCTACACAAACAAATTGATGCTTTGGAGCGGAAGGAGGTTTCAGCTGATGCTGTTCTTTTCGGCATTCCTGAAAGCAGCGATGAAAATCTCACCCACCTCTACAATCAGCTGTGCTTCTCCATTGGGTGCAGACCTCCACAGCTCAGAGGTATTTTTCGCACAAAGCGAAGAATACGCCAAAATAGCGCTTCTCCCACGCCCATCATTGTTCAATTTCTCAACGGCTATGATAGAGACGCTGTGTTACGATCAGCTGCTGCGTACCGCAGAGGTAAATAAAAAGAGCTTTGCCTATCTGACGTTGGAATTGACTCAGACATCAGCTGTTACTTCAATGAGAGTTTGACAAGAAAAAATCGCTCTCTCCTTCACTTTGCTACAAAATGCAAACGTAGGAAACAGCTACATTCAGCTTTTACAAAGCGCGGGTCGATCTTTGTCAAACTGACATCAGATGGAAGAAGCATTTTATTAGAGAGCACTGAACAGCTAGATGCACTTGTCGCCGCTCAACCGTACGATGACACCGATGATGCTGCGCCAGTGTTACCATCCGTCCTCTCAGCCAATTAGAAGTGTTACGAGTTACCATCTTGCACAAATTAAAAAGTATTTAGTAATGCTTAGTGATCTATGTTTTATTACACTATTAAATATTTTTTTTTCTTTTTTAACGTGTTCAATTTTAATAATTTCAATAATTCTTAAATTCCATTTGTTTTGTGCTGTTATGGCCATGGTAAGTTTGACATTGTTTAGTTTAATCTGTGATCGTATTTTCGTTCCCTCTCTAGAATTTTACGCTCTACCTAAAAATTATAAACCTGGGTAGTGTACCAGCTGGTGTAGAATCCACAGCCAAAGCTGCTAATGGATGCCTGTATGAAATGATTAGGGTGTTTAGATCGCAGAGTGAGGGTATACACATATGTCATATAAACGCCCAGAGTCTAGAGCCTAAACTTGATGAATTCCGGCAGAACTTTGTAAATTCCCGCATTGATATTATTTGTATTTCTGAAACATGGTTCTCTCCAGATGTTAGCGACCAATATTATAATCTTGCTGGCTATAGGCTATACCGTGTAGATAGAACAGAACGCACTGGAGGCGGAGTAGCAATCTTCGTGCGCGAATCATTAAGGTGTAAAATAGTATATCAATCAACCAACGAGTGTCCAATGGAATTTATGTTTATTGAGATTGCATGCAATGTCGAAAAACTAATTCTTGGTGCAGTTTATAGGCCTAATAAAAGAGTTAGTCTTGCGCCGCTCTTTGATTTTCTTGAAGAGCTTACGTGCACTACCTCGAACATTGTACTTTGTGGAGATCTGAACTGCAATTTGTTGGACAAATCCGAATCAGCGAATTTGATTGATACCATGAAATCTCTAAGTCTGTCTGCAGTTAACTTCACAACCCCCACACATTTCTCCAAACATTCTTATACACTGTTAGATGTCTTTTTTGTTGGTGACATTTCGAAAAAGACTTTCTATGATCAGCTTTCTGCACCTGGTTTTTCTAAGCATGACTTAGTTTACCTAACATTTCGTTTCAACTATGTTTCCGAAAATATCGTCCATAAGTTTAGGGATTTCAAAAGTCTGAAACACGAAGATCTGCTCTCCGATGTAAATCGAATTCCATGGGATCAAATTTATCGCATACAGTCTGTTCATGAGCAAGTAGCCTTTTTCCAACAACAAGCATCCCTCCTATACGACAAACATGTCCCTTTAAAAACTAAGGCTTGTAAATCTCTTTCCCCTCCATGGTTGAACTCGGAAATTCTGGCTCTCATACAAAACCGTAATGCCGCTTATCTGAAATGGAAAAAGTATCGCATTGATGAGTTTCTTACAACCTACCGGTACCTACGTAACAGAGTTGTTTATAAAATTAGAGCAGCTAAGTCCACTTATTATAGCAGCAAGCTGAACTTATCTGCTTCAAGTAACTCATTATGGAAACAGCTCCGTAATCTTGGTGTCTGTAAGGACAGCCCTAGAATCGCTGATGATCTTGACTACGATAAACTGAATGCTGATTTTATCACTGCCTCGGGTGCCCCATCAGCTGATCATCCTATTGAGCTAAGTGAAATCTCAAATCGGGAGGATGGTTTTCGTTTCCGTAGAGTATATCCAGAAGATGTTGTTGAAGCCATTCTATCTATTAAATCTAATGCCACTGGTCTCGATAATCTAAACCCTAAATTTATTAAACTATTACTGCCATTCACGCTAAAATATATTACGCACATCTTTAATTGTTGTTTAACTACTTCAACCTTTCCATCAGAGTGGAAGAAAGTCAAGATTATTCCCATTCCAAAAAATAAGGCGAGAAATGCCACCGAATTTAGACCTATCGCTATTCTTCCCTTCTTATCAAAAGTTTTTGAGAAGTTAGTATTGCGTCAAATGCGTCATTACCTAATTAGTAATAACCTTCTTAGTAACGATCAGTCGGGTTTTCGATCTAGAAGGAGCTGTAATACTGCTCTTTTATTAGTGGTTGAAGAAATCCGACAGGCTTTGGATGATAATAAGGCCACATTTCTAACACTCCTTGACTTCTCTAAGGCATTTGACACAGTCAACCATTCTATCCTGTGCAGAAAGTTGGGAGATAACTTTATGTTCTCTTCCTCATCCATTAAACTTATCTCATCGTATCTTAGTGGAAGGCAACAATGCCTTATCGGTGGTGATAGATCTTCAAGTTTTATTAACGTGGTAAGTGGAGTTCCGCAAGGGTCTATTCTTGGTCCCACGTTATTTTCTCTATATGTAAATGACTTACCTGAAATTATTAAATACTGCAAAATTCATATGTATGCCGACGACGTTCAACTTTTCCTAAGTCGACCGCTTAATGAATCGGATAGTGCAATTATCCGATGAATTATCTCGAATCTATGATTGGTCATTAAGAGAAGAACTGCGTCTTAATCCGAAAAAGTCGAAGGTAATTGCTATATATAACAAGACTTTCGACCTTACTTGTTTACCACGTGTTCTTCTCAATGGTATCCCCATTGAGTGGGCTACTACTGCAAAAAATCTTGGAATAATCTTCAATCGTACACTATCTTGGGAAAATCATATTAATACAACTATTGCTAAAGTTTATGGAGGGCTTCGTAGGCTCTGGGTCACGCAGCATTTTCTGCCAATGAAGATAAAGTTGTTGTTAGCAAAATCCCTACTTCTACCGGTATTGTTATATGGCTGTGAGATATTCTGCAAGCCTGATTATAAGAGTATGAAAAAACTAATTGTAGTTTACAATAATATTGCTAGGTTCATCTTCAATTTAAGAAAAAGAGACCATGTTTCAAGATTTTCAATACAAATTACTGGATATTCCTTCGAAAACTTATTAAAAATCAGAACGCTTTGCTTTCTAAACAACCTAATACGAACTGGGCAGCCTGAATATCTGTTCGAAAAGATTACATTCTTCCAATCACCAAGATCTTTAATGATAATCCAACCGAGATATTCAAGCCTTCAGTCAGAACGCCAGTTTTTTGTTCAGGCCGCTAGGCAGTGGAATTCTCTACCAGCGCATCTGAGAGGGATCACTAGTGCGAGCAGATTCAAAGCCTCTGTCTCTGCTTACTTGGCCATATAATTCAAACAAATGGTTATTTTCTTTTTTTCCTTATTTTGATTGTTATTATCGTTATTGTTATTATTATTAATTTCTGAATTCATTTACGCTCTAAACTTCTAATGTGTGCTATGTTAAGACGCAGATGTGTTTATATTCTAATACTCCGCTTAACTTTTCTTAAAGCTTGCAATTATTTTATAAGATTTCTATAGTCTTCCTATTGTAAGTAATACTGGTTAAATAAATATGAAATAAATATGAAATTAAAAAAAAAAACCCAATGACTTATATTTAAGGTGTTCTTAAGACAGGAAAATTTCAAGGTAACTAAGTTTTTCTTTCTTATTTTCTTAGTTGCAAGGTATGATTTTTTTTTAGTAGAACTAAAATATATATATATAAATTAAAAAGTCGAAAGACATTAATAATTCATTCGGTGTAGCTTAGAGAGCCCGTATAGGGCCAGTAAGTTAGAATAATATTATGTTAGTTAAGATAGTTTTAAGCGTTTTTTGTCTAGCATATAAGCCTAGTGAAGTAAATAATAAAAAAAAATGCATTAAAAAAAAAAATGTATTTTCCAGTTAAAAAACCTCAAATTCCATACTGATGAAAATTCAGAGTTTTTTGCATTTCATTTGCTCGAAAAACTATCGCCAGCTACGCGTCTTGAGTTTTAAAAGAACCGGTTGTGTTGTGGAAAGTTGCAAAACTTCAACAATTGCTAGATTTTCTCAAATCAACATTTCTTGTCGCTGATGCTGCCGCACCCACCACTAGCAAGATTGAATCAACGTCGTCGCCATCACATCAAAAACTAAATAATTCATCTTACAAATCTTACGGTCGAAAAGAGATACGAAATTTTCCTGTTTCGAAAAAATCAATTGTTTGCCCAATCGAGAGATGCAAAGGCCCTCACTTCTTACACAAGTGTCAGCAATTCTTGCAATGGTCACCATTTGAACGTAAGGATTTTGTCATACAAAAGAAATTGTGCTTTAATTGCCTTAGTCATTTAACATTACTTCAATGCACCAGCAAACACTCTTGTTTCACTTGCGGTGGTCGACACAACACACTATTACATCTTAATAAATCAGCTTCCGTTCAAAACAAAAATATAACATGGACTTCACCTCAGTTGAATCATGCACCGACAATTAACCCACAAATCGTCTCAAATAATTTGTAAACACTTATTCTACTGTTCTTCTTGCTATAGCTATTGTAAACGTGCTTGACGCATGTGGTCAACTTATTCGACTTCAAGCATTAATTGATAATGGATCACAACAATCAATTATAACAGAACGTGCCGCCCAACGTTTGAAACTGCCATTCATTTCATTCTGTATCGGTTATCGACCCATGGGTGAAACTGAATACAAAATCGCCGACAAGGGATTGAGTCTCAATATTCACTCGATCATTAACCCTAATTTCAATTTTACATCAAATTTCGCTGTTCTTCCATCGATTACATCAGAGTTACCTTTGCAATCAGTTACAGTAAAATCATGGCCTCATCTACTCGTAAATAATTTGGATTGGATTTATGGAAAAATCATTGAGGAAGGTTTGCGCAAAGGTGAATTCGGTGAGCCGGTGGCTCAATATATGACTTTGGGTTGGATTTTATTTGGAGAAATTTTTCACCAAAATCATGTTCTCACATTTCCGTTGAATGAATTCCATCACCTCTCGACAATAGAAATCGGTAGGTACTTAACAAAATTCCGTGAACTAGGAGACGTACCGACAGAAAAAACATTGTCCAAAGAAGATGAATGGACCGAGAAGTTTTACGAACAAACGACCATTCGTCAATCAAAAGGAAAATTTATGGTACGTTTCCCATTTAAATCATATTTCGACTCATCAATTCAATTAGGGTCGTCATACAATATGGCACTCAAACGTTTTCAATCGCTACAACGTCGTTTCGCTTGCGACGAAAATTTCAAGGAAGCATATTTCAAACCATCCACATGTTAGCTGAACAAAACAAGGACACTTCACCAGCAATCTACACCGCATTAAAATTTTAAACGTATGTCGATGACGTTACAAGTGGTAGCGAGACCATCGAAGATGCAATAAAAATGATTCAAACACTCCTTCAACTGCTTCGAAGTGCCGGTTTTGAACTCCGTAAATGGGCTAGCAATTCGCCCGAAATTCTTCAACAAATTCCCATCGAATATCAACATCAAAATACAACGTGTTTATTCAATGTAGAAGACGATATAAAAGCAATCGGATTGCGATGGTCAAGCATTAAATATTTATTCAGATTTTTCATTAACTTCCCAACTAATAAGTAACTAACAAAGCGGAATGTTTCATCAACAGTCGCTCGCTTATTCGACTCACTTGGATGGCTTAACCCATTTGTCACAAAAGAAAAAATATTTTTGAATAAATTGTGGGAAAGTAAATTTGATTGAGATGATATCGTAACATCTCCCGAACTTCAATCCGAATGGGAAAAGACAATAGAACAACTTCAATATATCAAGGAAATCCAAATTCCTCGTTGGATCAACACTTCATCAATCAATAGAATTAATCAGCTTCATGTTTTTTGCGATAGTTCAAACAAGGCATATGCAACATCAATTTATCTCCGAACTGTCGATTCAAACGACAAAATTCATGTAAATTTGATAATAGCTAAAAGTAAATTGACACCAATGCGCAAGCCATTAACAACACCACGGGCAGAATTGTGTGGTGCCATTTTAGCATTGAATTGGTCAAAAAATCATTGAGACTCACATTCAATAATGTTTTTATGTGGACCGATTCCAGCGTCGTTTTGTCATGGATTCGAGGAGATCCAAATCGTTGGGCAGTTTTTGTTTGTAATCGAATTCACAAAATTCTTTCGTCAACGAAAATTTCGCAATGGCACCATGTTCGTACCCATGAAAACCCGGCTGATCTTAATAGCCGTGGCTTAACCGTCACGGAACTGCGGGATTCAAGATTGTGGTGGCATGGACCACAATTCCTTTCATTACCTCAATCTGATTGGCCAGACTCACCGTTCAAAATTCACGAAGACGATCGAAGTGAGCTTCGTTCAAAGCTGAAATCAATTAACCTCAACATCAACGTTTTTCAAATTTTAATAGTCTTCGTCGAGCCATTGCATATGACATTCGTTTTGTTCAAATTACTCGTTCCTCAATCAATCTCAAACTGCCAAAACCACCAATTTCAATGCTATCAATTCCCACAAAACAGCTCATCCAACAATACAGTGAACATTCACTTATCCGCCGGATTCAATCAAATGAATTTTCAACTGAACTCCAAACCATTAATGACTACAAACCAATCAAGAAAACTAGGAAATTATATCGACTTAATCCATTCATCGACAGCAAGAATATTCTTGGTATCAACGGTCGTTTACAAAATGCATTTATGTCATTTGAAGAAAAATTTCCAATAATTCTGCCGCCGAAAAGTCATATTGCAACTTTAATTGTGGTTTATTATCATCGTCTCACACTACACGGTGGACCGCAAGTGACAGTGAATCAAATTCGGCAAAATTATTGGATTTTGGATGTGCGCAATTTCGCACGTAATTTCATCAACAAGTGCGTTATTTGCTTCAAGGCACGTCCAATTTTATTGCAACAACAAATGGCTTCATTGCCCACTGCACGCGTCAATACTAACCCCAGACCATTTGCATCGACTATTGTCGACTACGCCGGCCATATGACATTCGTGCTTCAAAAGGTCGCGGACAGACATCATATAAGGGTTATGTGGCTGTTTTCACATGCATGACAACGAAAGCAGGTCTAACAACACAAACATTTCTCCATGACTTCGATCGATTTATCGCCCGTCGTGGACTTTGTCATGATGTGTTTAGTGATTGTGGAACCAATTTTGTTGGTGCCCATAACGAAAATCAACGGCTCTACAATGAAGTTATTCAATCAATCGAAAGGGAGATCATTCCCGCACTAGCAAATCGACATATTCAATGGCATTTTAACCCACCGAGAGCGCCTCATTTCAATGGATTGGCCGAAGCAGCAGTAAAAATAATGAAATTTCACTTAGCAAGAATAGTTGGAAATGCAAAACTTACATTCGAGGAATCTTCAACTGTCTTAGCTCGAATTGAAGCTGTGTTGAATTCACGCCCGATTTCGCCAATCACCGAGAACGCAAACGAATTCACAGCAATAACACCGGGGCATTTTGTGAAGGAAATTTCAGTAAAAGTACGAGTAGGTTGCTGCCTGGTAGTACAATGGACCAGTTTTGAGTCTGAGTGCTCCAGTGTAGTGTGACAAAAACCTACGACAAAAAAAAAATCATTGCAGCAGCCATTAAGGTTATGAGCTGACACATTTCAAGAACAAGGTGACCATTTTTGTTTGTCACTTTATCTGAAAATTTGATAATAAAATACAAATAATTGTGTTGCAATAGAACCTTAACCCTTGCGTATGTATGCCGGAAGTGTATCTAACTATTAGCAGATAATTGTCATCCTGAAAAGAATTCGAAAGAAAAAACCCACTTTTGAAAAAGAAAAAAATTAATGACGAAAACCGCATCCGCGTATATGTGCTGAGAATCAAGAACAACGCAAATCCGAAAGACAAAATCAAGTACGATAGAAAAGAACAGAACAATCCACAACTCAAAATTCAGATGCACGGGCAATTTTAGCTATTCCCCACGCACTTCGTCCCTCTTACCGACAAACTGCTGAATCCTGCCTCTTGTAAATCCCGCCTTACGGATAGGGTAAGAGCGGCTATACTTCAAGTATGTATTAAGTTCGAATGTTTTAGAGCCTTGGACAAACTAAAATTAACGGCGACTGATGAAAAAAGCACGAAAGGAATCTTAAATGCAATAGAAAAATTGTTTGCGTCAACAAAAAGTATCCGATAAGTCGGAGAGTGTCGAAGCTTACATATGCATATCCAGCATTATACGAATACGACTATATATGTGATTGGCTTATACCAGGAATTAAGTGCAATGATATGCGAAGGAAACTAATGATGGAGACAGCAGAAAGAGTGCAAACGATATCGCACGCAACAAACAACACCACATGTAAAGTCAGTGACAGTGAAGCATATATGCTAGAAAGAGACCAAGACTATAAAACGAAAGACAGGACAAGAAACGAAAAAATGGAAGACAAACAGCAGCTGCTGTGGCTACTGTTGCAACGTGCACAAAAGAGTTAGCTGTCCAGTATATGGAAAGACAAAATTGTTTCAGCAAAGTATACAAGAGAAGGAAAGCAGTAAATAATCTGTAGTTACCGAAAGGGAAGAAGAAGAAATATTGTGTGTTACACGAATAGGAGAAGAGAAGCCAAATTAAGGAATGATCCTGAAGCAGTTGAAGTTTTTGGTTGACAACAGTGAGCCAATTCGAATGTAGTGTATTATTGACACAGGTTCGTCGTGCAATATAAAGAATTTAAACGACAATAAAAAAATAGTGAACAACAAATATAAGTTAAATAAAACAAGGATAAGATTGAAGGCCTTCGGTAGAAGCTTAATAAACCTGTGGGCTGTGGAAATCTTTTTAGCCAATATGATGATATTGGCGATATCCAGTTAGTGAAGGAAAATTATCCCCCCGATTTTATCAGCGAACGCATCCAAATTATTTAGGATAATTGAGGTAAAATCTTTAAATTTATTAAATAATATTTAAATTAATGAAGAACAAATTACGGCTAAATACCGTGATGATTTTGAAGGAGACGGTGTACAGGAAGGGAATTGATCATACAATAAACGCAACATAACAGGCACCACGACGCATTCCAATATCTTTGAGGAAAGACCTGAAATTGAAGTTAGCTGAATTAGTAAAACGTAATTTTATCAAAAAGGTGAATCATCATACGAAATGTGAAGCGCAATAATAAATTAAGAATTTATCTGGATCCACGTGATTTGAACAAGGTACTTAAAAGAAGAAATTTACGGACAAATACCCTGCAAGAAATGTTACCTGGTCTAGTTAATGCGAAAGTTTTACTGAATGCACCCAAGTGACTAACGACTGCTTATAATCGTTATATCGTAATATAATGGAATCGACATATATGTATCCGATGTATTATCAAGGTCACCCATCGGAATACCAGAAAACAGGAAGTATCAGAGAAGAGAGATGACCTTAGAATACCATGAATCAAGAATATTGAAAAAACGTATTTTCAACGGATGGCCGAATACTAAAATGTTTTTGAATTATATATGTAGAGCGTCCTATCTGTATATATATACTATAGAGATGAATTAACCATTTCAGATGGACTTATTCTCAAAGGGAAACAAATACTTTGTGGAACTAAAGCTTACGGCAAGAAATTTTGCAGAGACTGCGCAGTAGTCATCAGGGTGTAGAGGCGTTGTTAAATAAAATTGCATTTTATACTGATACATCCTAATAACATTTCAAAAACTAATCTTAATCTAACAAAACTAGTACTAAAATTTGTACTAAAAACTAAACTGAACATAACTTCACATGACTTAACGAAGTATCCTTACTATAAATTAAAATACACATTGATTTTACACCCCTTCTTTTTTCTTTTTATACCACTACGTTATACCAGCAGATCGTATCTGCCAGCTTAAATCTCAGCAGATCAATTCTTTATTATTATTATTATTTATTAGTACATAATAGAATACTTATATACTAACCTTATTAGGGAGCACAGGCTGCAGGGACTATCGGCTCACTGGTGTAAGGAGAATAATTATAATATAATATTGAGAGTGGTAACTAATTTGTTGATTAAATTAATATTTTGGAGGGTAGGGATCTTCAGAACTTTTATGATGTCTGTTGCAACATTTGTTTGGCTGGGCCACGGTGACGGTGAGTAGGACGGCGGCACGCTTGCGGTTGCACGGCTTAGCTCGTCGGACGGGGCGGTTCTTGTCCTCCCACTCGTACACCACCAGTTGCAAACAAAAAAATATCGTGCCTGTAGCTAGCTAAGAGAAGATAGAAAGAGGAGAAAAGATAGAGAAAGAAGAAAGCCTAATACCCTAACAGACCACGGACGGACAACTATAAGACAGGAAAGTGAAGAGAAAGAAGAGACAGGAAAGAGGAAAAGAAAGGTGTTCAAGGTCTATGCCTTTACCACCAAAAGAGACCGGAAGGGAGCTCGCGGAGCTAAGCTAACTAACCTAATCTACGCCTAAACTATCCTACCTAACTTAAAACTATACCTAAACTAAACCTAATCTATCTTAAAACTACCTAGCTTAGCCCTAACACGAAACAACACCCTTCCAGTGTCGTTTGGCGATGCAGGTTCGTCAAGAACCCGAGTGTGCCTGTTAGTATTGGCACAAGTCCGCCTGCCCACCCCATCATGTCAATCGACATGACCTTCGCTATCTCCCTAGGCGAAATATTGTGGGAGATAGCCCCTTAGCGGAGACGTTAGCCACAGCCTAACGTTCCGCTCTGTTAACTACCCCGAAGAAGGACGGCCTTCCCTTACCCTACACACACATTTGGCAAAGACGACTCTACTCCATTAAATAAAACATTATACATTCATTTTAAAGCACAACAATTCATTTTATTAGAAAAAAAATGGAAAATAAAAGAAATTCAAAAACTTAGCCTATACGAAATAATAAAATAAAAACATGTGAATTCAAAAAAAAGCAAAAGTAAAAATGAAAGAAAATATTAAAAGAAAGGGTTCTAACCCTGGCTAGAGACTACAGGACGACACACAACAACCAGAGGTTTCCAATAGGCGAAACCTGCTACTCACGGTTTTACCGGTCCCCCGACGTCCTGCGCGCAGCACGGTGAAGGACGACACCTGTGGAAATAAAAGTCGCAAATTGTGGGGAGAAATCCCTCTTTACGCGGACACTCACGATCACCAGCACTAAAGCCAGAACTAACTTAACAATTATTAATATATTTTAAGTAAAAAAACTAGACTTCAATGTATATTAGTTGAACTTAAACTTTTAAACAATACTATTCTTATAATAAAAAAAAACTTCAAAAGGAAATACAAATTTAAAATTTAAAATAAAAAAAAACTCCAGTACTGTTTCTGGCTCTTTCTGCACACTTCTGTTTCACTCGGCGCAAAATTTCCTCCAGGCACACTATCTGCATTGGGCACAAAATTTTCCACTTCGGCTTCTCGGATGGATATTGTCAATTTTTGCCTTAGTTTCGACACCCTGGAAGCGCGTCGTGTGAATGCATCACTCGTGTGTATATATATATATACGTTATAACAACGGCGGCGAATTTCTTAGAGCGGCACTTGTTTGCTCAAATCCACTGTTTTTTATTTGCTTTGCAGCTATTCAAATTTATGTTTTGTCAGTGTATTAAGTTGTAATTCCACTAATATCATAGCATGATTAGGGAATTACCTTTTTCCTTGTTTAATATATACATATATATGTATGTATGCACTATGTTTCGTGTCTTTTGGTTTGCACTTTTACTTTTATTTTTACTCTGGCACACCCATCATCGTTTATATCTTCGAATGAATACTTATACACTTTTGTTCTTTTTTTTTTTTTTGACTTTTGGTTATTATATTTGAAAACCATGCACTATTTATTTTTTTTTTTTTTTTTTTAAAAGGCGCCGCTTAGAAATTTCCTTCCGATCACTTTTCACGTTTTCCACCAAGAATCTCTTTTTCTTGTCTTTTCTCTAAAAATTTTCCAAATTGGAAAAGTGCCTTTCTTCCAAGTCACTTAACCACTTAAATTCCTCCGTCTGAACTTTCGTTAATTCCCACCATCCTCCTGCATTTTACTTGCCTGAACTCTCCGACTGGAACTTACAATCGAGTCTCGTCATATTTGCGCATGTGTGCGACTTGTAAATGTCAAGTGTCAATTGTCACAAGCTGCAAATCAAAACAAGTGTGTTTTGATTTGTCAGCAAGTTAATTTTTAGTTTTATTTAATTAGGGGGTAAGTATCCAATAAATAAGTTATATTTTGTGCATAAACTACTCCTAATAATATTTATCACACAGGCAGCTGAGACTTGACGATACATCTTCGAGGGACAGGTATTCACATGGTAAGTTACATATATATGTGTGTATTTTTAACTAAAGTGTTTCCTTTTTTTTTTTTTTTTTTTTTTCAGATCAACTGCTGCATATGCAGCCTGCCGCAACAGGCTCGACGACGGTTTTCGAATGGTCGTGAGTAAACCGGCCTCGTAAAAAAAGGAAGGCTGCAATGCAACAGTTTATCTTTTGTAATGCCGGTGTCTACGTGTGGCAAGGGCCCACTCCCTGAGATTAAGAGTCTCATGCTCTACCGACTGAGTTAGCCGGGCACTAATACTTGTATACCTATAAACATAAATCTAAGCCTATAAAAAAAAATATCACAGCTAACTTATCACATCTCCCAAGTTGAGGTGCTTTTTGTTTTGCCGCGTACACCTTTGGTTGGGCGCGATCTGCTGTCCCCTTCCTCTCAACTTGGTACATACTTAACCTAACATCACAGATAATACTAAAATAATAAAATAAATATATGTGTATAAATAAATAAATAACTCTGTTAATAAATAAATAAATAAGTATATAAATAAATAAATAAATAAATATGTGTAAATAAAATAATCTCTACTTAACCTAGCACAATCCAGCAACGGCATGCTAGAGTGCGTCATTTTTCAGCCTTATTTCTCTCCTACGCATGAAGGTCCTTGGCGTGGTATGTCTCTACTTTTTCCCCTCGCAAATTGCCGACCTCGTAGAGGCAATTGCCTTTCCTTTTAAGGATTACTCCTTTGAGGAATTTGGGACCCAATTTAGCGTTGTAATTGTCAGTAACGTTGCTCTGTTTAAAGTTGCGTCTGTAAACTATTTGCCCTACTCTATACGTCACGTCTCTACTCCTAGTGTTATAGATTTTCGTCGCTTTCTGGTGAGCCAGCCTAAGGTTGTCATAAACTTTTCTCCTAACTAGGTCTATTTTGTCCGCCCTAGTCACGTTTGCTAAATCGGTATCTTTGATCATACCCAGCCGTCGGAGCACTTCATACGTATCTCCGTGCTGTATCATCGGTGTACCAAATACAACATGGTACGGTTCAAACGTGGTCGCATCGTGGGCTACACTCCTCAAGGAAAATGCCGCGTCACTGAGATGAAGATCCCAGTTTCGTTGGTCACCGCCGATATATGACCTGAGTTTGGCCAAAATCGAGCGGTTCACACGTTCCGACGCATTTGCTTGTGGAGAGTAGACCGCGGTACGAACATGTTTGATACCGTACTTCTTCAATAAGCTGGCAAACAATTCGGAAACGAATTGCTTACCATTGTCCGAATGAATGTACTCGGGTACACCGAAGATATGAAACACATTTTCTTCAAGATACCTAACTACCTCAGCTGCCGTTGCCTTCCTCAAGGGTTTAACAAATATGAATTTACTAAAATGGTCTAGAACCATGAATATATGGGTATTGCCAGTCTTCGTCCGTGGGTATGGTCCTAGAAAGTCGATGTAGAGACGCTGAAAAGGTCGCTCCGTGACTGTCTGTTTGCCCATCGGCGGTCGAGAAATCTGATTGGAGGCTTTATTTATTTTACATATCTCGCAGGATCGAACCCAATCCTGCACGTCAGTGACCATCCCTGGCCAATAATATTTTGACCTTAATTTGGCCAAGGTCTTGTGCACGCCTCCATGTCCCGCAGATGGTGCATTGTGGGCAGTTTCTAACAGATCCCCACGCAACTCCGTCGGTATCCAGAGCTTCCACGCCATGTCGTCATGTATAATGTCACCGGTTCGTAAGTCGGTTCGTCTGTACACAAACCCATCAGAAACGCATAAGTCAGGAAGTCGGTCACCGTTGTCAGTTATGGTCTTCTTTAACTCCTCATACTCCTCTGTTGAGAAGTATGGAGAGTTAAAGTCAACTTCCTTGGCTGATACGGAAGTGAGCTCCTCCATGTGGACGCGTGAGAGAGTATCAGGGACTACGTTTTGGACACCCTTTCTATGCTCGATCACGAACTCAAACGCTTGAAGTTTTAGACTCCATCTGGCCAGTCGACCAGACAGGTCCTTTTGCGTCATTAGCCACTTCAGACTTTCGTGATCGGTGATGATAGTAAAGGGTAGGCCTTCCACATAAGCCCTGAACTTCTTCACCGACAAGACGGCCGCATAGCATTCAAGTTCCGTCACGCTATAATTCCGTTGAGCGGGATTAAGCTTCTGGGACATGAATGCAATCGGTCGCTCGTTATTCTCCGCATCCACCTGAAACAGTACACTTCCTACGCCAGTCGTTGATGCGTCACACTGTATGTAGAAGCGCTTCTTGAAGTCCGGGTTCGTGAGAATTGGTGCGGACACCAAAGTCTTTTTAAGCCTTTCAAACGCGTTAAGCGCATCGTCTGACATATTAAAAGTCTTGCCTTTCTTTAGGCAGTCGGTCATGGGAGCTGTTATAGACGCAAAATTTGAGATAAAGCGCCTATACCAGCCCGTCATCCCTAGAAATCGACGGAGCTGCTTGGGGGTCTTCGGAACTGGAAAGTTCTCGACCGCCGACACCTTGTCTGGATCGGTACGCAGACATCCATCACCGACGATATAACCCAAGTACTTTATCTCTTTAAAACAGAACTTACTCTTCTCCACATTGATGGTCAACCCAGCAGTCCTAAGGCATCCTGCTACCTCTTCGAGTAGACTGGCATGCGACTCAAAGTCTGGAGAGCAAACCAAGAGGTCATCGAGATAGACAAAGACATTCTCTTTTAACCGAGAGGGTATGACTTTGTCCATGAGCCTACACATTCTCTGAGCGGCGTTACACAGTCCGAACGGCATCACCGTGAACTGATATAATGGCCGACCAGGGACTGTGAAAGCCGTCTTCTCTCTTGACTTGTGCTCCAGAGGAATTTGCCAAAATGCGTCTTTTAGGTCTATCCCGGAGATGTAGCGAGTCTCCTGTAGCCTGCTGAGAAGGCCCTCAATATGAGGAAGAGGGTATGCGTCTTTCTTTGTGACTGAATTCACTTTACGTGAATCCAGGCACAATCTGTTTTTACCAGGTTTTCTTACCAGTACCACTGGAGAACTCCAAGCACTGTTACTCACTTCAATCACTCCCAACGAGAGCATACGATCAAGCTCTTCGTATAGGAGTTTTTGTATCGCGGGTGAGACTGGGTAATGCCTCTGCTTGATGGGAATTTTGTCGTCTTCCACCTCGATAATATGTTCTTCGAGGCAAGTCTTACCCAATCCCATCACCGCGAAGGAGGGAAACAGTTGCTTGATTTCCTCCAGTCGCTTGGCTTGCGCTGGTAAGAGCACCTGTTGTGGGTCACTTATAGTCGCCGGCGACGGAATGTCCAGCTCTGCGACTAAGTTCGGAGCGACCTTAAAAGCGCTCCAGAAGTCAACTCCAAGGTAAAGTTCCTGTTGGAGAGTCGGCACGACGTAAATATCCATTTTTAGTGTTTTGCCACCCCAAGAGACCTGTGTCTGGAATCGTCCTTCGATCCTTTGGTGGCTCCCGTCTGCTGTCTTGACTCCTAGTTTCATGTCCTTGAGCTGGATGTGGTTCCTCTCCACGAAGTCCCTAGCTCCTTTGCCTAGGCAACTAACTGATGCTCCACTATCTAATAGGCCCAGCATCTCTTCACCTGCTATCTTTACTTTCGCGTAGGGCCTATTATCGTCAGTTATTGTTATCACAGTTTCTAATATCTTCCTCTTACATCGTCTAGCTATTGCACACTTTTCCCTAAGCCTAGAAATCTTTTTAAACTTCCTGTGCTTTTCCAGCACAGTCGTCATTTCTTCCCCGAATATCCTACGCCTAGCTTCTTGGTATTCCTGCAGCCTCAGATGAAGACTCTTTCGTTCAGGTATAACCTTTACCTCTGGAGTCTCATCGTCGTCAGGTCGTGTCAGGATTCTTATTTGTTCAGGAGGTGCTTCGTTTCCGGGACTTCCATCTTCGTTGACGGATTCGTCCCGGTCATTCCGCCAACCCTCCTGTTTCCCTGACAGGCTGCACAATTAAAGGACAGATTACCCTGACCGCACGAGAAACAGGTCAGGGTATGAAAAGCGGACGGACATATGTTTGGAGCGGTAGCTACACTTTCGCTCTGCGCGTTATCGTCATGTCGCGTCCTTTCGTCATTGTACTGCGTCCTAGTCGACCTGTTCATGTTAGTGTGGTTTGTCTGTCTAGTCGGTCGTCTAGGCTGAAGTGCAGCTACCTCGAACTCCTCGTCAACGGACCTTTCCTCATAGCCTTCACCTCCTACTAACTCGCTAATGCCTCGTCTAAATCTATTTTCTCTAGCTAATAAATGTTTTTCAGCACGTCTACACTCATCTCTTAGATCTCGGATGCTGTCAATCCTGCATCCGAAGATCAGCGTCGATATTCTATCCTTAAGATTTGACCTCAGGATAGAAACGAGGTCTTCCTCACGTGGTCGATTTTTCATCCGGAGTACCATTCCTCTGACGTCTCCATAGAATTCGTCGAAGGTCTCTTGGGGCCGTTGTCGTCGTTCCATGATATCTCGTAATATCTCATGATCCTTTCTGTCGTCCTTAAATTGCCTGATCAGCTCGGATTTGAGGTCGTGGTAATTTAAATATTCGTCGCCCTCGGACTCTTCCATGTACTGCCAGTACCATTGTTCCGCAGGGCCCGTCACTAGATGGTGGAAGTTGTTAAATAGCTGTTCGGTGGACAGCCCGTTCTTCTGTTGCAACATCTCTATTCTAAAGATGAAGCTGTCCACCGACATTGTCCTGTTTGTGCCGTCAAATTTGACTCCCCACTTGTGCACATCTACCTTTCCACAAATCCTTTGGGGAGTCAGCTGCTGATGCCAAGTGCCGCATCGCTCTTCGCGCCGCAGGGTCGGTGTCGAGTGTTCAGTCGGCGTCCTGTCCTCGTAGCGTCCACTTGGTCTTGGAGGTTCTCTACGGCGGTGGGTGGAGCTTTCCAGATCCTGAATTTTGTCTTGCAGGATCTTCATGTTACCCTGGAAAGTCTCCATCAGCTGGGCCATACTTCCAGCGAAAGCCGACACCACTTCTTTCTGGCTTTTCTCCACCGCTGTAGCGACCATCTTTTTAAAGTGACGGTTAATGGCCTCGTCGTCGTCTCTAATCTTATCGCTAAGATTAGCGATGTCGGTCCTCTTCACGTCTGCGTTCGTAAAACCACAAGCTTCGTCAACTCGCCTTATACCGTCCAGATTTTCCTTTGTCCACCATTCGTCCGTACGTGTTTGTCCTTCCGTCCTCTGGGGTTTTACGTCCGGTTGACGTCTTGGAAGGGCTGCTCCCTCCAGCTCCTCATCTTCTTCATCAGAGAAGATGGGCTGGGTTAAAGGTCATCTCTCAGGTACGCGTCTTGCTTAAAATCCACAGGTAGTTCTTCGAACAGGTCCGTCAGTCCTGCCTTAACCGCCTGTCGCGTAATTCGTCGCGTCGTCGCCTTCTCCGAGGTGCCTAGTGGAATTGTGCCTTTTGCGGATGCACCAGTGTCTTCGCACTTGCTGTGTTCTTGTTCTGTGCCGTGAACTTCTTGTTCCATTTTGAAATTACTTGTTTTTTTGTTTTTGATTTTATTAGACCTATGTTTATTTAATTTTTCTGTGATTATATTTTAATTTGTGAGCTATATTATTAATGTTATTAAAATTCTAATAAAAAGGTTTAAGTGTTAATTATTTTGCGTATTCCTTAACTGTTTAATTGAATTGTGTATTTAGTAATACTGTATGTGAAATATTGGTATTTAATGTTTTAAATGTGTATATGGGATGTTAATCTGTGTATTGTAAGTATGACGTATTACTGTTTGTGTAATATATGTTTTAATGTGTCTAAATGTATGTTAAATGAATGTTTTGAATGTGATTATGTTTTAGTTTAATAGTATGTTTTATTTATGGTTTCTGTATGTATAACTGCCTTAGTGTGTGTAGAGTTAAGGGTCGGTTTTCCGGAAACCATTCTCAGAGTAGTTAAACCGACAGATTTATGGAACGTCACGCTCAGCTGTGACTAATTCCTCGGATACTTGACGAGTGCCGGTGATCGTCTCCTCTACCCCAACCACAACTTTCAACAGTCGAAACTGTTTGAAAGGCTGGCTGGGATATCAGATGATGATCTCCCAAACACGAGCTAAGTTTCCAGACTCAGTGTCCACACCTCACAAAGAATCGGGTTTTGAAACCCTGTATTCTTGGACAGCAGTCAACACTTAAGTCTTTTCACCCGCTCCGTTCTTTGCCTCTTCATGAGCCTCAGACTACCTCACGAGATCCTCTAGCCTAAGCCTGAGGATTGGACAGCCGTCTTCAGCTCATGACTAAACAAAGAAACTTTTACGACTTTGAACACTTAGAGAGATAGAAAAGTAAAATTAAAAGAATGAAATAAACTACTTGATGTGTTATGAGGCTATCGAGAGTCCAAGGTGATGACCTTCGGAAAGAGAGAGTGAAAATCATCCCCTTGAAGTCACGATTGTGCCTCAAGCCGGTGTGTCCCGGTAACATAGTGTGGTTGCCATTACAGCAGCCACATTAGTTCCTGAGACGTTGGGCGCCATTTTGTTGCAACATTTGTTTGGCTGGGCCACGGTGACGGTGAGTAGGACGGCGGCACGCTTGCGGTTGCACGGCTTAGCTCGTCGGACGGGGCGGTTCTTGTCCTCCCACTCGTACACCACCAGTTGCAAACAAAAAAATATCGTGCCTGTAGCTAGCTAAGAGAAGATAGAAAGAGGAGAAAAGATAGAGAAAGAAGAAAGCCTAATACCCTAACAGACCACGGACGGACAACTATAAGACAGGAAAGTGAAGAGAAAGAAGAGACAGGAAAGAGGAAAAGAAAGGTGTTCAAGGTCTATGCCTTTACCACCAAAAGAGACCGGAAGGGAGCTCGCGGAGCTAAGCTAACTAACCTAATCTACGCCTAAACTATCCTACCTAACTTAAAACTATACCTAAACTAAACCTAATCTATCTTAAAACTACCTAGCTTAGCCCTAACACGAAACAACACCCTTCCAGTGTCGTTTGGCGATGCAGGTTCGTCAAGAACCCGAGTGTGCCTGTTAGTATTGGCACAAGTCCGCCTGCCCACCCCATCATGTCAATCGACATGACCTTCGCTATCTCCCTAGGCGAAATATTGTGGGAGATAGCCCCTTAGCGGAGACGTTAGCCACAGCCTAACGTTCCGCTCTGTTAACTACCCCGAAGAAGGACGGCCTTCCCTTACCCTACACACACATTTGGCAAAGACGACTCTACTCCATTAAATAAAACATTATACATTCATTTTAAAGCACAACAATTCATTTTATTAGAAAAAAAATGGAAAATAAAAGAAATTCAAAAACTTAGCCTATACGAAATAATAAAATAAAAACATGTGAATTCAAAAAAAAGCAAAAGTAAAAATGAAAGAAAATATTAAAAGAAAGGGTTCTAACCCTGGCTAGAGACTACAGGACGACACACAACAACCAGAGGTTTCCAATAGGCGAAACCTGCTACTCACGGTTTTACCGGTCCCCCGACGTCCTGCGCGCAGCACGGTGAAGGACGACACCTGTGGAAATAAAAGTCGCAAATTGTGGGGAGAAATCCCTCTTTACGCGGACACTCACGATCACCAGCACTAAAGCCAGAACTAACTTAACAATTATTAATATATTTTAAGTAAAAAAACTAGACTTCAATGTATATTAGTTGAACTTAAACTTTTAAACAATACTATTCTTATAATAAAAAAAAACTTCAAAAGGAAATACAAATTTAAAATTCAAAATAAAAAAAAACTCCAGTACTGTTTCTGGCTCTTTCTGCACACTTCTGTTTCACTCGGCGCAAAATTTCCTCCAGGCACACTATCTGCATTGGGCACAAAATTTTCCACTTCGGCTTCTCGGATGGATATTGTCAATTTTTGCCTTAGTTTCGACACCCTGGAAGCGCGTCGTGTGAATGCATCACTCGTGTGTATATATATATATACGTTATAACAACGGCGGCGAATTTCTTAGAGCGGCACTTGTTTGCTCAAATCCACTGTTTTTTATTTGCTTTGCAGCTATTCAAATTTATGTTTTGTCAGTGTATTAAGTTGTAATTCCACTAATATCATAGCATGATTAGGGAATTACCTTTTTCCTTGTTTAATATATACATATATATGTATGTATGCACTATGTTTCGTGTCTTTTGGTTTGCACTTTTACTTTTATTTTTACTCTGGCACACCCATCATCGTTTATATCTTCGAATGAATACTTATACACTTTTGTTCTTTTTTTTTTTTTTTGACTTTTGGTTATTATATTTGAAAACCATGCACTATTTTTTTTTTTTTTTTTTTTTTAAAAGGCGCCGCTTAGAAATTTCCTTCCGATCACTTTTCACGTTTTCCACCAAGAATCTCTTTTTCTTGTCTTTTCTCTAAAAATTTTCCAAATTGGAAAAGTGTCTTTCTTCCAAGTCACTTAACCACTTAAATTCCTCCGTCTGAACTTTCGTTAATTCCCACCATCCTCCTGCATTTTACTTGCCTGAACTCTCCGACTGGAACTTACAATCGAGTCTCGTCATATTTGCGCATGTGTGCGACTTGTAAATGTCAAGTGTCAATTGTCACAAGCTGCAAATCAAAACAAGTGTGTTTTGATTTGTCAGCAAGTTAATTTTTAGTTTTATTTAATTAGGGGGTAAGTATCCAATAAATAAGTTATATTTTGTGCATAAACTACTCCTAATAATATTTATCACACAGGCAGCTGAGACTTGACGATACATCTTCGAGGGACAGGTATTCACATGGTAAGTTACATATATATGTGTGTATTTTTAACTTAAGTGTTTCCTTTTTTTTTTTTTTTTTTTTTTTCAGATCAACTGCTGCATATGCAGCCTGCCGCAACATGTCTTCATTGAGTAGACGTTTTGAATTGGGAGAGGAGAAGTAACAATCTCCCAGAAGATGATCCAAATTAAGAGTAATGTTGCATTTGTGGCAGGCTGGTGGTGGCTCCTTTTTTAAAAGATGTTGGTGGGTTATTGTCGTGTGACCCAATCTAAGTCTGACAAAATTGGTGATTGCAATTTTGGTGGCTGAAGAAGGGTATAGAGGTGGTATATACTCGCGGTTTATTTGTTTGGAGTGGTGGTATAGGTGCCAGTCGTCTAAGAGCTCCGTGTGCAGTTTGTCAACGATAAGATTATGGAAATCTTTTTTGCTGTAGATGTTATACAGGTATGTGGGTGCTACACAGGCCATTTTTGCAGCATTATCCGCAGCTTCATTTCCAGGTATCTCTACGTGTCCAGGTACCCACATTACTTTACATTCGTTTGTGTTCTTTATGAGAATGTCTCTTATTTGTTGGATGATAGATGAGTTATTTTTTAAGTTCTTAACTGCCAGCAACGTAAAAAGGCTATCGGAGCAGATTATCCATTTGCGGTTACATTTGGTAACAATTTTTAATGCCGATAACATGGCTTGCGCTTTCGCTATAAATACGGTTGCAAGGTTTGGTAGGATACCCTGTTTTAATACAGTTCCGTTGCTTCTTGTGATCGCGAAAGCCGTATTGTCCTCAGATTTCGATGCATCCGTGTAGATAAAGTCCCATCCTTCGGATTTTAAGCGATTTTCTTCAGTTGAAAACGCTGAACGGATACAGGCTTTGCTTGTGTTCCCTTTTTTATATTTTGTAAGTTGAAGAAGGGTAGACTCTGGATTAAACAGCCAAGGAGGTTGTGATGACGTAGTTTCCCGAGAGTAGTATGTTGGTATTTCTAGGGTTTCACCAAGTTTGATCGATTTTTCGATAGCTGAGGGGATTCTTCTTTCTTTTAGGCGATTCCTCAGACGGTAAACATCTTTGTCGATAGGTGAACGCGTAGCAAAGTAGAGTTTGGGTAATAATTTGGCTGAGACTACTCTGTAGCGATGTCCAGCTTCGGCAATTAAGTTCCTGATGGGGGTGGTTGGAAAAGCGTTGAGACTTCTTCGGGTTGCTTGATGGTAGAGAGGTTTGATTCAATTTAACGTGGTTTTTGGACTGTTGCCATATTACCTAGGGCGTAGTCTATTTTACTCAAAATGGGTGTCCTAGTGATATAACAGAGTGAATTTACGTGAACCTAACTCCTTTTACATGATAAATATTTTAAGATATTGCACCTTGCAGTCAGTGCTTTTTTAATTACTAGACAATGGTTCTTTCAGTTATAATTAGAGTTAAATATCAAACCAAGTATACTTAGACTAGATACATTTTCAATTTTAACATTACTCGTATGTACATAAAGTTCAGGAGGTGAACATGATTTTTTACGGCACACGTGGAGTACTTTACATTTAGACAAACAGATTCGCCCCAGAACTTAAGGACCATTGTGAGATATCATTCAACAAGTTTGAAAAAATATTGTGCGTAAAGTTTAGGTCATTGTGTTTACACATGATATATATATCGTCTGCGTAAACACAATGATCCAGGTGGTTTTATTTGTTAATGTTATCACACAGAACGTTAAATGCTATTGTAAACAGAGAGTGGGGATCCTTGAGTGATTCCATTAAAGAGTGGTCTCGTGTTGGAAAATGTATTGCTAACTTTTACGGACATTTTTCTTCTAAGTATAAGCTTGGTTATACTGGGAAAAGACATGGTTGGATGAGGTAGGGGGTTGACTGATGCAGCTCTGCGACACAGTTGAGTTGAGTTGTTGAGTCGCCCGGGTTACTAGTGGAACGCGGGTGACTCAAAATCTGTATTCCAGAGCGGGTGTTTTGGGTTTCTCTATTATTTTTATTATGAGCCATCATCATCGGTTTCTGATTGGGGTATGTAGTATTGCTTTTTATGAATGAGAGTTTTAGTTACTGTTGAGATAGGTGAGGGAGGAAGTAATGTTTTATTGGTGGTAATAATGTTTTGATTGGGAGGAAGGGAGATGTGTGGGAAGTGTTATTATCTATATTGGAGTAGGTGGTTGAAAAAGAATTTGCTGTATGAGAGGATATAGGGTTAGAAGAAGGTGAGTTTAGTGTTAAGCTATTAGCATTGTGTTTGTTGGGAACATGACTGATTATGTTTGTTTGTTTAGGTGAGACTGTTTGAATGTTTGAGTCTATAATGACTGCTGATTGGGTTTTTCTGTTTGTGGGCGCCGTGGCGTAGTGGGTAGGTGCGTCGACTTCCACGCTCGAGGTCGTCAGTTCGAATCTCGAAAAAAAAAAAAAAGCATCAAACATTTTTTCACGGCTCCACCTCTTTCGAGTCACTGACAATGCTCAAAGAGTATAACTGTCTAGAAAAGAGCTTCTCAATCTCGCCGTTCGGAGTCGGCATTAAACTGTAGGTCCCCTCCGCTCGTGAGAGAACAATAGCACGCACAACACGAGTGGTTGCTGAGAAGCTAGGCCCAGGTCCACCTCGGACTGTAGCGCCGCCATTATTATTATTATTATTATAGGGTTTTTCTGTTTTGCATCGAGGAGTTACTTTGGTTAGTTATTGGTGTTGGTATGCTAACCAAAGTAACAGGGTTTGAGTAGGGTTTGGGAGGGGTTTTGTTCTTTATAAATTTTCTTAGCCTCGGATATACTACATTTATGTATGGTTTTTATTTTGAAGGTTTCCTTAGCTTGTAGATAGCGTTGGCATTCTTTAGAGGAAGAAGCATGTTCTTCAAGACAGTTTGCACATGAAACACGTGTGCATTTGTTTGGATTGTGAGGTGGAAGGTTACACGTTTCGCAGGAAGCATTACTCCTGCACCGTTTTGCAGTGGGGCCTAGGAGTTGACAGTTTCGACAGCGCATTGGGTTGGGGAAGTATTCTTGAATTTTAAGTTTATACCACCCTATGTCAACAGTACTAGGGGGCGGAAACGGTCAAACGTAAGGAGGACGGGCCCAGTGGGAAGCTGATTTCCATCAACAATTTTTTTTAAATTTATACATTTCGGTTACTCCTTGAGATCTCATTTCGTTGACAATTTCTATTTCGGGAACATTTATGAGGCAGGATGCATAAACTGTACCTTTCGAAGAGTTTAGGTTGGAGTGAAGTGTAACAGTTATCGGACATAGGTTGGATAGTGTTTTTTTTTGTTAAGAAAAGATCGGCAACTTTTTTAGTTTTAGTAAGGATTAGGAGGTTACCGTCGCGAAGTTGGGTAATTTTTTCATAAGCGGTACTAATGCTATCTACGGCTTTTTTTAACAAAAATACGCTGAAAGACGAAAGAGATGTTTGCTTATTGGCTGGAGCTATTATCACGAATTCGGGATCATTAGAGACTGAATGTATTTGCGTACATATGTATTTGATTAATCTGATTTAGTTCACTAGCATGGGCTGTGGGTTTTTTTCTTTTTTTATTGCTGGGTTCGGCTGGCGGTTCTGCGTCGAGAGCGCCAAACCGATTCCCCGAAAGAACACGCGGCCCTGAGGCCATAGTTTAATTGTTTTTGCACTCCACTAGTTATTTGTTCACAAGCAAATGCGGGGGAAAGAGAAGAAAGGATTATTGTTTGCTATGGAAATAGCGGGATAAGCTACCGACGAGAAGAAAGCGAGCGAGAACACAATCCGTTAAACGATGTTTACGCCTCGGAGGATAGTCGGAGACTGACCTAAAAACTTAACTCGGTTGTTTCATTTAAAATTAAAAACCAGAAACGTCAAACCACAAAGAAACTTCATCTCTCATCAGAAGAAATTGTTTATTTGCAACATGGTCTATGGAGAAGTATCAGCAGCCGAAGAAGAGACCGAGGCTCCAAAACTCTCTTCTTCCGATAAGAAACAGAAAGTTATTGAAGGCCTTCAAACACGCCGGTCTGTGCTCATTGATCAAATTAAGCGGTGCAGTGATTTGGACTAAATACCAACTTAACCCCAACTCCTGAAATAAAATTTCGATCCGAAAGGAAACATTAATAAATTTTCAAAAGGTACAATTAAAATTGAAGAAGCATACTACAAACAATGAAGAATCATACTACTCCACATCGGCATTGCAGGTTATGTTAACCAAATTGGAAGGCGCATCGTTGGATTTGTCATCATCACACATTGCACAAAACAGGTTTGAATCAGTAAAACTCCCAAAAATTGATCTCCCTATTTTCTCAGGTGATATAACAACTTGGATGCCATGGCTTTGACGTCGCTCATACACAATAATCCACATCTAAGCAATCTTTCAAAATTTCATCACCTAGTCAGTTAACTAGGAGAATCAGCGAAGACTTCAATAGATGGACTCAAAATTGTGGAAAACAATTGTGAAGAGGCTCTGCAGAGGCTAAAGGAACGCTTTGAAAACAAACATGTTATAGCTCAGGAGCAGCTTCATGGGATTTTTAATTTACCACGTCTTATGAAGCCGCAGAACTACGAAACTTGATAAATAAAGCTAACAATCATTACAAGTCTACGAAATCTGAAACGCCCCGTCGATCAATGGGATGATTTGATCGTGTACCTGCTAACCACAAAACTGGATAATGTCATAGCAAATCGTTGGAATGAAAATGCACTTGTAGATCGCTGAATTCAACGCATTCATCAAAAAAAGGTGTCAAATAGTAGAAGGTAACGTCTTAAATCATTTATTAACTAACACAATTACACTAAGGAATGGTACTATTACTAAAAATAATTCGAACAATCAACGTTGCATGTAAAAATCTTTATCGACAATTACGGGATCGAAAATCAAGTGTTAATTTTGCTTAAAACCAGGTCATTTCGTATATAAATGCTACCAATTAACTAATTTATCCATTGCTGAGCGATATCAGAAAATAAAAGAGCTTAAGTCGTGTGAAAATTGTCTCAAAACAAATCAACATACATCATCCAAGTGTAGTTCTAGTGGGTCAGAGACGCGATACCTTGCTCCTTATCAAACCATGTTAGCGTGGCACCGATTGTAAGAACATTCCTGTTTCCAATGAAGGTAATCCAAATTCGAATACACTTCTAGCTACTGCTGTAGTGAACGCCAATGGTTGCATTAATCAGTTAATTCCATGTCAAGTGCTATTAGATTCAGGATCTCAACTGAATCTAAACTAAAAATGTTCAAATCCAAACAAATAATCGGCGGTGTAACGCAGAGCATTTTGTCTTTACAATTCAGAAGCTCACTAAATTTATCTTCACGAACATCCAAATTCAAGGTAACTGTCGAAGTTATTGTACTCAAAATGCTTACCAACAATATTCCTGAACGAAACATAAACATTTCCACCTGGAACCTTTCGAAGAATATAGATCTCGCTGATCCATTATTGCACGTATCTCAAAAATGTATGTAGTACTAGATGCTGAATTCTTTTTTGACTTAATATGCATCGGTCGGATCAGGCTAGGACACAATCTTGGATGGGTAGTTTCCGGAACTTATCAACATGATCAAAATAAAATGCCTTATCGACGGGTGAATCAGTTACTCAAGCTAGCAATCGGTTTAAACATTTGGAAAGACGTTTTCGCAATGATAAGCAGTTGTGTAGCAATTATGTTGCTATAATCAATGCATTCTTGAATTTAAATCATATGGACCTCGCATCGACTGTTGACTTCTCTAAGCCTCATTTCTTCCTTCCCCACCACTGTGTGTTAAAACCATATAGTTCAACCACGAAAATGAGAGTCGTCTTCGATAGATCGGCAAAAACCACATCAGGGTTATCTCTCAACGACACTCTCCTCTACGGGCCAGTTGTGCAAAATGATCTCTTTTCAATTTTAATCAGATTTCGTTTGCTTGCCTTCATCTTCACTGCTGATATTACCAAAATTTACCGCCAGGTGATCGCAGTTTCCACCTAATTCTTTGGCGAGAGAGCGAAGATGATGAGGGGAAAATTTACCAACTTACCACAGTCACCTACGGCACAACCTCTGCTTCTTACTTAGCCACGAAAACATTGCATCAGTTGTCTGTAGATGATGGTTATTTGTTTACTTCTGTAGCTAGATTTTTAAACACGGACTTCTATGTCGACGATTTATTTACAGGTGCAAATACATTTGATGTGGCTTTAAGGTTAAAGAGTGAATTAACTGAGTTGTTATGGAGAGGAGGATTTAATTTGTGTTCTAACGATTATCAAATTCTAAGGGACGTTGATGAAGCTGATAGGAAAACCTTCTTCAGAATTACAAGAATTACTTTGGGAACATATTGGGACCCAGCGTCAGACAGGTTGTTTTATAATCATACAACCCTAATGTTCGGGTTTAGAACAACGGGGTAAATTAAACTAAGTGAAAAAACCAACTGTACGATTGAAAATTGTACTTTTATTTTTACTGTAATTAATGTTAAGAAATAAAACCACTTGTTTCAACGTTATAATTCAACTCAACTTTATTCCTTGCAAGATTCTATTATATATAGTTTGTTTATGTTTTTTTGTTTGTGATCAAATGTTTCCTTTTGACATTTTGAGATGGTGGGGCATTGTTCGTGGAAGGTCCGCTCCACCAAATGGGTTAAGGGATCGCAGACGTCATCGCGATCGCAACATTCTACCCCCCCGGTGAACGAAGTTCTCAGCTACATCCTTTAAAAAAGTCGCTGCTACTTTTGTGTCTTGAGAGTGCACTTCCTTATCTTCCTCATGACGACCCTGGTGCCTTGAACTCATTGATGTTTCATGTAAAGAGAAACCATATTATTACAATGGAATGAAACATGCATGAAATGGACAAGGACAAGACTACAATTTAGTGCTAACAACTATTTGCATCTATCCCTGTTACACTGCCGCCTTGATCGTATGAATTGTTTGTTGACATCACGATCATAGACTGGAATGCGGGGCACAGTGGAAGGGGCCTCTGTTGCTTGTGGACTGGAACTCCAAGTGAAGAGGGGGCTCTTTCATTCACGGATTTTGGCAACATAATTGTGTTTCGCAGTGTCGGGTGTGCGGGATTTTACTCGAGTGTTTTTTGTTTATTTATTTAATATAAATTCACTGCGATGTTATATGTGGTGAGTTGTATTAGTTATTATTATTTAATTTATTGTTATTATTATAATTTCATTATTATTATTTGTGAATATTGTGTGATATGTTTGTTAATTGTTTATATGCATTTTGTTTCGCGTGGGTATATTTATGTGTGTGTGTGTGTGTACGTTTGTTTGTTACAAATTGTGTGTAATTTATTGCAAATTGTTTGATTTGTTGCAAATTGTGTGATGTGTTAAAAAATGAAGTTGTAAAATTATGTGTAATTATGTGTAACTTCATGCAAACTGAGTGTGATGAGTGGACTGTGTGTTTTACCCTTTGCGGAACTGTGTTGTATGATTTGAGTGGACTGTATGTTTTTTTTTTTTTTGTTTGAGAAAGTGCGTGGGTGGTGTATGAGTGAATTGTAGAGGTAGGGTTGTGTGAAATGCCTATGATTGAGTGAAATAGACTATGGGGTAGAAAGGATGTAAATACAAAAATTCTATAGATGTTAATATATCTTAATGTTTTGTGTTTTCTTCTGTGTTTTCATTGGAGTTTTCTTGTGTGTCTTGTGATTCGTTTGTTGGTAGCGGGCAAAGTTTCGTGATCGGTCGTCGAAGTTCTCCGTGTTGCGTTTTTATGGTTACCACTCGGGTTAGCTGGTCGGATCCAGGATGTGTGGTGATGATTCGTCCGAGGGTCCATCTTGTTGGCGGGAGTCTCTCATCTTTGACCAAGACAAGGTCACCTATCTTCAGTTGCGGGCACTGCTTCAACCATTTCGGGCGTTGTTGAAGTCTAGCCAAATATTCGCCTTGCCACTGCCTCCAGAAGCTTTGTAGATGAGCCTGTAGCATCTTCCAGCGATCGTGCAGTGTATGTTTGCATAAGCTCATATCTGGTTCTGCGACGGTGAGCATTGTGGTTCCTATCAGAAAGTGTGCTGGAGTTAATGCTTGGAAATCATCCGGGTTGTCGGACAATGGACACAGAGGCCTCGAATTAAGACACGCTTCGATTTGTGTCAGTAACGTGTTGAGTTCCTCGAAAGTTAGAGTCCCATTTCCGACGATCCTTTTGAAGTGGTGCTTGACACTCTTCACACCCGCTTCCCATAATCCTCCAAAGTGAGGAGAAGCGGGGGGAATGAAATTCCACTTTGTTCCTTGTGTGGATAGTTCTTCAGCGATTTCCTTCCAATCAATAACTCCAGCCTTTAGGAGACGCCCCAACTCGGCCTCTGCTCCGACGAAATTCGTGCCGCAGTCACTGTAGACTTGACTGGAAACTCCTCTCCTCGCAGAAAATCGACGAAATGCAGCTAGGAAAGATTGCGTTGTCAAGTCACTTACTGCCTCTAAATGAATTGCCTTTGTTGAGAGACAGACGAAGATAGATATGTAGCCTTTGAAGCACTTGGCTCCGCGACGTTTCCATGCTCTTATAGTAATCGGACCGGCGTAATCGACTCCCACATGCGTGAATGGTCTGGAAATAGTGACCCTCGGGGCTGGTAACACTCCCATTAGTTGCTGGGCTGGTTTACTGCAGAACCGGTGACAAATTGTGCAGCTATGAATGTACTTTTTTACAGCACGTTTGATTTGTAAGATCCAATACTTGGTTCTCAGCCAGCATACCATTAATTGCAATCCGCCGTGAAGTGTTCTAGTGTGTGCAGCTTTTATTATCAAATCCGTGAAGTGGTGTCCAGGCTTTAGGATGATGGGGTGCCTTTGAGCATACGGAAGTTGTGCATGATTGAGTCTTCCGCCGACTCTCAGAATTCCATCACTGTCCATGAATGGATTGAG
This sequence comes from Myathropa florea, assembly GCA_930367185.1. Taxonomy (NCBI): domain Eukaryota; kingdom Metazoa; phylum Arthropoda; class Insecta; order Diptera; family Syrphidae; genus Myathropa; species Myathropa florea. The sequence continues at coordinate 6,186,021 of OV884006.1, forward strand.
AGCACCCATGCCTCTGGCCCTGCAGATGCCCTCGGGAAACATGGTGTGTTGTGCGCATCTGAGAAGCGTGTTGTGCGCTTCGTTGGTTTCCTCCGGACATAAGGGGCCAGAGATTCTTGAACCATGGGGCCTCCGAGCGTTCTGGATAAACCTCTTGCAGTAGCCTATGGTACGTACGAGACGGTTTAAATCCGAGAAACGCTCGACAACTGTCATCAAGTCCGATAAGCTGATGTGGTGAACTATCACTGTTGTTATCTCTTCCTTTTCGATTTCGAAATACCATGTAGACCTTAAGAATTCCGGGCCATACCACCAAAAGTTTTCCGTAATAATCGTTGGCAGCATTCCTCTCGATACTAAATCGGCTGGGTTGAGTTTGGTTGAAATGTGTTTCCATATGCAGACCTCTGTTAATCGTTGTATTTCGCCTACTCTGTTTCTGACGAATGTCTTCCATCTTGAAGGGGTTGCAAGGATCCATGCCAGTGTTATTGAGGAGTCTGTCCACGCGTACATCTGGATATCCTTCATCGCGAAGGTGTTAGCCACATAGTGTAGCAGTTTGGCTAACATCACTGCCCCACAGAGCTCCAGACGTGGCAAGCTAACTGGTTGTATCGGTGCAACCTTGGACTTCGACATCAAGAGGTGCATATGTACTTTACCTTCACTGTCTTCTGTCCGAAGATAAACAACTGCCCCGTACGCCTTTTCCGACGCATCGCTGAAACCATGCAACTCCTTCCTAATACTTCCGTCACGTGTTTGAACCCATCGCGGTATACGGACATGGTTGATGGCGGGCATATCGTTGTAGAAATTGGTCCACTGTTCGAGCAACTCTCCGTTGATTGTTTCATCCCAGGCAACTTTGCATTTCCATAAGGACTGCAAAATGAGTTTTGCCTTCAGGATGCATGGGGAAATCCATCCCATGGGGTCAAACAACCGTGCGGTTGTTGAAAGGATAAATCGTTTCGTCGGCTGTGGGTTTCCTGGTGGGTTGAAACGAAAGCAGAAGCGATCTTCGACGGGAAGCCAGTGGATGCCCAACGTCTTTATATGATTCGACGCTTCTGATGGAACGGCTAGAGATGTCTCACGATCTTGTGGTGGTATGTCCTTAAGGAGATCTTCTTCGTTTGCTGTCCATTTACGTAAGTAAAATCCTGCAGCTTCTAAGACGGTTTTGACTTTTTTTCTTTTCTTTAAAGCCTCCTCGATGGTGTCTGCCCCGGACAATAGATCATCAACGTACATTTCACTCCGGATCATCTTCGCTGCTTTTGGAAATTGGGCTTCTGCATCTTTCGCTGTTTCCATAAGTGTTCGTATCGCCAAATAGGGTGCTGAACCTGTCCCGAATGTCACCGTTTTCAACCGGAAAGTTTTGACCTTCTCCGATGTACTGTTGCGCCATAAAATTAATTGGTAATTCGAATCCAGATTCGTAACCCAAATTTGCCGATACATTTTCTCAATGTCGGATGAGAAGGAAAAGCGATACAACCTCCAACGCAGTATGATGTCCATTACATTATTTTGTATCGAAGGACCTGTCCTCAAATGATCATTTAGTGACGATCCATCGGAAGTTTTAAAGGACGCGTCAAAAACTACTCTCAGTTTTGTTGTCGAGCTACTTTCTTTTACTACCGCATGATGTGGAAGGTAGCAGTGACCTCTAGTCCCAATGTCGTCTTCTTCCACTTCGCACATGTGCCCTAGTTGGAGGTATTCTTCAATGCATGACGAGTATTGTGCGTGCAATTGAGGATCTGCTGCCAGTCGACGCTCCAGGGATTTGAATCGTTGAAGAGCTCCTTCCTTAGACCTACCAAGTATTGGGTGAGTATCCTCCTTGAATGGAAGTGCTACTTGATAGCGTCCGTCTGCTAATCTCTTCACGTTTTTCAGAAAATGCTCTTCACAGGCGGTGTCTTCAGGGATTTGGATGTGCTGGAACGGAGCTTCTTCAATTTCCCAAAACTGTCTTAATTCAGCGTCAAGATCTGACCTTTGGAACAATGTTCTGACTCGCTGAGGTTCGCTTGTGGTTTTGCCAAACAAGATCCATCCAAGTTTGGTGTTTTGTGCTATTGGCACGTTTTGATTATGATGTCGCACCAACTCTGGCAACATTATCTCAGCTAGAACGTCACTGCCCAATAACAGATCAATCTTTGCTGGCTTGTAAAAGGTTGGATCTGCAAGCTGTAAACCTGTAAGGTGAGTCCAACCGTCGGTGTATAGGGTTCGAGCTGGAAGATGGCCAGACAGGGACTTGTATATTAGAGCCTGAATGTTGGTCTCAAAGGCTGTTCGTTATGAACCAACGTTGACATCTACAATCCTTTTACAAGTGCCACTGCTGACTGACCCTAAACCAGATACCTCGACGTGTGTAGTTCTTCCTCTCAGCCCTAAAAGCTGCACCGCCGATTCGGTGATGACTGACGCCTCAGAATCTAACAGGGCACGAAGTGGAACCATACTTTCCGTTAACGTTCTTACTTTCACTACCGCCGTGGCCAGCAGCACTTGAGTGTTGGCGTTGTGCGTAGAGTGATGATTTCTTACGCCTGAGCTGGTCGACGGTTGTTCCTCGTTGCAGGACGTGAAAGTTGGAGCATCGGTGTTAAGAGTTGAAATGGTGTATGATTGACGAGGTCGTTGACTGTTGTTTGAATGTGATTGAAATGATTGACTATTGCTGTTTGTATGGGACTGAATGTAATTGAAACATGGTTTATTGTTTGTTGTAGCATTATTTATTTGTGAACTATTGTTTACACTATTGTGCAACAGTGAGTGATGAGGTTGTTGACAGTAGTAACACCTGCTTGAGCTTGGACAATTTTGGGATGAATGACTGTAGGCAAGACAATTACTACATATATTGTATTTATTAATACAGTCATACTTGTCCGGAATGCCCATTTTGAGAAATTTATTGCATTTTCGCACAGCATGCTGACCTTTGCTGCAGATTTTGCAAATAAATTTTAACGTGTTGGGTTGAGTGAAGAAAGCATTTCGTTGTGGTCCCTTTTTTGAAACGTCTGTTGCTGGTCGCACTTGCTGAGAAGTAACTGCCTCCAGAGTACGGAACCTCATTTCCAGAAAGTGAGTGAATTCCTCAAATGTGGGTAATTTTTTGCTATCTTCCTTGCAACCTAGTTTTTCCTCCCAAAGCTGTTGAGTTTTCGACGGCAATTTCTGCAACAACATATAAACAAGCACAGCGTCCCAATGTTCAACAGGAACATTCAAACTTTTGAGGCTGTGGACTATTTCTGTGGTTCTGTCTAACAACTCTTTAATAGTGTCTGATCGTTCTTGTGTGATTGACGGTTGATTGAAAAGGCACTTCAACTGTGTATTCACCAAGAACCGTTGATGATCATACCGCTCGTTTAAAATAGTCCACGCCTTCGCATAGTTCCCGTTTACGACGGGCAAATGTGCCAAAATTCGTTCGGCCTCACCTGACACACTAGTTTTCAGGTAATGCAACCGTTGAATTTCTGATAACGACACGTTATGATGTACTAACGAAACGAATAAGTCACGAAAACTTCGCCATGACTCATAACTACCCGAAAACACAGGAATCGGGATACTTTTCAAGGGTACATCTGCGGTGTGAGATGTTTTATTAACATTGGAGTAATTTTCAGTGGTGTCGCCCTTGGTGTTTGTTGCCTTCACCTTATCCATCGCATCGAGAAGATCTACTCTGTATTCTAAATACAATTCGCGAAACTTTTCGAAGGCATTTTCCACTTCAGAGCATTTATCCTCTTCACCATCTGTAAATTCACCCATAATCTCCTCATACGCACTTTCCGCAGATTCTAATGTCTTTTCTAACAAAGACAATCTTACAGACAAATAATTCGCCGTTCTGGTACTTGTTCCTCTCTTGCGGAAATTGGCGATGTCCTTTTCTAATTGTGCAAGTAATCTACACAGTTTCTTTCCAGCTTTGAACATTTTGGTATGTATGTATATATATATATATATATTACACAGATCTAACTACAGTCCACTTACTTGACTTTTACAGATTTACTCGCAGTCTAGATGTTGGCCAAGTCCTCAAGAATTACACGGGCGAAGAAATCACACACTCGATTGATGATGATGATTGATTGATGAATATATACGGTTGATTGTTGAGTCTTCAGGATTAACAGCAGGCGTTGAATCAGCACACGCAGAGTATATGTATAGTTGAATGTTTAATTTAAGTATTATTTTAAGTTTAGTAGTTTAGTATTAAGCGCTTTTAATGCACATATGTATGTATAGTTGTAAATGTATAATTAAGCAAATCACTTAGTTTAAGTAGTGTAGGGTGGGATATAAATCCGGTTCGAAAGGACCAAATATTCGGGTTTAGAACAACGGGGTAAAGTAAACTAAGTGAAAAAACCAACTGTACGATTGAAAATTGTACTTTTATTTTTACTGTAATTAATGTTAAGAAATAAAACCACTTGTTTCAACGTTATAATTCAACTCAACTTTATTCCTTGCAAGATTCTATTATATATAGTTTGTTTATGTTTTTTTGTTTGTGATCAAATGTTTCCTTTTGACATTTTGAGATGGTGGGGCATTGTTCGTGGAAGGTCCGCTCCACCAAATGGGTTAAGGGATCGCAGACGTCATCGCGATCGCAACACCTAAAGTAAACTGAATTATATCACCAAAAGGACTGTCTTGTCTGAAACTGCAAAACACTTCGACCCATTGTGTTTGATAAATTCGATTTAGTCTTAGAAAAAATTGGTATGCAGCAGCTGTGGAGACAAGGATTAGATTGGGATGAAAGTCTGCCAATGGAATATCACAGTCGATGGTTGCGGTTTAGGCAAGAATTAACTAAGGTTGGAAATTTCAATTTGATCGGAGAGTTTTCTTTGGCAACAACATCCAGTTGCATGCGTTCGCAGATTGTTGCAGTGTAAATTGCATTTATTTATTATTGTTAGCGGAGCGAATAAAAGAGAACACGTCTTAATACAAAGATAGGTTTTATTCAAATAAGTGATTAATCATTGAAAGCAATCAACGTGGGTAAAAGTAATAGATGAATATAATAATATGTAATAGAATTAGGGTTGCAACTAATTGTAATTCGGACAAACTCCATCTCAACCATAATTCAAAAAGAAAAAATAAAAGTAAACCCTATTTGTTTTATATAAACACAAAATTCATGATATTAAGTTTGAAATAATTTCTTTAACAATTTTCTATGCTTGTTCTTATTTAAACATTTTGTAAAAATATCTGCTACGTTATCAGTACTTGGTATGTAAGTGATTGAAATTACATTCTTCGAACATTTATCTTTTTTGTGTAATTTCATTTTTTGCGAAAAAAGCGGCACCTTGATTGTCACAAAATATGGTAGTTGGATGTTGCGTATGTTTTAAGAACTCCATTTCTCCAAGCAAACACTTATGAAAAACGACTTCCTTCGCGCCTTGACACATGACGATGTACTCAGCTTCCATCGTACTAAGTGCAATGACATTCTGTTTTTTCGATTCCCAAGCGACTGGTCCACCCCCAAAATAAACAATGTAACCGCTATAGGATTTGCGATCAATTGCATCCGAACCCCAATCAGCATCTGTGTAACAAATTAAACCATTATTGTTTTTATATGTCAAGCAAACCTTGGAGTCATTTCTCAAATAGCGAAGTATGTGCTTTGCTGCCATAAAATGTTCCTGGTGCGGATGAGAGCTAAACTGGGACAATTTAGAGACAACATATGCAAGGTCAGGTCTGGTTATTGTCGCCAAATAATTGAGTCCCCCCATAAGTGATTGATACTCTTTGATGTTCGTTCCAATGCAGTTATCCTTAGAACACCTTTTTAAGACAGTTCCACTTACAAGTGGTGTAAGTGCTGGTTTGCAGTTTTCCATACCCCAGTGAGTAAGGAGATCTTCAACATATCTCCTCTGGTGAACAATTATATTTCCCCGGGGACCGTCCCTCTCAATTTCCATTCCGAGGTGAAATTTTATCGATCCACGATCAACAGCCTCCATGTGCCGATTCAAATTTTGCACAATATTGCAAAGCACTACTTCCGATGAATAAGCTATTATTAAATCATCAACGTACAATCCAATTATACTAATATGTTATTTGTTTCGTAAAAAGTATACACAACTGTTTACGAATATTTATGTTAATTTGCATTATTGTTATTCATATTGAAATTTAATATTTATTATTGAAGTCATTTTGTTAACCACTGTATTATAATATGTCTACACTCTTTTGTAAGCGCTTATCGCATTATAACACTCGCTGTATAACAGTTTCTAACAACTGAGAAGGCTTGAGCGTGCTACTCGTCCACTTGAATTTGGACCAGCACGTAAGACACACCTATGTAAGATAAGAAGAATATAATTCCATGAATCGTTCTTTGTGGTTATCTCGTCGTATTACTTCTGATTATCTAATTGTTCGCCCTTTCAGCAAAAGAAAGAACATTTTTCGTTCGTGTTGAAACATATTTTTTGGTCCATGTCGAGCCGGATTAGTATTTGGACTTGAATTTGATTTAATTGATAAATTTACTCGCTGCAATAAAACATATGTATGTGTGATTTGTGATATCGTAGGAAGACTGTACAATCGCGTGCGCAGACTAACATTTCGCATTTTTGGTTTCGTGATATTTTGGTCAAATTATCTCGGGGTTTAACATGGCTGCAAATCTTTCAGTTTTGCGATCAATCCGTGGTCATATTAAAGGTTCGCTCACTAAATTGGCCACATTCACAGAAAATATAGACCACACAATTTCTGTGACTGCTTTAGAATTGCGCGCAAAAAGAGCTGATGAGTTGTGGGAAAGATTTCGTGCTTCTCAAGAGGAAATGTTTAATTTCGCTGAAGAGGAAGGTTATCTTGACCCAGAATCCGAATTTGAAGAATTCGAGTCAAAGTATTTATTGGTTAAGTCAGTGATTTTGTCGGCTATTCGAGAAAAAACAAAAATGGAGTCCGAATACAATACTCCAAATATTCCTCAATTGCCTAATACGCAACAGCCTAACGTAATTTATCAACTTAACGATTGCCTGCCTAAGATTCATATAGAACCATTTTCAGGCATCTATCGTGAATGGCCTGCCTTCCACGATATGTACGTGAGTACCGTACATGATAAAAATAATTTATCTCCAACTCAAAAGTTTCATTTTTTGCGTTCCGTACTTCGTGGAGAAGCGTTAAACTTGCTTTCGCACATTTATGTATCTGATTCAACCTACATACAGGCATGGGATAAGTTGCAAAGAAGATACAACAGGCCACGTTATATTATAACAAGCTTATTGGATACTTTCACGCAGCTGCCCTCCATCACCACTTCAAATGTTAAAACTCTTCGCAAAATTTCGGACGGAGCCGATGAAGTTCTTCGGGGTTTAGATTCATTCACTTGTTCACGGAGAGATCCATGGATGATTTACTTACTATTACGCAAAGTAGATCATGATACTCAACAAGCGTGGGCTGAGGATAGTGTAGACGTTGACTATCCAACAATCACTCAATTTTTAAAGTTTTTAGATCGTCGTTGTGAAGCTTTAGAATCGTGTAGACCAACGATACGTGAAGCTATAAAGACCAAACCATCGTCCTTCAAAAGCATGCATGTTTCATCAACAAATCAGTGTCCAAAATGCAGCTCGGTACATCCTTTAACAAATTGTGCGGAATTTCTCGGGTTGGATATTATTACTAAGCGCGATTTTGTTAAATCAGCAAATCTCTGTTTTAATTGCTTACGCAGTGGCCACAACTCGGGTCGGTGCCAATCAAAATCTCGATGCAAAACTTGCAATTCAAGACATCATAGTCTAGTTCATCTCAGCTGTGGTAATGCAACACCAGATCGTTCGTCCTCCATACCGAATTCAACTGCTCCATCAACCTCGTCGTCAAATTTCTCGTCGTCCATGTTGAATTCATCTCTTCCGTCAACTTCGTCGTCAAATTCAAGACAATTAGTTTCCAACCATTCAATAAATGCCTGTGAGTTCCCCCCTCAAATTCTCTTGCCCACTGCAATCGCTGAAGTAAAAGATATATGCGGTAATAGTCAGCTGATTCGCGTTCTTATAGACTCCGGATCTCAAGTTTCCTTCATCACAGAAGCTTGTGTCCAAAGACTCGGATACAAACGAAACAATGCTCGTATATCTATCAACGGCATTGGGTCAAACTCCGCAGGCAGATCAAAGGGTCGTGTATCAATGGTACTTTCATCTCGATATAGCACCGACAGTATTGCAGTAGATACTTTAATTCTACCGATCATTACTTCTGTATTACCCACGGTCTCATTTCAAATTGAAGACTGGGATCACATTTTAAAACTGGATTTAGCTGACCCTGTCTTTAATCGGTCAAACCCAATCGATGTCCTACTAGGAGCGGACAAAGTTTGGGAAATTTTGGAGGGTGATGTTATCAAAAGCACCAAGGGCCATCCTATAGCCCAAAAAACCATCTTCGGGTGGGTGCTAGCTGGTCAACTTTCATCAGGAAGCGAGAAATCTATTCATTCACACCACACTCTCGTCGACATCGATGCAACTTTGAAGGCCTTTTGGACCATTGAAGAAGTTGAGACAACTATAATCTCCAAGGAAGACAAAGCGATTGATGACCACTTTCTTCAGACCTTTCGACGCGATGATCAAGGTAAAAATATAGTTCGTCTACCCTTTAAGGTCAAAAATCCGCATTTCGCTAACACGTTTACGGGCGCACTTTCACGCTTGAGGTCGATGGAGACAAAATTTTTGAAAAATGACTCTCTTCGCGAATCGTATTGTAAGTTTATCAACGAATACTTATCACTAGGCCATATGCGCAAAATTCCTTCTAATGAAATTAAAAAACAGAACGTATTCTACTTGCCTCATCATGCGGTATTCAAACCGGACAGTGTTACCACAAAACTTCGCGTCGTATTTGATGGCTCGTTTAAGGACAGTGAAGGAAACTCGCTAAATGATACACTTATGATAGGTCCACCTATTCAGCGAAATCTCTTCTCGGTTATCCTTCGTTTTCGTCGACATAAATACGTATTCACTGCGGATATCATTAAAATGTTCCGGCAAATCTGGGTGGCGGATGAAGATAAGGACTTCCAAAGAATCATTTGGAGAAAATCTGCAACAGAACCCTTGGAACATTATCGGTTGTGTACGGTGACATATGGCACATCGTGTGCCCCATATCTTTCAGTTCGCGTCTTAGAGCAATTAGCCAGTGACTATCGTGAAGAATTTCCCGTCGCATCCGAAATTCTCCTCAATGACTTTTACGTTGACGATGTTGTGTCAGGTGGAGATACACTCCCTGACGCCATCTTTAAAAAGAAAACATTGATCGAATTACTTTCGAAGGCCGGGTTAAATTTAAGCAAATGGCAAAGCAATTGTCCTGAACTACTAACACCAACAAATCAATTTGAAAGTGATAACCGATGCTTTGACGATGAATCTGATCCGTGGGTTAAGATATTAGGTCTATATTGGAACTCTACAGCAGATTATTTTTCTTTCCAACTAAATCTTGATGGCGAGAAAATGGCAACGAAACGTAATATCCTTAGAGACGTTGCAAAAATCTTTGATCCTCTCGGTTTTATTGCCCCCGCGGTAGTCCATTTAAAAATTTTACTGCAACAACTGTGGCTTCAAAAGGTCGGTTGGGACGATCCACTGGAGAACTCTATCGCGAAAAAGTGGAATAGAACTCGTGAAGAACTCGTGATATTAACAAGTGTAAAGATCCCAAGATTCATAGGTACAATTAACGCGACATTTCAACTGCACGGTTTTTGTGACGCTTCTACATCCGCGTATGCTGCAGTAATTTATGCGCGTTATCCAACTAATAACGAACAGGTAAAAATAAACATTGTCGCTGCCAAAACTCGCGTTGCCCCAATCAAACAGCTCACAGTTCCGCGATTAGAACTTTGTGGAGCATTATTGTTGTCGCGTTTATTAGTTGCTGTCCAAAACTCTTTGGGCATTCAGTGTTCGAATATTTTCGCTTGGTGTGACTCACAGGTTGTTCTCTCGTGGTTGTCATCACCACCGCGACGCTGGCAAACTTTCGTGGGAAATCGAACAGCTGAAATCTTGAACACCATACCGCGATCTCGATGGTTTCATGTGAAATCGGAACAAAATCCCGCTGACTGTGCTTCGCGCGGTATGTCACCGTCGAGTTTGTTACAACATTCAATTTGGTGGAATGGACCTCTTTGGCTAACCGAAGATGAAAGTAACTGGCCGGTGGCGCACGTGTGCCAGGAGCCTCCAGCATGTACCTTGGAGGAAAGGAAAAACCCAGAATCGTCGTTTGTAATTGTAAATACAGATCATCCACTAGAGACTTTATCGCCCCGTGTGTCATCGTGGAACCTTTTAGTTCGAACCGTCGCGTTTTTATATCGATTCAATCCAAAATTACGCAGATTAGTTGACTTCAAATCTGCACATTTGCTACCTTCAGAGATTTACAATGCCAAACGAACGATAATAGCATGGCTTCAACAAATCTACTTTGGTGATGATATACAGCACTATTTAAAACATAAATGTATTCCAAATTCTAGTAAACTTATTAATTTGAATCCTTTCCTAGATGATGAGCAGATTCTTCGTGTTGGCGGACGTATTCAGGAAGCAGATGTTACATTCAGTGCAAAACACCCGATCATTTTACCAAAAGGGCACATAGTAACAAAACTCATCGCCTTGGACTTTCACAAACGGTTTCTACACACTGGAGTAGGAACACTGTTTGTTTTAATTCGCCAGGAGTACTGGATCATCGGATGCAGAAATCTTCTTCGTAAAATTTCACATGATTGCGTGAAATGTTTTCGTCAAAGAAAACTTACATCCACTCAAATTATGGGAAATCTTCCCCCTCAAAGGGTTCAAAAAAGTCGACCTTTCGTACATTGTGGAGTCGACTACGCAGGTCCTATTCTCATCAAAACCAAAATCGGTCGCCGAACACAAACAACTAAAGGCTATATTTCTTTATTCGTGTGTCTCGTTACGAAGGCCATTCACCTGGAACTCGTCACTGATCTCACAACGAACACCTTTCTTGCAGCCTTGCGTCGCTTTATCGCCCGGCGTGGTAAGCCGTCACACATGTATTCGGACAACGCAACAAACTTTACCGGTGCCGCCAAGATGTTATCCGAAATTCATCAACTCACCTTGTCCGAACACCATAACTCCATAGTAGCTGAAGCATTGGCCTCTGATGCTATTACCTGGCACTTTATTCCTCCCTCTGCTCCACACTTCGGTGGTTTGTGGGAGGCGGGAGTAAAGTCAGTTAAACAGCATATGCGGCGAGTGATTGGATCAAATATTCTCTCTTTTGAAGAGCTTTATACTCTGCTTACTCAAATCGAATCTCTACTGAACTCTCGACCCCTATGCAAATCATCTGATAACGATATCGACCCACTAACTCCATCTCATTTTATCTTAGGTGAATCGTACTCAGCAGTTCCAGAGCCGACAACTCAAATACCACAAAGTCGACTGTCTTGCTGGCAAACCATACAGGCAAAGGTGCAGGGATTTTGGAGGCGATGGAGTATGGAATATTTGACTTCACTGCAGCAAAGATCAAGGTGGACCCAACCAGAGCGAAACTTTTGTGTGAATGATTTGGTAGTCATCAAGGACAACAATCTACCACCAGGCAAATGGCTTATGGGGCGCATCACAGCAGTTCATCCTGGAAGTGATGGCAAGGTTCGAGTTGTCACCCTACGTACCACAAATGGCACACTACAACGACCCATACATAAACTGGCTCTCCTACCAGTCAGCTGAAACTCTGTTCCAGGGGCGGGGGAATGTTTACGAATATTTATGTTAATTTGCATTATTGTTATTCATATTGAAATTTAATATTTATTATTGAAGTCATTTTGTTAACCACTGTATTATAATATGTCTACACTCTTTTGTAAGCGCTTATCGCATTATAACACTCGCTGTATAACAGTTTCTAACAACTGAGAAGGCTTGAGCGTGCTACTCGTCCACTTGAATTTGGACCAGCACGTAAGACACACCTATGTAAGATAAGAAGAATATAATTCCATGAATCGTTCTTTGTGGTTATCTCGTCGTATTACTTCTGATTATCTAATTGTTCGCCCTTTCAGCAAAAGAAAGAACATTTTTCGTTCGTGTTGAAACAACAACTATCCGTTTTGCATCTCACAAAACCAATGCTTAATAATATCTCATTTATCTTTTTATTCCAATCCCTTCCGGCTTGCTTAAGTCCATATAAAGATTTTTTTAGTTTACACACTCTCTCTGGATGTTTCTGGTCTACAAATCCACTTGGCTGGCGCATAAACACATCCTCTTCTAGATCTCCGTTAAGATAAGCCGCTGCGATATCAATGTGGTTTATAAGGCATTTGAACTGAACTCCAAGTGACAAAATGAGACGAATTGTAGCATGTCTGACAACTGGTGCATATTTTTCGAAGTAATCTACGTTTTGTTTCTGGAAACATCCTTGAGCTACTAAGCGCGCCTTGTTCTTCTCAACTTCTCCATCTGCATTTCGTTTCGTAGTAAACACCCATTTACAACCGATGACATTCTTGTGTTTTGGTTCACTAACTAGATCCCACGTATTATTCTTGACCAATGATGAATATTCTTTTTGCATGGCATCTTTCCATTTCATAGCATTACAACTTTTTAAAGCTTCAGTGACAGACATCGGATCTGGTGATATTGAAACCATTTTGTTTTGCAACTTCTCGGCCCTTTCTTGAAGCAGAGACCAACTCTGATGGTCCAGAATTGACTGTTCGCAAAATTCTTGGTCTTAATCTCGATTTTATACAAGAATTTTCTTCGACGTGCTCCTTTTTACCACCAACAACATCATTAGCAACATCTTCTCCGGTAGCGTACTCGGAATCATCATTAGCAACATCTTCGTAGACGTCTCCAGCATCATCTCCACCACTACCATCATCAGCGTAGTCATCAGCAGTATCACCAGTATCATCCCAAGCATCGCTTACAACGGCAACATCTTCATCAATTATGTCTTTGTAATTGTTTGCATAAAATGTAAAAGTGGAATTTGGTGTTTTGTTGGTCGACAATTTTTCACTTTCAGCTTCTGAGAATTTTTCCTCGAAAAACGTCACATCCCTAGAAATAATAATGGTTTTTAGATGTTTATCGTAAAGCCTATACCCTTTCGTATGATCAGCATATCCGACAAAAGATAATATTTTGCCCTTTGGATGCAATTTAGACAGCATCACACCCAAACGTTCTCATGTGGCTTACCGATGGCTTATACCCAAACCAACATTAGTATGGCGTTTTGTCTTTCAATACTTTTGTCGGGCAACGATTCCTTATGTATGTGGCGGTATTTATTGCCTCTGACCATAAGTATTGTGGTAATTTTGACTCCTCAAGCATGCATCGGGCCATCTCAACAAGGGTTCTATTGGCCCTCTCGGCAATGCCATTTTGCTGAGGTGTGTAACTCACTGTTCTTTGATGGATTATTCCATTTGATTTCAAGTAATAATCAAACTCACGGTTAATATATTCCTTTCCATTATCACTACGAATACATTTTACTCTTTTACCAGTTTGCCTCTCCGAAGTAGCTACAAATTGCTTGAATACTTTGAGAACATCGGATTTTCTCTTCAGAAAATATGTGGTCGTGTATCTTGAGAAATCATCTATAAAGGTGATAAAGTAGATGGATCCTCCTTGCGATGTTACACGCAAAGGGCCACAAATATCAGTGTGAACTACATCAAGTACACTGGAAGTAAACAAAGTATTGTATTGATGAAATGGCTTTGTACATATCTTACACAGGGCACATGTGACACATTTAAAGTCATTTGGTTTGTAGACACTCGAACCGCGAACCATTTTCTTTTGTGACAATTTGTATATGTCTTTCACATTTAGGTGTCCAAAATGTTTGTGCCAAAGAAGAGATTCAATTTCTAAACGAGCACTTAAGACCATTTCTTTATTTGACTTTAACTTTGTTGAATATATTCCGTTCTGCAAATATGCTACAAAAATCGATTTATTATTATTAGAATTAACAGAAGCTCTGTCACCGGTGAATTCCACACAATGCCCATTGTTTATGATCTTACTGACTGATATAAAATTATAATTAAGGCCCGGTACGTACAACACGTTGTCCAAAATAATGTTGTTATAATCGGATTTCAAAATCACTTGACCTATTCCATTTGATTGAACGGTATCTCCCGTTGCCATGAAAACTTTCTGTGAATGTTGCTTTATTGACGAAAACAACTTCTTGTCAGAGCACATATGAGAGGATGCGCCGCTATCCAAAATCCAGTCTGCCTCCAATAAGGAACTTTTCTCTTGAGTACATGCGCTGAGAACAACGGCATGGGCTTGAGACTGACTCAAGCTTTTGTTTCTACACTGCGATCTTATATGTCCTCTCATTCCACAGCCATAGCACTTGACGTTTCTCTTGCCTTGTTTCTCGCTGTTCCTCGATGAACTTTGTTGCATTTTATTTCGCTGTTCCTTATGTTTGGCTGTAAATACTAGTTCGTTCGTTTCACCCCTGTCACTTCGTCGATGTTCTTCTTCTAAAATTCTTCTAAATGTTTTTTAGTTGACCAACTGATGGAAGAGCATCGCGACTCTCTATGGCAACCACAAAATTGTCCATTTCGTTTGGAAGACTGCACAGCATTAAAATGCTTACAAGATCATCTGGGATCTCAACATCAATTTCATTTAGGGCATCAACTATTGAGCAAAATTCATTTATTTGACAGGTGAATTTTTGCCCTGCTTTAAATTGAAACCTAACTAAGTGTTTGAACAAATTTACCTTACGGGCAGGACCTTTTCCTTTATAGGTTAATGTTAATTTATCCCACGCTGCTTTCGAAGTACAACATCCTTTTAAATGTATCAATTCAGAAGGTTTAACACATAGAGTTAACATTGCCAAAGCTTTGGCATCTGTCCTTTCCCACGCAATTAGATCCGCTTCAGCCAGCTTTTCGTCCTTGATGTTCTCTATCACATGCCAATAATCCAATGTGATTAACAAGCTTCTCATTTGGACCGACCAAGAGGTGAAATTATCACCGTCGAGCTTATCGATTTGCATCGGCGAACCAGACAATTTATTTTTTTTCAATTAAATCAATTTTCTGTCCGCACGTACAGGTTAATCTATTGAAGGAATTATTTTTCAAACTTCTTCTTGTAAAATAAAGAAAAATGTCTTTTAATCACTAGGAACAAAAATGGAATTCGAATTAGCGTGATCTGGGCCCATAACCTATGTTAGCGGAGCGAATAAAAGAGAACACGTCTTAATACAAAGATAGGTTTTATTCAAGTAAGTGATTAATCGTTGAAAGCAATCAACGTGGGTAAAAGTAATAGATGAATATAATATTATGTAATAGAATTAGGGTTGCAACTAATTGTAATTCAGACATAACTGCCAGAAAAACAAGGCAACGGAATTTTTTTGCAGACATATATCCGCATTGTGTAATGCTAGTTTGGTGTTTGATGTGGTTTCAGCAGCATCGTCTTGCTTTCCCTTTGTCTTGTCCATTGCGTCCATAAGACTAGCTCTATATTCGAAGAATAATTCACGAAATTCTTCGAAAACACGTTCTATTTCCGAATATTTGTCTTCCTCACCATCCGATAAACTACCTACACACTCTTCATAAAATTTGTCCGCTGATTCCATTGATTTTTCTAGCATTAACAAACGTCCTGACAAATAATTTGCAGTTCTTTTACTGTACCCAATTTTTGCGAAATTAGAGACATCTCTTTGCAGTTGGGTAAGCACTCTACTTAGTTTATTAGAATTCATTATCGTTTATAACTTATGCACACTCTATTACAGATGAATTACCAAATCTGTAGACAAGTTGGTAAGACAAACTAGTGCAAGTAAATGTACTCACGTGCAAATCCAAATGCAGACGTACGCACCAAAACCTCAAGCAGCTTGTTGTACAGGAAGTTGCAAGTGACAGTTGCAAACTCAAATCCCTTGAACTTTGTTTACATGAGCCAGAGAATCCAATACAACCATCTCACACTTTCCTTTGGTAATTTTTATGTCACTCTCTCATACAATGGACATGTAAACAGGCGCTTGTGCTTGTGACAGCACACGAACACAAACAAATCATATGTGCAAATTATTTTTGCAATCGGCATTTTCATGTACACATTTTACAAGGATTTTCATGAGCTTTTTATTTGTGATTATCTCCAGGATACATTCAAATCTCTTTAGAATTATATTTACAATACAACAGTCTGAATAAAATTTCTTCACGACGAAATTCGCTCGGCAAATCGCCAAGAGTCGATCAAAATCGACAATCACAATACCAAACCTAATCGACTATCGACAATTGTCGATCGACGATCGCAATAGGGGCCATAGATCGATGGTTAAAAATGTAATAAGAATTATACATATAACGCGATAGTTGTAGATCCGGTTCGAAGAGACCAAATATGTTCGGGTTTTGAACAAAATAAGGTTTATTAAAACAAAGAAAAAGACGCAAATCGAAACTGTAAGAATTCGGGTTGAATAAAACAACACTGTTTTCGTTTACGTTATAAAAAAGAATCACTGCTTTATTAATTTGCTGTTGTTTTTATATCTTTTTGACATTTTCATGGGGCGTTGTTGGGTGCTTAATTATGTTTGTTTTGTGGATTTACGAATCGCTCCTGTCGCGATTCGAACATTGTCCAAAATAAGGGAAAACCCGAAGTTTTCAGGTACCACCAAATCGTATTGGTGCCTCTATATATCGCCGGTATTGGCAGGAACTCCTCTTCCTCGGTGAGGGTTGCGTCCAACTTCTCATCCGTCCTCTGTCGAGTCGCTGGAGATTTCACTGACTTGATCAGACTCCATTCCTTCTGTGAGTTCATATAGCTCAGTGCAATTGCCGAGCTATTTTTGAATTGCAGCCGCAAATTCTGGACCGTAAATGGTTACGTTCCGTTTGCAGCTAGGCGACGAGATCCTCGTACAAATTCATTACTCTATCTTTTACTGGCTCCTTCTTGCCCATAGCAAGGTCGGAGATATTCCTTCTTCCGGTTGTTGTAAGTTGTTGATTTAACTGTAAGTAGAAAATTGTGTGGGTATAGAAAAATTTCCGTTTGGTAATTTGGATTTCTTCGAAAAACTGAACATGGGTAATTATAATTTAAAAAGGTATAATGTCACAGTACTCGCTAAACAATCGACCGCTCTTAATGACTGTCAGGCACAGACTGAGAAATTAGGAAACAGGTACATAGATCCACTTCAAGCATAAGCCTTTAATTTCTCATTCACTTCATCCGGGAATGCAGTAATAAAGTAATAAAATAAAAATGGAAATTTGATCAGGATTAGGATTAGGATAATATACATTATTTTACTTTGTTTCAATCTTAGGTCAACATAATATAATTCAATTTAATACAATATAATATAAAATAATTATAATTTAAATGAGCAATGGCGTTGCCGTCTGCCTGATTGACGCGTTTATATTTTCATAAAAATTACTCATTTCTTTATTTTTCTAAATTAAAGCCATGACATATATATTTATATGTATTCCGTTAAAATATTATTTCTATATGAGGATACTGTCTCAATAAATGTATAGAGAGCAACCCAATTATTTCCATATAGGATGTTTTTCGTTTGTTGCATTGTTTGTGATAACTTTCCGAAGTGAATAAGACTTATTGGTTTGGAAATTGGACATATTGCCAGGAAGTGGAATGTGTCATCTTTCATTCTCAGGTTGCATATTGTACATAGGTTTGATGATGTTTTCCTAAACGGCGAACCATTTAAAATCAACATATCACACCTTGCTCTACAAATTAAAGATATCAACCTTATGCATTGCATGCAGTCATTAAAATAGTTTTTGTTATTTAAATCGTAATTAAGTACGGGGAATATTAGCCTGTTTATTGAAGATGTTGCTTGGAGTTTGCTTTCATTTCTATGATGAATGTCGGTCGCCTCTAAAACCTTGTATAGCTGTTGTTTGAAAGCATTCATTCATTCATTCAGTATCATTATATTGCATACTGAGATTGGTGCTACATTTTCCTGCTAGTGCTATCCAATCCCTAATCCACTCTACTCTATTATTGAAAGTATATTTCGTGAGTCTGTGCGGAAGCCTATGAGCTGGGTATTTGAGTACTTTAAGCACATAATCAAAATCTAATTTTAGGGTGAAATGAAAAAGGCTTGGCAGTCATGTCTCGAAACTAAGCACGTAATTTGGGGTGGTTAAGGGGAGGCGAAATAATTTTCTAAAGAAAAATCGAAGAAGTTTTTCAACTTTCCAGGAAGCATTAATGAGACTTTTGGTAGAGGCTTGTTTTTTTCCGAGGTGTAGATTGAAATTCATGTTCGGTGTTAACAAAACTCCTAGATATTTATATTGGGCAACTTTCAATCTCTTCAGCGTCAAAAACCATTTTTCATTTTTTTTCAATTTAGTTTGCCTACTGCGAGCTATCATATTTTTTGATATATCAAGATTAACTTTCAGGTGACATGCTTTTGTGAAATTGTTCATTTTGTTTATCATAATGAAATTGACTTTGAGGAAATTCCGCGAGTAAGACAATATCATCTGCGTAAAGAAGTACATTTATAATTACTCCTGCAATTCTTATACCTGCAGGAAGATGCGCTGATATGTCATCTATAAATAGTGCGAAAAGAGTTGCACGGGCTGCCTTCTGCCTTCTACTGCCTTCTTCAAGAACAAAGCAAATCCGAAAGAAAAAATGAAGTAGGATAGAAAAGAACAAAACAATCGATAACTCAAAATTCAGATGCACGGGCAATTTTAGCTATTCCCCACGCACTTCGTCCCTCTTACCGACAAACTGCTGAATCCTGCCTCTTGTAAATTCCGCCTTACGGATAGGGTAAGAGTGGCTATACTTCAAGTGTGTATTAAGTTCGAATATTTTAGAACCGTGGACAAAATAAAACTATCGGCGACTGATGAAAAAAGCACGAAAGGAATCTTAAGTACAATAGCAAAATTATTTGCGCCAACAACAATTATCCGATAAGTCGGAGAGTGTCGAAGACGACTGTATATGTGATTGACTTATACCAAGAATTAAGTGCAATGATATGCGAAGGAGACTACTGATGAAAAAGGAACTCATAGACAAGACACTGGCACAACGAAAAGCAGAAAGAGTGCAAACGATAACGCACGCAAAAAACAACACCACATATAAAGTCAGTGACAGTGAAACGTATATGCTAGAAAGAGACCAAGACTATAAAACGAGAGACAGGACAAGAAACAGAAAAATAGGAGGCAAACAGCAGCTGCTGTGGCTACTGTGGCAATGTGCACAAAAGAGGTAGCTGTCCAAAACGGAAAGACAAAATTGTTTCAGCAAAGTATGCAAGAGAGGGAAAGCAGTAAATAATCTATAGTTACCGAAAGGGAAGAAGAAGAAATATTGTGTGTTACCCGAATAGGAGAAGAGAAGACAAATTGAGGAATGATCCTGAAGCAGTTGAGAGTGAGTGAGTTCGATTGTAGCGTATTATTGACACAGGTTCGTCGTGCAATATAATGAATTTAAACGACTATAAGAAAATAGTGGACAACAAATTAAGTTAAATAAAACAAGGATAATGTTAAAGGCCTTCGGTAGAAGCTTAATAAACCTGTGGGCGCTGGAAATCTTTTTAGCCAATATAACGATATTTTCAGTATCCAGTTAGTGAAGGAAAATTGTCTATCAGCGAACCCATCCAAATTATTTAAGATAATTGAGGTAAAATCTTTAAATTTATTAAATAATATTTAAATTAATGAAGAACAAAGTATGGACAAATACCGTGACGATTTTGAAGGAGACGGTGTATTGGAAGAAAATTGATCATACAATAAACGCAACATAACAGGCACCACGACGCATTCCAATATCTTTGAGGAAAGACCTAAAATTGAAGTTAGCTGAATTAGTAAAACGAAATATTATCAAAAAGGTGAATCATCATACGAAATGTAAAGTGAAATAATAAATTAAGAATGTGTCTAGATCCACATGATTTGAACAAGGTACTTAAAAGAAGAAATTTACGGACAAATACCCGGGAAGAAATCTTACCTGGTCTAGTTAATGCGAAAGTTTTACTGAATGCACCGAAGTGATTAACGAATGCTTATAAGTTATATCGCTACAATATAAAAAGCTTATAAAAAAAATGGAAACGACATGCATGTATCCGATGTATTATGAAGGTCATCCATCGGAATACCGGAGACACAGGAAGTATCAGAGATTAGAGATGACCTTAGAATACAATGAATCAAAAATATTGAAAAAAAAAACGTATTTTCAACGGCAGAATTCCCAAAAAAGTGGGAATTTCGACATGCGCGTAGTACACAATTTCATCAACAGGGGAACGGAAAGGCAGAGGCAGCCGTAAAGACCATTAAAAGGTTATTCAAGAAATCTCAGCTGTTGTCTGTGTATATGAATGGAAAAAGCTTTCTCATCGAAAGTTCAAATGATCTGCTTGCTGCTGAGACTTATCAATGAATATTAAACTGCAAGCCATATTGTATCATTTGCAAGCTGTAATTCTGTTGTCCTCCTCTGTCGTTCTCCCCCTCCTATTCTTCACTGATAGGATTGACTCAAAGTCTGTTATTAAATGACCGCAAATTAGATTTCTTAAAGTACTGGTTTTGGTGTTCCTGTGTTGATGTTATGTGTGAAATCTGGTTTAAGCCGAGCGTAGTTGACTTGGTCTATAAGAAACCAAATTATGAAATTTTCCGAAATGAACTCCTTACTGATAAAACTGGTCGCGGGAACTTTAAAATTGACAAAATGTCTACAGGCAATGGAATCGAATAATTGATTGTAGATATAGGCTGTTATAACAACAAATACCTGCTTGCATACGCTTACAACAACAATAGAAGCAGTTCCCATGTACCTTTCTTTTTAGTTATCTCTGAATACTGTAGACTCCATAATCATCGCACATAATCATCTGTGGTGGTTTTAATAAAAATTTTATGATAAAAAAAATACTTACCCTATCCGTTTGACGAATAATTGTTTACCTAAATTTCTAGATCTAATTGTCGTTTCTAATCCATCACTTGTTCTACTGTTCGAACAGTTATTTCATTTATTGATTTTTATCGGTGAACATTAAAAATTCTTTTATCGTTTGATGTTTCTTACCAAGTTCAACTTAATTTTTTTTTCCTTTAAGTAAAAGAAAGAAAAGACTTTACAAAGACCTTAATTGCATAGGTCTGAACGCTCTCCACAAACCTACCCTATCAGCCCTTTGGGAGTAATGTTATTTAACGGCTGATGCGGATGATAAAGTCAATTTGTTTCAAGGAATCCTAGTAAAATTGTTCGACCAATGGGTACACACCAAAATGGTATAATAATATAATACAGAACCAAGCATGTACTTGGTTTTCATCTGTAGTTATTAGCTCCTTATTAAAAATAAACAAGTTATGCAATAAATGGAAGCGCAGACCATCTAATGATAACTGGTCCTTGTACAAAGCGGCACGTAACTGACAACTTTGTTGTACGTACTTCGAAGACTAAATGCATCCCTTCCTCCTACGAAACTTTGGAATAACTTGCATAAAATTGGTATATGCGGCAGTAATAAAAACTCAAACTGTGTTCTTAATCCGATGCACTTAGTCACGCATTTCTGGGAGATGATTCGAATGTAAATGACTTTGATTTTAGTCAGGGTGAGGAACATGTGCACACGCTGCCACGGCTGGACCACTTCCTTGTTGCTACGGAAGACGACGTTATTCATTAAATAACAACTATCAAAACTGATTCCATAGGTGAATTTCAGCTATCAATCGGCTTCACTAAACTCATTCTCCCACAAAATTACAAGTGTACTGCCTTTTGATAAGAAAACTTCTCAAATATCTCCTGCAACTGTACCACAGCCATCGTTAACCTTCTCGAAGAAATAAAACAGGATTATGACAGAGGTTATGTGTCACTTCTTTGTCTGCTGGATTTCTCGAAGGCCTTTGACAAAGTAAATCATAATCATCTTATTCTGTAAACTATGCTGTAAACTAAAGAACACTTTCGGATTCAGTGAAAGGGCAGCAAAATTGTTGAGCAGTTTTCTTTTCGGCAGGTTGCAAAGGGTTGTTTCGGCCGAACGTTAGGTTAGGTTGAAGTGGCTGACTGTAGAAAACAGTCACACTTAGACCAAATTAGGCCCATTGTGATACCACGCGGATCTTATGTTCCTTATCCGTAAAACCATTTAGTGCTTTCAACGAAGTCGTTAACGCTCAAGTCGTTAAAGAAGTAGGCTCCAAGATGTTTCATCCTGCGAGAGGAGAGAGCGCTACAAGTGCAGAGAAGATGCGTTATGCTTTCTTCTTCTTCTTCGTCTCTGCAGCTTCTGCAGAAATCAAATGAGGGAGTCCCATTCTTGAGGCGTGAGTGCCAATGGCACAATGTCCTGTGATAACGCCAATGAGAATCCTTAGGGATGACCTGTTCATAAGAAGATAGAGTGAACGTTTTAGATCAAGTTTAGGGCAGATTCGCTTTGTAATGAGGCACGTAGTGCCATCTGACCATCTTGAGTTGGTGTTTTTAATGGTATGATTCTTTAAAAGAAGTTTAGCTGTAGCGAATGGCATAGGCGGAAGATCCCCACTAGGGAGGTTTGTGGAGATCGTACCGCTCCTGGCGAGATAATCAGCTTCACAATTACCTGGAATGTCACTATGTCCCGGCACCCACATGAGGTGAATGTTAAAATGCTCAGCCATCTCGTTAAGAGATAGGCGGCAATTTAGGGAGGTCTTAGAGAGAAAAGTGACCGAGTTCAGGGATTTGATTGCTGCCTGGCTGTCTGAACAGATGGTGATGTCCTTCTTGGATATCACGTTGTTCTTGAGCCAAGACAGAGCTTCTTTTATTGCCATTGTCTCAGCCTGGAAAACGCTACAATATTCTGGAAGGTGGAGGGATATACTAAAATTGAGATCCTTGGAGTAGACACCTATTCCTACTCCCTCGTCCGTCTTGGATCCATCTGTGAAAATACGCAGAGGACCGTCCAGCGTCTGAGTATCAGACTTCCATTCTGACCTGGAGGGTATGCTGGTAGAGAAGTTTTTCTCAAAGACAAGATGAGGCAGTAGGAGGTCGGTGTCGTGCGGTAGAAACTCGAGGTTATCTAGAATGGTTTAAAGACCCGTATGGTGGTTATTCCACAGGTGTAGTGTTCTGAGTCTTACCGCTGTGCAGGCTGCTACTTGTCTGGCAAACAAGTCAAGTGGAGGGATATACAGTAGAATATTTAATGCTTCGGATGGTGTCGTCCTTAGCACTCCACTGATGCATATACTTGCAGTTCTTTGCACGCGGTTAAGAAGGTTGCGGTTGACGGCTGTGCCAAGAGCTGTCCACCATACTGAGACTCCATAAAGTAGGATTGGTCTGACTACGGCTGTGTACAGCTAGTATGCTATTCTAGGCTGAAGGCCCCATTTACATCCGATTGCTTTTTTGCAGCAATAGAGCGCAGTGGTAGCTTTCTTGATACGCTCCATGATGTTGGACTTCCAGCTTAGTTTTCGATCAATGATGAGACCCAGGAATTTGGCCTTATCAGTGAGCGTAAGTTTTACGCCACACAATGAGGGAGGGTCAAAGGGGGGAATTTTATATTTCCTCGTGAAGAGTATTAGTTCCGTTTTTTGCGGATTAACTCCAAGACTGCATGCACTGGTCCATGAGGTTAGTCTATGGAAGGCATGCTGCATGATGTCCCTTAGTGTCGAGACAAATTTTCCGGAAACTGCAATAGCAACATCATCCGCATAGGCAATCACCCTGCATCCTACCTCCTCTAAGTTCAGTAGCAATTCATTGACCACATTCCATAGAAGAGGAGAGAGTACACCACCTTGCAGGGTTCCTCTATTAACTGTTCTGCGGACATTGGATTCACCGAGTTTAGAGTTTATTACTCTGCTAACCAGTAGCTGGTGAATAAAAGCCACAAGGGACTTTTCAATACCGAGATTGTTAAGCGCTAAGGTAATTGCCTCGGGAGTGATGTTGTTAAAGGCTCCTTCAATGTCAAGGAAAGCTACCAGGGTAAATTCCTTGTATTTTAGTGATTTTTCAATCGTACCTATGAGGGTGTGTAGAGCTGTCTCCACTGACTTACCCTTATTGTACGCATGTTGAGCATGCGAGAGTCTGCCAGACGCAATACTGCTTCTGATGTGGTGATCAATCAGCTTCTCAAGTGTCTTTAGGAGAAAAGAAGAGAGGCTGATAGGTCTAAGGTCGTTAGGCTTGTTATGTGAGGATTTGCTGGCCTTGGGAATGAAGATTACTGTAACCTCCTTCCAAGACCTGGGGACATATCCTAAATCTAGACAAGCTTGGAAGATGCTTGTCAGCCAGGGGAGAATGAGATCTGCAACTGCTTGGAGCTCTGCAGGTATAATGCAATCAGGACCAGCTGATTTATATGGCTTAAAATTATTTAGTGCCCACTTGACAGACGCACTGTCTATTTTAAGAGGGCTACAAGAGGATCTGGTTGGCGTAATGCCAGGACAGATTGATCTAGCAGCTAAACTTCCCGGGAAGTGGGTGTCCACAAGAAGGTTTAGGGTGTCTAGACTGGAAGATGTCCAGGTACCATCCGATTTTTGTAGAAAGCTGGGTGCTTTCGGGAGCGATGCTAATACTTTCCTCAGCCTTGAGGCTTCAGAAACTTCTTCAATTTTGCCGCAGAAGAGTCTCCAAGACACACGCTTGGCTCTTCTTAGTTCAATTTTGAAGGTGTTGAGAGAACTTTTGTAGGTTTCCCAATCAACAGCACCTCGGGTGCGTTTCGCTTTGTTAAAAGATCTCCTGCTTTCCTTGCGCAACTTGTCCAGTTCCCGATTCCACCATGGTGGTTTCGACTTAAGTTAAGGATTTTTGTGAGCCTCTCCACAGAAGTGTCGAGGTCGGCAGGACAGTTGGGGATGGAGAAGGGTGTATCAGTTAAGATTGCCGATACAGTTTCTCTGTATTTATCCCAGTCGGTCTTTCGGTGATTTCTGAAAGATATTTGTGAACGAGGCGGTCTTACTACATCGAAGGTGATATAGCGATGATCAGAGAAGAAGTGGTCACGAGAGACCTTCCAGTTTTTGATGCTGTCAGCAATAGAGTCAGAAGTCAGGGTGATGTCGAGCACCTCCTGTCTGTTTTTTGTAATGAAGGTGGGTTCGCAACCTTAGTTGCATACTACTAAATTGTTGTTCAGAATGTAGTCAAAAATGAACTCACCTCTATCGTTGATGTCCGTGCTCCCCCAGATTGTGTGATGCGCGTTTGCATCACATCCCAGAATGAGCGCGGTCTTGGCTCTCTCCGCATCAGCGATCGTGCTCTTGATTGTAGTAGAGGGGGGAGGTTCAACATGGTCATGTGCCATGTACGCCGATGTTACCCAGAATTTGTCTGTGCCTTGTTCTAGGCAAACGGCGACTGAATCTAGATCGCTGTAATTGGAGAGAAGAAAGGCATTTAGTGAGCTCTTCACAAGAATGCAGGTTCTGGGCTTACCTCCATTTCTCATGAAGAAGAGAATGTAGTTAGGAGTCCTGAGTCCACACACTAGATCATTGACGACCCAGGGTTCTTGGACTAGGACAATATCTTCTCCGTAGGTGTTGAGACGGAGAAGTAGAGCGGCCGAAGCCGAAATGAAATGGTGGAGATTAATTTGGACTATTCGAAGCAGCGCCATCGGGTAGTCCTCCTTCCACCAAGGTGGTGTTTAAATCATCGCCAAGGTCGATCCCAAAAAGAGAGTCTTGGCTATTAGGCGGGGTACTCGTGAGTTCGAGATCAGAGAAGTTGATACAATCAACATCCTCATCTCGAGCCTCTGGATCTAGTGAGGGCTCAGGAGTGCCCTCTCTCTCCCCCTCATCCTCCATGAGAGCCAAAGAGGTTGACGGGATAGCTCCCGTTTTGGCGATGGAAGATGAGGTGGAGGGAGACGGCTCCACCGCGGTCGAGCATCCCCCCTCCTCCTCAATGACTGCGGCCGGTGTATTACCGGCAGGTTTGGCAGACGATGAGGTGGAGGGAGATTGATCAACCATCGCAGAGTCCTCCCCATCCTTTTTATTAACCCTCAGAGTTACACTAGTGAAGCCATAATGAATGACTCCACTAGATTTCGTGAGGGGGGCGAGCGACTCCTTATTGATGACAATAGTAGCCGCTCGCGTGTCACCTTTGGGATCCTCCAGTTTCGCGATCTTCCAGTCGTGAGTTGGAAGATCCGGGTTGCAAACCTGGATGAATTTGAGAATGGTGGGAACATCGGAGGGGATGAGCGGTAACCAGGCACGAGTCCTGGGCCTATTAGGGATATTATCCTTAGTTACGACATCAAGCCGTGCCCCCTCCCATACTTCCCCCAATTTAAGGACGGCTGATCTGAAAAGATCCGCCGATCGTAGGTCCCCGAAGGACAACAACTTAATTCTACCTTGGTACCATCCAGCATCGATCCCGACAGGTGCCAGGCCTCCACTTTCCTGCACAAGGCTGAGGTAGAAGTTGTTCAAACCTCGTTCAATTTTCCTACAATTGGAGGGCGAAATGCTGCCATCGACGTCGCTTTTATCAATCACGGCGTAAGTGAGATTGTCTTTAACTACCTCACTATACTATATATATTCAAGCTTCCGCGTGAAGAAAACAAAGTGTTCCTACTAAGAGGTCTCTATGCCTTCAACAAAGGGAGTTCACGTCCACTCTCTTTTCAAGATCTCGGTATAGGCAGCAACAAATTAGTTCGTGTGTATGAGTGCCTGACGAGATTGAATCATGACATCTTTCGAAGAGCTATGTAGTTGAAAAGTGAGAACCTCCTACAAATGGTATACACGCGTTTTGGCAGAGTATTCATCAAAAAACAGGCAAGAGATAAATCAGTTGCTGTCCCTGACATTTCGGCGCTGGAGACAATCACCTCAACTGAAGACATTCACTCGCCCTTCAGCACCGTTAGTGCCGTTGACCGCAGTTCTGACGTCGGGAGTAATAGTGCACGCAAATCAGCTGACTGAGTTGCCAATAGGCTTATCTCCAGTATTACTTTCGTACTATTTTTGTATTTATTTTAAGCTTTCTTTTTGTATTTATTTTAAGCTTTGTTTTTATTTGTTTATTCCGATGAACACACTTTTATTTTGTTTTTATTCTTATTTATTATATTATTATTTATTATTTTCAAAATACATAATTTTTTGTTGTTCATATTTATTAATTCTGATTTTTGTATGTTACCAATTTTGTTTTGTTATTAATTATAAATCTAATCTGCTTGTGATGTGGTTTTCCTTAGTAATTATTGAAGACGGTATAGGTTTAGTTTTAGTTCTAAATTTTGAAAACTACGTTGAATCAAAACCATCCTGATAAAATCAGGACCCTTCTCAATGTAGTTTGTGAATCAACTCAGGGCATTAAAATCTGCCACCTGAATGTCGAAAGCTTACGTGCGAAATACACAATCTTGCACCAAATTTTCAGTACGTCTAAAATCGATGTTTTAATGTTTTCCGAATCTTGGCTTAATTGTAACCTTTTATCTAATTTTGTAGAAATTCCGAATTATAAGCTATTTAGAAATGATCGTGTGGATAGAATAGGTGGTGGTGTGTGTATTTACGCCGGAAATTCATTGAAGCCAAAATGTGTGTACTTGTCCTCTAAATCTATCATCCAATTTTGTTGTGTAGAAGTTAGTGCTGTAGATGAGAAAATGCTTTTAGTTGTTTTGTATGCACCTCCTAATTGTTTCGTAGAAGATAACTTAAAAGAACTTGAAGAAACTTTATTAATATTACAAACCAAATACAATAATATTATAGTAGGTGGTGATTTCAACGTTAACATACTTAAGTGCAATAATATTACTAGTCAATTTAATTATTTCTGTGATAAAATTGGAATGTCAGCAATAAATTCTCGCTATCCTACCTGTTTTAAATCTTTAAATAATCCATCTTTACTTGACATTTTCTTAACTAATAACGCCTCCAAAGTATTATGTTTTGATCAAATAAGTATGACAAGCGAATTTATTCATGATTTAATTTTTTGTTCATTTGACTTCTCTGTAGATAGAACCAGCTGTGATAATATTTTTAACTTCAGATCATTTAAGGACATAAATATTTTTGAACTGACAAATGCTATCAATAAGCTAGATTGGCATGATATATATTTTAGTCCCAATGTTGACGTAAAGGTTGAAAGTTTTAATAACCTAGTCAATTCCTTGTTTGATAATTTTGTACCTATTATAAGAAAACGTGTTAAGTCTCGTCCTTGTCCTTGGTATAGTAGTGCAATTCAACGTAAGATTAGTGAACGAGAGTATCTGTATCATAAATTCAAACGAAAACCGTCGGTGGAAAATAGACTTAAATACACTATCTCCAGAAATGAAGTCACTGCCCTTATCCGCAATGCTAAAAAATCTTATTTTCTTGACAAGATAAATCCAAATTTGGGCTCTAAGCAACTTTGGAAAAACCTAAAGAATTTAGGTGTCGTCAATTATAGAAATGTGTCATTGTGTTCATTACCACCTAATGAAATAAGTGCCTTCTTTTCTTCGGATCTTCCTGGACAGTCGGAAGTAGGTTATTATAATGACCCGAGCTCTGCTGATTCGTCTTCGAACTTCCGTTTTCAGTGTGTTAATGAGTTTGAAGTTTTCAATGCTATAAATAGTATTAAATCAAATGCCACTGGACCTGATAATATTTCTCCTAGGTTTCTGAAGCTTATCCTTCCTCACATAATTCGTTATATACACCATATTTTTAATTTCTGTATCTATAGCTCTCAGTTTCCATTAATATGGAAAAATGCTAATATTATTCCTACTCCTAAAAAGCCCAATCCCAATTGTCCTGCTGATTTCAGACCTGTAAGTATCCTATGTTTTTTATCGAAAGCCCTCGAAAAAATACTTTCCCATCAAATACAAAAGTTCCTTGAAGAGAACAATAAACTCACTAAGTGGCAATCTGGTTTTCGTAGCAGGCATAGTTGCGAATCTGCTGTGCTTAAAGTTACTACTGACATCAGATCTGCTTTAGATCGTAACGACACCTGTGTTGCTGTTTTAATAGACTTTTCCAAAGCTTTCGACTGCATCGATCACAATTTACTACTAAGAAAAATGAGAAATAACTTCGATTTCTCACAGTCATCTTTGAAACTTATTTCGGATTATCTGAGGAATAGGGTCCAGACAGTAGTCACTGAACATGGTCGCTCAAATCCTAGTACTATCTCAGTTGGGGTCCCTCAAGGCTCAGTACTAGGTCCGTTGTTATTCTCCGTCTTCAACAATGACATCCCAGACATTGTTGAAAATTGTAAAATTCACATGTACGCCGATGATGTAATTATATACCTCTCGCGGCCTATCGGCTTAATGGAGGACTGTATTGCCAGGGTAAACGAAGATCTCAATAACATATCGAATTGGTCAAAAGGCAATAAATTAAAGTTGAATCCCGTTAAAACTGTTGGTATTATTTTTTCAAATAATGGGACTAGTCTTAATGATTTTGCACCTATTGTGCTCGATGGTTATCCCATAAATGCCATCAGTTCTGTTAAATACCGTGGTTTTCATCTCAACTACTCACTTTCGTGCTGTGAAGGAATTAAAGATACCTTGCGCAAAGTCTACTGCGGACTGCGCCGATTGCGATACTCTTCGTATTATCTGCATCCCCTTGTCAAGAAAAGATTAATCAAAACTCTCATTATGCCCTACTTTATGTTTAACTGTTCTGTGTTTCCTCATCTAGACGCTGTTTGCAGACATAGACTAAATGTTGCTTTTAATGATTGTGTTCGTTATATTTATAATATTCCCCGGTGGCAAAGTGTGTCTAATATGTCATCATCAATTTTTGGTCTTCGTCTTGATCTTTATTTCAACTTTCGGAACATCTTAAAACTCCTTAAAATAATTCACAGCAAATCACCTAGTTACCTTTTTGAAATGCTACAATTTGCTCAATCTAATAGAGGCAAAAAACTTATTATTCCCTCATTCACACACTGCATTGGCGAAAGGTCCTTTTTCGTATCTGCAATTCGTGTCTGGAACAACCTTCCACATGAATTGCAGGTAATAAACTCTTATGCCGTCTTTCAGGAAAAACTTTTTCAATACTTATCAGTTAACTACACCACATCCTGATTAGTTAAAACTTGCTAGAATATATTTAGATTTGACGTTCATCATTGATTTTATCATCATTCTTACCTTTAAAAAAAAAAAAAAAAAAAAAAAAACTGTAAATACGTTGATGATTGTGTAATTTAGATTTTATACATACTACAAAAAGACGAATTGTCTTGTAGTATTGTTATCATAATTAAATAAATAAATAAATAAAATAAAATATACGGCCTATTGAGCCTATTGGCATTAGAGGATCCTCCGGCAGTTTTTGACCTTTTGGGCTCGGAGGTTGAAGAGTCGGCCGATCTGGCACGCTTAGCTGTCGATGGCTCGGGGGCATTCGCGCTATCGCTTTCGATGCTTTTAGCTACCTTGGTTTCCCAAGCCAGCGAGCGTTTCTTTTACTCAGAAAGCGACTCCGGAGGAGCACCACTAAAGCGCTCCAAAATCCGGGCTGCAGTATTCCGCTCCCTGTGTTTCCTTGTAGAAAGGCCAATGACCTTTGAGGAGGCAGTGGTACTGCGGGCGTTGTTAGGATCCGAGATGGATCTAGAGGGCTCCACGCGGCTATTGGCGAGCCTAGCCGAAATTGGCTTGGTCGCCAGCACTTCAGGAGCTGAAGGGCCCTTAGAGGCGCTGGGAGTTGAAGTCCCAGCCGGTGAGTGAGCACCGGACTCATTTTTATTTTTTTTAAGAAGGGGTTTTTTTGAAGAATACATTTGTTCCCACGAGTGGCGGAGAAGGGAAGGTCCGGCTGCGCAGAGATCCGTAATACGCAGCTAAGGCTGATTGATCCGAAAGGTCGCCAGGCAAGAGTCTTTGACCTTTACTAAGCCTTCGCACAGCGTCAAGGTGTACAACCACGCGAAGGGATCGGCCGAACGTTGCTCATCCTTAATGGAAATCAAGCAGTGCTTGCCACAGGGCTCAATATTGGGACTGATTCTGTTTTGCATGTTTATAAATGGCGTACCGTCTGTATGCAGGCATTCATCAGTACATTCATATGCTAATAATGTTCAACTACACCTAGCCAAGCCGTACTCTCACCTAAACGAACTAGCGCTTCTCAATAATGATGATTTAAAACTCGTCTACAGTTGGTCAGTAGCAAATTGATTACTTTTAGATCCGATAAGATCTTAAGTAATTCCGACTGCCAAGATAAAATTCAATTCAAATGTACTACCCGAAATATATCTAAATGACTCTAGAATTAAAGTCGTAGAGTCTACCACTAGTCTCGGCTATAAGATAAATCGTAATCTGATTGTCTGGAAACAATCACACCAACATGGTTATCGGTCTTATCTACGGGTGCCTTCGCAAGCTATGGGTTATATATTTTTTCATATTTTACTTCACTGGAAACACTGTGAAAACTGGTAAAAAACTTTAATCTTAATAACGTATGCTGAAGTTGCATATAGCAGTTTAAACTCTCTATCCCAGCGTAAACTGTAAGTAGCATTTAACGATGCAGTATGGCATTTGCAGATATGACAATATCTCAGAGTTCTCTAAAGATTTTCTAGGTTGTCATAAAATTATTTGTAATAAAGTCCTTCTTATTTTTATAACAGGCCTAATTTCACTCGCTGTGCAAGAACTATCAACCTTATACCTTACCGCCGTAATTTTCTAAATTCTAGCGTGGTTGCGAAGTTTCAGGGAAACTGCTAAAAAGGCTCGATGGTTTACACCAAAATATCACGTCGACGAAAGAGAAGCGAGAAACCGCAAAGAAAAAAGTCACTACATACACAAAAGATATAATACCTAAAGAAGAACACAGTACGGTATCATTGTCTGTTCGGGTTTTGAACAAAAAAAGGTTTATTGAAACAAAGAAAAAGATGTAAATCGAAACTGTAAGAGTTCGGGCTCATGTCGCGATTCGAACATTCTCCTCCGCCAATGAGCAGTTCTCCACTTCTTCATCGTTGCCATTTGAACTTTTATCTTGTTGATCTTAACTCCCTTATCAACTGGACTTCCTTGTCGACCTCACGACAACCCTGGTACCTTGGACTCGTTTGTGTCATGTAAAGGAAAACCTATATTAATACATGGAATTAAACAAAGACGAAATTGACAAGGACAAGACGATTCGTTAGTTCTACTGACGATATGCATGCATCTCCCTTGCACTGCTGCCAGATTTGTTTTGCAGTGGTTTTCTTTACATTCTGATCCTGGACTGGAATGGGGGGCACAGTGTAAGAGGTATTTATTACTTGATGGACTGAAATTTTCATCTTTAAAGTCCGTTTGATCATAGTTTAGATAGCTTCTGTATTATGGTGAGTGTTATTAATTATACTTCTGTGTTATTATTATTATTAAATCTTGTGTTATATTGTTATTATTATTAAATTTTGTGTTCGCTCAGTGTTTGAAATGTGCTAAAGAATGCCAAACACACGCGATATACCCTACAAATGTATTACCAATTTTATTTATTCCATTTTTTCTTTTTCACTTTTACTATTTGTTGTACAGTAATTTTCCCTAAGTCTAAGTCACTTGCATTACATGTCACAGAATTCTTTCTCTTTCGCATTTGGACCACTGAGCTGTACATTTCATGGTTAATTGAAATATACGCATTATAACTAGGGATGCAAACGATACATCGATGTATTGCAAACATCGATGTTTATGAATGAAACATCGATGTTTTGATAACCGATACATCGCCGATACATCGACGGCAAAATTGTCAAACATCGACATCGTTCATTCATTTCATTAAACATTGCCTAGATGTGTTATATATAAAATGTGCTTGTATTTGTGTAATAATAATGAGGTGTAAAAGAGCTAGAGCAATACAAAGTAACTTTTTTATGTCTTAGCCTCTCCTAGTCTTACATCCTGATCCGAAACTCCAATTGGTACACCTTAAGCATCGAACGACCCTCAAGCAGACCGGGTATCCAACTCCTAGAGAACTGCGGGTCGGTGGCTAATCGGAGAGGTTCATGTTTTGGTTCATTACATTGGCTGGATGCATAGCATAGCAAATCCCTCCAACAGCCAAACTAGCGCCTGTTCACCAAGGGGGTGCGGCTGGGAGCGGTGTCGGTCTTGGAGCAAGCGACTCGCTATATAAACGTGCATGATGGGCCCGCTCGAGAACCCTAATCCCGAACCGTAGGATCCTCCAACGTCACTTTGGGTTTTTCGTTGGCCCGATAAGCCACAAGGTAAAAATCAAATCATCAACGAAACGGAATACAGAGAATTTTTTTGGGTTGAAACTGGTAAGACTAGTATATTTTGTTGTTTAGATACAGTACATCGTTAATATAGCGAACAAATTGTGTGATGGAGAAGATAAATAAAACATCGGAAAAACATCGATGTATCGCTGTTAATATCGATGTTTTTTAACATCGATGTTTGTCGTGGAACCATCGATGTTTTTTAGCACGATGTTGCATCCCTAATTATAACGTGTTGGACATATTTCTTTCCTTTCATCATATTGGTATCAGAGCACTGGAAATTAAGTTTATTCTTTCTGTTGTCAACTCATTGATAAATTTCCCAAACATTTTTGGTCCTTGCATGAGCCGGATTAATTGGTTATTAATTAATAATTAACATTTAAATCATCTTTCCACAGCTGCAGAAGTGAAATATATCCTTTCGTAAACATATCACGTGGTTGTATATTACATTTATGGTTGTGTCGCGTTGATTTTTTCGTATATTGTTATCTGTTCTATTTTCGGTAGAAGCAATATAAAACTCTTGTATTAGACTTTGTTGTGTTTGCATGCGAATTTTCAGGACAAGAAACATTTAGCCAAATGAACTCATTAAAAATTAAACGCGGTATTGTCAAAAGTGCTTTAACACGTGCTGCATCATATGCGGAGTCGGTAGATAGCGACGTTCCTCTTGAAATGCTGCAGATTCGGTTAGCAAAGTTAGAAGAATCGTGGTCTGAGTCCTTAGCGCTCCAGAATCAATTGTGTGATTTTGCAGATAATCCAGATTTTGTTAATCCAGACTCAGAAATGGAGGAATATGAATCCAAATACTTCATTGTTCATTCAATCTTTTCGCATTTTATTCATATTAAGCAGCTGACTGCGTTGCCGCCTTCTAATAATAACTGCGAAATTAGCAGCACAGCAAACTACTTTTTTGGAACGTTTGAATCAAACCAGTAATACGTCATCGTCGGCAAGTTTGCCAAAAATTACAATTCCACCCTTTTCTGGTGCAGATTATAAGGATTGGCCGGCATTTAGGGATCTTTTCCTCAGTTCGGTTGACTGCAATGCTTCTCTCACTCCTACGCAAAAATTTTATTTTTTGAAATCTTCCCTAACTGGAGACGCACTTAAGCTTATACACACAATTAGGATTTCGGACAACAATTACATAGAAGCTTGGGATATACTGGAGAAGCGGTATGATAGATCACATCTAATTAGTCAATCTTATGTTCAAACATATCTTTCGCTGCCGTCTATTAAATCTCCTAACGTATCGGTTCTCCGAAAAATTACTGATCAGGGGCTTGAATGCATTAGGATCAAACGGTCGGGATTCCTGGATTATATACATGTTGCTCCAGTAACTTGATACAGACACTAATGAAGCTTGGGCTCATCATGTGGGCTCAAAGGAGGATCCTACCATTATTGAATTTCTTGAGTTCTTGCATAATAGATGCGTGTGCTTAGAATCGTGTCTCCCTTCGTCGCGTATATCTCAAGGGCAGCCTCGAAATAAATCTTATGGTGTAATTCGTTCACACTTAATCGAATCGAAACAGGTTTGTCCCCATTGCAAGTCTGACCACAGTCTATTCAGCTGTAAAGGATTTCTCTCGCTTTCTACTGACGCTCGACGAACATTCGTAAAGGAGCAATCTTTGTGCTTTAATTTTCTTAGAGGCGGTCACAATGCGAACAAATGTCGTTCAAATTTCCGATGCAAGACTTGCAAATCGAAACATCATACGACCGTTCATCTTGATGAACCTCAACCCATCAGTGTTAATACTGAAGCGAATTCAAAACCATCTTCGTCGCGTGTTACCAACATAAGTCATCCAGTTGTGAGCAATCATTCATGCGAACTCAGTCGTCGTTTGCAATCTATTCTGCCTACTGCAGTCGCAAAAACTACGGTTAGACAAAATTCGGTAAAATTCGTTCGTCTACTTCTTGATACGGGCTCACAAGTTTCTTTATTTCCGAGAGAGCTGTTTAAAGTTTGGGACTAGTACGCAAATATTTTCGAATCCCTGTTTAAGGGGTCGGTTCTACGCTAGCCGGACATACAAATGGAATAGTATCTCTTAAGCTCATATCGCGCTTTGATTCCAGTTTCGTCGATGTCACCTGCCATGTTCTATCAAAGCTTACATCTTTTTTACCACCAACTCCAATAGTGAACATAGCCATTTTGAATTTGGATTCGTATGAACTTGCTGATCCAAATTTTCAACAGCCTGGTCCTATTGACATTGTCGTGGGCATAGATAAGGTGTTCGATATCATCACAGGACCATCAAATTCTCAGGAAGTCGGTCGTCCCAGTTTGGTTCCTACGATATCCGGTTCGGTAGTCGTTGGCAACTCTATCAAAACCGATTGTAATCCTAATCATGGTTTGCGAATTCATTGTGCTCAAGTAGACAATTCGGAAGACTTCGACATTGAACGATTCTGTCGTTTAGAGGAAGTTAGTTTTGAACCTACACTGTCTCTCGATGATCAACGAGTTGAAGACCTTTTTGTCGCGACACACACCAGACTCAAGGATGGTCGTTATATGGTAAAGTTGCCCTTTAAATCGAATGATACTTTTGATTACGGGGATTCATTAGGCAACGCCCTTAATCGTCTTCACGCTATTGAGCGCAGATTTTCTTCAAACCCTTCGCTGCGGGAACAATATAAAACATTTATGGAAGAATATTTGTCGCTAGGACAGGCATATGAAGGAAATACCTCAAGCTGAAATAAGTCTGTCAACGAATAAATGTTACTACCTTCCTCACCATGCTGTACTCAAGGCAGATAGCAGCACCACAAAGCTAAAAGTTGTTTTTGATGGGTCTGCTCAAGCGCATAACTCAATTTCGTTAAATGATTCTCTACTCGCTGGTCCTACAATATCACACGATATATTTACTGTAATCTTACACTTTCGTCGACACAAACATGCAATAGCTGGAGACGCAGAGAAAATGTATAGACAAATCTGGATTTCTCGTAAACAAGTCGATTTTCAGCGAATAGTTTGGCGCGAATTCCCTAACCACCCTATAAGATTCTTTAGATGACTTATGGTACAAAGCCCGCATCGTACTTAGCCGTTCGTACATAAAAGCAGTTAGCCTTAGACTCGGCCGAAACATATCCTTTAGCAGCAGCAGTCGTACTAGAAGATTCATACATCGATGATATCCCGACAGGTGCAGACACAATAGAGGATACCATAGCGCTTCATACCCAACTCGTCGATTTGTTCAATTCAGGTGGTTTCAATCTGCGCAAATGGACTACGAACTGCTGGGTTCTGTTAATAACAATTCCAGAAAAACAATTAGAGATGTCTCCCACTGAATTCGAAGAATCCAAATCTGTGAAACTCCTAGGATTGTTTTGGTGTCCCTCCAAAGACTGTTTCTCGTATAGGATAAAGTTAAGTCCAACAACAGCCTGTTCTAAACGAAGCATCCTTTCCGACGCTTCTTGCGTTTTCGACCCATTGGGATTTATTGCTCCCGTCACTGTTGGCATAAAAATTCTTTTACACGATCTCTGGCGGGAAAATCTAGGTTGGGATGATAAAATTCCTAGAGGACTTGCAGGTCGCTGGTCAATCATCCGAAATGAAATATCTTTCATCGAGCAACTGAGCATTCCCAGGACTGTGTGGGTAAACAAGGAGACTCGCGAATTTCATGCATTTGCATTTGTGACGCTTCTTTAGATGCTTATGCGGCTGTTATTTATTGTAGGAGTATAGATTCGTCAGGAGCTATAAATGTGTCCTTAGTAGCTGCCAAAAGTAGAGTTGCACCCATAAAGGTTGTGTCCCTACCTAAATTGGAACTTTGTGGAGCACTTCTCTTATCTCGTCTCGTCACAAAACTTAAAAATTCTTTACGTGAGAAGGACTTCAAAGTGTTTGCGTGGACGGATTCTAAAATTGTTCTTCACTGGCTTTCGGCCCCTCCAAAAGCATGGTCAGTATTTGTAGCTAAAAGACTTCTGAGATTCTTGCCTCGATCGCTTTCAATGCATGGAATCATGTTCGATCAGCTTGCAGCCCTGTCGATTGTGCTACGCGTGAGATTTCACCATCTTCTTTGCCTTCAAATGAGCTGCGGTTGAAAGGACCTTCGTGGCTTTGAAAGGAGAAAATGTACTGGCCCGATTCAAATCCAATAATAGAAGAGCTTCCAGTAGCATTGGTGGAAAAAAGAAAACTCCCTAAACCGCAAGTATATATATCGTCAATAGACATACCTAACATAATTGAAAGCTACGTAATAAGATCATCTAATTGGATTCATTGCTTGCGAGTTGTCGCATATATGCTTCGGTTCGTATCTAACGCTCGTTCGACCGTAAATAAGCGCCCTCGGAACAATAACACCTTGTCATCTAGTGAACTATTCGAGGCTAAGTTGGTTATTATCAAAATCACTCAAATGTCTATGTTTTCGTCGGTAATCGGCACATTACAGAAAGGAAATCAACTGCCTAGAAGAAACAAGCTTTCAACTCTTTATCCGTTTCTTGATTCGCGCGGTATTCTTCGTGTTGGTGGTCGCATTCACGATTCAGAACTTTCGTATAATGCTAAACATCCCATTATACTTTGTAAACCTCATCCCATTTCGAACTTAATCGTAAATTACTACCATAGACATTACTTGCACGCCGGAGTAACACTTATGTTCGCGGCGATAAAACAAACCTTTTACATTCTCCATTGCCGAAATCCACTACGTAAAATAGTGCATCAATGTATTCATTGTTTAGGGCAACGAAAGTTTACATCTTCTCAATTAATGGGATTTCTTTCGCGAGAACGTGTCCGGTTTTAACGCCCTTTTAATAAGGTGGGATGCGATTATGCTGGCCCTATCAGTCTACGGCTTTCGCGCGGAAGAAATCCAAAGTTCGTCAAAGCATATATCGCGCTTTTCGTTTGCCTCGTCACAAGGGGGATTCACTTGGAGCTTGTGGTAGGTTTGACCTCGAACGCCTTTTTATTGGCACTAGATCGATTCTGTGCGCGCCGAGGGAAACCTTCGCAAATTTGTAGCGACAATGGCACCAATTTTCATGGTGCGAGACGTGTTCTCAACGAAATGTACGAAATTCTTCTCAGTCAACAGCATCAAAATATAGTCATCGATCAACTCTCCAAAGACAACATAGATTGGAAGTTTATGCCTCCCCCAGTACCCCACTTTGGAGGATTGTGGGAGGCAGGCGTAAAGTCTGTAAAACAACATTTGAAAAGGACTATCGGCGACACGGTGTTGACGTACGAAGAGATGTCTACACTGTTGGCGAAGATTGAGGCAATTCTAAATTCACGTCCACTGTGGGCTACCTCCGATACAGAGCCTAGTGCTCTAACCCCTTCCCATTTCATGATTGGTGAGCCTCTTGCATCTATTCCGCATCCTGATTCTCAAACACTCAGTACTCGTATGTTCTGGTGTGTGTGTTTGTGTTGGAATTCAGTGTTTCGTATTGTTTTATTTAATTTATTCAGTGTGTTTTGATAATAATTTTATTATGTATTGTGGTTTGATTAGTTGTTTAATCGCTTTAATTTGCGTTTGCTTTCTTGAGCTTGGGTATGTGTACATATGTGTATGTGTTTCGCAACATTTTGGATTGGCAGTGTGTGGGCAGAGTTTTGTTATTGGTCGCCGGAATTCGCCTTGTTGAGTTTTTACCTTAACGACTCGTACTAGTGCATCCGCTCCAGGGTAGATTTCACGGATGCGGCCTCAACTCCATTTAGAAATTCCACTTTTGTGCCCTGAGGTGCTTGTGATTTTGTCCCAGTCCTGGCTGGCATTTTTCCATAAGTGTCGAAGTTCTGCATCAGCTCCAACAAAGTTCGTACCACAATCGCTGTATATTTGAGCAGGAACTCCCCGTTGTGACACGAACCGACGATATGGATGGTATGGTTAGGTCGCTAACCGCCTCGAGGTGTATGGCTTTGGTGGCCAAGCATATGAATACGGCCAGGTACCCTTTATGGCACTTAGCTCCACGACCTTTCCATGAACGGATGGTTATAGGCCCTGCGTAGTCGACCCCTGTGTGAGCGAAAGGCTTCGACACCGTAACTCGTGCGGTTGGCAGTCCTCCCATTAATTGTTGAGCGGTCTTTTTGCGGAAGTGGTACAGCTATTAATATTTTTTTTCGCCACTCTCTTTAGCTGAAAGATCCAATACCTTTGCCTTAAGTGTGTCATCATTACCTGAATACCTCTATGTAGTGTCACAAAATGTGTTCGTCGGATTAGTAAAGTTGTAATTTTGTGTTTTTGTGTTTTGGGTCAAATATGATAGGGTGCTGTTGGTCATAGGGTATGTTGGCATGCCTAAGTCTTCCGCCCACACAAATGATTTCAGTTCCATCCACAAAGGGATGTAAAGATGTCATACCTCTTCCCTTAGTGATGCCTTCTGGAAACATTTCTCTTTGTGCGACACGAATGAGTATTTTGCTCCCTTCCTCAAGTTCTGCCGGCGTAAAGGGATTAATCTTTGTGTTGGTACGTTTTATACTTCGGATATTTCGCACAAAATTTTGTGTGATGTAGTTGAAAGTTTTCGATAAAGCGACGACAATAGCCAACCTTCCTGACAAGCTTCTGAAGATTTGAGGCATTACCGATTAAAAGGGCTATTAGGTTTTCGGTTGCTTCAATTTGGTGAACTTGTGCCCGTTTTTGACCTTCTTCTGAGGTGAAATTCGTTGGTTGACTGGGAAGTTCGAGGTCCCAGCGTGAGTGAAGAAAGGACGGTCCATTCCATCATAAACCTTCGGGGATAAGCTTCGAGGGAAGTAACCCTCGAGACGGTAGATCCGCTGGATTCATCTTAGTTGGGATGTGCTTCCAAATAGACGGCTTTGTAGGCCGCTGAATTTCACCGACCCGGTTACCCACGAATGTTTCCCATCTTGAGTTTGGTGACTTAATCCAGCAAAGCGTGATTGTTGAATCGGTCCAAGCGTGTAAACTTTGCTCTAGTAAGTTGAGTACTTTAGCTACATGGTGCAAAAGTTTCGCTAAAATAACTGCACCGCACAACTCCAACCGTGGAATGCTTACTGGATTGACCGGGGCCACTCTAGTCTTTGCAAGTAGCAAACTCATGTGGACCCTGTTCTCTTCATCAAGAATGCGAATGTAGATCGCAGCCCCAAACGCTCTCTCCGACGCGTCGCAGAATCCGCCTAACTCCACGTTTCTATACTGCCCTCCAGCATGTACTCATCGAGGTAACCGTATGCGGTTCACATCTTCCAGGTCTTGAACAAAGGTGTTCCAATCCGTCAGAGTGTTATCATCCATTGGTTCGTCCCATGTCAGCTTCTTAACCCATAGCTGCTGAAGGAACAAAATGTTTCCTTGATTATACAGGGAGAGATCCATCCCATCGGATCAAAGAGCCTGGCTATGGTTGACAATATTGATCTCTTCGTTGCCTGAGGGTGATTAGGTGGAATGTAGCTGTATAAAAAGCTATCTTCCTGGAGTAGCCAATGAATCCCTAACGTCTTCAGTTGACTTGACCCTTCCGAAGTGAGCTCAAACTTAGTCTCCCGGTCCTGTAGGAGTACATCGAGCATCAACGCGTCGTTATTAGATGCCCTCTTGCGTAGTAAAAAGCCGGCAGCTTGCAGTGTTGTTTTTATTTCCTCGATTTTCTTTTTGGCTTCTAGTTTTGTATCTGCTCCAGAGATCAGGTCGTCTACATTTCTTCTCGTATCATCTTCGTTGCTCTTGGATACTGAAGACGGACTTCTTCTGCCAACCAGTTGAGCGTGCGAATCGCTAAATAAGGAGCAGCAGCTGTTTCGAATGTTACGGTTTTGAGTCGATATGTTTTTGAAACTTCGGACGGATCTTTGCGCTAAAGCATTAATTGGTAGATGGAGTCCTTTTCATTTACCCAGATCTGACGATACATCTTTTCGATGTCGGCTGT
The DNA here is from genome assembly GCA_930367185.1 of Myathropa florea. Lineage (NCBI taxonomy): Eukaryota > Metazoa > Arthropoda > Insecta > Diptera > Syrphidae > Myathropa > Myathropa florea. The sequence continues at coordinate 6,227,777 of OV884006.1, forward strand.
AAATGTGTATTTGTACAACCACCACCTCAAGATAACATCCACAATGTTGTTTGTAGAGTAAGTCCAACCATCAGTGTGTCATTTAGTGATTTCCCGTTCGCAGTTTAAAAAAAAGCGTCGAAAACCACTATCAATTTTATTGAAGAACTGCTCTCATTTCTGACTGCGTGATGTGGCATGAAATAATGCGGTATGCTATCTAAACTGTTCTCGTCCTCAACTAGACTCATATGCTTCAACTGAACATACTCCTCAATGCATGCGACATAATCCTTTTTAAACTGCAAGTCTTTAAGCAAACGTCCTTCTAACAGCCTGTATTTTTGCAGAGTCCCTTGAAGGGAAGGGCGACTTCACATCCTCCATCTGAAGCACGCTTAACGTTTTTTAAAAAGTGTTCTTCACATGCGAGATTCTCAGTAATTTCCATTCTTACAAATAGCGTTTCCTCCAGCTCCCAGAATTTCTGCATGCTGACATCGAGGTTGGAAGTCAGATGCAAACTTTTAACAGGTTCCGACGAGAACGCCAAGCCTTATGGCGTCCATCGGAACCGTGAATGTAAAATTTACTCTCGTCCGAGAATATTTTTTTGATTTTTGGCGAATTCAACTCGTTTTTGGCCAAATATGCAGTAAGATCCAAAATACATGGCTGGTACGGTGAAGCATGATGGCGGGTTAGTAATGGTTTGAGGGTGTAAGGCGACATCTGGAGTTGGCATTTTAGTATTTATTGAGACAAAAATGAATCGATACGATTACCTCAGTATACTGAAAAACAATCTCCACCATAGCTTGCAGAAATTAGGCTTGAAGGGTTCATTTATATTCCAAAAAGACAATGACCCAAAGCACACTTCCCTGGTTGTGAAGGAATGGTTGCTGTACAATGTGCGAAAACAGCTCAAAACACCACCTCAATCACCGGATTTAAATATTATCTAGCATTTGTGGGATTATCTCGATCGTCAAATCCTAAACCATGACATTAGGTCCAAATTCGAGCTTAAGGCTATTATACAGGACGATTGGGAAAAAAATAAGTCTGGAAGTAACTCAAAAGCTTGTTACCTCCATGGGATCGAGAATAAAGGCAGTTATTACTGCTTAAGGATATCCAACTACAAATAAATTTGAGTAATTTGCGATAAATCTCTCTTTTTAAGGTTCCGTCTACAAAAACGGAACCTTTATAATTTCGGTGTGTCCGTCCGTCCATCCGTCCGTACGTCCGTCGTGTCTGTCACACTTTTGTATCTCCGAAGTTTATGAACATATCGGCATGAAATTTTGGAATTAGGTACATCAGACCTAGATGTCATTGCCTATGAAGCGATTTTAAAAAGTGGGGCTATTTGGGGGTGGCTCCAGTACAGGTGAAGTTGACATTAATTTTGAAAAATTGTCGCACCCCATCGAAATATATATCAATCGACAGATCTTTCGAAATGAGGTGGAGGTTTCTTTAAACACTTTTTTATCCAAAATACCGTTTGGAAAATTAAATTTAAATGCGTCCCCCCCTGCCATTTCTAAACCAAAGTGTTTAAAAATCTGAAAAAATCACAAAAACTTGGCTTCATTGAATACTTTCATTTAAAACCATTGCGAGCATTCTGGCCCTAATGGTTTTGGAGATATTGGCCGAAAACGGTCAATCATCGACATGCTAATTTTGAAGATCTGAAAACGCAGTTTTGAAGACATCAATGTAAGCATTAAGAAATGATAAATTTCAAAATATCGATTTATGTTGAAATTTTGAGATATCTAAGATTTAAAATGAAAACAATTTTCATTTCCACACATAATTTCATGCTGTGTTCGGCCACTCTATTCGTTGCTGAGCGTTATCTTTTCGATCTCACCCCTAAATGCCCAACAAAAATGAACACACACACCGCAGGCATGAGCAGTGATTGGGTATGTGTATGATGGAAGGGATTTTCTGTGTTGGATAAACTTGGATAGAGAAATAGGTATATGTAGGGATGAACGTTTGTTTTTTTTCGGATGTATAAATGTATGAATGAATAGTTGATTTAGGTTGAAGTTAGAAGAAAATTCAACTGAAATAGTTTTGAAACGTCGTTTGATATTCAGAAATCATCCATCAATATTATGCGACGGAACCTTACCCGTGCGAGTACAACTCGCACTTGCCCAGTTTATTTATTTAATAGTGTATACTTACTTTTGTAACATGCAATTTTAACAGTATCTTACTTTGTTTCTTAATATTTATGTTATTGTTAGTCCCATTCTTTTTATTGTTTGTTTTTTAAAAAGAGCATAAAAATAGCAAAATAAATATGTATAACATGCTACCTAAAGTTTATGCAACTTCGCTTTCTAGTTGATGATTCGGTCAAGATTCGTTATTTTTTACGGTGTATACTTACTTTTGTGACTGTGTGTAAGTTGATTTGTGCTTCGATTTTAAAAGTTGCAACCCTGACTCAGTAATGAAGGAAGCTTCTGAACCAGAATCCAATAATGCTCGAAAGGAGAAAGTAACTTTATGTAGTGGCTTGAGAGTGGAAAGAACTACGCTGCGCGATTTTCTTCACTGGCTTTGCTGATGGTTTACCTTGTTGATAGCTCACCGCTTCCAGCGTACGGAACCTAGTTTCAAGAAACTGCTTAAACTCGGTAAATGTTGGTAGTTCCTTTGTGTTGTGTTTTGAACCCAGTTTTTCCTCCCACAGTTGTTGCGTCTTTGAAGGTAATTTGTGTAATAACACGTATACCAATATCGCATCCCAGTGTTGAACCGGCACCTGCAGACTATCCAAGCTATGCACGATTTCCGTAGGGGTGTCTAACAACTCTTTGATTGTTTCGGCTCGCTCTTGGGTTACAGACGGCTGATTGAAGAGACATTTCAATTGAGTGTTAACCAGAAATCGTGTGTGATCATATCTGTCCTGTAAAATAGCCCACGCCTTTGCATAATTGCCGTTAGCAATTGGTAAGTGTGACAAGATTCTGTCGGCTTCACCTGACAAACTAGTCTTGAGATAATGCATCTTTTGTCTTTCAGTTAAAGATGTGTTATTATGGACCAGAGAAACAAATAAATCTCGAAAACCCCTCCAAGCCTCATAACTACCAGAAAAACAAGTCAACGGAATTTTTTGCAGACATACATATATCCGCATTGTGTAATGCTAGTTTGGTGTTTGATGTGGTTTCAGCAGCATCGTCTTGCTTTTCCTTTGTCTTATCCATTGCGTCCATACGACTAGCTCTATATTCGAAGAATAATTCACGAAATTCTTCGAAAACACGTTCTATTTCCGAATATTTGTCTTTCTCACCATCCGATAAACTACCTACACACTCTTCATAAATTTTGTCCGCTGATTCCATTGATTTTTCTAGCATTAACAAACGTCCTGACAAATAATTTGCAGTTCTTTTACTGTACCCAATTTTTGCGAAATTAGAGACATCTCTTTGCAGTTGGGTAAGTACTCTACTTAGTTTATTAGAATTCATTATCGTTTATAACTTATGCACACTCTATTACAGATGAATTACCAAATCTGTAGACAAGTTGGTAAGACAAACTAGTGCAAGTAAATGTACTCACGTGCAAATCCAAATGCAGACGTACGCACCAAAACCTCAAGCAGCTTGTTGTACAGGAATCAACTTCGTGGAGCACAAAAGGTAGATGGACACACAGTACACAAAACTCCAGAAATTAAAACTGATTTTGCTCGGGATCCAGTAGAATTAATTGTTTAAATTTTTGTAGATATGTTTTTTTATATGTATTAAATTTATATTGTAATTAATTCGCGGAATAATTAATGTATTCAAGAATGTTATAAGAATTATACATAAAGATCGATGGTTAAAAATGTAATAATAATTATACATATAACGCGATAGTTAAAGATCCGGTTCGAAGAGACCAAAAATGTTCGGGTTTTGAACAAAAAAAGGTTTATTAAAACAAAGAAAAAGACGCAAATCGAAACTGTAAGAATTCGGGTTGAATAAAAAAAACACTGTTTTCGTTTACGTTATAAAAAAGAATCACTGCTTTATTAATTTGCTGTTGTTTTTATATCTTTTTTACATTTACATTATTTATGACATTTTCATGGGGTGCTTAATTATGTTTGTTTTGTGGATTTACGAATCGCTCATGTCGCGATTCGAACATTGTCCAAAATAAAGAAAAAACCCGAAGTTTTCAGGTACCACCAAATCGTATTGGTGCCTGCATATATCGCCTGTATTGGCGGGAACTCCTCTTCCTCGATGAGAGTTGCGTCCAACTCCTCATCCTCAGATGACTCGTCCTCTGTCGAGTCGCTGGAGATTTCACTGACTTGGTCAGACTCCATCCCTTCTGTGAGTTCATATAGCTCAGTGCAATTGCCGAGCTATTTTTGAATTGCAGCCGCAAGCTCTGGACCGTAAATGGTAACGTTCCGTTTGCAGCTGGCGACAAGCTCCTCGTACAACTTCCGTACTCTGGCTTTTACTGGCTCCTTCTTGCCCATGGCAAGGTCGCAGATATTCCTTCTTCCGGTTGTTGTAAGTTGTTGATTTAACTGTAAATAGAAAATTGTTTGGGTATAGAAAAATGTCCGTTTGGTAATTTGGATTTCTTTGGAAAACCGAACAAGGGTAAATATAATTTGAAAATGTATAATGTCACAGTACTCGCTAAAGAATCGACCGCTCTTAATGACTGTCAGGCACAGACTGAGAAATTAGGAAACAGGTGCTTAGATCCACTTCAAGCATAAACTTTTAATTTCTCATTCACTTCATACGGGAATCCAGTAATAAAATAGTAAAATAAAAAATAAAAATGGAAATTTGATCAGGATTAGGATTAGGATTATATACATTATTTTACTTTGCTTCGATTTTAGGTTAACATAATATAATTCAATGCAATACATTATAATATAAAATAATAATAATTTAAGTGGGCAATGGCGTTACCGTCTGCCTGATTGACGCGTTAATATTTTCATAAAAATGATTCATTTCTTTTTTTTCTAAATTAAAGCCATGACATATTATATATTTATATGTATTCCGTTAAAATATAATTTCTATATGAGGATGCTGTCTCAATAAATTTATAGAGAGCAACCTAATTATTTCCACTTAGGATGTTTTTCGTTTGTTCCATTGTTAGTGATAACTTTCCGAAGTTAATAAGCCTTATGTCTTTATAAATTGGACATATTGCCAGGAAGTGGATTGTGTCTTCTTTCATTCTCAGGTTGCATATTGTACAAAGGTTTGATGATGTTTTTCTAAACGGTGAACCATTTAAATTCAACATATCACACACATAAGATTTCAACCTTATGCTGTAGCAGTCATTAAAATAATTTTTGTTATTTAAATCGTAATTAAGTACGGGTATATTAGCCTGTTAATTGAAGATGGTGCTTGGAGTTTGCTTATATTTCTATGATGAATGTCGGTCGCCTCTAAAACCTTGTACAGCTGTTGTTTTAAAGCTATAGTATCATTATATTGTATACTGAGATTGGTGTTACATTTTCCTGCTAGTGCTATCTACTCCCTAATCCATTCTACTCTAATATTAAAAGTATATTTCGTGATGTGTGCGGAAGCCTATGAGCTGAGATTTGAGAACTTTAAGCACATAATCAAAATGTAATTTTAGAGTGAAATGAAAAAGGTTTCGCAGTCCTGTCTCTAAACTAAGTGTGATATTAAGTAAAATAACGAGAAAATGAAAGACACGTGTTGAGCGTGGTAGTGCTTTTATTTTTTAAATGACGTCTTGGCTGACGTCTTTTATGTTGTTGCTCACAACTGTCATGTTAAGTGTTACCAAGTTAATGCAACTTCATTTGGGCAACAGTTACATCAATATACTACATCTCTCTTTTTCCGACATTTGACCAGATTGTTCCATACATTTATATACACGCTTAGACTTAATTGTCTGCATTGTAATGACTGACACTCACATTGTATTTACTTCATTTATAAAATTCATTGGTACATAAGTGCGGCTAGGTAAGGCTAATAATAATATAAAAGTAAGCTTAAATAAGTATTGTATGAGATTGGTTCAAAGGTGGATACCTGGGCAGTATTCAAATACCCGCTTGATAGAATTTCGTTTGCTTAACTACGCGACCGTATTTGGTTTTGAAGTGATTTTGCGGTATTGACTGTAACTGTGACTGCGATGATGGGCTTACAATTTTGTTATCGGCTGCCTCTTTATCAGCTTTGTCTATGGTGTTGTTACAAGTTGGCATCGAATTGTTATTAGCTTCCAGACCTGTTGATACATAGTGCTCGTCACCATTACTCATCGGCTTAGGTTCGTTTACGGACTTTCTTAATTGCTCAGTATTCCTTCGTACTATTTCATTATTTTAATTTCTGACAAAATACGACCTAGGTACTTCTGCTTTAGCCTGAACTGTTCCTCTCTCCCATGTTTGCCCCTTCCGATAAATAACATGATTGCCAACGTTCAGATCTACTTCTTTCCTGTTAGCATTTGGGTCATAGTAAAACTTTTGCCTTACCTTTGCTTCTTCCATTTTAAAAATAACGTTGTCACTCACCGGTTTTGTATACAGAAACTTTTTATCTACTGGATGTTTTGTTCTAAATAATCTACTTGATAAAAGCTGTGATGGTGAGTACCCAATACTCGGTACAATAGTATTGCGGTATTCTAACAGAGAGTGGCAAAAATCGTTATTCCCTAATTCCGATTTTTTAAGCATTTTTTTCATAATCTGTACCCCTTTTTCTGCTAATCCATTGGACTTTGGATAATATGGACTACTATAGGCGAACTTAAATTCCCAATCCATAGCAAATTCGCGACATAAAAGGGAATTATAGGGCTGATTATCACATATAACTTCTTCTGGAATCCCATTGGACGAAAATATTTCTTTAAAAGCATCCACAACGCTTACAGCAGATTTATTTTGAAGTTTTTTTACGTCTATCCATCTGGAGTAGTAATCAATAACAATCAAGTAAGAGTCAGATTTGAAATCAAATATATCACATCCTACTTTCTGATACGGATATTCGGGCATAGGAAGCGTTAACATGGGATGTTTCTTGTTGGCACAACTATATTTTTCACAAATGGAACATCGGCTTATAAAATCTTGAATATCTCTTCCCATGTAGGGCCAGTAAAAAAGTGTCTTTGCTCTTGAGATGGTTTTGGTTATACCGAAGTGATTATCGTGGAGCTTATTCAAAGTTTCCTTCCTGAGCGCTTGAGGAACGAACACTCTACCCTCATAGAGAACTAATCCATCTTCTACATATAAATCATTTTTGATGCTCCAGTAAAATTTAAGATAATCTGGTAGTTTGCTTTTTGAATTCGGCCACCCATTTTCATATAATTTTCTTAACTCGGTTAAGATATTGTCTTTGTTTGTCTCTGATACATATTTACTTTTACCACCAGGACTGCTTGCATAAAAGGGGGCTTGAACTGGTTTGGGTTTTGCCCCGGTGTCCACTAAAAACCTTAAAGTTGCCCCATCCCGTGTAACATACTCTATGTATGGTACGCCGGAATCGAGGCGCCTATCATAAAATTTTCATCTGCAGTTTCCTCAACTTCCGAACCCCTGACTTCAACACTGTTGTCTACATCATTGCTTCATGTAGAAGCAATGTGAAACATTCGTTGCTGCTTCCTAGGGTAATTATCCGATCTCGATTCGCGCTTGAATGGATTATTCGGATGGTTCATATAATTTACATTCCTCGTTTGCACGGAATTATCTACCTCCATTTTGATGGGAGGCTTTGGGCCTAATGGCCTTGGTGGTACATAATTCCGACGATACTCGGTACTTCGCGAAGGAAATGGCCGTACGGGCGGGCCATTTCTTTGGACAAAATTATAACTAATCGGAGAAGTCACCATATTTGGTGCCTTAACATGGACGGTGTGATTCCGGAAGTTGAGATTTTGCATCTCAAGGCAGGCGGAATAAGCTTCAGGCAAGGTCCTGGGTTTTTGGATTACTAAACATTTAGAAAGATCACCATTTACGCCGCGTACGAAAACGTCCAAGGCACGATTTCTGTACGATTCTATGAGGGCACACCTCGTTTCCTCCGAATGTTCGTCTGCTCGTAATTTGCTTACGATTAGGGAGAATTGATGGTTCACTGCCGCGTAAAAGTCATCTACTCGTGTGTTCCCCTGTTTCAACTGACTCAATTGATGTTCGAGAGTACGGATGTCTCTCTTGTCAGCATAATGGAGAGGGAGCACTCTCTTAATCTCCGACCAGTCATTATCAAATATGTTGTATGATACAAGAGCCGAATCTGCCTTCCCTCTAACCTTCTGTCGGATATGTTGAAGTATAGCACGGTAGATTGGTTTGGTACGTACTATTTCGTAATCCTTCAAAATCGTTTCAATGCTATGAATCCAAGAAACATAATGTATTGGATTCCCGTCGAAAACCTCCAATTCTTTCACAGCGTCAGGGAGTTTGAAAAAGTCCCTTAAATCTTGTTCACTAGTGGGACCGCGTAAAACTTCTACTCTCTGCAGATTCGAAATCTCGGGTTCATTTGATTGTTCTAAAATGAGTATTCGATTCGAAATTGCCCCTAAACGAGTTTCTAAATTTTGAACAACTTCCCCCGGGCTACTTTGTTCAATTCGACCTAACCGAGCCTCTATTCCCTTAATTTGATCGATAACGTTATTAACTGCTCCCGTTAACTTGGTCACCATGGCTGTTAATTCGTCCATCTTGACTGACAGAGTGTGTATATTGCGGTAGGACAGGCAACGGTTAAGCGGTTATGTTGTATATAACAACTGTATAGATGTGTATATACGCACAATATTTTTGGCAATGGAACAATATATACATATATGTTACTGAATTCGAAACAAAATGTTTTACAATTTAAGGTATTATTTCATCACTTATCTGCTTTAAATTTCCTTAAGACTATCTTACAAAAATACGTAGAGCCAGCTTCTCATCGTTCCGGTTTCCTGCTTCCGTGATTTCGGTTTCGTTATCCAGTGTTTCTTTACAGACGTCCTTCTGGGGGATGCGCGCTTTTCACACACATGTATTGTATTTATTGGGATGTGATTGAACTTCTTTTTTCTTCTGTTTAAAGATTACTTAAGTTATCACTATGTTGGTTTTGAACAGCCCACATTACTTTATAACCATCCCAAATATTTGTAAAATTAAGGATTCACTCAATTGATCTGATAACTTATTCATATAAGATCTGATTTGATCTGACAACTGATTTCACTGTTTTAATCATTCTTATTTATAAGGACTAGGGATTTTCCACTTCACTTTTCGAGTGGTCCCTGCTCGGGCGCCAGTTACGTTTTTCGTCGCGGAGGAATTAAAAAAATTTCGAACTGCACAAGCTTTGCTCGTGCCCAACGGGTTCTAAATAAAACAACTTGATTTTCCACTACGTTACAATTTATTTTACGACTATGTCGTCTAACGCTCCAATTTACACTAACTGCACAATATTATTTTCCCTAACTCCTAAGCATGCCTTCGTCGATCAAGGTCTTGGCATTCCCACGCTGGTTCGCTCACGTCCGAGCATGCATCGCCGAAAGTGCATGCGATGCGTCTAGCCAAGTGTGAGGATCATCATATTACATCCGCCGCAGGTGTGATCGTGGGAATGGGCGCGCACCTGTGTTGTCGAATGTGATAACTGAGTGTATAGGTATTTGTGTGTTGGGTGGATGTTGTTTATGGATTGTTTACCAACAAGTTTTATGAATGCATTTTCGAATGGGATTTTGAGTGCGGACAGCATTGTGCAAAGTTAGCATGTTGAGTTTTACATGTTTTCGCGACAATTTGGGTAGTATTAGAGGGTGTAGTTCGTACTAGATCGCTAGTTTCGTTGCGAGTTATCTTTGACTGGTAGTGGGCAGAGTTTTGTTATTGGTCGCCGGAATTCGCCTTGTTGGGTTTGTAACTTAAGGACTCGTACTAGTGCCTCCGCGCTAGGGTTGATTTCACGGATGCGGCCTAAACTCCATTTAGAAATTCCACTTTGTTCCTTGAGTTGCCAAGGTGCTCTTGATTTCGTCCCAGACCTGACTGGCATTTCTCCATAAGTGTCGAAGTTCTGCATCAGCTCCAACAAAGTTCGTACCACAATCGCTATATATTTGAGCAGGAACTCCCCGTCGTGACACGAACCGACGATATGCAGCTAAAAATGCCTGCGTGGTTAGGTCGCTAACCGCCTCAAGGTGTATGGCTTTGGTGGCCAAGCATATGAATACGGCCACGTACCCTTTATGGCATTTAGCTCCACGACCTTTCCATGCCCGGATGGTTATAGGCCCTGCGTAGTCGACCCCTGTGTGAGCGAAAGGCTTTGACACCGTAACTCGCGCGGCTGGCAGTCCTCCCATTAATTGTTGAGCGGTCTTTTTGCGAAATCTGAAGCAAGTGGTACAGCTATTAATATGTTTTTTGGGTATTTTCTTTAGCTGAAAGATCCAATACCTTTGCCTTAAGTGTGTCATTATTACCTGAATACCTCCATGTAGTGTCGCAAAATGTGTTTGTCGGATCAGTGAAGTTGTGATTTTGTGTTTTGGGTCTAATATGATAGGGTGCTGTTGGTCATAGGGTATGTTGGCATGCCTAACACTTCCGCCCACACGAATGATTTCAGTTCCGTCCACAAAGGGATGTAAAGATGTCATACCTCTTCCCTTAGTGATGCCTTCTGGAAACATTTCTCTTTGTGCGACACGAATAAGTATTTTGCTCGCTTCCTCAAGTTCTGCCGGCGTAAAGGGATTAATCTTTGTGTTGGTACGTTTTATACTTCGGATATATCGCACAAAATTTTGTGTGATGTAGTCGAAAGTTTTCGATAAAGCGACGACAATAGCCAACCTTCCTGACAAGCTTCTGAAGATTTGAGGCATTACCGATTAAAAGGGCTGTTAGACTTTCGGTTGCTTCAATTCAGTGAACTTGTGCCCGTTTTTGACCTTCTTCTGTGGTGAAATTCGTTGGTTCATGTAGAAGCAATGTGAAACATTCGTTGCTGCTTCCTAGGGTAATTATCCGATCTCGATTCGCGCTTGAATGGATTATTCGGATGGTTCATATAATTTACATTCCTCGTTTGCACGGAATTATCTACCTCCATTTTGATGGGAGGCTTTGGGCCTAATGGCCTTGGTGGTACATAATTCCGACGATACTCGGTACTTCGCGAAGGAAATGGCCGTACGGGCGGGCCATTTCTTTGGACAAAATTATAACTAATCGGAGAAGTCACCATATTTGGTGCCTTAACATGGACGGTGTGATTCCGGAAGTTGAGATTTTGCATCTCAAGGCAGGCGGAATAAGCTTCAGGCAAGGTCCTGGGTTTTTGGATTACTAAACATTTAGAAAGATCACCATTTACGCCGCGTACGAAAACGTCCAAGGCACGATTTCTGTACGATTCTATGAGGGCACACCTCGTTTCCTCCGAATGTTCGTCTGCTCGTAATTTGCTTACGATTAGGGAGAATTGATGGTTCACTGCCGCGTAAAAGTCATCTACTCGTGTGTTCCCCTGTTTCAACTGACTCAATTGATGTTCGAGAGTACGGATGTCTCTCTTGTCAGCATAATGGAGAGGGAGCACTCTCTTAATCTCCGACCAGTCATTATCAAATATGTTGTATGATACAAGAGCCGAATCTGCCTTCCCTCTAACCTTCTGTCGGATATGTTGAAGTATAGCACGGTAGATTGGTTTGGTACGTACTATTTCGTAATCCTTCAAAATCGTTTCAATGCTATGAATCCAAGAAACATAATGTATTGGATTCCCGTCGAAAACCTCCAATTCTTTCACAGCGTCAGGGAGTTTGAAAAAGTCCCTTAAATCTTGTTCACTAGTGGGACCGCGTAAAACTTCTACTCTCTGCAGATTCGAAATCTCGGGTTCATTTGATTGTTCTAAAATGAGTATTCGATTCGAAATTGCCCCTAAACGAGTTTCTAAATTTTGAACAACTTCCCCCGGGCTACTTTGTTCAATTCGACCTAACCGAGCCTCTATTCCCTTAATTTGATCGATAACGTTATTAACTGCTCCCGTTAACTTGGTCACCATGGCTGTTAATTCGTCCATCTTGACTGACAGAGTGTGTATATTGCGGTAGGACAGGCAACGGTTAAGCGGTTATGTTGTATATAACAACTGTATAGATGTGTATATACGCACAATATTTTTGGCAATGGAACAATATATACATATATGTTACTGAATTCGAAACAAAATGTTTTACAATTTAAGGTATTATTTCATCACTTATCTGCTTTAAATTTCCTTAAGACTATCTTACAAAAATACGTAGAGCCAGCTTCTCATCGTTCCGGTTTCCTGCTTCCGTGATTTCGGTTTCGTTATCCAGTGTTTCTTTACAGACGTCCTTCTGGGGGATGCGCGCTTTTCACACACATGTATTGTATTTATTGGGATGTGATTGAACTTCTTTTTTCTTCTGTTTAAAGATTACTTAAGTTATCACTATGTTGGTTTTGAACAGCCCACATTACTTTATAACCATCCCAAATATTTGTAAAATTAAGGATTCACTCAATTGATCTGATAACTTATTCATATAAGATCTGATTTGATCTGACAACTGATTTCACTGTTTTAATCATTCTTATTTATAAGGACTAGGGATTTTCCACTTCACTTTTCGAGTGGTCCCTGCTCGGGCGCCAGTTACGTTTTTCGTCGCGGAGGAATTAAAAAAATTTCGAACTGCACAAGCTTTGCTCGTGCCCAACGGGTTCTAAATAAAACAACTTGATTTTCCACTACGTTACAATTTATTTTACGACTATGTCGTCTAACGCTCCAATTTACACTAACTGCACAATATTATTTTCCCTAACTCCTAAGCATGCCTTCGTCGATCAAGGTCTTGGCATTCCCACGCTGGTTCGCTCACGTCCGAGCATGCATCGCCGAAAGTGCATGCGATGCGTCTAGCCAAGTGTGAGGATCATCATATTACATCCGCCGCAGGTGTGATCGTGGGAATGGGCGCGCACCTGTGTTGTCGAATGTGATAACTGAGTGTATAGGTATTTGTGTGTTGGGTGGATGTTGTTTATGGATTGTTTACCAACAAGTTTTATGAATGCATTTTCGAATGGGATTTTGAGTGCGGACAGCATTGTGCAAAGTTAGCATGTTGAGTTTTACATGTTTTCGCGACAATTTGGGTAGTATTAGAGGGTGTAGTTCGTACTAGATCGCTAGTTTCGTTGCGAGTTATCTTTGACTGGTAGTGGGCAGAGTTTTGTTATTGGTCGCCGGAATTCGCCTTGTTGGGTTTGTAACTTAAGGACTCGTACTAGTGCCTCCGCGCTAGGGTTGATTTCACGGATGCGGCCTAAACTCCATTTAGAAATTCCACTTTGTTCCTTGAGTTGCCAAGGTGCTCTTGATTTCGTCCCAGACCTGACTGGCATTTCTCCATAAGTGTCGAAGTTCTGCATCAGCTCCAACAAAGTTCGTACCACAATCGCTATATATTTGAGCAGGAACTCCCCGTCGTGACACGAACCGACGATATGCAGCTAAAAATGCCTGCGTGGTTAGGTCGCTAACCGCCTCAAGGTGTATGGCTTTGGTGGCCAAGCATATGAATACGGCCACGTACCCTTTATGGCATTTAGCTCCACGACCTTTCCATGCCCGGATGGTTATAGGCCCTGCGTAGTCGACCCCTGTGTGAGCGAAAGGCTTTGACACCGTAACTCGCGCGGCTGGCAGTCCTCCCATTAATTGTTGAGCGGTCTTTTTGCGAAATCTGAAGCAAGTGGTACAGCTATTAATATGTTTTTTGGGTATTTTCTTTAGCTGAAAGATCCAATACCTTTGCCTTAAGTGTGTCATTATTACCTGAATACCTCCATGTAGTGTCGCAAAATGTGTTTGTCGGATCAGTGAAGTTGTGATTTTGTGTTTTGGGTCTAATATGATAGGGTGCTGTTGGTCATAGGGTATGTTGGCATGCCTAACACTTCCGCCCACACGAATGATTTCAGTTCCGTCCACAAAGGGATGTAAAGATGTCATACCTCTTCCCTTAGTGATGCCTTCTGGAAACATTTCTCTTTGTGCGACACGAATAAGTATTTTGCTCGCTTCCTCAAGTTCTGCCGGCGTAAAGGGATTAATCTTTGTGTTGGTACGTTTTATACTTCGGATATATCGCACAAAATTTTGTGTGATGTAGTCGAAAGTTTTCGATAAAGCGACGACAATAGCCAACCTTCCTGACAAGCTTCTGAAGATTTGAGGCATTACCGATTAAAAGGGCTGTTAGACTTTCGGTTGCTTCAATTCAGTGAACTTGTGCCCGTTTTTGACCTTCTTCTGTGGTGAAATTCGTTGGTTGACTGGGAAGTTCGAGGTCCCAGCGTGAGTGAAGAAAGGACGGTCCATTCCACCATAAACCTTCGGGATAAGCTTCGAGGGCAGTACTCCTCGAGACGGTAGATCCGCTGGGTTCATCTCAGTTGGGATGTGGTTCCAAATAGACGGCTTTATAAGCCGTCCGGTTACCCACGAATGTTTCCCACCTTGATGTTGGTGACTTAATCCAGCAAAGCGTGATTGTTAAATTGGTCCAAGCGTGTGAACTTTGCTCTAGTAAGTTGAGTACTTTAGCTACATGGTGTAAGAGTTTCGCTAAAATAACTGCACCGCACAACTCCAACCGTGGAATACTTACTGGATTGACCGGGGCCACTCTAGTCCTTGCAAGTAGCAAACTCATGTGGACCCTGTTCTCTTCATCAAGAATGAGAATGTAGATCGCAGCCCCAAACGCTATCTCCGACGCGTCGCAGAATCCGTGTAACTCCACGTTTCTATACTGCCCTCCAGCATGTACTCATCGAGGTAACCGTATGCGGTTCACATCTTCCAGGTCTTGAACAAAGGTGTTCCAATCCGTCAGAGTGTTATCATCCATTGGTTCGTCCCATGTCAGCTTCTTAACCCACAGCTGCTGAAGGAAAAATTTTGCCTTGATTATACAGGGAGAGATCCATCCCATCGGATCAAAGAGCCTGGCTATGGTTGACAATATTGATCTCTTCGTTGCCTGAGGGTGATTAGGTGGAATGTAGCTGTATAAAAAGCTATCTTCCTGGAGTAGCCAATGAATCCCTAACGTCTTCAGTTGACTTGACCCTTCCGAAGGGAGATCAAACTTAGTCTCCCGGTCCTGTAGGAGTACATCGAGCATCAACGCGTCGTTATTAGATGCCCTCTTGCGTAGTATAAAGCCGGCAGCTTGCAGTGTTGTTTTTATTTCCTCGATTTTCTTTTTGGCTTCTAGTTTTGTATCGGCTCCAGAGATCAGGTCGTCTACGTACATTTCTTCTCGTATCATCTTCGTTGCTCCTGGATACTGAAGACGGACTTCTTCTGCCAACCAGTTGAGAGTGCGAATCGCTAAATAAGGAGCAGCAGCAGTTCCGAATGTTACGGTTTTGATTCGATATGTTTTTAAAACTTCGGGCGGATCTTTGCACCAAAGTATTAATTGGTAGATGGAGTCCTTTTCATTTACCCAGATCTGACGATACATCTTTTCGATGTCGGCTGTAAATTTGTATTTGTACAACCTCCACCTCAAGATAACACCCATCAGTGTGTCATTTAGTGATTTCCCGTCCGAAGTTTTAAACGAAGCGTCGAAAACCATTCTCAATTTGGTTGAAGAACTGCTCTCCTTTCTGACTGCGTGATGCGGCATGAAATAATGCGATATGCTCTCTAAACTGTTCTCGTCCTCAACTAGACTCATATGCCTCAACTGAACGTACTAATCCATGCATGCGACATAATCCTTCTTAAACTGCAAGTCTTTAAGCAAACGTCCTTCTAACTGCCTGTATCTTTGCAGAGCACCTTCTCTTGAACGGCCAAGTATGGGACGGACATGTCCCTTGAAGGGAAGGATGACTTCACATCGTCCATCTGAAGCACGCTTAACGTTTTTTAAGAAGTGTTCTTTACATGCGAGATTCTCAGGGATTTCCATTCTTACAAATGGCGTTTCCTCCAGCTCCCAGAATTTCTGCATGCTGACATCGAGGTTGGAAGTGAGATGCAAACTTTTAACAGGTTCCGAAGAGAACGGAACACGTCCAAACAGAATCCACCCCAATTCAGTCTTTTGGGCCACGGGTAAGTTGGAATCATCAGGTCGGATAAGTTCAGGCAAAAGTATGTCGGCTAAAACTTCGCTGCCCAGCAACAAATTAACTTTGGCTGGCTTAAAAAAGGAGGGGTCGGCTAAGCTCAAGCCCTCGAGATGTTTCTAACTCTCGAACGGGAGGCTCCGGGCCGGGCCGGGATATGGCCAGACAGCGACTTGTATACAAGAGCTTGTATTGAGGTTTTGAAGGCTGAGTGATGATAACATAATCGTTATGTCAACAACTTTTTTACATGCGCCACTGCTGACCAAACCTAACCCAGTAACTGCGACGTAAGTTGATTTGTGCTTCGATTGTAAAAGTTACAACACTGACTCAGTGATAAAGGAAGCTTCTGAACCAGAATCCAGTAATGCTCGAAAGGAAATAATCCTTGCTGATGATTCGTGTACCTTCACGATGGCTGTGGCTATCATAATTCGGGTAGACGCCTGTGGCATAGAGTGCTATGTGTTCATGGAGTTACTGCAATGAGGTGTTTTGTTATCCGATCAACGAGTGTTCGAAGAGTTTCCTTGCGTTTTCGACGACTGTTGTACATAAGAAGGCTTGAAACTCGGAGCATTGAGATTTACTGCTGAGGTAAGTAAGTTATTGTTGACCATTCTTGCTTGAGACATGACTTGACTATTGTTTGAATTATTGGAGGAACGAGGATAGGACTGATGATCACCGTACGGGCCGTTGAGTGGTGGTGAATTGTGCAGCAGCGTATGGTGTGGCTGCTGACAATAGTGACATCGGTGTGAACTTGGACAACTATTAACTAAATGACTGTATACAAGACAGTTCCTACACAACCCCAGTCTACCTATACATTGAGAACGATCGTGGATGCTCATCTTCAAAAAACGACTGCACTTTCGAATGAAATGAGCGGCTCTGTTGCACGATTTGCAGTTGTAACTGGATGTAGTGGCTTGAGAGTGGAAAGAACTACGCTGCGCGATTTTCTTCACTGGCTCTGCTGATGGTTTACCTCGTTGATAGCTCACCGCTTCCAGCGTACGGAACCCAGTTTCAAGAAACTGCTTAAATTCGGTAAATGTTTTTCAGTTTTTCCTCCCACAGTTGTTGCGTCTTTGAAGGTAATTTGTGTAATAACACGTATACCAATATCGCATCCCAGTGTTGAACCGGCACCTGCAGACTATCCAAGCTATGCTCGATTTCCGTAGAGGTGTATGTATTTGTATGTATGCATTTATTTATTTCTCTTTGATCAAGATTTGGCAGCACTGCAAGAGAGGCTTTGATCGTGAAAAGCGAGCTGTCAACAATTTGGAATTGAACCAATAACCGAATACCCTTTTGTACTTCTTTTGACTCGGGCAGTTACTCAGTTTCTCCCTTTCAGACAGCACGGCTTATGATAAGCGCTGATCATACGCGATGATGTAAAATGAGATTTTAGTTTAATTTTAAATAATTAATAAACTGAATTCGTGGAATAATATTTTTAAATACACGTTTTTTTTATTATGAAACATTTGGTGCCTCCTGTGAGGATTGAGCCTTTATGCACGAGAATATCGCACTATTGGTTAATTAATTTATTAAAATTTGTAACTCACGTGAATTTTATTTTTACTTTTTTTTTGTGATAATTATTATATCACCATGGCACATCTTAACCTGAGAATGGCGGCGGTCACGGTCATACGTAGAATTCATGAACGTGTGCACGGTGCCAACCTGGATACATGTGACACTGCCCAGTTAAATCAAGAGCTAACCTCACTTTCGAAACACTACGACCGTTTTGTGGAAAACCACGAGGCGTTGGTGGGAGCTGCTGAGGAAAATGAATTGTCAGCTCATGACCAGCTGTGGGAGCAGGTGGAAAACATGTACAATTCTACATGTGTCCTTATCAATAGGAAATTATTGACCATATCTTCTGCAAATTCATCTGAGCAGGCAAAATCCTTCAAGACTTCTGTCAGCAATTCTGGCTTTGACATGAAATTAGATCCTGTTATCATTCCATCTTTCGACGGGTCCTACTGTAACTGGTTGGCATTTAAGGACGTGTTCGAGACGCTGGTACACAATGCCAATTTCCCAGAAGCATATAAGCTGAGCAAGCTTCGACAAGCAGTTTCCGCGAAGGATGTGCCGCTGGTTGGTACGTTATACTCTGGTGGCTATGAGGACGTGTGGGCATCATTAAAGGGTCGTTTCGATAATCAGCGAGTACTGTCGGAGATACACGTATCCAGATTTATCAATATGAAGGCAGCAGTAGACGAAACCGCCAAAGCACTATTGACAATTGTGGATACAGTACAGGAATCGCTACGTGCTTTGAAGGTGATGAAGTTGCCGGTGGAGAAATGGGACGCAATAGCGGTGCCTATTATTGCGTCAAAACTGCCTACCAATACACGACGAGAATGGTGCATGCATGCAGATCCCATTAAAATTCCCACCGTCGAAGAGCTCTTGCAATTTATTGAGAAGAGGGCTCATAGCCTTTCGACGGAAGTCTTTAGAGGTGCACAGCGTGGAGAATCGTCGGGGATTAAATCACAGCATCGCAATGTTAAATCTTGTGTCGTTGTAGCAGAGGGACTAAAGTGCTGCTATTGTCAAGGGCCGCACAGAATCTCACGGTGCCAATCCATAATCAGCATGCCAGTTGACCAGCGCTTTGAGGCATTGAAGAAGCTTGGTTTGTGCTTCAACTGCCTTAAGACTGGACACAACTCAAAGCAGTGCCCGTCGGGTGGTTGCCGACAGTGTGGCCGTAAGCATCATACACTATTCTGCCGTGAAGTTAGTGGCCAATCTACAATTGCATCATCGTCGACCTCACAGAGCAACAATGCTGCAGTTGGTGGAAAGTTATCACAGTCATTCTCATGACTAACCGACCCTATGCTGACTTACCTGACTCAAGGAGATCGTACAGTCCTGCTTGCTACTGCGCGTGCATATGCATATGGGGACCGAAATGAACAACGTCTCGTCCGTATCCTCTGCGATCCAGGGTCGCAGGTAAGTTTCATTATCGATCGGATAGCTCACTTTTTGAATCTCCGCAGAACCAAATGCGAATTACAAATAGAAGGAATTGGGGCAGTAGCTCAAACACGTACCAAAGGCAGCGTATTGTTGGAACTTAAGTCAACGCACTCCGCATTCTCACTGCGCATACACGCATTGATTGTTCCAGCCATCACTTCGATAACTCCAGCAGTGCAGATCGACGTGACTAGGTGGAAACATTTAGAGGGTCTTCAACTGGCGGATCCTAGTTTTGATACACCTGGAGCCATAGATGTACTCATCGGATCAGATGTATGGGGTCAAGTCGTTGAAAGTGGCCTCATCACTGGCAAACAATATGAACCGCATGCTCAAAGAACCCAATTTGGTTGGGTTGTGTTTGGCCCAGCTTCGACCACATCCTCATCAGTGGACTCTGTGCGTACCCTCGGGGCTCAGGTGATGTGTGAAGGTGAACCAACTTTGGAAGAACTCGTTCGAAATTTCTGGAAGATTGAAGAGGTGCCCGAGAACGAGATGCATGATGACGAATGTGAAAGAATATTCTCATCGACCCATTATAGAACGAGCGATGGCAGGTATGTCGTACATATACCTTTTGGCAGCAACGTGCACAAACTAGGAGAGTCCTATCAGAATGCGTTACGGCAGTTTCACTGGCTTGAACGTCGACTCTCTGCGGACGACGACCTTCGAGAACGGTATATCGCCTTTATGAGAGAATATTGTGCTCTCGGTCACATGGAATGTGTGGGTCAACCTGGCGACCATCTCAGAGGGTATTTCATTTTACATCACGCGGTGACTACCAAGTTCCGTGTTGTTTTTAATGCATCTGCGCGTACAAGTACTGGGATTTCGCTAAACGACACTCAGCTAGTTGGACCGACGATACAGGATTCTTTGCTTCATATCATTTTTCGTTTTCGCCGCTATATTATTGGTCTCACAGCGGACGTTGAAAAGATGTTCCGCCAAATTTTGGTGACACCAGAGCATCGGCAGTTCCAGCGTATTCTGTGGCGGGAGTCACCTAATAAAGAACTCGAAGTCTATAACTTGAACACAGTAACCTACGGAATGGCGTGCAGTCCGTTTAACGCTGTACGGGCATTACGTCAATGTGCACTTGATAATTGCGGTGAGGTGGTTGATTCTGAACAAGCATCATCAGCACGGGACGCCATTCTCAGTTCGTTCTATGTGGATGACTTTTTAACAAGTTGCAGTTCTGTACCAGAGGCGGTCTTGTTGGCCACTAATGTCGACAAAATTCTCAGCGCCGGACACTTCAAACTTCGCAAATGGAACTCCAACAGTTTACACCTCCTACAAACAATCAACTGTGGTTCACAACCAGCTGTGGAACATGTCATTGATCCTACAACAACTTCGGTGCTTGGTTTGAGGTGGGATCCCGTTAGCGATGAGTTGTTTTTCAACGTGAACATCAGTCAAGAGGCCAAATGTGTAACGAAGAGGCGGGTTCTCAGTGAAGTCGCACGATTGTTCGATCCAACAGGAATACTTGCACCTGTCGTTATCACAGGAAAAATCTTTATTCAAACTCTTTGGTCCTCTGGCGTAAATTGGGATGCCGCTCTGTCTACCCACTTGGCTGACGAATGGATAGCGTTTCGGAATGGGCTGCCTGAACTTAACCATGTTCGAGTACCTAGGTGGTTGGGGATGACGGATGGTGGAACCACAATCCATGGTTTTTGTGACGCGAGCTTGAGAGCATATGCTGCAGTGCTCTACACGAAAACTGTTTTCCCGGACGGAACTGCACGCGTATCACTTCTTACGGCTCGCACCAAGGTAGCTCCACTAAAAAGTGCTACCATCCCTCGCTTGGAATTGTGCGCAGCGCATTTGTTAGCTGTTACGCTCCAGAACGTCCGTGGGGCATTGGGACTGCAAAATGCTCAGTATTATTTATGGTCGGACTCAAACATTGTGCTTTGTTGGCTTCGCAAGCATCCATCATCGCTTAAACCATTTGTTTCAATCCGGGTCCGAGTGATTCAAGAGCTTACATCTCCCGATCGGTGGCGTCATATTCGATCAGCGCAGAATCCGGCTGATTGTGCAAGCCGTGGCATCGGAGCAGAAGCTCTTGTTAACCATACTCTATGGTTCAATGGTCCTGAATGGTTGGTGGACGAGTTATTTAACCCTGAGGAGACTACCACACTAAATGAGGAAGAACTATCAACAGTGCGCCATGAAGAGAAGAACTTACTTCGGTCGTTTGTAGTCGCAGTTGTTCCAGAACTTTCAACCCGGATGTTAGACGGAAAAACTATTCCTCTGGTAGAGCGCTTTAGCTCTCTTCTTCGTCTTCTACGAACTGTTGCACGAATGAGGCGCTGGACACCTCCACGGAACCACAGTGTTCTCACTGCCGTAATTAGTCCTCAGGAAATGGATGAGGCCCTAGAAGTCATTATTTGCTTGGAACAAGGTAAATACTTTGCCACTGACATTAATAACCTTCGGAATGCTTCCAGATTATCGAACGCCAGTCGACTACTTCCACTTAACCCGTTTCTGGATGACAAGGACATTTTGCGTGTAGGTGGTCGACTAAAAAATGCTCCAGTGCCCAGTGACTTTCGTTGTCCAATTATTTTACCGAAGTCTGGGGCTCTAAGTGGGTTACTCATTCGACAAGCACATGAGACTACTTTACATGGCGGGGCACAGTTGATGTTGCGAACCCTCCGTGATAGGTATTGGATCTTGCAGTCAAGGCAGGCGGTGCGGACATTTTTGCACAACTGTATCAGATGTCGGCGGCAAAGGGGTGGGGTTTTGGCTCAGCAAATGGCAGCACTACCCCGACAAAGGGTAACAGCTGCTCGTTCCTTCAGTGCTTCTGGCGTGGACTACTGTGGCCCTTTTACTCTTCGTATTGGTACCAAACGATCTCGCTCTACCATCAAGACGTATTTGGCAATTTTTGTTTGTATGGTTACACAAGCTGTTCACATTGAGGTGGTGGATGACCTGTCTTCTCAAGCGTTTCTCTCTGCCTTTACGCGATTTATCAGCCGACGTGGGCCATGTCGAGAACTATACAGTGATAATGCAACGGCCTTTGTTGGGGCAAACCGGCTGCTTAAGGAGGATTTGGATGCATGGAGCAGTGAACCGAATCGGCAATCATTGGCCAACATGGGAACCAATTGGAATTTTATCACTCCCGGTGCTCCTCACCAAGGAGGATTATGGGAAGCTGCGGTGAAGGCGGCAAAGCGTCACCTGGTACGTTTAGTAGGAGCCCAAAGTCTATGGTACAGCCAACTGCAGACATTATCGGGGCCCCGATCATCGCAGTTCCAGAACCAAATCTAACCGAGGTACCCAGCAACCGACTTAAGATGTGGCATTGGATACAACAAATTCATCAGAGATTTTGGCAGCGATGGAGTGATGACTATTTGCACACGTTGCAAGTCCGAGGCAAATGGCAGCGACGGGAGGAGGACATCCGAGTTGGTGATGTCGTTCTAGTCAGACACGAGAACTTACCTCCAACTCATTGGCGGTTGGGTCGAGTTATAGAAGTGCACCCGGGCAGCGATGGACTCATTCGCAACGCAACCTTAAAGACAGCAAATGGAGTTTTTACCAGAGCAGTTCAAAAATTATGTCGGCTAGTGGAGTCTTTCGAACCAAACGGTTCGACCGGGCAGAATGATCAAGATTTGGCAGCACTGCAAGAGAGGCTTTGATCGTGAAAAGCGAGCTGTCAACAATTTGGAATTGAACCAATAACCGAATACCCTTTTGTACTTCTTTTGACTCGGGCAGTTACTCAGTTTCTCCCTTTCAGACAGCACGGCTTATGATAAGCGCTGATCATACGCGATGATGTAAAATGAGATTTTAGTTTAATTTTAAATAATTAATTACTTATAAATATATTATAAAAACAAATCCATATAAAAATTCAGTACGTTAAAAATTACAAAGTAAAATAAGAAAAGATCTGGTGGCATTCGATATTTTATACTGAGTGAGTTCAAATAGTGTTGAATGCCACATCAAAAGGAGCAATACAATAAGATGGGGTGGGGTGTTGAACAAAAAATAGAGAAAAGAAAAAACAATTTTCAGCAATTTAATTCATTTAACATCAATTTGACATAATTGTCATTTGACATCAATTTGTTCTCACTTCATAAAGGATGCAAAAAAAATGTTATCTAATTCAAACACACACAAACAAAAATAATATCAAGAGTTTAAACAAAAGTTAGATCAAAATATTAGAAGTAATAGAGTCTAAACTATAGTAATCTTGAGTAAACAGCCAATTTTTTACGCGCTTTAGAAAACATTTGGACATGTGGGCACGATTACAAACAACTGAATAAGAATTCTTATAAGCGGTGGTTCGATAGCTTGGCACTTGTAACATATTAAGCGAGTTATTACGTAGGTTATAGTTTGAGATTATACGAAAGTTTCGGTTACCAGACTGCATAAAGAATGCTTTTAGAACCTTAAAACAGTGTAAGTGACGAACAGGAAGAATACCTAATTGACAAAATAAAGGAAAACTAGGATACCTACCAGGCGTACGACAAATCTTTCGGACAACATTCTTTTGCAAGACTAGCAAAACACAGTTCAGTGTTTTGGTAGCCATGCATGAAAATGTACATCCGGTTTTTGATTACTGGACGCAGATAAATTAAAGAACATGAATTTCGTCTTAGGACTTATTACAAGTTTGTGTTCAGCGAACCATTGTCTTAGAGTATGTACATCGCAATTTATGTCAGCATAGAGATCTAAGGGACTGTTGACGCCATACGACAACCCAACTAACAACTCTTTTATTGTTTCGGCTCGCTCTTGGGTTACAGACTGGTGATTGAAGAGACATTTCAATTGAGTGTTAACCAGAAATCGTGTGTGATCACATCTGTCCTGTAAAATAGCCCACGCCTTTGCATAATTGCCGTTAGCAATTGGTAAGTGTGACAAGATTCTGTCGGCTTCACCTGACAAACAAGTCTTGAGATAATGCATCTTTTGTCTTTCAGTTAAAGATGTGTTATTATGGACCAGAGAAACAAATAAATCTCGAAAACCCCTCCAAGCCTCCGAACTATCAGAAAAACTATTCACCGGACATTTTTGCAGACATATATCCGCATTGTGTAATGCTAGTTTGGTGTTTGATGTGGTTTCAGCAGCATCGTCTTGCTTTCCCTTTGTCTTGTCCATTGCGTCCATAAGACTAGCTCTATATTCGAAGAATAATTCACGAAATTCTTCGAAAACACGTTCTATTTCCGAATATTTGTCTTCCTCACCATCCGATAAACTACCTACACACTCTTCATAAAATTTGTCCGCTGATTCTATTGAGTTTTTCTAGCATTAACAAACGTAAGAATTCGGGTTGAATAAAAAAAACACTGTTTTCGTTTACGTTATATAGAAGAATCACTGCTTTATTAATTTGCTGTTGCTTTTATATCTTTTTTACATTTACATTATTTATGACATTTTCATGGAGCGTTGTTGGGTGCTTAATTATGTTTGTTTTGTGGATTTACGAATCGCTCATGTCGCGATTCGAACACTGTCCAAAATAAAGGAAAACCCGAAGTTTTCAGGTACCACCAAATCGTATTGGTGCCTGTATATATCGCCTGTATTGGCGGGAACTCCTCTTCCTCGGTGAGGGTTGCGTCCTCATCCTCAGATGACTCGTCCTCTGTCGAGTCGCTGGAGACTTCACTGACGTGGTCCGACTCAATCCCTTCTGTGAGTTCATATAGCTCAGTGCAATTGCCGAGCTATTTTTGAATTGCAGCCGCAAACTCTGGACCGTAAATGGTAACGTTCCGTTTGCAGCTGGGGACAAGCTCCTCGTACAACTTCCATACTCTGGCTTTTACTGGCTCCTTCTTGCCCATGGCCCATGGCAAGGTCGGAGATATTCCTTCTTCCGGTTGTTGTAAGTTGTTGATTTAACTGTAAGTAGAAAATTGTGTGGGTATAGAAAAATTTCCGTTTGGTAATTTGGATTTCTTCGAAAAACTGAACATGGGTAATTATAATTTAAAAAGGTATAATATCACAGTACTCGCTAAAGAAACGACCGCTCTTCATGACTGTCAGGCACAGACTGAGAAATTAGGAAACAGGTACATAGATCCACTTCAAGCATAAGCCTTTAATTTCTCATTCACTTCATCCGGGAATGCAGTAATAAAGTAATAAAATAAAAATGGAAATTTGATCAGGATTAGGATTAGGATAATATACATTATTTTACTTTGTTTCAATCTTAGGTCAACATAATATAGTTCAATTTAATACAATATAATATAAAATAATTATAATTTAAATGAGCAATGGCGTTGCCGTCTGCCTGATTGACGCGTTAATATTTTCATAAAAATTACTCATTTCTTTTTTTTCTAAATTAAAGCCATGACATATATATTTATATGTATTCCGTTAAAATATTATTTCTATATGAGGATACTGTCTCAATAAATGTATAGAGAGCAACCCAATTATTTCCATTTAGGATGTTTTTCGTTTGTTGCATTGTTTGTGATAACTTTCCGAAGTGAATAAGACTTATTGGTTTGGAAATTGGACATATTGCCAGGAAGTGGAATGTGTCTTCTTTCATTCTCAGGTTGCATATTGTACAAAGGTTTGATGATGTTTTTCTAAACGGCGAACCATTTAAATTCAACATATCACACCTTGCTCTACAAATTAAAGATATCAACCTTATGCATTGCATGCAGTCATTAAAATAGTTTTTGTTATTTAAATCGTAATTAAGTACGGGGTATATTAGCCTGTTTATTGAAGATGTTGCTTGGAGTTTGATTTCATTTCTATGATGAATGTTGGTCGCCTCTAAAATCTTGTATAGCTGTTGAGATTGGTGTTACATTTTCTTGCTAGTGCTATCCAATCCCTAATCCACTCTACTCTATTATTGAAAGTATATTTCGTGAGTCTGTGCGGAAGCCTATGAGCTGGGTATTTGAGCATTTTAAGCACATAATCAAAATGTAATTTTAGGGTGAAATTAAAAAGGTTTGGCAGTCCTGTCTCCAAACTAAGCACGTAATTTGGGGTGGTTAAGGGGAGGCGAAATAATTTTTTAAAGAAAAATCGAAAAAGTTTTTCAACTTTCCAGGAAGCATTAATGAGACTTTTGGTAGAGGCTTGTTTTTTTTCCGAGGTGTAGATTGAAATTCATGTTCGGTGTTAACAAAACTCCTAGATATTTATATTGGGCAACTTTCAATCTCTTCAGCGTCAAAAACCATTTTTCATTTTCTTCCAATTTAGTTTGCCTACTGCGAACTATCATAGTTTTTGATTTATCAAGATTAACTTTCAGGTGACATGCTTTTGTGAAATTGTTCATTTTGTTTATCATAATGAAATTGACTTTGAGGAAATTCCGCGAGTAAGACAATATCATCTGCGTAAAGAAGTACATTTATAATTACTCCTGCAATTCTTATACCTGCAGGAAGATGCGCTGATATGTCATCTATAAATAGTGCGAAAAGAGTTGCACGGGCTGGGCTGCCTTCTGCCTTCTACTGCCTTCTTCAAGAACAAAGCAAATCCGAAAGAAAAAATGAAGTAGGATAGAAAAGAACAAAACAATCGATAACTCAAAATTCAGATGCACGGGCAATTTTAGCTATCCCCCGCGCACTTCGTCCCTCTTACCGACAAACTGCTGAATCCTGCCTCTTGTAAATTTCGCCTTACGGATAGGGTAAGAGTGGCTATACTTCAAGTATGTATTAAGTTCGAATATTTTAGAACCGTGGACAAAATAAAACTATCGGCGACTGATGAAAAAAGCACGAAAGGAATCTTAAGTACAATAGCAAAATTATTTGCGCCAACAACAATTATCCGATAAGTCGGAGAGTGTCGAAGACGACTGTATATGTGATTGACTTATACCAGGAATTAAGTGCAATGATATGCGAAGGAGACTACTGATGAAAAAGGAACTCATAGACAAGACACTGGCACAACGAAAAGCAGAAAGAGTGCAAACGATAACGCACGCAAAAAACAACACCACATATAAAGTCAGTGACAGTGAAACGTATATGGTAGAAAGAGACCAAGACTATAAAACGAGAGACAGGACAAGAAACAGAAAAATAGGAGGCAAACAGCAGCTGCTGTGGCTACTGTGGCAATGTGCACAAAAGAGGTAGCTGTCCAAAACGGAAAGACAAAATTGTTTCAGCAAAGTATGCAAGAGAGGGAAAGCAGTAAATAATCTATAGTTACCGAAAGGGAAGAAGAAGAAATATTGTGTGTTACCCGAATAGGAGAAGAGAAGACAAATTGAGGAATGATCCTGAAGCAGTTGAGAGTGAGTGAGTTCGATTGTAGCGTATTATTGACACAGGTTCGTCGTGCAATATAATGAATTTAAACGACTATAAGAAAATAGTGGACCACAAATTAAGTTAAATAAAACAAGGATAATGTTAAAGGCCTTCGGTAGAAGCTTAATAAACCTGTGGGCGCTGGAACTCTTTTTAGCCAATATGACGATATTGGCGATATCCAGTTAGTGAAGGAAAATTGTCCCCCGATTCTATCAGCGAGTCCATCCGAATTATTCAAGATAATTGAGGTAAAATCTTTAAATTTATTAAATAATAATTAAATTAATGAAGAACAAATTATGGACAAAAACCGTGACGATTTTGAAGGAGACGGTGTACTGGAAGAAAATTGATCATACAATAAACGCAACATAACAGGCACAACGACACATTACAATATCTTTGAGGAAAGACCTGAAATTGAAGTTAGCTGAATTTGTAAAACAAAATATTATCAAAAAGGTGAATCATCATACGAAATGTAAAGTGCAATAATAAATTAAGAATGTGTCTAGATCCACATGATTTGAACAAGGTACTTAAAAGAAGAAATTTACGGACAAATACCCGGGAAGAAATCTTACCTGGTCTAGTTAATGCGAAAGTTTTACTGAATGCACCGAAGTTATTAACGAATGCTTATAAGTTATATCGCTACAATATAAAAAGCTTATAAAAAAAATGGAAACGACATGCATGTATCCGATGTATTATCAAGGTCATCCATCGGAATACCGGAGACACAGGAAGTATCAGAGATTAGAGATGACCTTAGAATACAATGAATCAAAAATATTGAAAAAAAAAACGTATTTTCAACGGCAGAATTCCCAAAAAAGTGGGAATTTCGACATGCGCGTAGTACACAATTTCATCAACAGGGGAACGGAAAGGCAGAGGCAGCCGTAAAGACCATTAAAAGGTTATTCAAGAAATCTCAGCTGTTGTCTGTGTATATGAATGGAAAAAGCTTTCTCATCGAAAGTTCAAATGATCTGCTTGCTGCTGAGACTTATCAATGAATATTAAACTGCAAGCCATATTGTATCATTTGCAAGCTGTAATTCTGTTGTCCTCCTCTGTCGTTCTCCCCCTCCTATTCTTCACTGATAGGATTGACTCAAAGTCTGTTATTAAATGACCGCAAATTAGATTTCTTAAAGTACTGGTTTTGGTGTTCCTGTGTTGATGTTATGTGTGAAATCTGGTTTAAGCCGAGCGTAGTTGACTTGGTCTATAAGAAACCAAATTATGAAATTTTCCGAAATGAACTCCTTACTGATAAAACTGGTCGCGGGAACTTTAAAATTGACAAAATGTCTACAGGCAATGGAATCGAATAATTGATTGTAGATATAGGCTGTTATAACAACAAATACCTGCTTGCATACGCTTACAACAACAATAGAAGCAGTTCCCATGTACCTTTCTTTTTAGTTATCTCTGAATACTGTAGACTCCATAATCATCGCACATAATCATCTGTGGTGGTTTTAATAAAAATTTTATGAAAAAAATACTTACCCTATCCGTTTGACGAATAATTGTTTACCTAAATTTCTAGATCTAATTGTCGTTTCTAATCCATCACTTGTTCTACTGTTCGAACAGTTATTTCATTTATTGATTTTTATCGGTGAACATTAAAAATTCTTTTATCGTTTGATGTTTCTTACCAAGTTCAACTTAATTTTTTTTTCCTTTAAGTAAAAGAAAGAAAAGACTTTACAAAGACTTTAATTCCATAGGTCTGAACGCTCTCCACAAACCTACCCTATCAGCCCTTTGGGAGTAATGTTATTTAACGGCTGATGCGGATGATAAAGTCAATTTGTTTCAAGGAATCCTAGTAAAATTGTTCGATCAATGGGTACACCCCAAAATGTTATAACAATATAATACAAAACCAAGCATGTACTTGGTTTTCATCTGTAGTTATTAGCTCCTTATTGAAAAGAAACAAGTTATATAATAAATGGAAGCGCAGACCATCTAATGATAACTGGTCCTTGTACAAAGCGGCACGTAACTGACAACTTTGTTGTACGTACTTCGAAGACTAAATGCATCCCTTCCTCCTACGAAACTTTGGAATAACTTGCATAAAATTGGTATATGCGGCAGTAATAAAAACTCAAAATGTGTTCTTAATCCGATGCACTTAGTCACGCATTTCTGGGAGATGATTCGAATGTAAATGACTTTGATTTTAGTCAGGGTGAGGAACATGTGCACACGCTGCCATGGCTGGACCACTTCCTTGTTGCTACGGAAGACGACGTTATTCATTAAATAACAACTATCAAAACTGATTCCATAGGTGAATTTCAGCTATCAATCGGCTTCACTAAACTCATTCTCCCACAAAATTACAAGTGTATTGCCTTTTGATAAGAAAACTTCTCAAATATCTCCTGCAACTGTACCACAGCCATCGTTAACCTTCTCGAAGAAATAAAACAGGATTATGACAGAGGTTATGTGTCACTTCTTTGTCTGCTGGATTTCTCGAAGGCCTTTGACAAAGTAAATCATAATCATCTTATTCTGTAAACTATGCTGTAAACTAAAGAACACTTTCGGATTCAGTGAAAGGGCAGCAAAATTGTTGAGCAGTTTTCTTTTCGGCAGGTTGCAAAGGGTTGTTTCGGCCGAACGTTAGGTTAGGTTGAAGTGGCTGACTGTAGAAAACAGTCACACTTAGACCAAATTAGGCCCATTGTGATACCACGCGGATCTTATGTTCCTTATCCGTAAAACCATTTAGTGCTTTCAACGAAGTCGTTAACGCTCAAGTCGTTAAAGAAGTAGGCTCCAAGATGTTTCATCCTGCGAGAGGAGAGAGCGCTACAAGTGCAGAGAAGATGCGTTATGCTTTCTTCTTCTTCTTCGTCTCTGCAGCTTCTGCAGAAATCAAATGAGGGAGTCCCATTCTTGAGGCGTGAGTGCCAATGGCACAATGTCCTGTGATAACGCCAATGAGAATCCTTAGGGATGACCTGTTCATAAGAAGATAGAGTGAACGTTTTAGATCAAGTTTAGGGCAGATTCGCTTTGTAATGAGGCACGTAGTGCCATCTGACCATCTTGAGTTGGTGTTTTTAATGGTATGATTCTTTAAAAGAAGTTTAGCTGTAGCGAATGGCATAGGCGGAAGATCCCCACTAGGGAGGTTTGTGGAGATCGTACCGCTCCTGGCGAGATAATCAGCTTCACAATTACCTGGAATGTCACTATGTCCCGGCACCCACATGAGGTGAATGTTAAAATGCTCAGCCATCTCGTTAAGAGATAGGCGGCAATTTAGGGAGGTCTTAGAGAGAAAAGTGACCGAGTTCAGGGATTTGATTGCTGCCTGGCTGTCTGAACAGATGGTGATGTCCTTCTTGGATATCACGTTGTTCTTGAGCCAATACAGAGCTTCTTTTATTTCCATTGTCTCAGCCTGGAAAACGCTACAATATTCTGGAAGGTGGAGGGATGTACTAAAATTGAGATCCTTGGAGTAGACACCTATTCCTACTCCCTCGTCCGTCTTGGATCCATCTGTGAAAATACGCAGAGGACCGTCCAGCGTCTGAGTATCAGACTTCCATTCTGACCTGGAGGGTATGCTGGTAGAGAAGTTTTTCTCAAAGACAAGATGAGGCAGTAGGAGGTCGGTGTCGTGCGGTAGAAACTCGAGGTTATCTAGAATGGTTTAAAGACCCGTATGGTGGTTATTCCACAGGTGTAGTGTTCTGAGTCTTACCGCTGTGCAGGCTGCTACTTGTCTGGCAAACAAGTCAAGTGGAGGGAGATACAGTAGAATATTTAATGCTTCGGATGGTGTCGTCCTTAGCACTCCACTGATGCATATACTTGCAGTTCTTTGCACGCGGTTAAGAAGGTTGCGGTTGACGGCTGTGCCAAGAGCTGTCCACCATACTGAGACTCCATAAAGTAGGATTGGTCTTGTTACAAGCTAGGTTGGCTGGGCCACGGTGACGGTGAGTAGGACGGCGGCACGCTTGCGGTTGCACGGCTTAGCTCGTCGGACGGGGCGGTTCTTGTCCTCCCACTCGTACACCACCAGTTGCAAACAAAAAATATCGTGCCTGTAGCTAGCTAAGAGAAGATAGAGAGAGGAGAAAAGATAGCAAGAGATGAAAGCCTAATACCCTAACAGACCACGGACGGACAACTAAAAGATAGGACAGAGAAGAGAAAGAAGAGACAGGAAAGAGGAAAAGAAAGGTGTTCAAGGTCTTTGCCTTTACCACCAAAAGAGACCGGAAGGGAGCTCGCGGAGCTAAGCTAACTAACCTAATCTACGCCTAAACTATCCTACCTAACTTAAAGCTATACCTAAACTAAACCTAATCTACCTTAAAACTACCTAGCTTAGCCCTAACACGAAACAACACCCTTCCAGTGTCGTTTGGCGATGCAGGTTCGTCAAGAACCCGAGGGTGCCTGTTGTTGTTGGCACAAGTCCGCCTGCCCACCCCATCATGTCAATCGACATGACCTTCGCTATCTCCCTTGGCGAAGTTTGTGGGAGATAGCCCCTTAGCGGAGACGTTAGCCACAGCCTAACGTTCCACTCTGTCAACTACCCCGAAGAAGGACGGCCTTCCCTCACCCTACACACATAATCGGCAAAGAAGCAAATTATTCCATTAAATAAAACATAATTCTTTTCATTTAAAATCTATACAATTCATTTTTATTAAATAATCCAAGAAAAAACTTAACCTCTATGAAATAATAAGATAATAAAAAAAAAGCAAAAGAAAATTCAAATTAAACAAAAAGGGTTCTAACCCTGGCTAAAGTAAAGGACGGTACACAACAAACAGAGGTTTCCAATACGTGAAACCTGCTACTCACGGTCTTTATGATCCCCCGACGTCCTGCGCGCAGCACGATGAAGGACGATACCTGTGGGAAGAAACACGGAATTGTGGGGAGAGATCCCTCTTTACACGGACACTCACAACAACAGCACTAAAGCCAGAACTATTTTAGTTATTATTATATTCAAAAAAAACTTCACAAAATATTTCAATCAAAAAAAAACTTTAATTATAAAAAAACTAATCTTGTTTATGGAACAAATAAAAAAAAATTTCACTACGTCTAATTCATAAACAAAATTCAAAATAACAAAAAAAAAAAACAGCTCCAGCTCCTCCGGGCACTGAACACTCCTGGCACTGCACACTCAGGCACTTCAAGATCGGTACAAACTGTTCTCCACTTCGGCTTTCTCGGATGGATATGTCTTTTTAGTATTTCGTCTTAGTTTCGCAGCGACGAAGTTTCGTGTAGTGTGAAATGTTTTTCCGCGGCACTTGGTGAGAATCCACTTGCGTTTATTGATTTTGTATGTCAATTTGGTATATGTGACTTTCTATTTTTTTTTTTGTGTGTTAAAGAGTATATGAACTCTTTTGGACTATATATGAATATATATATATGTATGCACTTTGCACAGTTCTTTGTTTTATATATCCTTTTTTTTTTTTTTTTTTTTATCTGTTTGTGTGTTTTGTTTAAAAAAACCCACCACGCGCACTCGTGTTTATATGTTTTTAGTCTTTTTAATTTGTCACAAAATTATTCCGTCGCCAAAATTGCTGCCGATCACGATCACGTTTTTACCAAGAATCTTTCATTTTTCCTTCCTTCCTCAAAAATTTTCCAAATTGGAAAAGTGCAAAATTCGCACTTATTCCAAGGCACCCTTTTTTTTGTTTTTCCATGTTCACCTTGCAAAAGCATCGTGTGAACACCGCCTTGCACTTCCATTATGTGCTTTACAAAGTGCTGAATTCCTCAGCATATGTATGTCTGTCCTTGTCAATATGAATTCTAGTATATGTCCGTCCTTGTCAGTTTGACAGATCTCCACAAATGCAAAACAAGTGTGTTTTGATCTGTGCTAAAATTATTCTTATTAATTAAACATGATTTGGGGTAAGTTTTGATTGAATAAATTATATTATATATAAAAACGTTCTACACAATTTGTACATTTCAGGACAATAAAGGACTGGACGGGGAGGAATCGCGGGATCACGGGAATTGTCTGGTAGGTTATATACATATATAAGGATTTTTAACTTAAATATTTTTATTTTATTTTCAGATAACCTGCTGCATGTTGCAGCCTACCGCAACAGACTCGACGACGGTTTTCGAGTGGTCGTGAGTAAACCGGCCTCGTAAAAAAAGGAAGGCTGCAAATGCAACAGTTTATCTTCTACTATGCCCTTGTCTACGTGTGGCAAGGGCCCACACCCTGAGATTAAGAGTCTCATGCTCTACCGACTGAGCTAGCCGGGCACTAATACTTATAAACATACAAACATAAACCTAAGCCTATAAAAAAATATCACAGATAACTTATCACATCTCCCAAGCTGAGGGTGTATTTTGTTTTGTCGTACACCGTTGGTTGGACGCGAACTGCTGTCCCCTTCCTCTCAACTTGGTACATACTTAACCTAATATCACAGATAATACTAAATAAATTAAATGAATAAAAATAAATAATGTAAATAAATAAATAACTCTAACAATAATTAAATATATCTATAAATAATTAATAAATGCTCTATAAATAAATAAATAACTATATACATAAATGTGTAAATACATAACAAAGATTTATACTTAACCTGGCTACGTTGCGTCATTTCAGTCTTACTTTTTTTCTAGGTATGTTCGTCTTTGGTGGTCGTCTGTTCAACTCAGCGACTATGTTTGGAGCGATGTTGAACGCGCTCCAAAAGTCGATTCCAAGATATAATTTTTGTTGGAGGCTTGGGACTATGAGTATGTCAAGTTCTACGCTTTTGCCACCCCAAGAGACCAGTGTCCTTAATCGTCCTTCTATTTGCTGGTGGCTCCCATCGGCTGTCTTGACTTCAAGATCCATTCTCTTTAACTGGATGTTGTTCCTCTCGACGAAGTCCCTAGCTCCTTTGCCTAGGCAACTAACTGATGCTCCGCTATCTAATAGGCCCAGCATCTCTTCACCTGCTATCTTAACTTTCGCGTAGGGCCTATTATCGTCATTTACACATAAAACAGTTTCAGCAATCTTTCTCTTGCTTCGTCTATATATTGCACATTTTTCCCTTAGCCTTTCAATTTTTTTATAGTTCCTGTGCTTTCCCAGCACAGTCGTCTTATCTTCCCCTGAAATCTTAGCCCTATCTTCTTCGTATTTCTGCAGCCTCAGATGAAGACTCTTTTGTTCAACCATTGGAGTCTCATCGTCGTCAAGTTTTGTCAGGGATATTATTTCTTCAGGTGGCGGTGAGTTTCCGGGACTTCCATCTTCGTTGACGGATTCATCCCGGTCATTCCGCCAACCCTCCTGTTTCCCTGACAGGCTGCACAGTTAAAGGACAAGTTACCCTGACCGCATGAGAAACAGGTCAGGGTATGAAAAGCGGACGGACATATGTTTGGAGCGGTAGCTACACTTTCGCTCTGCGCGTTATCGTCATGTCGTGTCCGTTCGTCATTGTACTGCGTCCTAGTCGTCCTGTTCGTATTTGCGTAGCTTGTCTGTCTAGTCGGTCGTCTAGGCTGAAGTGCAGCTACCTCAAACTCCTCGTCAACGGACTCCCTCTCATCTTCGACTCCTACCTCGCTAACGCCACGTCTAAACCTACTCTCTCTTGCTGTTAAATGTTTTTCGGCGCGCCTACACTCATCTCTTAGATCCCGGATGCTGTCGATCCTGCATCCGAAGATCAGCGTCGCTATCCTGTCCCTAAGATTTTGTCGGAGGATTGAGACTAGGTCTTCTTCTCGCGGTCTGTTCCTCATCCGCAGTACCATGCTTCTAATATCAGCATAGAAGTCATCGAAGGTCTCTTGGGGCCGTTGTCGTCGTTCCATAATGTCCCGAAGTATCTCGTGGTCCTTCTTTTCGTCCTTAAATTGTCTGATTAGTTCCGATTTTAGGTCGTGATAATTCAAAAATTCGTCGCCCTCGGACTCTTCCATGAATTGCCAATACCATTGTTCCGCAGGGCCCGTCACTAGATGATGGAAGTTCGAGAATAGCTGTTCGGTGGACAGTCCGTTCTTCTGCTGCAACATCTCTATTCTAAAGATGAAGCTGTCCACCGACATTGTCTTGTTAGTGCCGTCAAGTTTCACTCCCCACTTGTGCACATCTACCTTTCCACAAATCCTTTGGGGAGTCAGCTGCTGCTGCCAAGTGCCGCATCGCTCTTCGCGCCGCAGGGTCGGTGTCGAGTGTTCAGTCGGCGTCCTGTCCTCGTAGCGTCCACTTGGTCTTGGAGGTTCTCTACGGCGGTGGGTGGAGCTTTCCAGGTCCTGGATTTTGTCCTGCAGGATCCTCATGTTATCCTGGAAAGTCTCCATCATCTGGGCCATACTTCCAGTGAAAGCCGACACCACTTCTCTCTGGCTTTTCTCCACCGCTGTAGCGACCATCTTTTTAAAGTGGCGGTTAATGGCCTCGTCGTCGTCTCTAATCTTATCGCTAAGATTAGCGATGTCGGTCCTCTTCACGTCTGCGTTCGTAAAACCACCTGCTTCGTCAACTAGCCTTATACCGTCCAGATTTCCTTTTGTCCACCATTCGTCCGTACGTGTTTCTCCTTCCGTCCTCTGGAGTTTTACGTCCGGTTGACGTCTTGGAAGGGCTGCTCCCTCCAGCTCCTCATCTTCTTCATTAGAGAAGATGGGCTGGGTTACCTTCTTCTGTTGTCGTCGGCCCTGGTCGGTGGGAGAACAAAGGTCATCTCTCAGGTATGCGTCTTGCTTGAAATCAGCAGGCAGCTCTCCGAACTGGTCCGTCAGTCCTGCCTTAACCGCCTGTCGCGTGATTCGTCTTGTTGTTGCTGTCGTCGCCATCTTCGAAGTGCCTCGTGGAATCGCGCCAGTACTTTCGTGCTTTGTGCCGTGTTCTTCTGTGCTATAAGCTTCTGTATCTTGATTTTGAAATTATTTATTTTACCCTATGTTTTTTTTTTGTATATTATAATTTAAATTGTAAAAAAAAATATGTTTAAGTGTTGATAATTATTGTGAAAATTAATTAAAGTAATTAGATTATCTGTATTAATGTGTTTAAATGTATGTTAAATGAATGTTTGAATGTGTTTATGTATTGAGCCTTATTGTTTGTGAATTATATGTACTAATATGTTTAAATGTATGTTAAACGAAATTGATGTATGTATTTGTGTGCTTGAATGCATGTTAAATGAATGTATTTATGTGTGAATTGTATGTATGAATGGGTATTTAATGTTTTATGTTCTATTTATGGTTTTTTATATATATATATGTGATTGCCTTTTGTGTGTGTAAAGTAAGTGTCGGTTTTCCGGAAACCATTCTCCGAGTAGTCAAAACCGACAGATTTATGGAACGTCACACTCGGCTGTGACTAATTCCTCGGATACTTGACGAGTGCCGGTGATCAGCTCCTCTACCCCAACCACAAAGTTCAACAGTCGAAACTGTTTGAAAGGCTGGCTGGGATATCAGATGATGATCTCCCAAACACGAGCTAAGCTTCCAAATTCAGTGTCCACACCTCACAAAGAATCGGGTTTTGAAACCCTGCATTCTCGGACAGCAGTCAACACTTAGGTCTTTTCACCCGCTCCGTTCTTTGCCTCTTCATGAGCCTCCGACTACCTCACGAGATCCTCCAGCCTAAGCCTGAGGATTGGACAGCCGTCTTCAGCTCATGACCAAACAAAGAAACTTTGACGACTTAGAACACATAGAGAGAGATAGAAAAGTAAAATTTGAAAGATGGAAGTAAATTAATTGAAGAGTTGTGAGGCTATCGAGAGTCCAAGGTGATGACCTTCGGAAAGAGAGAGTGAAAATCATCCCCTTGAAGTCACGATTGTGCCTCAAGCCGGTGTGTCCCGGTAACGTACTGTGGTTGCCATTACAGCAGCCACATTAGTTTCTAAGACGTTGGGCGCCATTTTGTTACAAGCTAGGTTGGCTGGGCCACGGTGACGGTGAGTAGGACGGCGGCACGCTTGCGGTTGCACGGCTTAGCTCGTCGGACGGGGCGGTTCTTGTCCTCCCACTCGTACACCACCAGTTGCAAACAAAAAATATCGTGCCTGTAGCTAGCTAAGAGAAGATAGAGAGAGGAGAAAAGATAGCAAGAGATGAAAGCCTAATACCCTAACAGACCACGGACGGACAACTAAAAGATAGGACAGAGAAGAGAAAGAAGAGACAGGAAAGAGGAAAAGAAAGGTGTTCAAGGTCTTTGCCTTTACCACCAAAAGAGACCGGAAGGGAGCTCGCGGAGCTAAGCTAACTAACCTAATCTACGCCTAAACTATCCTACCTAACTTAAAGCTATACCTAAACTAAACCTAATCTACCTTAAAACTACCTAGCTTAGCCCTAACACGAAACAACACCCTTCCAGTGTCGTTTGGCGATGCAGGTTCGTCAAGAACCCGAGGGTGCCTGTTGTTGTTGGCACAAGTCCGCCTGCCCACCCCATCATGTCAATCGACATGACCTTCGCTATCTCCCTTGGCGAAGTTTGTGGGAGATAGCCCCTTAGCGGAGACGTTAGCCACAGCCTAACGTTCCACTCTGTCAACTACCCCGAAGAAGGACGGCCTTCCCTCACCCTACACACATAATCGGCAAAGAAGCAAATTATTCCATTAAATAAAACATAATTCTTTTCATTTAAAATCTATACAATTCATTTTTATTAAATAATCCAAGAAAAAACTTAACCTCTATGAAATAATAAGATAATAAAAAAAAAAGCAAAAGAAAATTCAAATTAAACAAAAAGGGTTCTAACCCTGGCTAAAGTAAAGGACGGTACACAACAAACAGAGGTTTCCAATACGTGAAACCTGCTACTCACGGTCTTTATGATCCCCCGACGTCCTGCGCGCAGCACGATGAAGGACGATACCTGTGGGAAGAAACACGGAATTGTGGGGAGAGATCCCTCTTTACACGGACACTCACAACAACAGCACTAAAGCCAGAACTATTTTAGTTATTATTATATTCAAAAAAAACTTCACAAAATATTTCAATCAAAAAAAAACTTTAATTATAAAAAAACTAATCTTGTTTATGGAACAAATAAAAAAAAATTTCACTACGTCTAATTCATAAACAAAATTCAAAATAACAAAAAAAAAAAACAGCTCCAGCTCCTCCGGGCACTGAACACTCCTGGCACTGCACACTCAGGCACTTCAAGATCGGTACAAACTGTTCTCCACTTCGGCTTTCTCGGATGGATATGTCTTTTTAGTATTTCGTCTTAGTTTCGCAGCGACGAAGTTTCGTGTAGTGTGAAACCGGCACGTATATGTTTTTGCATGTATTTAAATTCTGGCGAATATGTTTTTCCGCGGCACTTGGTGAGAATCCACTTGCGTTTATTGATTTTGTATGTCAATTTGGTATATGTGACTTTCTATTTTTTTTTTTTGTGTGTTAAAGAGTATATGAACTCTTTTGGACTATATATGAATATATATATATGTATGCACTTTGCACAGTTCTTTGTTTTATATATCCTTTTTTTTTTTTTTTTTTTTTATCTGTTTGTGTGTTTTGTTTAAAAAAACCCACCACGCGCACTCGTGTTTATATGTTTTTAGTCTTTTTAATTTGTCACAAAATTATTCCGTCGCCAAAATTGCTGCCGATCACGATCACGTTTTTACCAAGAATCTTTCATTTTTCCTTCCTTCCTCAAAAATTTTCCAAATTGGAAAAGTGCAAAATTCGCACTTATTCCAAGGCACCACCTTTTTTGTGTTTTTCCATGTTCACCTTGCAAAAGCATCGTGTGAACACCGCCTTGCACTTCCATTATGTGCTTTACAAAGTGCTGAATTCCTCAGCATATGTATGTCTGTCCTTGTCAATATGAATTCTAGTATATGTCCGTCCTTGTCAGTTTGACAGATCTCCACAAATGCAAAACAAGTGTGTTTTGATCTGTGCTAAAATTATTCTTATTAATTAAACATGATTTGGGGTAAGTTTTGATTGAATAAATTATATTATATATAAAAACGTTCTACACAATTTGTACATTTCAGGACAATAAAGGACTGGACGGGGAGGAATCGCGGGATCACGGGAATTGTCTGGTAGGTTATATACATATATAAGGATTTTTAACTTAAATATTTTTATTTTATTTTCAGATAACCTGCTGCATGTTGCAGCCTACCGCAACAGTCTGACTACGGCTGTGTACAGCCAGTATGCTATTCTAGGCTGAAGGCCCCATTTACATCCGATTGCTTTTTTGCAGCAATAGAGCGCAGTGGTAGCTTTCTTGATACGCTCCATGATGTTGGACTTCCAGCTTAGTTTTCGATCAATGATGAGACCCAGGAATTTGGCCTTATCTGTGAGCGTAAGTTTTACGCCACACAATGAGGGAGGGTCAAAGGGGGGAATTTTATATTTCCTCGTGAAGAGTATTAGTTCCGTTTTTTGCGGATTAACTCCAAGACTGCATGCACTGGTCCATGAGGTTAGTCTATGGAAGGCATGCTGCATGATGTCCCTTAGTGTCGAGACAAATTTTCCGGAAACTGCAATAGCAACATCATCCGCATAGGCAATCACCCTGCATCCTACCTCCTCTAAGTTCAGTAGCAGTTCATTGACCACAACATTCCATAGAAGAGGAGAGAGTACACCACCTTGCGGGGTTCCCCTATTAACTGTTCTGCGGACATTGGATTCACCGAGTTTAGAGTTTATTACTCTGCTAACCAGTAGCTGGTGAATAAAAGCCACAAGGGACTTTTCAATACCGAGATTGTTAAGCGCTAAGGTAATTGCCTCGGGAGTGATGTTGTTAAAGGCTCCTTCAATGTCAAGGAAAGCTA
This sequence comes from Myathropa florea, assembly GCA_930367185.1. Taxonomy (NCBI): domain Eukaryota; kingdom Metazoa; phylum Arthropoda; class Insecta; order Diptera; family Syrphidae; genus Myathropa; species Myathropa florea. The sequence goes on from OV884006.1 coordinate 6,268,432, forward strand.
CCAGGGTAAATTCCTTGTATTTTAGTGATTTTTCAATCGTACCTATGAGGGTGTGTAGAGCTGTATCCACTGACTTACCCTTATTGTACGCATGTTGAGCATGCGAGAGTCTGCCAGACGCAATACTGCTTCTGATGTGGTGATCAATCAGCTTCTCAAGTGTCTTTAGGAGAAAAGAAGAGAGGCTGATAGGTCTAAGGTCGTTAGGCTTGTTATGTGAGGATTTGCCGGCCTTGGGAATGAAGATTACTGTAACCTCCTTCCAGGACCTGGGGACATATCCTAAATCTAGACAAGCTTGGAAGATGCTTGTCAGCCAGGGGAGAATGAGATCTGTAACTGCTTGGAGCTCTGCAGGTATAATGCAATCAGGACCAGCTGATTTATATGGCTTAAAATTATTTAGTGCCCACTTGACAGACGCACTGTCTATTTTAAGAGGGCTACAAGAGGATCTGGTTGGTGTAATGCCAGGACAGATTGATCTAGCAGCTAAACTTCCCGGGAAGTGGGTGTCCACAAGAAGGTTTAGGGTGTCTAGACTGGAAGATGTCCAGGTACCATCCGATTTTTGTAGAAAGCTGGGTGCTTTCGGGAGCGATGCTAATACTTTCCTTAGCCTTGAGGCTTCAGAAACTTCTTCAATTTTGCCGCAGAAGAGTCTCCAAGACACTCGCTTGGCTCTTCTTAGTTCAATTTTGAAGGTGTTGAGAGAACTTTTGTAGGTTTCCCAATCAACAGCATCTCGGGTGCGTTTCGCTTTGTTGAATGATCTCCTGCTTTCCTTGCGCAACTTGTCCAGTTCCCGATTCCACCATGGTGGTTTCGACTTGCCCTTAGGCTTGCTGATAGGACAGGAAATAGAAAGCGCGTGGTTAAGGATTTTTGTGAGCCTCTCCACAGAAGTGTCGAGGTCGGCAGGACAGTTGGGGATGGAGAATGGTATATCAGTTAGAATTGCCGATACAGTTTCTCTGTATTTATCCCAGTTGGTCTTTCGGTGATTTCTGAAAGATATTTGTGAACGAGGCGATCTTGCTACATCGAAGGTGATATAGCCATGATCAGAGAAGGAGTGGTCACGAGAGACCTTCCAGTTTTTGATGCTGTCAGCAATAGAGTCAGAAGTCAGGGTGATGTCGAGCACCTCCTGTCTGTTTTTTGTAATAAAGGTGGTTTCGCAACCTGAGTTGCATACTACTAAATTGTTGTTCAGAATGTAGTCAAAGATGAACTCACCTCTATCATTGATGTCCGTGCTCCCCCAGATTGTGTGATGCGCGTTTGCATCACATCCCAGAATGAGCGCGGTCTTGGCTCTCTCCGCATCAGCGATCGTCCTCTTGATTGTAGTAGAGGGGGGAGGTTCAACATGGTCATGTGCCATGTACGCCGATGTTACCCAGAATTTGTCTGTGCCTTGTTCTAGGCAAACGGCGACTGAATCTAGATCGCTGTAATTGGAGAGAATAAAGGCATTTAGTGAGCTCTTCACAAGAATGCAGGTTCTGGGCTTACCTCCATTTCTCATGAAGAAGAGAATGTAGTTGGGAGTCCTGAGTCCACACACTAGATCATTGACGACCCAGGGTTCTTGGACTAGGACAATATCTTCTCCGTAGGTGTTGAGACGGAGAAGTAGAGCGGCCGAAGCCGAAATGAAATGGTGGAGATTAATTTGGACTATCCGAAGCAGCGCCATCGGGTAGGCCTCCTTCCACCAAGGTGGTGTTTAAATCATCGCCAAGGTCGATCCCAAAAAGAGAGTCTTGGCTATTAGGCGGGGTACTCGTGAGTTCGAGATCAGAGAAGTTGATACTATCAACATCCTCATCTCGAGCCTCTGGATCTGGTGAGGGCTCTGGAGTGCCCTCTCTCTCCCCCTCATCCTCCATGGGAGCCAAAGAGGTTGACGGGATAGCTCCCGTTTTGGCGATGGAAGCCGAGCATCCCCCCTCCTCCTCAATGACTGCGGCCGGTATATTACCGGCAGGTTTAGCAGACGATGAGGTGGAGGGAGAGTGATCAACCATCGCAGAGTCCTCCCCATCCTTTTTATAAACCCTCAGAGTTACACTAGTGAAGCCATAATGAATGACTCCACTAGATTTCGTGAGGGGGGCGAGCGACTCCTTATTGATGACAATAGTAGCCACTCGCGTGTCACCTTTGGGATCCTCCAGTTTCGCGATCTTCCAGTCGTGAGTTGGAAGATCCGGGTTGCAAACCTGGATGAATTTGAGAATGGTGGGAACATCGGAGGGGATGAGCGGTAACCAGGCACGAGTCCTGGGCCTATTAGGGATATTATCCTTAGTTACGACATCAAGCCGTGCCCCCTCCCATACTTCCCCCAATTTAAGGACGGCTGATCTGAAAAGATCCGCCGATCGTAGGTCCCCGAAGGACAACAACTTAATTCTACCTTGGTACCATCCAGCATCGATCCCGACAGGTGCCAGGCCTCCACTTTCCTGCACAAGGCTGAGGTAGAAGTTGTTCAAACCTCGTTCAATTTTCCTACAATTGGAGGGCGAAATGCTGCCATCGACGTCGCTTTTATCAATCACGGCGTAAGTGAGATTGTCTTTAACTACCTCACTATACGGCCTATTGAGCCTATTGGCATTAGAGGATCCTCCGGCAGTTTTTGACCTTTTGGGCTCGGAGGTTGAAGAGTCGGCCGATCTGGCACGCTTAGCTGTCGATGGCTCGGGGGCATTCGCGCTATCGCTTTCGATGCTTTTAGCTACCTTGGTTTCCCAAGCCAGCGAGCGTTTCTTTTACTCAGAAAGCGGCTCCGGAGGAGCACCACTAAGGCGCTCCAAAATCCGGGCTGCAGTATTCCGCTCCCTGTGTTTCCTTGTAGAAAGGCCAATGACCTTTGAGGAGGCAGTGGTACTGCGGGCGTTGTTAGGATCCGAGATGGATCTAGAGGGCTCCACGCGGCTATTGGCGAGCCTAGCCGAAATTGGCTTGGTCGCCAGCACTTCAGGAGCTGAAGGGCCCTTAGAGGCGCTGGGAGTTGAAGTCCCAGCCGGTGAGTGAGCACCGGACTCATTTTTATTTTTTTTAAGAAGGGGTTTTTTTGAAGAATACATTTGTTCCCACGAGTGGCGGAGAAGGGAAGGTCCGGCTGCGCAGAGATCCGCAATACGCAGCTAAGGCTGATTGATCCGAAAGGTCGCCAGGCAAGAGTCTTTGACCTTTACTAAGCCTTCGCACAGCGTCAAGGTGTACAACCACGCGAAGGGATCGGCCGAACGTTGCTCATCCTTAATGGAAATCAAGCAGTGCTTGCCACAGGGCTCAATATTGGGACTGATTCTGTTTTGCATGTTTATAAATGGCGTACCGTCTGTATGCAGGCATTCATCAGTACATTCATATGCTAATAATGTTCAACTACACCTAGCCAAGCCGTACTCTCACCTAAACGAACTAGCGCCTCTCAATAATGATGATTTAAAACTCCTCTACAGTTGGTCAGTAGCAAATTGATTACTTTTAGATCCGATAAAATCTTAAGTAATTCCGACTGCCAAGATAAAATTCAATTCAAATGTACTACCCGAAATATATCTAAATGACTCTAGAATTAAAGTCGTAGAGTCTACCACTAGTCTCGGCTATAAGATAAATCGTAATCTGATTGTCTGGAAACAATCACACCAACATGATTATCGGTCTTATCTACGGTTGCCTTCGCAAGCTATGGGTTATATATTTTTTCATATTTTACTTCACTGGAAACACTGCGAAAACTGGTAAAAAACTTTAATCTTAATAACGTATGCTGAAGTTGCATATAGCAGTTTAAACTCTCTATCCCAGCGTAAACTGTAAGTAGCATTTAACGATACAGTATGGCATTTGCAAATATGACAATATCTCTGAGTTCTCTAAAGATTTTCTAGGTTCTCACTTCCAACAATATATCAACGGCAGGAATTGTATATATTTACATAAAATTATTTGTAATAAAGTCCCGCTTATTTTTATAACAGACCTAATTTCACTCGCTGTGCAAGAACTACCAACCGCTGTAATTTTCTAAATTCTATCGTGGTTGTGAAGTTTCAAGGAAACTGCTAAAAAAGCGCGATAGTTTACACCAAAATATCATGTCGACGAAAGAGAAGCGAGAAACCGCAAAGAAAAAAGTCACTACACACATAAACAAAAGATTGTCGACCTCACGACAACCCTGGTACCCTGGACTCGTTTGTGTCATGTAAAGAAAACCCATATTAATACATGGAATTAAACAAACACGAAATTGACAAGGACAAGACGATTCGTTAATTCTACTGACGATATGCATGCATCTCCCTTGCACTGCTGCCAGATTTATTTTGCAGTGGTTTTGTTTACATTCCGATCCTGGACTGGAATGGGGGGCACAGTGTAAGAGGTATTTATTGCTTGATGGACTGGAATGCAATTTTCGTCTTCAAGGTCCGTTTGATCATAGTTTAAATAGCTTCTGTATTATAGTGAGTGTTATTAATTATATTTCTGTGTTATTATTATTATTATTAAATCTTGTGTTATATTGTTATTATTATTAAATTTTGAGTTCACTCAGTGTGTTCTGGTGTGTGTGTGTTTGTGTTGGAATTCAGTGTTTCGTATTGTTTTATTTTATTTCTTCAGTGTGTCTTGATAAAAATTTTATTATGTAGGGTGGTTTGATTAGTTGTTTAATCGCTTTAATTTGCGTTTGCTTTCTTGAGCTTGGCTATGTGTACATATGTGTATGTGTTGCTGCAAGCTCAAAAAGAAATTTTCCAACTTATAAAATTAAGTACCTGGAACTCTTGAACACCCAAATAGTAAAAACAGCGAAGAAAAATTCTTCCGAATATAAACTTAATTTTATTTCATGTAATTTAAAATAGTAAAATATATATATATGTACAGAAATTAGTTCTTACAATTGGTGTTATCCTTAAACAAATTGTTTAGAGCAACGAAATAAGAAATTCAATAAATTTAAAAAGTTAACAATTTTAGATTTATATAGTTCTTATACAAAATATCAATATATATTACGAGTAGCTCCACATAATCTTTTTTTCTGCACAAAGAACAGTGGGAGCATCCGTAAACCCTTTTGTGACATTTTTAAATAATGAAAGAGACACATTTATACCGAAGGCGAAGACTCTAAATTCAAAACAGCGAGTCTTCCAATTGATCTCTTCGTTTTTATAACACCGCTTGATAATTCAACGTCTGCCATTCGAATAACTCCGTATGGACCAGAGTAAACTTTCATAAAGCGACCCAAACCATAAATTGTCGAGTCTGACCATGCATATGTTTCTACGTTGGTGAATTGCATGGACTTCGATACCCGCTGTAAGAGTTTTGCCAGTAGATGTGCTGCACAAAGTTCCAGACGTGGGAGGCAAATTGGCTTCACTGGTGCTACCCTTGTCTTCGAAGCAAGAATATTTATCTCCTCTTGCCCATTCTTGATTATTCGGGCGTATATGACTGCAGCATAAGCCTTCTCTGAGGCATCGCTGAAGCCATGTAGTTGTTCCAAAGCTGACTCCTCGAACCCGATCCAGCGAGGAATCTCGATGTGCTGGAGGCAATCTAGCCCGTTGCGGAGGTTGATCCATTCCTCTTCGATGTCACTTGCGAGCGGTGAGTCCCACGATGATTCGTTGCGCCATAACTGTTGGAGAATGAGTTTTGCCTTCACGATGACTGGTGAAATCCATCCCAATGGATCAAATAAGCGAGCTATATCCGCGAGAACGGATCGTTTGGTGTGTGATTTGGTGCCTGGTAATTGTATTTTAAATTTGAAAACATCATTTGCTGGATGCCATTGAATTCCCAATGTTTTTATGGCATCTGAAGAATTGAAGTCCAATGGTAAATTTATCTCTCTTTCGTTTTCAGGCACCTGCTCTAAGATTTTCGCTGAGTTGCTCGCCCATTTGCGGAGTGGAAAGCCAGTTGTTTTAAGTATGGAGAGAGTGTCCATTTGCAGCTGAATTGCATCGGTTTCGTTGTCGGCTCCATACATGAGATCGTCGACGTAAAATCCCTCGGTGAGTACGTGTGTTACATGTGGGTGCGAGTGAGACACGTCCTTGGCGAGTTGATGCAGAGTTCGCACTGCTAAATATGGTGCTGACGCTGTGCCAAATGTCACTGTGTTAAGTGTGTATGTCTTGATTGGTTGTTGTGTTGTCGGTCTCCATAACATTAGTTGATATGGAGTATCTACAGATGACATCTAGATTTGTCTGTACATCATCCCAATGTCTGCTGAAAAGGCTATGCGAAACTTCCGCCACCTTGCAACCAGGTCGATGACGTCGGGTTGTAGGCGTGGCCCAATCAGCAAATGATCATTTAATGATGTACCGTCTGTTGTTTTGCACGTGTAGTCTTCACGCAATTTTGTCGTTGTGCTAGACTCCTTGAAGACAGCATGATGTGGCAGGTAATAGTGATTTTTATTTCGTAGATATGTGTCTGTGTTAGCCTCTGTCATGTGCCCCAATGTAACATATTCGCTGATGCAAGCCGTATATGCTTCTCTTAACTCTTGGTTTGATGCAAGTCGTCTTTCGATTTGAAAAAATCTTGCCATCGCTGCTGGTTTAGATGTTCCAAGGATTGGTTGAATGTCTTCTTTAAATGGGAGTCGAACTTCATATCTTCCATCGATTCGTCGCTTGATGTGCCTTGCGTAATGTTGTTGGCACTGCTCTTCCTCTGCCGTCAATTTCCTGAGATCGAGGTTTTGTTCGATTTCCCAGAATTGTTTAAGTTGAACATCGAGTGAGTTGTGATGATTCTGCACTGTAATAGACTTGTGCCCTTTATTTGCACACGTGTTTCCAGTGAGAATCTATCCCAGCTCAGTCTGTTGTGCGATTGGTGATCCTCTGTGGCTTTTAACGAGTCCATCGAGGATGATGGACGAATAGACGTCGGCTCCTAGAAGTAAATCAACCTTCCCTGAAACATTATATATTATGCTAAGGTTAAGCTGGAAAGATGAGTCCAATTATTGTTTGAAACATATTGGGTTGGCAACAATCCAGTCAGTTGAGAAAAAACAAATGCTGTAACTTCAAGACAAAAAGATGTATTTATTTTTAAATAGATTTTGAATCGTGTTTGGTAACGTGAAATTCCAGTCGATATTTGTCCTAAACCTGTTACATTTGCTGTTGTCTTCTCTCTTTTTAGTCGAAGTAATTGTGCTGCGCGACCCAATGATTCGGGTGTATGATGTTCCGAAGCGCTCGGTGATGAATGTTGCTTCAGAACCAGGATCGATCAGTGCTCGGAGAGTGTGCTCAGTTCCATCGATGCTCATTACCTTGACTAAAGCTGTTGCAAGAAGAACCTTCGTGTTGAGCTGGTTGACATATGCGTTGAACGTCACGTTTGATGTTGATGGCCCAGGGTTGCTCGGATTGTTGAACTCGATGTGCAGCATTGTATGATGTTTGTTGCCGCACTTGTAACATCGATTAGTGCAGTTGCAATTTGTGGCATGGTGGTCGTAACCTTAACAGTTGGAACAAATGGAATTCTTCTTCACTGTTTCGGTTCGAGTTTTGGCGTCCATGCTTAAGAATTTCTTGCATAACCGAATGCCATGAGTACCTTTGCAAAGTCGACAAAGATATTGCTTCACTGATGACCTCGAGAGGAAGTTATTAGCTTTCCGAGATGTGATTGATGATTGATGTGATAGCTGTTTGGAGACATTCAACTCTGCAATGTTTTCCAGTGAACTGAATCGACCTTCAATGAATGCTTGAAAGGACTTCCAGTCCGGAAGAGCTTTCGATGTTCCGAGCCTGTCCTCCCAGTCTCTCTGGGTCTGGGGGCAGCTTGTGAAATATTATATAAATTAAGATGCAGTCCCAAGTGTCGACTGCGATTCCAAGGTTGGATAGAGCATGAGCACACTCAGTGCTCGTATCATGAAGAGACTTCAAAGACGCGGCGGATTCGTGGGTGAGTTTACTTTGTTCCATTAAAATTCGTAACTGTGTATTGACCAATTTCCTCTTATTTTGATATCCTTTAGTTAGTATTTCCCAAGCAGACGAATAATTCTTTCCGTCCATGGGTAGGTGCTGAATTAACCGAGCTGCTTCACCGGCTGTGAAACTTTTGAGGAATTGCAGTTTCTGAACATCCGATAGTTCAACATTTTGGTCAATTGTGGATTGGAACACATTGTGAAACTCACACCACTCCTCGTATTTACCGGAAAACGTTTTTATGTTTATTCGTGGTAATCGAATATCTGATGCTGCGGACCGCGATTGGTTTAGACGAGATATATCACAGTTGGTTGAATCGTTTAACTTGTCTAGTTCATCGCGCAGAAGGCCGACGAAGGTAAAATATGTTCTTTTTATTTTAGAATATGCCTCGTCTAATAAGTATTTTTCTTTTAAAGGATCTGCAGCACTGTTCACAATGGAGGAGTGTTCTTTTTTCGCGCGTTTGAAAACTTCCTTGACATCGGCTAAACACGCACTCAAATATCCCCTTGACTTTCGCGCCGCGGTATCTTTTTCGTACTCTTCCAAGTCGGTTATTAATTCTTTAAGAGTTAAATCTTGAAATTCAATATATTTGCTAATCTTAGACATTATGTAAATTTCTTATTGTATTGCTTAAATTTATTCAGTTATAATGTTTTACACTTTTAAGCACTTAATATAGATTGTTTAAGATTAATTTAGTTTGTAAGAGTATATGTATTGTGGGCGTCGTGGCCGTGTGGGTTCGTGCGTCGACCCATGCGCATTAGACTTTCACAGTCTAGGTTCGAATCCAAGTTCAGACAACAATTTTTCAAAAAAAAAAAAAAAAGAAATTGTTCGCGGCTCCACCTCTTTCGAGTCACTGACAATGCTCAAAGAGTACAACTGTCTAGAAAAAGCTTCTCAATCTCGCCGTTCGGAGTCGGCATTAAACTGTAGGTCCCCTTCACTCGTGAGAGAACAACAGCACGCACAACACGAGTGGTTGCTGAGAAGCTAGACCCAGGTCCATCTCGGACTGTAGCGCCGCCATTATTATTATTATTATATGTATTGTTGAGAAATGTTTGTTTATATATATATATTCACCTTTTTTGTTAAATTTTCACTTTATTATCGTTTTAATGTTGTTAGCTTGTTCGAAATGTTCAAGGAGTATGTATGTATGTATGTATTGTATTGATTCAATAACGTATAATCACTATGCCTGTTTTAGATTTAGCGAATATTGAAACAAATTATTTTAACATTGATGAACAATTTTATTATAATGTTGAATTTAACGTCAGAAAAAAATGAATATAATAAATTCACTCCCTATGTTCGACCCATGCAAAAATGATGTCTGCCTCCGATAAATGTTCGAACGAGAAGAGAACGATCGATCAAAAGAAAGTATGTAGGTGGCTTGTGAGAAAAGTGCATCGCCAAAAAATTAAAAGAGAATTAGATAAGAGGTAGAGAATAGGAGAGAATTAATAATGTAGGGCAAATTAACATTGTTTGCCGTCATGCGACCAAATGAATTAAACATGAATTTACAGAATTAATGATACCAATTAAATTACTAGATTTTATTGATTTTAATACTAAACAATGCCTTTGATTTTTTTAATTTTTTTTATTTAAAAAGGATTGTTTTTTGCGTACCTTGATGCTCAATTGGGTTAGTGAGCTAATCCTTAGTATCCTGTTGTTGGTTGCTGGATCTTCTGTTGTCCGTTGGCTAGTGCCGCTTGAACTGTTGGCCACTAACAGGCTTTGTTCACATTTTTTTTTGATTTTGTTGAGGATTGAGTATTCCTTCAAGGAGTTGATTCCTCTTTTGCTGATTCTCTGGAGAATGCCTTCCTGATGACTCGAAGGACCAATGATACGGGTGTATGATATGTCCCGAAGCGCTCGTTAAGTGGGTTTAAAACTGACCCTTGGTAATGTGTACTGTGTAAGTGTTTTGTGACTGGTGACGTCACCCCTTGTTGCTGGTACTTTCACACACGAAAATAAAACACTTGATCTATATCCTTATAATGTGACCTCTTATTTGGTCTGATAATTTTGTATTAGTTGATTGTAGCTCGGTTTCTATCACGTCACATCGGTCAGCTGTTAAGCTTTTGTTATATACATATGTATATTATTACATCATTTGGGAGGGATATTTGACCTAATTTACTTTAACTCTTCCCAAAGAGATGGGTTGAAGACCCCAATGCAACAATCTATATGTTTAACAATCATGTTTATAAACATTTTGATATGCTCTGCCTCTTAAACTTGGTTTTCTTCTACTTTCGCAATATCGAATGTTACATGTATTAGAAAGAGACAGAGCATATGATAATTTCGAGCACTTCGCAAACTTGACAGTTCTCAAAGTTGTTTATATTAGTTCAAGTGTGTGAAGTGCGGTTTTGAATTAAATTTGTAATTGAAATAGAAAAGTATTTAATTAATTAATAACTCGAATTTCTTTCGCTTGCGTACTGTTTGTGCTGTTTTGCAACACTCCATGAATTCACCCGCAATACTCGTCTCGCCAGGAATGCTCATCAGTTCACCCTCAAGCCTGTTTTCGGACGTACAGTTAAGTTTAGAGAGTCGTTTTTTAGCCGCACCACACGAATATGGAATGCTCTTCCCAGCCCAATATTTCCCACTCATTACAATCCGCAGACATTTAAGACCAATGTGCACAGGTACCTCCTTTCCCTTTCTCCCTCTATACCTTCGTCCCGTGCTGTGTCTTGATTCCGGACACTTAAGGGTAGTCGTAACTCCTTTTGCACGCGCAAATTATAAAAGCAGGTGCAGAGAGGTCTTGGGAGCACCAGACCAGATATGAGCGTTATACTCAAGTTTGGGGCGAATGAAGGCTTTATAAATTGATGCCAAATCAAAGGGGGTGAAGTATTTCTTGCATCGCTTTAGGAAGCCTAGACATTTCGCAGCATTTTTGGCGACCTCGAATATGTGATCATTCCAACTAAGTGTTGAGTTGATACACATACCGAGGATGGAAAGTTTTTCGGTTTCTTCGATGCAAGTGCCATTAAGGGATAATGGCTGATTATTTTGGGATCGCTAAAGTGACAATAGACAGCATTGAGTTTTGGAAGCATTAAATTCCACTCTATTGATTTTACCCCAATTAAATATGCTGTCCTCTCCCTTTCTGGTTGCCTTGACGTGGCGGGAGGGCTTAAGAGTCAAAGAACCTCGGTTCCAAAGATCCCAGGTGAGACATTGAACCAAAAGCCAGAAACGTCTTGACTTTGACGATAAACAAGTTAAAACAAGTATGACGGATAAACAAAGATTGGAAACTACTCCAGGTGGTACTCGCGACAGCGAAAATCCACCCGTAGTCTTCTCGACTACGGCTGGGGCAAGGATTCTGGAGGCCCCAACCATCATACTACCCCCCCCCCATCCGCCCCCCGGGGCGCTGACCATGGAATCGCTGGTACCCAATCCGAAGATTCCTGCCACTCACTCTACGACAAGTTCGATAGACTGAGTTGGAAAGTTGGAGAATATAGCGGAGAGGCTCTGCCTGATACGCTTAATCTCTAACCACATAGTCAAGTGGCTGATCAGAGTGTTGCTTCTGATGGTACGACCCGGAATGCCGAACAGGTTGAACGGGCTCCAAACGAGGCAGCCTCTGAAGGGCCCCTGACTAAGAGTCAAAAGAAGAGAAGAAAAAGGCTAGCGACAATCGCACGGCGCAAAGAAACTCCGGAGGAGGTTGAAGGCGCAAGTGCTGAGAGTCGCACCCCCTTGGTGGCGACGGCAAAGAGAAACAGGTCGGCAGAGGTAACTCCAACCGAAACCGATCAGTCTATTGGAGCCAACGCTACCTCCCCTTCTGCTGACTCGAACAGGATCAAGAGGAAGAAGGTCTCTAGCTTTCCTGATCCCTCTGCTGATGGCTCTCCCCGCGCACAACGTCCGGATGAAACTAGTGCTGCAACCCTCAAAGGACGCAGTTCTGGCGGACGGAGGTTGAATGACGCGGGAAGATCCACCAACAGAGGTATCCCAACTCCTGTTGGCGACTCCTCCTGCGCGCAAGATCCAAATGAAGCAGGTGCTACAACCAGCAACGGCTGTAGCTCCAGTGGATGGAAATTGGCCGATGCAGGCGAAACCGCGAAGAGGAAGAAGGAAAAAACCGAGCGCAAGGAGCGAGAATTGCGGCCCTACAAAAGAGCTGCTATCTCCTCTTTGGCGCTCCGAATTGGAAAAGCTGGCAATGATGACAGTATGACCGACGCGGAGTGCAAACACTGCGAAGATCAACTGTGGGAGCTAGCAACGGCAGAGAATGCTTGCTTTCAAGTGGAGGGCTGTGGTTTGGAAAACGGAACCTTTGTGTTGAAGTGCTCCACCCAGGAAACCCTTGAATGGCTGAGCAAATCTGTGCCGAAAATCCCCCCCCTGGGAACCACAACTTTTGAGGTTTTCAGGCCGCCAAAACTGACGCGCGCTGTCTGCTGGATTCCGGAGCAACTCAGGAAAACGGCAGATGTGCTGGCGCGATTACATATCCAGAACCCTGGCCTCGAAACCAAGAAGTGGAAAATCTACTCTCATAAGGAGAGTAAGAACCGGGAAAATAAGGACGGTTCTTCTCTCGTTGTGGGTCTAGACGAAACTTCGGTTGAGACCATCCGTTCTAGGTATGACTCCCGTCCCTATCTGCATCTTGGAAGGATTAATTTCCACTTCATTTCCAAGTAGTGCGGATAATGGACGAAAACCACGGTAAACATCAAAATAATTTTTACCCAGATCAACCTTCACCATTCCAAGGATGCTACTGCCCTCCTATGTAGCAGACTTTCCATGGTGAAGACAAAACTACATATCGCATCCATTCAAGAACCATGGGTGTGGAAAAATCGCATCTGTGGTCTTGGTGGCTTGCGAGGTTTCTCACCACTTTATGACGAGCGGTCTGAAAGACCGAGAACTTGTCTTATTGTGCCGAAATTTCTCTCAGCAACCAAGCTTGTACAGTTCTGTGGACAAGACTTGGTTGCTGCAGTTGTAAGCTACGAAGCGAATGGAATGTGGCGTAATTTCGTCATAGCGTCAGCTTACTTCCCCTACGATTCTGTTCTGCCGCCACCACCAAGAGCGGTATCGGAACTCGTAGAGTACTGTGAAATCAGAAAATTAGGCCTAATCATCTGCTGTGATGCTAATGCTCAGAATACCTTCTGGGGCAGCAGCAAATGCAACAAGAGAGGGAATGATCTTCTGAATTTCTTACTATCGTCTGATTTGGACATCAACAATGTTGGCTCCCAACCAACTTTTGTTACGACAAGGAGACAGGAAGTAATCGACTTAACGTTATCCAACAGATACATTAAGGAGATTACAGACTGGAGGGTTCTGTCGGAAGTGTCCCTGTCAGACCATAGGTACATTGAATTCCGAATCGAATGCGAAACCACAACTTTGCTGAAGAGGAGGAATCCAAGAAAAACCAACTGGATACAGTTTAGGGATGAGCTAGATAATCGTATTGAACCTCTCCCTAAGCTCAGAACGAGACAGAAGGTAGAGAAAGCCGTTCTAGACTTGAACAACACTCTAACCCAATGTTTTGAACTGACGTGTCCAGCTAGAAATACCCCCTGCAGATCACCTGTTCCATGGTGGAACGCAGAACTGCAGACAATTCGCAAGGAAACCAGGAAACTTCTAAACAGATCTCTCAAGACCGACTTGGAAGAGGACTGGAACCTGTACCGATCAAAACAAAAAGAATATAAGAGGTTAATTCGGATATCGAAAAGTGCCTCCTATAGGGATTTTTGTGGAAAGATCGAAACACTCGGTGAAACCAGCAGACTGGTTAAAGTTCTTAAAAAGGATAAACCAACCAAACTGGAAACACTCAGAAGACCAGACGGTACCTACACTGAGTCAAAAGCTGAAACGCTTAGCCTCATGCTAGAGACTCATTTTCCAGGTAACCAGATTACAACCGGCTCAAAACCAGTTCCTATCCCTGGAACTGAGGATGAGCTGATAAATGTAACACGACGATGCTGGTTTGTTTCATCGCTCGTGGTGACAGATGAAGCTATCAAATACGCAGTCGCGTCCTTCGATGGTTTCAAGTCGCCTGGGTATAGACAAGTTGCTGCCGGTTCTGAAAATAATCTTCACAGCTAGTCTGGCACTCGCCTATATCCCGACCCCTTGGCGTACAGTTAGGGTAGCCTTCATACCAAAGATCGGTAAGGGGGACTACTCACTCGCCAAGAACTTTAGACCTATCAGTCTAACCTCTTTCCTGCTGAAAAGCATGGAAAGGCTGGTTGAGCTTCATGTGCGCAAAACCGCGTTGCGATTTCATCCTCTGTCTCAGATGCAACATGCCTATCAGCGCGGAAAATCTTGCGAGACTGCTCGTTGGCAGAATTGAATGTGCGCTCGACAGGAAAGAGTACGCGCTGGGCATTTTCATTGATATAGAGGGTGACTTTGACAATGCGACTTTTGATGGCATGTGCAACTCGGCCAGAGAACACGGTGTAGATGAATCATTAGTGCTTTGGATTAAAGCAATGCTGATGAACAGAACTATTATTGCGGACGCGGACTGTGGCCAGTATGTTATGGCGGGGGTAAACAGGGGCTGCCCGCAGGGTGGTGTCTTGTCTCCTCTGCTATGGTGCATGCTGGTTGACTCTCTGCTCGATCTCTTAATAGTTCCAACATCTACGCCCAGGCCTATGCGGATGATGTAGCTGTTCTGTCTGTCGGATCATGCCTAGCGGATGTGTGTTCAAAAGCGCAGGCAGCTCTAGACGTGATCGACGATTGGTGTACCAGAAATGGGCTTTCAGTCAACCCTCTTAAAACCGAGGTTGTCCTCTTTACGAGGAGGAGGAAATTGACTGGTTTGACTCAACTGGTACTAAAAGGTGTCACTATCCGCTTTTCCGATTAAGCTAAGTATCTGGGTGTCATTCTAGATAGGAAGCTTCTGTGGAAAAAACACATTGAAACGAAAATTGCGAAGGCACTGTCAGTTTTCTGGCAGTGTAAAGGAATTTTCGGCAAAACCTGGGGTCTATCACCAAAAAGATCCGTTTGGATCTACACGGCTATGATTAGACCCCTTCTCTCCTATGCATCGGTCGTTTGGTGGAATAAGCTTTCGCGTAAATACGTAACTGCTGCTCTTACCAAGCTTCAAAGAACGGTCTGTCTCGGCTGCATGGGGGCCTTCCCTAGCACGCCTGGCTCTGCTCTTGATGCCCTGCTGAATCTCCCCCCCCCCCCCTAGATGTCCATATCATGGGGTGCACTCTCAAGGCCATCTTCCGTTTAAAAAGAAGTGGTTATTGGTACAGCTCGCACTGGAGTTTCGATGACCTTGCGCACCGCATCTCCTTTGACCCCACTCTTATGGATATGCCGTCTGACGCACGGACACCAGTACTCCAGCTGCGACGAACATACAAAGACGACTTTCCCTGTACTCAGGACTGGCTCTGGCCAGAATCTGAGCCAGGAAAGGAATGTAGTCGAATTTTCACGGACGGCTCCAAGACCAGTGAAGGATCTGGTGCTGGTGCCTTCGTGGAGAACGACAACTTTAGACTGCACACCTCGTTAGGCAAATTTGCGTCGGTTTTCCAAGCGGAAACCTATGCGATCCTAATGGCTACGAGCTATATTGTGAAGAATAGGTGGAAGGGGCGAAGTATTTGTGTCTGCAGCGACAGCCAAGCTGTGCTTAAGGCCTTGCTCAACCCTTTAACCACTTCCAGAATAGTTCAGGAATGCAAGTCTTCTCTGAATTTGATCGGTAGATTGAATTCGGTAAGACTTGTCTGGGTTCCCGGGCACCACGGGATCACGGGAAATGAGATCGCTGATGAACTGGCTAGGCGAGGATCAGATGAGGCTTTCTCAGGACCTGAACCTACGCTGGGACTGCCCGCGTCCTCGGTTAGGGCTTCCATCGATGGTTGGACTTTTCGAGAGCACAACCGCAGGTGGCATGACTCTCCAGGATGTAGACAGACCAAGCGCATGCTCCCCAACGTCTGTAAGAAATCCGCGGCTTTCTTGTTATCTCTTAACAGAAAAGACTGCAGACAACTTATTGGCGTACTAACGGGGCACTACACTTTCGCCAAACACCTAAGTGTGCTTGGCCTAAGTGACGAAACCCTCTGTGACGCCTGTGGAGAAGACGATGACACTGCAGAGCACTTCCTCTGCCATTGTCTCGCCTTTGCTCGGATCAGGTGGCAGTTATTCGGCGCTGATGAGGTGAGAGCTGGAAATTTCAGTAAAAGTAGGTTGCTGCCTGGTAGTACAATGGACCAGTTTTGAGTCTGAGTGCTCCAGTGTAGTGTGACAAAAACCTACGACAAAAAAAAAAAAAAAAAAATATGCTGTCAAGGTCGGAATTTAATGTGCTTATACGCTGTCGCTCCAATTCTACAGCCGAAGGACAGGGACGTGAGTCTTGGAACGAATATGAAAAGCTGAGAGTACTGTCATCAGCGAAGGAATGGAATGGAGATTGAGAAGAGCCGAAAAAAGTTATTTTACATTACTCCATTCCGAACTAAGATTAACGGATGTGCATTCGCATAGGCAGTATTTGAGGATGGACGAAAACTGCTTCCTGGAACTATTGAATCTTATAAAGCCATCGATTCAAAAGCATGCGTGTTTTATTCGGGAATCTATTCCACCGGAGGAGGGATTGGCTTTAGTCCTTAGATTTCTGGCCACAGGGGAATCATTCAGAAGCCTCGATTTTCAAACCAGATTGTCCGTTTCGTACATTTCTGGTTTTGTTCCTCTTTGCTGTAAAGAACTGTATGCAAAGCTTCAACCAAGGTACTTAAAGGTAAGATTGTATTTTATCTATTTCAAAATTTTTTTTATTAATAGTGCTTTTTTTTTTTAGTTTCCGACAGAAGCTGAATGGGAAGTAATCGCGGGGGAATTTGAAAACCGTTGGATGGGAAGCATGTGGGGTTAAGAGCCTCAAACAGTGACGGCTCCTTTTTATTACATTATTACAACTACAAAGGCTTCAACATCATAATATTGTTAGCGTTGTGTGATGCCGGCTATAGATTCACATTCGTGGATGTTGGATGCAATGGCCGGTTAAACGATGCAGGAGTGCTTAACCGGAGTATTTTGCGAACGATTCTGGATAGAGCTTCGTCGTACTTTCGCGGGGATAAATCAATTGGAGAAAATAGAATCTTGCCATATTGCATCGTTGGTGATAATGCCTTTCCGCTACAACGGCATTTGATGAAGCCATATCCCAATAACAGCGCAGAACTTCCGAAGAAGACTTTCAACTACAAGCTGAGTCGTGCCAGGCAAACAATTGAGCATTCCTTCGGTATGCTTACTACTCGTTTCCAAATTCTACAGAGAATGATCTATTTGAGGCCAGAGAAGGTGAAGTTGGTTGTGCAGGCGTGTTGTGTACTGCACAACTTTCTTCTTCATCACAGCACTGATCATTCGCAGGAGACATCATCAGTCTTCAACACAAACTGGACTTTAGAGGAGGAAAATAACTTGCCAAGGGTGCCAAGAAATATTGCAGCCCAAATCAGAAATGAATTTGCGGCCTATTTCGTAGAAGAAGGGCAGCTTCCATGGCAAAGCGAATACATTCAATAAAATATTCATTAATGTAAATACCAAATATTTTGTAAGTAAATATGTCCAAGCAATTTCTTTCAATTCCCCTTGTTTTATTATTCTTCTTACAGCAATGATGAAAAGCGGAACACTCAAGGGAAATATCGAATTCTAGCGAATAAATGTGTTTATCGTTTCTTCCTTTTATTTTTCCATTTGTATATCATGACTATTATCATTATTATCCAAATGCGCAGTATAGACGAAGATGCAAATGTTGTGCGTACATCCATACGAATAAAAGTAACAAAAATAAATGGATTGTAACTTAATTCATTTAATTAATTTTCAGACTTCAAGTTGTGGTTAACATTATATAACACTTAAAATATAATAAATAAAGCAGGAAAAAAATGCAAGTGCATTTATAAGAAATTAGAGTCATCAAAAACATTTTCCATTGCAGTTTCGATGATGCTTTTCCTCCGGATGCTTTATTCTCTTCGTCCAGCAGCTTTCATCCTGCAAAGAACATATCTTCTTGTTCGCGCTTACAAGCCTAGTCGGATTGCTCGATAAGTGCTCCAATTCTGACGCTATAAAATTCAAAAAACTGCTCATTTGAGTCTGGTTCCCTTTCTTCAAGTGGGCGATTATTTCATCGGTGGATTCGAGCATCTTTGTCGCTTGCATCCGTAAAAAGCTCGGGCTGAGTTTTCTCTGAACAAATAAACAATAAATAATTATTGAATGCATTTCACATAAATTTAAATTGACTACTCACATTTGGGTTTTTTCCTTTAACCTCTGGATTAGAAGATGATCTACTTGTACTGCAAGCAGGCTGGTCCGGCGGGGGTTCGTTTTCGTTGTTGCACCACAATTTCGGAACATAAAAATCAAATAACCCGGCACCACTTCTTTTGGATGCCTGCAACCTGTTTATTTCCTTTATATATTGCGTTTTCAAGGTTTCAATTTTTGCAAGGACCTCCTTAGGTGATGTGCCTGGTTTGGTGATATTTATTATTTCCGCAATACTTTTTATGGAATCGTTTCTTTTTATCCTATTTCTATAGTCCGCATGACGTACTTCGTACAGATTTGGATGTGCTGCGAATAAATTTATTAGCTCTTTTGTTGATTCCTTATTCCACGCAGCCATAGCTCACACCAGAATGAACACTAATCACTGAATGACAAATTGTATCCGCTGTCCTACACAGATCCGTAGTTTTTGCACTTCTTTGTACATATTACACAAAATTGTAACAACCATAAATCCAGCAACGAATCGTAGATGTCAGATACATATCACAAACACTATCTGCGGAAATTCCAGACTTCCTTATTACATCTCTTTTTTTCTTAATAGATATGAAGTACTTTACAACCCTTATTACATATGTGCATCCGAAAACAATAAAATTTACGATCATCTTAATTACTTTTCATGTTCGGCACACATTCATTATGCAAAAAATGACCAGCATTACGGCGCCTCGAAAATCACCCGCACGAGATTTACCTCACAGCGTGAATAACAATTTTTATATTATTTGTTAAATTAAGTATTTATTCAAACAACTTTTATTTTTTATTACGACTATGTATATTTATAGAAACTGTACTGTACTACTTTTACAATTTAATTATTTTTGGTGTAGCTTCTACTTCAGCGACTTCAATAGGAGTGACTCCTCTATTTCTTCTGTTTCTTCTTAACGCCTCGGTTGCCTTCCTCCCTCCGTTCCTTTATTGGTTGGTTGGTGGTTTCTTTTCGTCACCAAGCACATGCGATATGGGCTTGGCTTTTCCTTTGTGCACGTGTTTGCTGATTCGTTAATCATGCATGGCCAGGGCCGGCGCACCATATGTGCAGGATGTGCAAATGCACTGGGCGCCAAGCGCTTGGGGCGCATTGTGAGCCTAAACAAACAATATGCAATTTATCGATATACTGACTTTCATAACATTTTAGTTCGTCCAAGCTACCTTTGCCTTTCTAAACACTTTCTGAACGCAATTATTTTCAAATAATACAAACTACATAATTTCACCTGTTCATACAATATACCATTCACACGCAAGACTGTACAAGATAATTTCTTGCACAAGCACTCAAATATTTCCTTAAGAAAAATTCTTAAAATAATAAACTCAATCCTCAGTTCCTATGGAATCATTTGAGTGACAACGTGCAGGTTTTATTTCTGCACGTATGGCGCCTTACTCAATACAATTTACATAATTTCTCGTCTCTCTCTCTTCTCTTCATTCTTCACACAAAGGCCAATCACACACAGGAAGTTGCAAGATAATTTCTTGCACAAGCACTCAAAAATCTCAAAATAATAAACTCAGTTCCAATGGAGGAGAGAAAATGTGCAGATTTTATTTCTGCACGTATGAAAGAGATTTACTCATTATACATATTTGTTTGAAAGGAGAATGAGTACAGTAGGTATATATATACTACCTCATAAAATTAAGCATACACCCAAAACAAAAAAATATTTGTTGGTTTTTTCTTCTTGAAAAATGTTGTGTAATGTATTAGAAAATTCAATTACACATACTCGTATTTCATTTCTGGGTGATTTATGTACATATTGCCTAGCAAAGTCTTTTCTCTATAATTTTGTTTGTATTTTATTTGCAATGAACAAAAATTCCCATGTCTTGTCAAGCACAGATACAGGATGTTTTTCGAAAAAGTTTTGAGAACGGAAACAACAATTGACTCACCTCGATCTAAAATAAAATAAAATATTATAGTGCTGTTTTTGCAAACACTAAATAGTTTAGATAAATTTCTTGGTTCTCAAGCGTTAGCTTTTCGAGGAGTGAAGTGTTGTTTGAGCTTAATAATGGTAACTTTTTACAGATTGTTGAGGAAGTAGCCTTATTTGATTTGGTGCTAGGAGAACGCTTGAGGAGAATAACGAATCAAGAAACCCAAAATAAATATTTGAACAAAAATATACAATATTAGATAACACGTATCTTTTCTACAACTGTTACTAATCAAATTGTGTCCATGCTAAAAGAGGCCAAATTCTACGCTTATTGCTGACTATTGTTGTTTTAAAAGGAGAAGACAAGACCGGAGAGGAACTTACAAAGTTAATTTTAAACAAACTTGAATTTTAAGGAATTTCAATAAGCAACTGTCAAAGTCAAAGTTACGATAATGGTTCAAATATGAAGGGAAAAGATGCTGGTCTTCAAAACAGAATTCGACCAAGAGCATTTTCGTCCCATGCAGCTCGTATTGATTTAATTTAGTAGTCAATGATTCAGCTCGGTGCCTAATGAGCACCTGTTATTTTTAAGGTTCCGTCTACAAAAACGGAACCTTTATAATTTCGGTGTGTCCGTCCGTCCGTCCGTCCGTCCGTCGTGTCTGTCACACTTTTTTATCTCCGAAGTTTATGAAGATATCGGCATGAAATTTTGGAATTAGGTACTTCAGACCTAGATGTCAATTCCTATGCAGCGATTTTAAAAAGTGGAGCCATTTGGGGGTGGCTCCAGTACAGGTGAAGTTGACACTAATTTTGAAAAATTGTCACACCCCATCGAAATATATATCAATCGACAGGTCTTTCGAAATGAGGTAGAGGTTTCTTTCAACACTTTTTTATCAAAAGTACCGTTTGGAAAATATGGAGCTCCAAAGATTTTCCCCCCCTGCCATTTCTAAACCAAAGTGTTTAAAAATCTGAAAAAATCACAAAAACTTGGCTTCATTGAGTACTTTCATTTAAAACCATTGCGAGCATTCTGGCCCTAATGGTTTTGGAGATATTGGCCAAAAACGGTCAATCATCGACATGCGAACTTTGAAGATCTGAAAACGCAGTTTTGAAGACAGCAATGTAAGCATTAAGAAATGATAAATTTCAAAATATCGACTTATGTTGAAATTTTGAGATATCTAAGATTTAAAATGAGAACGATTTTCATTTTCACACATAATTTCATGCTGTGTTCGGCCACTCTATTCGTTGCTGAGCGTTATCTTTTCGATCTCACCCCTAAATGCCCAACAGAAATGAATACACACACACCGCAGGCATGAGCAGTGTTGGGTATGTGTATGATGGAAGGGATTTTCTGTGTTGGATAAACTTGGATAGAGATATAGGTATATGTAGGGATGAACATTTGTTTGTTTGGATGTAAATATGAATTTATGAATAAATGGTTGATTTGGGTTGAATTTAGAAGAAAATTCAACTGAAATAGTTTAGAAACGTGGTTTGATCTTCAGAAATCATCCATCAATATTATGCGACGGAACCTTACCCGTGCGAGTACAACTCGCACTTGCCCAGTTTATTTTGAAACAATTCGATGCTTACTTGAAACATAATCTAAATTTCCAGAAACATCTTCTTTACGATGGTGATGAATGTTACGAAAATAGTTTAGAACCGAAAAAAAGTTTAAAGGCAGAATTTTATTTCGAAACACTTGATCAAAAGAAAGTTTTGAGTAGCTGGAAGCATATAAAACGAATTTTTAATTTTCAAATAACATTAAAATATTTTTGTTGATTATTAGTTTTCAACAAGCTAAAGCTTGAAAAATACGTTCCTCATTCCTTAATTTACAAAACTGTATTAGTCCCCCTTGTAAAACCAGAAAGCTCATGTTTAGAAGTATTGAATTTTATATATATAGGTCAAACCGAGATTATCTTGCTCCCAATCAAGTTTTTGCTCTCCAAATTTAAACTTAAGACAACCATGTTTCAAAAAATAGTGGGGTGGGGGGTTGTGGGCGCTAAACACAGGTCTTGCACAGGGCGCTCATTTAGCTGGGACCGGGCCTGATCCCATAGGATGTGTTATTAAAACATCGCTTTCATGGCGCTAATTAGGTGCGATAAACAGGATCTGTATGTCCACCGCCACTTTTACCTAACTATATACCTGAGTGTTAACCAGAAATCGTGTGTGATCATATCTGTCCTGTAAAATAGCCCACGCCTTTGCATAATTACCGTTAGCAATTGGTAAGTGTGACAAGATTCTGTCGGCTTCACCTGACAAACGAGTCTTGAGATAATGTATCTTTTGAATTTCAGTTAAAGATGAATTTCAGAGAAACAAATAAATCTCGAAAACCCCTCCAAGCCTCATAACTATCAGAAAAACTAGGCACCATAATTTTTTGCAGACATATGTCCGCATTGTGTAATGCTAGTTTGGTGTTTGATGTGGTTTCAGCAGCATCGTCTTGCTTTCCCTTTGTCTTATCCATTGCGTCCATAAGACTAGCTCTATGTTCGAAGAATAATTCACAAAATTCTTCGAAAACACGTTCTATTTTCGAATATTTGTCTTCCTCACCATCCGATAAACTACCTACACACTCTTCATAAATTTTGAACACTGATTCCATTGATTTTTCTAGCATTATCAAACGTCCTGACAAATAATTTGCAGTTCTTTTGCTGTACCCTCTTTTTGCGAAATTAGAGACATCTCTTTGCAGTTGGGTAAGTACTCTACTTAGTTTATTAGAATTCATTATCGTTTATAACTTATGCACACTCTATTACAGATGAATTACCAAATCTGTAGACAAGTTGGTAAGACAAACTAGTGCAAGTAAATGTACTCACGTGCAAATCCAAATGCAGACGTACGCACCAAAACCTCAAGCAGCTTGTTGTACAGGAATCAACTTCGTGGAGCACAAAATGTAGATGCACACACAGCACACAAAACTCCAGAAACTCCAGAAATTGAAACTGCTTTTGCTCGGGATCCAGTAGAATTAATTGTTGAAATTTTTGTAGATATGTTGTTTTATATGTATTCGGGTTGAATAAAAAAAACACTGTTTTCGTTTACGTTATATAGAAGAATCACTGCTTTATTAATTTGCTGTTGCTTTTATATCTTTTTTACATTTACATTATTTATGACATTTTCATGGAGCGTTGTTGGGTGCTTAATTATGTTTGTTTTGTGGATTTACGAATCGCTCATGTCGCGATTCGAACACTGTCCAAAATAAAGGAAAACCCGAAGTTTTCAGGTACCACCAAATCGTATTGGTGCCTGTATATATCGCCTGTATTGGCGGGAACTCCTCTTCCTCGGTGAGGGTTGCGTCCTCATCCTCAGATGACTCGTCCTCTGTCGAGTCGCTGGAGACTTCACTGACGTGGTCCGACTCAATCCCTTCTGTGAGTTCATATAGCTCAGTGCAATTGCCGAGCTATTTTTGAATTGCAGCCGCAAACTCTTGACCGTAAATGGTTACGTTCCGTTTGCAGCTGGCGACGAGCTTCTCGTACAACTTCCGTATTCTGGCTTTTACTGGCTCCTACTTGCCCATGTCGGTCGCAGACATTCCATCTTCCGGTTTTTGTAAGTTGTAGATTTAACTGTAAATAAAAAATTGTGTCGATCAAATCTTCACACTACGGTAGATCCTGGAGAAAACCCAGGAAATCCAGATCGGCACACACCATCTATTTGTCCATTTCAAGGCCGCATATGACAGCGTGTATAGAGACGAGCTATACAGCGCCATGTCTAGTTTTGACATTCCTGCCAAACTCGTCAGACTGAGCATGATGACGATGGAGAACTCTCGCTACTCCATCAAGCTCGGTAACGAACTCACCGAGACCTTTAATGTCAAAAAAGGTTTTAGACAAGGCGACGCGCTGTCATGTGATTTCTTTAACATCGTTCTTGAGAAGATCGTGCAAAACTCACTGGCCAACACAAGAGGCACGATCTTCCAAAAGTCCGTTCAACTGCTAGCTTACGCACATGATGATGACGTGATGATGATGATGACATTGACGTGATTGGGCGAACACAGCGAGCCGTCAATGATGCGTTTGCTGGCATTGAAACGGAAGTGGCTAAAATGGGTCTGGCGGTAAACGAGGGCAAAACAAAGTATATGCTGTCATCGAGAAAGGACGCACAACATCGACGACTTGGCCAGAACGTCACCATAGGCAGCTATAACTTTGAGGTAGTAAAGGACTTCGTCTACCTTGGCTCCGCGGTTAACAGTACAAACAACATCAGTACCGAGATCAAACGCAGAATTACTCTTGCCAACCGCTGTTTTTATGGGCTCAAAAGGCAATTGAGTAGTAGAGCCCTCTCTCGGAAGACCAAGTTGACTTTGTATAAGACCTTGATCATCCCAGTCCTGCTTTACGGTGCAGAGGCATGGACAATATCCCAAGCGGATGAACAGTCTCTTGGTCTCTGATAGAAAAGTTCTGCGCGCGATCTTTGGTACTGTTTGCGTTGATGGCATTTGGAGGAGAAGATTCAATCACGAACTGTATGGGCTGTACAGCGACATGAGTCTAGCCAGGCGTCTACGGATCCAACGCCTAAGATGGCTAGGCCATGTAGAGCGTATGGACAACTTAGCTCTGGTCCGAAGGGTCTTCGACTCTGAGCCTGTGGGACAACGCAACAGAGGACGTCCACGAACAAGGTGGCGCACACAAGTCGAGGTGGACCTCGGCCGGCTTAGTGTGCGAAATTGGAGACAGCTGGCGAAAGATCGTGCTGGCTGCAGAGGCATGTTGAGTGAGGCCCAGGTCCACCTCGGACTGAAGCGCCCTAAGAAGAAGAAAATTGTGTGGGTATAGAAATATAGAAATGTCTTTGAAAAACCGAACAAGGGTAAATATAATTTGAAAAGGTATAATGTCACAGTACTCGCTAAACAATCGACCGCTCTTAATGACTGACAGGCACAGACTGAGAAATTAGGAAATAGGTACATAGATCCACTTCCAGCATAAACTTTTAATTTCTCATTCACTTTATCTGGGAATCCAGTAATAAAGTAATAAAATAAAAATGGAAATTTGATCAGAATTAGGATTAGGATTATATACATTATTTTATTTTGTTTTTATTTTGTACAAAGGTTTGATGATGTTTTTCTAAACGGTGAACCATTTAAATTCAACATATCACAAATTGCTCTACAAATTGAAGATATCAACCTTATGCATTGCATGCAGTCATAAAAATAGTTTTTGTTATTTAAATCGTAATTAAGTACGGGGTATATTAGCAGTTTTGTTATTGGCAGTCCTGTCTCTAAACTATTTTTTTTAAGAAAAATCAAAGAAGTTTCTCAACTTTTTCGTACTGCTTGTACCCCCAAGTTTGAGCACTATAGCACAGAACAGAACGGATGACTGATTCAAATATCCGGTATTTTGCAGAGATCGGTATTTCTTGCTTGGTTAGAATATTTTTCCAGGAAGCATTAATGAGACTTTTGGCAGAGGCTTGTTTTTTCCGAAGTGTAGATTGAAATTCATGTTCGGTATTAACAAAACTCCTTGGGAAACTATTTCAATCTCTTCAGCTTCAAAAAAACATTTTTAATTTTTTTCCAATTTATAATTTCTCCTGCAATTCTTATACCTGCAGGAAGATGCGCTGATATGTCATCTATAAATAGTGCGAAAAGAGTTGCACTAAGAAGGTAGCATTGGTTCATGCCAGATTTAGTTTCAAACCACTCAGATACATTTTCACCATCCCATACTCTTTGACGTGTATGTGCATACATTTTTCGCACGTTGCTACGCATATTAAAAAAATCTAATTTAACAAACAATGCCCTTGCTTGTACACTTTCTATTGTCAAATAAAATGGACAGCACCCATTTTCAAGGTGAACTGCCAAATGAAGAATTGTTGGATGTCGTTCATCGATTGGAAATGATAAAATGCGCCATACTGCTTCATTGCTACGAATGTAGCGTCCTAGTTGATAGAAATTGACTTTATCGATAGGAGCAGTGGCGTTTCCAACTCCAAAAACCGCCATATCGCTTCCTTTGTTGACGTATTTGCAAATGTACTTGATCGATTTGACAAAATTGCAATACTCGACGTTGATATGTGCCTTAAATGTCTTTGAGAGTAGCACAACCCAACGATTATCGACTTTAACATGATTGTTTTTCACTTTCAAAATGATAGATTTGCCACCATCTTCAGTCGATCGTCGACGGTAAAGTGGATATCCGTCGTTTCCAGTAACAGTTTCCGCAACTAAATCTCTTGGGTACCGTTTTATGCATTTCCCATCAGACATGCAAGGCAAATCATTGTTCCGTAAGCCACATGGACCATAAATCATATTTTTGGTAACGACATCAAATAAGCCTGGATCCACTTCTGCATTTGGTATTTCTGCTGAGATGACTTGATCAATTTGATTTGGCGTGATTTTTTTAAATAACCAAATCAAAATATGTGCATGCGGCAATCCACGTTTTTAAAGCGTTATTAATGATTTCTAGCAAACTCATACTCGAAATTCTGATGTGAAATGAATCCTTTTCATCAACTTCAATCAGCGGAGCTGCTTGTCTAGGATTACTTTTATCTATTCTAATTACTAACCTAATGATCGGGTTATCCTATTGTCTTTGCAGTCTTGTTATAATTACAATAACAAATCAAACTTATCTGGGACACATTTTTATAATCCAAACTGGGGAAGTTCGAGTTGTACTCGCACGGGGAAGGTTCCGTCGCATAGTATTGATGGATGATTTCTAAGTATCACACGACGTTTCCAAACTATTTCAGTTGAATTTTCTTCTAACTTCAACCCAAATCAACTATTCATTCATACATTCCTACATCCAACCAAACAAACTTTCATCCAGACATATATCTATATCTCTATCCAAGTTTATCCAACACAGAAAATCCCTTTCATCACACCCTATCGCTGCTCATACCGACGGTGTGTGTGTGTGTGTGTACATTTCAGTTGGTCATTTTTGGGGGTGAGATCGTACTGAGAGATAACACTCATCAGCGGATGGAGTGGTTGAAGACAGAAAGAAACTTATGTGTGAAAAAAAAAATGTTTATAATTTTAAATCTTCGATATCTCAAAATTTCCACATAAATCGATATCTTGATATTTATCATTTCTTAATGCCTACACTGAGGTCTTCAAAATTGCGTTCTCAGTTTTTAAAAATTCGCATGTCGATGACTGATCGTTTTTGACCAATACCTCGAAAACTTTTAGAGCCAGAATGCTTGATATTATTTTAAATGAAAGTACTCAATGAATCCAAGTTTTTGTGATTTTTTCAGATTTTTAAATACTTTGATTTAGAAATGTCAGGGGGGGACGCATTAAAAAAAAACTTTGGAGCTCCCTATTTTTCAAATCGAACATTGGATCAAAAATTGTTGAAGCAAACCTCTACCTTATTTCAAAAGATCTATCGATTGATATTTCACTCGAGGGTGTGCGACAATGTTTCAAAATTGTTAGGGGAATAAAACACCACTTGAACAATTCTTAAACAATATGTATAATTCACATGGATGATACTTAACAAAAGAGAAATATAAATTGAAGTTCAGTCGTATATATACAAGCAAATATGAATGTGTGTGTAATTTAACGAAAGAGTGTAATTCATGTGTAATTAATATGTGACTCAAATATGTATGAATTTCTAAACTCTGACATAGGGTTGCCATATGTTATATAATTCAACACCTTCCCTCAATCCTATGTCAAAATATATGTATACAAACTTATCATGTTAAGCCTAGCATTTCTACAAATTTCATATGCTTATTCTTTTGGAGGTTTTTGGTCAACATATCAACAGGCATTTCTTCACTTGTCACGTACCGCAAATCAATAATATCCTTTTGGTAAACTTCTCGGATGTGGTGGACTCGTACTCGTATGTCTATGTGTTTACTTCTTGCGTGGTATACTGGATCTCTCATCTCATCTCATTTTCAGTGACCATGTTCCACTAAAGGGGTCGCGGGGGCAATGCATGCACGAGAGATCTCCAGGCCACTCGATCCTCCGCCATCGACTCTAACTCATCAGGAGCTATGCCCAAGCGCAACCAGGCGAGTGTTTGGACTTGGTCCAACCATCTCATCCTAGGTCTGCCAAGCGGTCGCCTACCTGATGGAATCGCATTCAAGGCACGCCTCGGAAGTCGTGATGATGGGGACATTCGTGCCACGTGACCAAACCAACGAAGTACAGCCCTTTCCGTTCGAAGAAGCAGCTGCCCAACATTGAGCTCCCCGCGCACTGTCGTGTTTCTTACCCTATCCCGGCGAGTGATTCCCACAACAGCACGAAGAAATCTCATCTCGGCAGCTTGTATTCGCGATCTTATTCTTTCGGTCATTACCCAAATTTCATGACCATAGGTGAGAGTTGGAACAAATACTGCGTTAAAAACCGCTAACTTGGCTTTGACACCAAGCTCGTCCTTCCTGATTACAGATCGACCAAGCTGTTTCAAAATTGACCCAGCTTGACCAATCCTACAGGAAAGCTCAGCATTATTCCTCCCATCACTCGTGAAGAAGAAGGTATACTGGATTTTTTACCAAATGATGTGAGCTTAAGTTGTCGCCATATAAATATGTTGCTCCATCTATGAATTGACGAAGACCCATCTCAGATAAAAGACTCCTAAGATACACAACTTCTTTAGCCGCCGAAGATAGGGCCATATATTCGGCCTCTGTCCTGCTTAGTGCCACTGAATGCTGCTTACGCGATTCCCACACCACTGCTGCTCCAGCCAAGTAAAATACTATGCCCGTGTATGATCGCCTATCATCGCAACTGCCTGCCCAGTCAGCGTCTGCGTACCCTTTCAGTGGCTCACCTGTTTTCCTGTAAATAAGCTTTAAGTTTTTGGTATGGTTTAAGTACTTGAGAACATGTTTTGTAGCTGTCAGATGCTCCAAGTGGGGATCTGTATTGAACTGTGCTAACTTGCAGACTGTATGCAATATATCTGGCCTTGTGGATATGCCCAGATACATAAGCGATCCAATTAACGACTGGTATGTCTTCACGTCTACCTTTTTACAATTCACGCAGGTTTGACATTTTTTCATCTTAAGACCTGCGTCGATTGGTGTACAACACTTTCTTGCGTTTGTCAAATTATGTTTTCGCAATAGCTCCGTAATAAATTGTTTCTGAGAAAAACTGATTGTTTTGGAGGCTGAGTCACGCTTAATTTCCATCCCAAGAAAATATTCAATCTCGCCTTTATCCACAATATCTAGCTCCATAGCGATCTGCTTCTTGATCCATGTCAGAGTTTGATTGTTGGAGCTCGCAATCAATATGTCATCAACATACACTGACAATATATTCATTTCTGCTTCTCTCTTTAAAATATATGCACAATGATCACTTTGCAAACGAATGAAACCGATTTTTGTTAAAACAGCATGCAGTTTTTCGTTCCACTCTCGTCCAGCTTGTTTGAGACCATATATCGCCTTCTCCAATTTACACACTTTCTTCGGATTTTGTGGGTCTATAAAGCCTTCAGGTTGCTGCATGAATATCTCATCTTTTAGCTCTTTATACAGGTATGCTGCTGTAACATCCATCTGATGAACCATGAGGTCGTATTCAGCAGCTACTGCTATTATTATACGAATAGTTGAGTACCGAGTAACAGGTGAGAATGTTTCATGGTAGTCGATCCCAAATTTTTGGCTACATCCCTTCGCTACGAGCCGAGATTTGTAACGCTCCACATTACCATGTTTATCTCGCTTCAAATTGAACACCAATTTACATTTTATGGGGCGTCGATTTTCCGGCAAATCAACCAATTTCCAAGTGTCTTTTGATATAAGCGATTCATACTCGGCCCTCATCGATGCTAACCATTCATCTGCGTCTTCTCTTTGCATAACCTCTTGCACTGTAGATGGGATATTATTGATGCTCTCATCGTAGTCGTTCATGAAAAAGAGATTATTTGTATATTGACTTCCCGATCTCAAAATTCTACTACTAATAGGACTGACATTTTTATGATCTACTTGCCCATTTTCTTCAGCTTCATCTCCAGTCAAATCAGCATCTTCCTCAGCGGCAAACTCATCAGAAACACGATGTGGAGCTACGTTGTCACCATGTTTAGCAGCAGTACCAGCAGGAACATTTTTATTTTGAACACTATATGTATAATCCACTCCATCAACAGAAGAATCATCACCATTCTTTTCACAAATCGGATTTTGTGTGTCGAAATCAAAGATTAAGTAATCACTGTTGGCGTCTTTCTCCTCTTGAGCCTTTCCCGACTTCATAAAAAATGTATTTTCCAGGCATCTTACATCGCGACTTTTATATATTTTTCGCGATCTTGGCTCATACAGGCGGTATGCCTTAGCCTCACACGAGTAACCAACCATAAAGCATTCGATTCCCTTTTGATTAAACTTTGATTTGCCAGGCCGTTTGTCCAACATTATTGCTTTACTGCCAAATGTTTTAAAGTGGGATACTGATGGTTTTTTTCCGTACCAAGCTTCAAAGGGTGTAATGTTTTATAGAATTTTTGTTGGACATCGATTACGCAGGTACACTGCTGTGCTCACAGCCTCTGCCCAAAACGACTCTGGCAAATTTGATCCAATTAATAAGCACCTAGCCATCTCCACTAGCGTGCGGTTGGCTCGCTCAGCAACTCCATTCTGTTGTGGAGTATATTCCGCGGTAAGCTGTCGTTTTATGCCACACTCTGAGAGATATTTGTTAAATTCGCCACTCAAGTATTCTCGCCCATTATCGGTCCTTAATGTTTTAATCTGCGTTGACATCTCCGTTTCAACTTCAGCCTTGAATTTTTTAAATGCACTAAACACATCACTCTTTTGTTTGAGAAAGTACACGAATATTTTTCGTGTGAAATCGTCTATGAACAGCACAAAATATCTGGCACCACCATTTGATGATGTTCTCATCGGCCCACATATGTCTCTGTGCACAAGTTGAAGAACATTTCTACTTTGTGGTTCAGATGAATTCTTAGCATATTTTCTTTGGCAAATCCTTCCTTTCAAACAAATTTCACAATCTGTATACGAGAATCGTCCTAATTTCAGACCATAGACCATTTTCGCGTCTTCTAGCAACCGCAGACTTTTAGCATTTATATGGCCGAATCTATTATGCCAAAGAGCACTTTGATTATTAGAGTGGTTTATATTAAACAATTTTTCGGTACTGTTAACAAATAAAAATTAACCCGTTTTGTCTACCACCTTGTATAATTAACTTGTTATCATTATTGCGGATCGTAATATTGTCACCTTTCATTTGCACAATAAAGTTGCTCGCGGCTTTGGACAAGGAAAGAAAATTACACTTTAATTCGGAAACGTACAGAACATTTTGCAAAAGAATTTGACTGAACGGTGTAATTAATTTCACTTCACCTATTCCAGTTGACCACAAAAACTTTCCTCCAGCCAGTTCAATTTTTTCTGTGTGGTTTTCGAAGCTGTTAAACTTGTGGCGCGAGCAACACAAATGCGATGTGGATCCGCTATCAAAAATCCATGTACTAGCATTTAATACTGTGCCATTTAGATAACTTGCACTTAGCATCGCAAATGTATTTGTTGGTTTGTTAGACGTCGACTGTGTACATGAGTCTTTTCTAAATCTGCATACACTTGATATGTGGCCTCTTCTCTTGCACACATAGCATTTGCCCTTGAAGCTTTTATTTGCTGCAGCTTGCGGTTTTTGTCTATGAAGAAATGCGGTTTCGCTGTGCTCCCTTGTATGCGAATTATTCCCTCGCCGCTGCCCTTTCATTAACGTACTTCCATAATTCGCTGTGAATCAAGACGGATTTCATTTGGACCCTCCAGCCTTCGTAGTTGTCGTTGTCCAACTTCTCTATTTGATAGAGTGAAAAACTCATCTTCAATATGTATACGTAATACACGGACTTTGAACAACTTTACATTTAAACTTTATTTTAATGCTGTTTATTTTCATCTGGGCCCATAACCATTTGTTAGGGAAATAAAACACCACTTGAACAATTCTTAAACAATATGTATAATTCACACGGATGATACTTAACAAAAGAGAAATATAAATTGAAGTTCAGTCGTATATATACAAGCAAATATGAATGTGTGTGTAATTTAACGAAAGAGTGTAATTCATGTGTAATTAATATGTGACTCAAATATGTATGAATTTCTAAACTGTGACATAGGGTAGCCATATATTATATAATTTAACACAAAAATCAGTGGCAACTCCACCTCTACCCCAATGGCCCCATATGGCCTCACTTTTGTACCAAAACCCTTTCCACAGAATTCTGAACAAAGTTGCCAAAGATATCAGTGCTCTATCTCTTACCCTTTAAGAGTCTATAAAGGTCAAACAAACAAACAAGCATTGATTGTTATATATAGAGATTATTTTGTATTTGTATTTTGCCTAAGAAAGCAATGGGCGATGGTTGTTAAACTGAATATGTTGTCAACAGTGGAATATCCTTTACGGAAGCCCGCTTGGTATTTGCTTTGTATCTGATTATTCTTCACCCAGCTGTTGATTTTCATCAGAAGAATGGAGCAGAAGATTTTAGCCATAGAGTTCATAAAGAAGATTCCTCTATAGTTGCTTGGTGTATTGACATCACCTTTTTTGTATATTGGATATACAATCGCATCCTTGAACCCCTGCTCTAAAGATGTGGTTGAAAGCATCCAGCATTTTAGTTAAGAAATCTGGTGGGGCGTTTTTATAAAATTCATTCAATATACGATCAGGGCCTGGCGCTTTTTTCTTTTTGGCATTGGAAAGACTCAATTGAAGCTCGCTCATATCTATTTCCTTATCAAGATCATCATTGATAACATACGGCTCTGCAAATTGAACGGTTTGCCAGTTATTTGTGGGGTTAAGTAGGAGTTTAAAATACTCAGTTAATTTGGGAGCAGATACATGAGTTCCGCGGACATAATCTAAGCCTTTAAGTATTTTTATTTTTTCTCAGAAATGCTTGGTATTGGACGAGGTTGAAAGTTCTGTTGCAAGTGATCTAAAATAGTTTTCACGTTTTTTGAGGCAAAGCAATTTGTAGTTTTTATTAGCGTTTATATACTGTCTGGGTAAGTTTTTGTTCGGGCTTGTGGAATCATTAAGTTTTCTTAGCAACAAAAAGGAGAGTTGTCTGGCAATATGGCATTCATGATCAAACCATTTCTGTTTTTTTTTTTGAATTTTGTTTTAATGGTCCAATGTTAAATGGAGAAACTCTTTTAATACAGTTGTTTAGAATACCTATCTTTTCTGTGGTCGTTTGCTGTCTAAAGATTGCGCTATAACTCTGTATTTCAGTTTTCAGTTTATTTTCATACTCATATTTTTTATGTTCTTTCCAGACCAGTTTTGGCGGAAGCGTTAGTGCACAATATTCTGTTTTTAAATCAAAATCAAAGACTACTGAGAGTGGCATATGATCTAAAAGATTTGCGTTCCTACTTTATAATAATAATAATAATCACGGCGCTACAATCCGAGGTGGACCTGGGCCTAGCTTCTCAGCAACCACTCGTGTTGTACGTGCTATTGTTCTCTCACGATTGGAGGGGACCTACAGTTTAATGCCGACTCCGAACGGCGAGATTGAGAAGCTTTTTCTAGACAATTATACTCCTTGAGCATTGTCATTGACTCGAAAGAGATGGAGCCGAACCTACGACCTCGAGCGTAGGAGTCGACGCACCTACCCACTATGCCACGGCGCCCACGTTCCCACTTTAAAGGAATAAATTATTAAATTCCACTCCCCTGATACAGCACAGATATCTTTTACTAATTTTCCTGGCCCTCCTATGAACGCAAATTCATGAATGGTGAATTTTTCATTATTGCAGCAGCCATTAAGGTTATACAATTTGTAGGCCTGACACATTTCAAGAACAAGGTGACCATTTTTGTTTGTCACTTTATCTGGGAATTTTATCATAAAATGCAAATAATTGTATTGCAAAAGAACCTTTAGCCTTGCGAATGTATGCCGGAAGTGTATCTAACTTTTAGCAGATAATTGTCATCCTGAAAAGAATTCGAAAGGAAAAACCCACATTTGAAAAAGAAAAAAATAAATGCCGAAAACCGCATCCGCGTATATGAACCGTGTGCTGAGAATCAAGAACAACGCAAATTCGAAAGAAAAAATTAAGTACGATAGAAAAGAACACATCGATAACCCAAAATTCAGATGCCCGGGCAATTTTAGCTATTCCCCGCGCACTTCGTCCCTATTACCGACAAACTGCTAAATCCTGCCTCTTGTAAATCTCGCCTTACGGATAGGGTAAGAGTGGCTATACTTCAAGTATGTATTAAGTTCGAATATTTTAGAACCGTGAACAAACTAAAGTTATCGGAGTCTGATGAAAAAAGCACGAAAGGAATCTTAAATGCAATAGAACAATTATTTGCGCCAACAACAAGTATCCGATATGTCGGAAAGTGTAGAAGCTTACGTATGCATATCCAGCATTATACGAAGACGACTATATATGTGATTGATTCATACCAGGAATTAAGTGCAAGGATATGCGAAGGAGACTACTCATGAAAGAGGAGCTCATATTAGACAAAACACAAATATGTTGCTCACTGCCACAACAGACAGCAGAAAGAGTGCAAACGATAACGCACGCAACAAAGAACACCACACGTAAAGTCAGTGACGGTGAAACGTATATGCTAGCAAGAGACCAAGACTATAAAACGAGAGACAGGACAAGAAACAAAAAAATGGAAGACAAATAGCAGCTTCTGTGGCAAAAGACAAAAGAGGAAGCTGTCCAGCATACGGAAAGACAAAATCTTTTCAGCAAAAGTAAGCAGTAACTAATCTATAGCTACCGAAAGGGAAGAAAAATAAATATTGTAGTGTTACACGGATAGGAGAAGAGAAGACAAATTAAGGAATGATCCTGAAGCAGTTGAGATTTTTGGTACACAACAGTGAGCCAGTTCGAATGTAGTGTATTATTGACACAGGTTCGTCGTGCAATATAATGAATTAAAACGACTATAAAAAAATAGTGAACAACAAATATAAGTTAAATAAAACCAGGATAAGATTAAAGGCCTTCGGTAGAAGCTTAATAAACCTGTGGGCGCTGGAAATCTTTCTAGCCAATATGACGATATTGGTGATACCCAGTTAGTGAAGGAAAATTGTCCCCCGATTCTATCAGCGAACCCATCCAAATTATTTAAGATTGTCATCGAGCCATTTAACAATTTCTCTCTTTTAATTTATTAATTGTGAACTATTCTTTGGTATAAACAATTTGTCATATTGTAACCTAACCCTTGGTGTGCGGCGGCTACAACTTAGTTGTAAGGATGTAATTGTTTGTCTCTTTTCTATATCCCTTTTGAAATTACCGTTCTTCGAAGAACAACGGATTGGGGTCACTCTTGATCACGTAGCCATCAAGTTCGGTTGTGGAATTTAGTTGTCGGATAAAGTTGTCGAATTTATAATAAAGTTTTATTATTACAAGTTGTAGTCGCCGTACTCCAGTGAATTTGTAAAGGTGTTAGGAATGTAAGTACTAATGAATTTAAATTGTATTAATGAATTTAAAAGTATTTGTATTTCAGCAAATAAAATCCAACCTTGGTTGTGTGGATATTTACATTCCATACCAATTATATGGAAGTTTTATTTCGGCGGCACAACATCATTTTATTTGATTCAATAATCAGATTCGGTTTTCGTGCGTGGAAGGCGGTTTGTCTCTCTTGTTCATCAGCCATAAAATCAGAGTGTGCTGCGTTTGGAGGACATCGATTTGTTGCTGCGTTGGAGATTATTGGCGTTATATTTGGAGTGTGTGCTGCGTGTGGAATACAACGGTTTGCTGCTGCGTTAGATTTCATCATAGCGTGTTACGGTGAAAATAGCAGTTTGTTCCTGTTGGAAGTTGTCTGTGTCACGTGAGCCCAAAACTGTAAGTCCATATTATCTTACTTTTTATTGGTACAATGGTGCATAGTTGCGGTTCTAAAAAATGCCGTAAGGCAGACGATGCCGAGAACATGGTCGAATGTGATCGTTGCAAGCGGTGGTGGCACTTTTCTTGTGGCCAGTACGATCCTTCGAAATTCGATACCTTAACCCCTTGGTTCTGTAGGGAAAAAGATTGCAGTCAGCGGCAAGACGAGATAGATAAATCTCCGGTGGGTAGTGGTGGAAGTTCTTCTATTAGAATAGTAGAAGACGATAGTCTTTCTGTAGATTTTTTGTTGGAGGCAGCATCTACGTCAGTTGTGCAAAAGGATTCCGAGCTCTTAGCCCTCCGAAAGGAGATGGAAGATTTGAAGTTCCCGATGTCTCTGTTTCGGAAGCAGCTTCCTCTCCAGTTCAATGGGTTACTGAACCAGCAAAATTAAACCTTTTTAAAGAGATCGAAAAGAACCATCATTCGTTGTTGACCGGTGCAGAACATCAGCGGCAGTCTACTCCGAAGCGCACCTCTCATCCTACCTCACCTTCTCGTACTGAGTCTTCTTTTCGTGATCCCGATATGGCTAATTTATTGACGATCTTAAATAGAAGCAACGTGCAAGAGTTGCCATCGTTTTCAGGCGTTGATGAAAGGGAGTGGACATACTTTGAGGAAGTTTTTAGAACCACAACGGTTGAAGGGCGTTTCAGTGGTAGGGAGAATGTCTCTCGGTTGAGAAAAGCGCTGCAGGGCGAAGCTTATCAACTGGTTAGCGACCGACTTAGGTACTTCACGGATGCGGACGCGATTATGGATTCACTGCGCGCAATTTTTTGGCGTCGAGATGTTATTGTCCACAATCTCATAGAAGAACTGTTGAATTTGCCCCGGCTTTCCTCAAAATGTGATCCTAAGCTGCGACAGTGGTCGGTGAAATTAAATGGTTTCGTAGCAGACATCAAGTCTCTCAAGCGTGATGAAGATTTATACAACGGGTACGTGCTGACGTGTCTTGCAGGGAAATTGGGAACAGGTTTATACCAAGAGTGGACAGTACGTAAGGCTTCGGCATCGCGAGTTAATCTAGGAGACTTCGCCACGTTTGTCACGGAGAAAGTTTTAGACATTCCACCAGAGTTTTCGAAGCAGAATGAGCAGAATGATTCCCGGAAACCATCCAGATCGTCAATGCCTTCTGGTCGTGTACTAACTCATAAGCCAGCGTCTTCATTAGGTTCAACGGTTTCCTGTGTACGTTGAGGCCAAAATCATCAACTTCACCAGTGTTCAGAGTTCAAAGACCTGACAGCAGAACAGCGGTTATTCTTTGTCAAAGACAAACACATTTGTTTTTCCTGCCTTAGCCCTCTAAGGCATAGTAGGAAGGCGTGTCGACAGGGAGTAAATTGTGGAGTTTTAGGCTGTGCCGGTCACCACCATCCTCTCTTGCACCAGTCTTCTTCAGATAAGACTGCCGAATTGAAGATTTCAGCTAAGTCCTTCGTACCAACGCAACACGTTCACTCTTCGCATGTTGGAGCCAATTCACATATCCTGTTTAAGATTGCTCCTATTCGTGTTTTTGGGAAGGATAACAGTTTTGTTGATACTTTCGCTTTCTTGGACGACGGTTCCTTCTTATCAATGATCGAGAGGGATCTCTTTGATGAACTTGGGCTCTTTGGAAGTTCTGAAGACTTGATCTTGCAGTGGACCAAAGGTGTTTCCCGACGCGAAGATTCTATTTGTTCATCTTTAGTTGTTGCAGGAGTTCACAATCGCAAGCGCTATCAGTTGGAAAACGTCTATACGGTAAAGAATCTAGAGCTTCCCAGTCAATCCATTGATGTTGCTGAGTTGAAACGCCTTTACCCTCATCTTCGTGGTCTTCCTCTTGCGAATCTAGTAGATGCTAAGCCAAAAATTCTTCTCGGCCTCGATCATGCAAAGTTTTTATGGGGTCATGGTCAACGGCATGGGAAGGATGAAGAACCTTGTGCTATCAAGACTCTTCTAGGGTGGCTAGTGTATGGGAAGTCTAGTCCAGGAAGTAATGTTACGTGCCTCAGTCATCCGGCTCGACCATCGATGCATTTTCTCTTGCATGAAGCCGTAAGGTATGAAGAGGACCTTCATGATCTTGTCAAACATCATTTCTCAACGGAGGACTTTGGAGTGAAGGCGCCAAGAAGTGTTCTGGTTGGGCAAGAGGAGCCTCGTTCCATTGACATAATGCAGCGAACGTTAAGACGAATCGATAACCAGTATGAAATCGGCTTACTGTGGAATAGCGACCGAGTTACTCTTCCGGATAGCTACCCAATGGCACTGAATAGGCTGAAAGGTCTTGAGAAAACTTTAAAAAACAAGACCCATTTATTAGAGTGGAAGAATCAACACATGAAAGACTTAGTGTCAAAAGGATATGCTAGAATTGCGTCTGCTGAAGAGTTAAAGAAGTCGTGGCCCCGAGTTTGGTATGCGCCTACATTTGTCGTCGAAAACCCAAACAAGCTGAAGCCGAAACCGAGGGATGTTGCTGACGTAGCCGCCAAGGTAAAGGGAGTGTCTCTTAACACTTTCCTGTTAAAGGGTCCGGACAATTTGGTTTCGCTGCATGCAGGAATTTTTAAATTTCGTGATCGAGAGATTGCTGTTAATGCAGACGTAAGGGAAATGTTTCATCGTATCCGAATTAAGGAGGATGATCAACAATGTCAACGAATCCTGTGGAGAGATGGTGATTGCAGTCGCGAACTAACGGTTTACATCATGCAGGTTATGATGTTTGGTCCAAGGTGTCCCACTTGCGCTCAGTTTGTCAAAAATCACCATGCCGAAAAGTTTCGTTTAGAGTGCCCAGAGGCAGTGGACGGTTTAACTCAACGTACTTACGTGGACGATTATTTCAACAGCCATGACTCGGTAGAAAAAGCTATGTCGGTCACGACGGAATTCGAATTTGCAAATCTATGAACTTTGATTTGGTAGGTATTCAATCGAACAGTAAAGAGTTTCTTCAAAACATACCAGAGGATAATGTCAACAAGTCGCTGGTCAGTATAGTTCCTGATGGTTATGAAACAGTAGTTAGCAAGATTTTGGGAATGTATTGATTGCCTTCTTCGGACCAGTTTACATACAAGCTGTCGAGTTTCGAACCCTTAGTCAATATGTCGGCGCCGGATGCGACAATCACTGAAAGGCATATGCTCAAGTTGGTCATGAAGATCTTTGACCCTCTCGGACTAATTTCTTTCGTTATTATCCGAGGCCGTGTTATCCTGCAACAAGTGTGGCGGGAAGGTTTCGATTGGGATGCTGCAGTCTCAGACAACATTAAAGATGCTTGGTTAAACTTCATCAGTGAACTGCGAGATATCGAGACTCTTTTTATTCCGCGGCGGTACCTCACTTGGAATCCAGATAGTGCGGAGATCAGCCTGATTGTTTTTGTGGACGCGAGTGAACAAGCCTTTGCCGCTGTGGCCTATCTACGTTTTGAATGGAACGGCAAGATTGAAGTAGCTCTAGTGATGGCTAAGGCCAAAGTGGCCCCAGTTAAGATGTTGTCTGTGCCGAGGTTGGAGTTGCAAGCCGCTGTTCTTGGCGTGAGATTAGCGGAGACGATTAAGAAGACACACTCCATCCACCTACATCGCTGTATCTATTTATCGGATTCAAGCACTGTGCTATCGTGGATAAATTCCAATAAGTTCAAGTTCCCATCGTTTGTCGGTGTTAGAATTTCTGAGATTTTGGATTCTTCTAAGCCAGGTCAATGGTACCATGGAGGTCGAAGGACAATGTTGCTTCTTTCAGCATTTATGAAGAACTCCTCCCAAGGTTTCGAGCACGATGGTCATCTTCTGTTCGCGTCATCGCTCTTCTTCTTCGGTTGCGAGACTTTCTAGGGAATGTTGTTTTCGAGAAGCACTCTTTCATCACACCAACCGAGTATACCAGAGCAGAGAATTGGCTGTTCAGGAAAATACAGGCAGAAGCTTTTACGGACGATTTGGTAGCACTTCAAGCAAAAGGTAAAGTTAAGCCTATGAGCAAAATCATAAATTTCTCGCCTTTTCTGGACGAGGAAGGGACAATTAGAATGAGCTCTCGTAGTCAAAAAGCCTTGATATCGTATGCAGCAAGGAATCCTGCGATATTACCAAAAGATCATCCTTTAGTCGATTTGTTCATTAGACATCAGCACGAAAATAACCTGCATGTTGGAACGGAGACTACAATTTCAGAAATTAGAGAGCGGACTTGGATCATCAAAATAAGAGTCGCTGTGTTAAGGGTTAAATCGAGGTGCAATAAGTGCAAGCTGTTGAAAGCAAAACCAGTGATGCCTTTAATGGGCCAACTTCCAGAAGCGAGGTTAGCCTTTCATGAAAAACCATTCTTTCATGTCGGCGTAGATTGTTTTGGTCCGATGTTGGTCAAGTATGGAAGAGGGACAATTAAGCGTTACGGTATGATCTTCACCTGTTTGACTTTTAGAGCTGTGCAAATAGAACTTCTGAATGATCTAAGTTTAGATCAATGCACCATGGCTATCCGTCGTTTCGTAATTAACCGTGTTGTAACACGCTATTTTTATAGCGACAATGGTCTAAATTTCATCGGAGCCAAAAATCAGATGGAGAAGGATGTGAGAGATATGGAAGCTGCTCTAGGTGATCATGTTTCAAGATTCGAAGGAATTCTTTGGAGATTTATTCCAGCCTATTCCCCTTGGATGGGTGGAGCTTGGGAGCGTTTGATTCAATCTATTAAACGCAGTGTTGATTTCGTCCTTAAAGGTGTTATTCCTCGTGAAGATGTTTTGCGGAACGCTTTGTTGGAAGCTCAGGGACAAATAAATATGCGCCTTCTTACGCATGTGCCAATTCGATGCTATTTGGCGAAAATGCCTCAGATGTGACTGCACCAGGTATCATTTGTGAAAAAGACGCTTTCAGCAAGTTATATAGTCGTCGTGCTCAACATTTAATGAGTCAATACACTAAACGCTGGTATGCTGAGTATCTTCCACAGATAACTAGAAGAAGCAAGTGGCATGCAGACATTAAGCCTGTCCAAGAGGGCTCATTGGTTCTTGTTATAGAGCCGAACGATATCCGTTCTGCGTGGCAGTTGGGGCGAGTCACCAAAATCTTCCCTGGGTCTGATGGCATTGTAAGAATGGCAGATGGAAGCATTAAGTTGAAAAGATCAGTCGGACGGCTCGCTGTTCTTGATTTGTCCTCAAACTAGTTTCAGACGGGGTCCGGGATGTCATCGAGCCATTTAACAATTTCTCTCTTTTAATTTATTGATTGTGAACTATTCTTTGGTATAAACAATTTGTCATATTGTAACCTAACCCTTGGTGTGCGGCGGCTACAACTTAGTTGTAAGGATGTAATTGTTTGTCTCTTTTCTATATCCCTTTTGAAATTACCGTTCTTCGAAGAACAACGGATTGGGGTCACTCTTGATCACGTAGCCATCAAGTTCGGTTGTGGAATTTAGTTGTCGGATAAAGTTGTCGAATTTATAATAAAGTTTTATTATTACAAGTTGTAGTCGCCGTACTCCAGTGAATTTGTAAAGGTGTTAGGAATGTAAGTACTAATGAATTTAAATTGTATTAATGAATTTAAAAGTATTTGTATTTCAGCAAATAAAATCCAACCTTGGTTGTGTGGATATTTACATTCCATACCAATTATATGGAAGTTTTATTTCGGCGGCACAACAAAGATAATTGAGGTAAAATCTTTAAATTTATTGAATAATATTTAAATTAATGAAGAATAAATTATGGATAAATACCGTGACGATTTTGAAGGAGACGGTGTATTGGAAGGAAATTGATCATACAATAAACGCAACATAACAGGCACCACGACGCATATCTATATCTCTGAGGAAAGACCTGAAATTGAAGTTAGCTGAATTAGTAAAACGAAATATTATGAAAAAGGTGAATCATCATACGAAATGTGAAGCGCAATAATAAATTAAGAATGTGTCCACATGATTTGAACATGAACATTTGAACTGGAAGAAATGTTAACTGGTCTAGTCAATGCGAAAGTTTTACTGAAAGCACCCAAGTGACTAACGAATGCTTATAAGTTATAACGCTACAATATAAAAAGCTTATAAAAAAATGGAAACGACATGCATGTATCCGATGTATTATCAAGGTCACCCATCGGAATACCGGAGACACAGGAAGTATCAGAGATTAGACATGACCTTAGAATACAATGAATCCAAAATATTGAAAAAAATAACCTATTTTCAACGTTTTTGAATGATATATGTAGAGCGTCCCAACTGGACCTATAGAGATGAATTAACCATTTCAGATGGACTTATTCTTAAAGGGAAACAAATACTA
Organism: Myathropa florea; assembly: GCA_930367185.1. Lineage (NCBI taxonomy): Eukaryota > Metazoa > Arthropoda > Insecta > Diptera > Syrphidae > Myathropa > Myathropa florea. Next base: position 6,311,397 of record OV884006.1, read on the forward strand.
GTTCCACAAAGCTTACGACAAGAAATTTTGCAGAGACTTCACAGTAGACAGCAGGGTGTAGAGGCGTGTTTAAAGGGAGCTCGTGATACAGTATTCTGGCCACACATTTCAAGTCATATTAAAATTTTGTGTTCTAACTGTTGTCTTTGCCGAAAAATAAGATGCCATTACCACATTCAGTCATACCAAGCCATCCGTTTCAATGCATAGGCATGGATTTGTGGGAAGTAGAGCAAAGGAAATTTGCAAAACGCAAATTCTACTAGTAACAATTGATTATTACTCGGACTTTATCGAAGTGGATGAGCTGATAGAAGAAAATGCCAAAGCCATCGATAATTGATGCAGATAGAACTTTAGTCGCCATGGTATTTCGAAACTAGTATTAACTGATTAACCATATTTTGAAAATGAAAATTTCGGAAACTTCGCAAAATAGTGGGAATTTCGACATGCGCGTAGTACACCAGTGGCGTGTACACCAGTGGCGTAGTACCACCAGAGGCATTCGTAAAGACCATTAAAAGGCTATTCAAGAAATCTCAGCTGTTGTCTGTGTATACAAATGGAAAAAGCTTTCTCATTGAAAGTTCACATGATCTGCATGCTGCTGAGACTAATCAATGAATTTTAAACCGCAAGCCATCATTTTCAAGCTGTAATTCTGTTGTCCTCCTCTGTCATTCTCCCCCTCCTATTCTTCTCTGATAGGATTGACTCAAAGTCTGTTATTATGTTATGGTTTTCGTGTTCCTGTGTTGATGTTATGTGTGAAATCTGGTTTAAGCCGAGCGTAGTTAACTTGGTCTATAAGAAACCAAATTATGAAATTTTCCGAAATGATCTCCTTACTGCTACAACTGGGCGCGAGAACTTAAAATTGTCAGAAAGTCTACAGCCAATGGAATCGAATACCTGATAGTAGAAATAGGCTGCTATAACAACAAATACCTGGTTGTATGCTCTTACAACAACAATAGAAACAGTTCCCATGTACCTTTCTTTTTAGTTATCTCTGAATGCTGTAGACTCCATAATCATCGCACATAATCATCTGTGGTGGTTTTAATACGATTTTGATGAAAAAAATACTTACCCTATCCGTTTCACGAATAATTGTTTACCTAAATTTCTAGATCTAATTGTCGTTTCTAATCCATCACTTGTTCTACTGTTCGAACAGTTATTTCATTTATTGGTTTTTATCGGTGTACATTAAAAATCCTTTTATCGTTTGATGTTTCTTACAAAGTTCAACATAATTTTTTTTCCTTTAAGTACGAAGATTTTAATTCCATAGATTTGAACGCTCTCCACAATGCTACTCTATCAGCCCTTTAGTTTAGTTTATTTAGTTTAGGATAGCTAGAACAGTAAGAATGAATCTTATAACTTTGTAATAGCTAGTTACAATATATACTTAGTTACAGTTTAGTTTAGTTATTATAGTTATTATGAGTATAAATGAAGAAAACAAACAACATTTTAAAAACAATAAAAAAATACAATAAAAAGAGAGTAGGATATGATTACGAAGGCTATGAAAAAGAGGAAAAAAAATTAGATAAATACGTTACTTACTTTACTTACTTAAGGTGGCGCTACAGTCCGGGGTGGACCTGGGCCTCAACCAACAAGCGTCTCCAGCCAGCTCGATCTTTAGCTAGCTGCCTCCAACCCACAGTTGGTTGAGGTCCCTTTCCACTTGCGTGCGCCACCTGAGTCGCGGTCTTCCTCTACTGCGCCGTCCCTCGGGGGTGGATTCGAAGACTTTCCGGGCCGGAGCATTGGTTTCTATTCGCTCTATATGACCTAGCCATCTCAATCGTTGTATCTTCATCCTTCTGGCTAAGTCAATGTCGCTGAACAGCTCGTACAGTTCGTTGTTGTATCTTCTCCTCCACTCACCCTCTATGCAGACGGGACCGAAAATCACCCGAAGAATTTTCCTCTCGAAGCAACCAAGAGCAACCTCATCCGCTTTTGACAAAGTCCATGCTTCTGCGCCATATAGCAGGACTGGGACGATTAGGGTCTTGTACAGGGTTACTTTGGTTGTTCGAGAGAGGGCTTTGTTTATCAATTGCTTTCTTAGCCCAAAGAAGCAGCAAGAGTTATTCTTCGTTTGATTTCAGCGCTGGTGTCATTGTCTGAATTAATAGCGGTACCTAGGTAGACAAAGTCCTTGACTACCTCAACGTTATAACTGTCAGCTGTGACGTTCTGTCCGAGACGTCGGTGTTGGGTGTCCTTTCTGGTTGACAGCATATACTTGGTCTTGCCCTCATTTACCGTTAAACCCATCTTCGCGGCCTCCGTCGCAATACTCACAAAAGTGCCATTGACATCACGCTGTGTTCTTCCGATTATGTCAATATCGTCGGCATATGCGAGTAATTGGACGGACTTCTGAAAGATTGTGAATCTGGTGTTGGCGTGTGTGTTTTGCACAATTCTTTCAAGTATGATGTTGAAGAAGTCGCATGAAAGCGCGTCGCCTTGTCTGAATCCTTTTTTGACATCAAAGGTCTCGGTTAGGTCTTTACCGACCTTGATGGAGCAGCGTGCATTCTCCATCGTCATCCTACACAAACGGACGAGTTTGGTAGGGATGCCAAAACTAGACATTGCTCTGTATAGCTCATCTCTATAGATGCTGTTATACGCGGCCTTAAAATCGATGAAAAGGTGGTGGGTATCGATTTGCTGTTCCTGGGTTTTTTTCCAAGATCTGCCGCAGCGTGAATATTTGGTCGATGGTGGATTTTCCAGGCATATAGCCACACTGGTATGGACCGACCAGGTTGTTGACGAATGACACGGCAGATAGGATCTTATAAGCGATGTTTAGAAGACTGATGCCTCTATAGTTGGCGCAGTTTAGAGGGTCTCCTTTTTTGTGGATCGGGCAAACAATGCTGAGGTTCCATTCATCGGGCATGCTTTCTTCCGACCATATTTTACAGATGAGTTGGTGCATGCTCCTTACCAAGTCATCGCCTGCTGCTTTGAAAAGCTCAGCCGCTAGGCCGTCAGCTCCAGCAGCTTGTTGGACTTTAGTTTAGATATAGCTATCTTCACTTTGTCCAAGTCGGGGGGACGGAATTGTTGATCTACATCGTCCCTTTCATTCGGGTTGAATGGTTCAATCTGCCTGACAGCGGAATTCGGTTCTTCATCGCCGTTATACATTCTGCAGAAGTGGTTCTTCCATATCCTCAGCATCGACTGTGATTCTACTACGATGTTCCCTTGATCGTCCTTGCAGGCTTCGGTTCGGGCTTTATAACCCTGACAGGTTGACTTTACCCTTTGGTAAAACTTCCTTACCTCATTCCTGCAGTAATAACTCTCTATTCTACCGATCGCGCGCTTCTCATGCTCCTTCTTTTTCCTCCTGAGAAGCCGGTGTTCGTCTCTCCTTTTCTGCTCGTAGAGCTCGCGAGCAGCTCTTGTCCTTCTTTGCAGTGCCGCTTTGTAGGCCTCTTGCTTAGCTGCATTCGCCTGCCGACACTCGTCGTCAAACCAGGGGTTTCGTTGTGGTGGCCGAGTGAAACCCAGCACATCAAAGGCGGCATCTCTGATAACTTTTTGGCAATGTTGCCACTGGTCTTCAATACTTGGTGTCGGCGGCAAAGAACTTCTTCTGAGGTAAAGGGAGACTCGATCGGAAAAGGATTTGGCGATGTCTTGCGATTGTAGCCTTCCGACGTCGAACTTCCTCACAGTAATTTCTTGTCTTGGCGGTGTTCGGGATATCCGCAGCCTTACCTTGGCTACAACAAGGTAGTGGTCCGAGTCGATGTTGGCTTCTCGAAACGTTCGGACATCCATAATACTGGAGGAGTGCCTTGCGTCGATCGCAATGTGATCAATTTGGATGACGGTTGATTGGTCAGGAGATCTCCATGTTCCTTTATGAATATTGAGATATGGGAACCGTGTACTGGCTACTACAACATTTCGCCCCGCAGCAAAGTCGATCAGCCTAAATCCGTTATCGGAGGTGGTGTCATGTAGGCTGTGCTTCCCGACCGTACTACCAAAGAGAGAGTCTCTTCCCAGCTTTGCATTAAAATCGCCTATGACAATTTTAATGTCATAGCTAGAGCACTGCTCGTATGTCTTGTCCAAGAGCTCATAGAAACTGTCTTTGGTGTCGTCGTCTTTCTCCTCTGTGGGGGCATGTGCGCATATTAGGCTTATATTGGCGAATTTAGCCTTGATGCGAATTGTCGTAAGGCGTTCGTTCACACATCTGAACGATAAGACTTCTTGCCTAAGTCTGCCCCTAACGACGAATCCACATCCAAACAAGCGCTGCTTTTGCTGCCTGTAGCAATCACCGTAGTAAATGTCACAGTTTGTCATCCTCTTTTTGCCCGGCCCATCCCATCGCACTTCTTGGATGGCGGTAATGTCTGCTTTGTAGTAGTCCAAGGCTTCCGCTAATTGTTCGGCTGCACGTGGCCTATAAAGGAACCTTACATTCCACGTGCAGATCCGAAGATCGTTGTCCTTAATTCGTTTGCGGGGTTCGTCATCAGTAATTCCGTCCGTTTCCGAAGCTTATTGTTGCTTCGTAACTTCTTCTTTTTTTAGTGTGGCCGGGCAGTTACCCCGACGGCACAACCCCCAACCTGGAGGACCAGTTCCTTTTTTTTTACCCCTAGGACAAGAGGTCGCACTTATAAGTTTAGCAGGTTGAGTTCGGGTGAACTACAACCAGTACCCGATGGCTACCACTTGGAGGTAATATAAGCACAATTGATGTATAGGAAAAGTTACAACACTGGGCATCGCCAGGTTGACGCCAATCAGTGCCTACCCGATTCCTACAACATCCACATAAATACGTTAAACAAAATCATTTGTTTTGACATGACAGGAGATGCTGTAATTCTTTTTTAAACTTATGTATATTGCTTAGTGCTCTTATAGGGTTAGGTAGTGAATTCCAAAGACGGATGGGATTGATAAAGAGCTGTCTTTCAGATATTAAGAAATTATATCTCGGTATAATTAGATAGGTGGATCTATGTGACGCTGGGAATTGTAAGTTATTGTAGAGGTAGGAAGGCTGTTGTGTTCTAAGAATATTGAAGAGAAACCCCAGAGTTCGAAATTTAACATAGTTTTCAAAAGGCATACCTAAAACGTTTACTGAGAGATGTGACACATGATCATATCTTCTTAGCCCATATATGTATCGAATGTCACTGTTGAAAGCAACTTGTAATTTTCGTGGGCATACTGAATCGCAATTTCCATATAATTCACACCCATGCACAAGGATTGGAATTAATAATGATTTTACCAATTTGATTCGTGTATTCAGAGGTGTAATTGGTTGTGCTGTCCACAGGGTTCGCAAAACGCCATAAGCCTTTCCTACGATGGTGTTAATATGGGAGTGGTTTAGACGAAAATACAATTTTGCCTTTATATTTATTATTCATTTCTATCTAGTACATTTTTTTTATTTTATTCCCACATGAATTTCATTTGTTCCATTTTCATTTATATTCAATTTTGTAAATAGCCATTTGTCCTTTTCACTCTTATTTCAATAATTTGGTATATAAAAAAGGGTCAGGCATTAACGTGCCTCTTTTTGTATTCTACTTTGAAACCGAGCAACCTGTGTGTGTTCTTTAATTCAACGATTCCTGCGCCATCAATCAGTTATAAAAACTATACCAAAAACATTTGGAGAACCCGGCGAGATTACAAAATCGAAATATTATCTTGGTAATATAAAACACATAGAATTTATATTTATTTAATTATTTCACGTGCATTGTGGAATCACGCGGAATGTCGGACTATCAGGCTGAACAAGTTGGCGATAAACCTCAAGTCTCAAGAAGAGCCGCTGCCGAGGATGCCGAACAGCTTTCAGGAAAAAGGCGGGAAGTCAAAGCGTTAGCAATCCTTAAAACTCGACGTGCTGTTTGCGAGCAACAAATGCGCCGCATTGTTGAATATCTGGACCGTGTCCGAAAAGATGCAGCTCTTACAATTGAAATGAGCATTCGCGCGGACGCATTGGATTCAGCCTTTAGTAGCTTCAAGAGCGTACAATAAAAAATAGAAGAAAAGGACGTTGGAAAAACTTTTAAAAATTAGAAGCGGTAATGCAATTAAGGCCTTGGGAATAGTTTGAAATCCGTCAAGTGACAAATTCCTTTATGAAATCAATACAAATTTTCATGACACAATTATAAAGAGGACCATCCTATCAGAAATTGCCCAATTTTTCGACCCATTGAGTTTAATCAATCCAATCATTGTCCTTGCCAAGATTTTTTTGCAACAGTTGTGGAATTTAAAATTTGATTGGGATGACACCTTATCGGATGACCTTAGAAATGTGTAGGTGGATTCATATTCGGACTCAGCTGCAGTTACTAGAAAACTTGGAAATATCACGGTTGGTCCTTTCGCCAAACGCGCTGTATGAACTACATGCGTTTTCAGACAGTTCTGAAAATGCATATGGTGATTGCGTCTTCATAAGATTTTTGAAGGATGATAATGTCAATGTGCACTTGTTTTGCGCGAAATCAAGGGTTGCGCCTGTAAAAAAAATGCTGTCTTCCTAAACTTGAACTTTGTGCTGCCATTATCATGGTCCAATTTGTTTAACGAGTACAAGACATAATTTGCAACATCATTTTTGAAAGTACTACATTTTGGACTGATTCAACTATAGTTCTTAGCTGTATAAGTGAGGAATCAAGCAACTGACAAACATTTGCAGCGAATCGAGTATCACTTATTCAAACCATTTCGACATTTGATCAGTGCCGTCACGTACCATCAAAACTTAATCCAGCAGATATCTTATCTCGTGGTGCCCAACCACTGGACCTAATCAATTCAACACTATGGTTTCACGGACCCTTATTTCTATCAGCTCCATCACATCCTTGGTCGTCTTTTGAATTTAGTCCCGTAACAAATCATGCAGAATTGGAAAGAAAAAAGATAAAACTAGTTCTTAAGGTAGCCACTCTGAGCGATGCAGATTTCATCACTACCATAAAATTTCACAATAACTACACGAAACTTGTCAATACCATTGCATATATGTATGTTACGGCTGAAAAATAATTGCCTCATAAAAAATAAACAGCTACGCATACAAGGTTCTCTAATGCCAGATGAAGTACAGAACGCGGTCACGAAAATCGTGCAAATTGTACAGAAAACATCGTTTTCTAGGGAAATAGCTGCTCTCGAGAAAGATGAAACACTTCCTCCAAGAAGTCATATTCATTCACTCACATCTTTCATTGACAAACGCGGACTGCTCAGAGTTGGGGGCCGCCTAGAATTTTCTTCCCTAGATTTCAACAGTAAACATCCATTATTGTTGCCAAAGAATCATATCTTTACATACTCGTATACTTTGCTTCGTCACCTTCATGAAATTAATCACCACGTTGGACCACAAACGCTTCTGTGCATCGTTCGGCAAACATTTTGGCCTATCCATGGAAAAATCGTATGTAGATCAATATGTCACAACTGCATACACTGCTTTAGGACAAGGCCGCTCAAGCAACATCATCTGCCTGATCTGGAAGTCTGCCTGAACTTCATGTGCAGGAAAACCGACCGTTCAGTGTCATTGGAGTCGATTTTGTGGTCCGTTCCAAATTTACTTTGGACGCCGCGGCATTGCTTCTACAAAAAGATATAAGTTTGTTGAATATCAAGATTCAACAAATCAATAATCATATGTGAAATAAAACTCAAATCATTTATGTAAAAATATTCATTTAATATGTTAATACCTTAATCTAAAATTAAAATTGTAGTAGATTACATGTAATAAGAATTTAACGAATGTCAACTTTATATATAAACAATTAACTTCAAAATAAACATACACACTCTCGTTTATAACGTCAATTGAAAACAACGTATAATTATTTACTGGTCTAACAACAGAATAAAAATTCCTTTGTTCAAGTAAAATTTACCTTGTAATAAAAAAGTTCTTTGTAAGAATTTCAACACGACACTACACAACAAAAGTTAACGTCCATATAACATTCAAATAAAATTCCAAATTACACTAAGTGTGCATTAATAAGTGTTTCTATTTTGGACAAAACATTTGGTCCATTCGAGCCAAATAGGAAAAACATTTAACATACAAACATACAAAAACAGTGACATTCACATACACCGTTTAAGTGAAAATTTAAATAACCCCACAATTAAAATTAAAATAAAACATAATAATAGATATTCCCTTGTGAGTTTTGGTGTAAATTCGAATCCCGCGTCGCGCAAATAAATAATCGCAAAGCATCTCGCGTCGCGCAATTAAGTAAGATAAAACACATCTGAAGGAGTAAAAGAATAAATCACAGGTGAGTGAGTAAGCCCTTTATTGAAAAATTCAAGCCCACAGTGTTTTTCTGCCTTTTAGTTAATATTATATAATACAATGAGTCAACTCCGCGTCTATCATTAAAATGGATTATAAGTCGTTCAGTGTGACTGAACAGAAAAAAAAATCCAAAAATATAGTGAAGGGATGTTTAGATGCACTGGAAGAATTGTTTCAGCAGAGCAAAAAAACGTTTGAAAAATTAATTACATCGTTAGATAACGATGAACAATGCTCTTCGTTTGAAAAAACATTCCACGAGATTCGCGAGCTGTATATTATCTATAAAGCAGATATTCTTGATTGTTTAGATCAATTCGCGATGTGTGCAAAACCAGATAAGTTGAACATAAGTAACAATATTCGTCTTTCGGAAATGGCCCTTCCATTATTCTCAGGACACTATGAGAAATGGAGGTCGTTTAGAAGTAAATACGAATCTATGATTCACAATAATGACAACTTATCTGAAGTTCAAAAATTGCACTATCTTAAGTCGGGTTTATCTGGTGAAGCAGATCGTTTATTGCAACATTTAGACATAGTGGAAGGTAATTACAAAAAGGCATGGGATATGTTATGCTCACGGTACGACAACAAAAGGTTTCTCATGAATACACACTTGAAGCTGTTCTTCACTCAACCAACTGTGCAAAATGAGACCGCGACAAATTTAAAAACACTTTTGGATACTTCCACAGAGTGTCTACATTCACTTGAAAACCTCGGTCTGCCAGTAAAACATTGGGATTCGATGGTGATATATGTCCTTTGCCAGAAATTACCCGCGTACACCCAACAGCTGTGGGAAGAAGGACTTGGGACTTCGAAAGAATTCCCCAGGTTTGAGGAATTCTCAAAATTTCTTGAAACAAGATTCCGTACACTGGAAGTAGTAGACCAACAGAAGTCAAAACCCAGTCAGTTTCTATCAAAAGGTTCGATTCCAAAACCAGCTGCAACAAAAAATGTGTTTCAAATAAGGCAAAGCCAACAAACGGACCAACACAACTGCAAAATATGTGCTAAAGGGCAACATTCGATTCGTAAATGCAAACGATTCAACGATATGAATTTGGTTGAACGGCACAACACAATAAAACGAATCGGAGTGTGCTAAAATTGTTTAGCCTACAGCCATATTGCACAAAATTGTCCCAGTCCAGCTCGGTGTTACTTTTGCCAACAGAAACACCATTCATTGTTGCATGATCCAAAAATGAACACACACCCTAGTACTTCGTCTTCAACCTCGTCTGTTTCTCCAGGCACTCAAAATTCCCAGGCAGTTGAACAAGAGTTACCAAGTACTAGTGCAGTGTTAAGGAATCATCTAGCACAACACAATCAAAACACGAAAATCCTCTTAGCAACCGCATTAATCAAGGTTAAATCAGCTACTGGAAAATACTTCAATTTACGAGCCTTGATTGATCCCGGATCTCAAGCGACATTTATCACTGAGTCAGCTGTGCAATTATTAAACCTTAATGTTCAGAAAACATCTGTGAGAGTGTCGGGGTTGGGGCATGTTAGCAGTGGAGCATGCCATCGGTATGCTGAAATTTCGTTTGGGTCTCTACACTCGGACTTTGAGACGTGCACACAAGCCTTTGTGTTTAAATCCCTGACGGGCCTGCTTCCGGCCAATCGACTACCCTATCACAATTGGGATCATATCAGCACACTAACGCTAGCTGATCCGATGTTTTTCCGACCAGCAACGGTAGATGTCTTGCTCGGATGCGATGTATATTAAGAGTTTATACTCCCTGAAATTGTGAGAGGTGACGAGCATTCATCAGTAGCCCAGAATACTCAACTGGGATGGATTTTACAGGATAAAATATCCACAAATGCAGACAAAAGCATTCAAACATTTGTACAGACATGTGAAGTGGATACCCTTTTACGTAGATTCTGGGAAATGGAAGAACTTCCATTTCCAATAACAGACACAGATGAAAATCTGAAGTGTGAAAAACATTACGTCGACACAACCAGACGTTTGCCCGATGGGCGTAATGAGGTTTCGTTACCGTTTAATGAAGGATGCAGACCTGCGCTTGGGGCCTCGAAGTTAGGTGCCTTGCGTAGGTTTCATCAATTAGAGAAACGTCTGGACGACAAGCCCGAAAGGAAAGCGGAATACACTAAGTGCATAGGAGAATACCTGCAATTAGGTCACATGACTGAAATCGAAGACAACGCTGATCCAGTTCTGCAAACACCACAACACTATTTCGTTCCCCATCATGCTGTTGTCAAGGAGAGCAGTTCTACAACCAAATTGCGGGTCGTTTTCGATGCAGCTGCCAAAACATCCGATGGCACGTCATTGAACGAACACTTATTAGTCGGCCCTAAAAAACAGAACGATATAGTCGACATAATTTTAAAGTGGAGAACGTACAGGTTTACCTTTACAGCTGATATAGAGAAGATGTACCGACAAGTAAGGATGAATCGACAAGATGCGTATTACCAGCTCATCCTTTGGCGCAACAGCAGCAAAGAGCCAATAAAAACTTATCGCTTGCACACGGTAACGTTTGGTACAGCTAGTGCTCCATATCTTGCTAACCGCACAATAAGGCTGATGATGGAGAGGAGCTGTATCCAGTAGGTGCGCAGATCATCCGTACGGGTATGTATGTCGACAACTTGATAGCTGGAGCCGATACATTGGAGGACACAAGAAGGATGCGAGATGAAGCATCACAACTATTAACAGCTGCAGGATTCCTTTTGAGAAAGTGGACAAGCAACTCCGAAAGGCTTTTGGTAGATATTCCAAACCACCAAAGGGAAGTAGGTTTCTCGTTTCCCATTGAAGATGATGTGCTAGTTAAGACAGTCGGCATAAAGAGGTCCCCAGTAGGCGATGTCTTCTCCTTCAAAAACACACCGATGGAATGTTCTAGTGTCCTCTCCAAGAGATCGATCCTCTCAACAACCGCCAAACTCTTTGATCCTCTAGGATGGATATCACCTAGCATAATCATGGCAAAGATGATTTTGCAACAGCTATGGTGCAGCGGTCTGACGTGGGACGACCCAATCCCAGATGAGTTGAAGGTGCAATGGGAAACCTTTCAACGTGCACTGCCAGCGATAGAGGACATCCGAATACCAAGGTGGACTCGTTGGACGGACTATCTAAGAGGGGTAGAATTACACGGTTTTAGTGATGCCTCTGAAAAGGTGTATGGAGCGGCAGTCTACTTACGTGTGTTAGATGACGACAACAAGGTCCACGTTCACCTGCTAATGTCAAAGACCAGAGTAGCGCCATTAAAGACCGTAACACTTCCCAGGCTTGAGCTTTGTGGAGCGGTCATCCTCGCAAAACTCTTGGACTACACCACAAAAGTACTAGGTATGGAGCAGGTAACAACATACGGATGGTCGGACTCCCAGATAACGTTGGCGTTGATTATGGCACCTCCAGCTAAGTGGAAAACCTTCGTAGGCAATCGTGTAGCAGAGATACAGCGGCTCACGAATTGTAGCATTTGGCGCTACATCCCCACAAAAGAAAATCCTGCGGATCTACTTTCGCGTGGACTATTGCCGTCCGAGTTGAAAAATAATGATCTGTGGTGGAACGGACCAGATTTCCTTCGGTCCGATTGGAATTTCAAATCACCGGTGCAACCACCGACAGTAATGACTGATGAGGAACAGCGAAACCTGCAATCGCATTGTGTCACCACAGGTGACAATGAATTAGAATTGCTGATATTTCGGTATTCCAGTCTCCGGAAATTGCTGCGAGTCTTAGCGTATTGCAAGCGATTCATCTTCAATACGCGAAGAAAAACAAAGGTTAATACGTCACTTACACCGGCAGAATTAGATTCAGCACTGAAGATTGCAGTAGGTGCTGCTCAAAAGAGGATGTTTTTCAACGACGACAGGTGCAATCTAAAGGGAATAAAAATGTTACATCCCTTCGTAGACGAGATGGTCATTTTAAGAGTAGGAGGGCGACTTCAGCATGCCAGCCTCAACTACGAACAGAAGCATCCAATGATTCTTAAGGCCAATCACCACTTAAGTCGTTTAATTATAGATAATGCCTATAAGAAAAGCCTACATGGTGGACTTCAGCTTATGTTAGCTCAATTGAGGCAAAGGTTCTGGATATTAAACCTCAAGAATGCTGTAAAAAAGTGCATCCATTCGTGCAATATTTGTTTTAGGCAAAACGCCAAATCTGCCACGCAAATTATGGGCAACTTACCAGCACCACGAGTTAGAATATCCAGAAATATCCTTTCTCTCATTGCGGCGTAGATTATGCTGGTCCAATAGATGTAAAGGCATGGATGGGTAGGTGCTCCAAGACGTACAAGGCATATTTCGCAGTGTTTGTCTGTTTATCCACCAAGGCACTACACTTGGAAGTGGTCAGCGACATGACAACGCAAGCCTTTATTGCGGCCTTCTGACGATTTGTAGGCAGACTAGGAAGTCCACGAGAAATCTACAGCGATTGTGGAACTAACTTCATTGGGGCATCAAAAGAACTGGAAAAATTAAGAAAAGCTGCTAACTTCTCATATGCTTTAGTAGCAGAAACAACGGGTGTGAGATGGAAGTTCATACCGCCCGCGTCACCACACTTTGGCGGACTATGGGAGGCTGGAGTCAAATCGGTGAAGTACCATTTAAAAAGGGTTGCAAGAAATGCGTGCTTCACATTTGAAGAGTTATCGACACTGCTCATTCAAATTGAAGGTTGCTTGAACTCGATACCCCTTTGTCCACTCAGCAATAATCCTGATGACTTCGCCGCTTTGACCCCAGCACACTTTCTTACCGGAGAACCCACGGAAACATTGCCAGAACCCGACATCACGTGCGAGACACAGTGCTACGGTGATCGATGGAGATTACTGCAATAGCTCTACGGAGGATTTTGGAAGCAATGGAGTACTGAGTATTTGTCACGTCTCCAGCAACGAATGGTTAGAGCTGAAGGAACAACCCAAAGTAGGCGATCTCGTTATAATCCGCGACGAACGAGTGCTACCTTCCAAATGGATGATGGCACGAATTACGGAATTGCACACGGGGCAAGACCAATTGGTTAGGGTGGTTACCCTAAAAACACAAAACGGCGTAATCAAGCGCCCGATCACAAAAATTTGTTCACTTCCTAGCAACAAAATAGTTGATGAACAACCTACAGTCTAACATTGATTTCATTAAAACAATTACACACTAATAATGAAATATTCAAGCACACATATGTTTGTAACAAACACTTTTCTCACAAGTAAAATATAAAAAAAAACGTGATAAAACTATAAAATTATATCTACACCACACTACACAATCATGATAATACTAAAATCTACACTACACAACCATAATACTATGAAAATAACACTAGAAAATAACTAAATAATAGTCTAAAACACTACACAAAATTCAACAGATCATGAACTACACTCAATCATACAGTCCACTCATAGGATCATTGGATAAACAACACAACACACACAAACGTTTATGAAATCATAACCACCTAGATTGATTTCTTTAATTTAAACACATACTCACTAATTACATATAAAATGAAAATTTTCCCACCAGAAATAAAAACAAGCATGATTAATTACTCCAAAAAAACCAAGTACGACCAGCCAAAAAAAAAATAAATAAATAAATAAAATCCTAAGTCGGTAAGGTAGTAGGAGGAAAGAGTGCAGAATAACTACGAACACAAAAAAAGGGCATAAAGGCTACTCACTCTGTCGTTATGTTTATATGTTTGTCTCATTTTGTTGTCGTTCTCTGTTACACTAATGATCTATTTAGCAGAAGGCAACTAATTACAAGACAGAGACGATCAAGAACATCACCCACCAAGAAGCAGAAGCATTGCCAGCATTATTGCGAACAGAGTTCACGGCGGTGGGAAAATGTTGAATATCAAGATTCAACATATCAATAATCATATGTGAAATAAAACTCAAATCATTTATGTAAAAATATTCATTTAATATGTTAATACCTTCATCTAAAATTAAAATTGTAGTAGATTACATGTAATAAGAATTTAACGAATGTCAACTTTATATATAAACAATTAACTTCAAAATAAACATACACACTCTCGTTTATAACGTCAATTGAAAACAACGTATAATTATTTACTGGTCTAACAACAGAATAAAAATTCCTTTGTTCAAGTAAAATTTACCTTGTAATAAAAAAGTTCTTTGTAAGAATTTCAACACGACACTACACAACAAAAGTTAACGTCCATATAAGATTCAAATAAAATTCCAAATTACACTAAGTGTGCATTAATAAGTGTTTCTATTTTGGACAAAACAAGTTAATTATTTATACAACATCTCTTCGTTCGGAGACTCGAAAACTAATGTCTCCCGTTTATTGAAAAATATTTTCTCTACCTTACATCTAACATACAATACATTTACCTTAACTGTAACTTAAATCTATTATGCTGCCCGGACGCTGCATCAGCATTATTTCCACGTTCAGTGCGCACACAGGTGTTGGTTGAATTCTGTTGACGCTATGTCTGCTGATGTGAGAACATTTAGTTCCCACAATACCGAACATATTTGAGGCATTCGTGTTAGCTTATATAGCTGTCTTCATTTGCTTCGTAACAAAGGCGATCCATTTGTAATTGGTTGAAGCCTTGACATCAGCTTTTCTTGCTGCGCTTAATCGTTTTATTTTTTTTCACGTCTTATTCTCCGTTATCTATGAACTTTATGAAATGTTTCGTAACCGGGAAAATTTCGACAAAATTTTAAGCAATTGTTCATCACGAGGTATTACATGGAAAACCATCCCTCCGCGATCTCCTCACTTTGGCGGTCTTTGGAAAACGGTGAAAGCGACTAAATTTCATTTGAAGAGAATTTTACAACATTCGAAACTTAATTTCCTTGAATTTAATACACTAATAATACAAATAGAATCTGTACTCAATTCCAGGCCAATTACTCCAGTTCCAGAAAGTCCTAATGATTTGCCAGCCTTGACACCAGGTCACTTCATCATAGGCACTGCACTGAACGCTCTTCCTGAACGAGATTTGCAGAATATGTCGAATGTCAATCGGTTACACCACTATCAAAGGCGACAATGGTACTGTGAAAAATTAAATGAACATTTGTATTTTAGTATTGCGCAATTTGGCATCACTTATTTTTACTAATTCAGCTTATATAAATGTATCTTTCTGATATTGTATATTCATCTCTCTTTAATGTATATAACTTCAGTTAATTGAATTCGCTATATAAGCCCATGTGGAATATATAAATTTGAAGTAACGTTTTTTAGTTTGACCCGATATAATTCGGTTATTTTCTTTATAATAAAACTTATTAAAATTAGTTGGAAACAGTTTCTTTCTTTTCCGGATTTTAATTTACTTCATGGTGCCGAAACCCGGGAGTATCGGAGAACAGATTTAATAAGCCAAAAGGACTTAGTTCAGTTTTTCTATTTTTTTATTTTTAATGTTTAAAATGGAATTGCAAACACGTGCTGGTTTTCGCAGTCAAATTACCAAAATCCTTAATAAAGCAACTGAGTATTTAAAATCGAGTAATTTACGCGATACAGAAGATTTGTCTACATTAGACGTAGTTGAAGAAGAGCTTGCCTCGTTTTTGCAACTGTTAACTACGGCTAATTCAAATTTAAATATAATAAATAAAGATATTCAGATAAAACAAATCGAAGATAAAAACCCTGAGAAAATTGCTGAATAGCTCTCAGCCAAAAGCACCAAAAGCTCATAGCTCTCAGTTGCCGAAATTGCTATTGAAGAAATTTTCGGGTGACTATAACGATTGGACACCGTTCTGGGAAAATTTCCGTTCTTCTGTTCATGAAAATGATTATCTCTCTGATGTCGAAAAGTTTAATTTCTTGCAGTCCGTACTAACCGGCAATGCGGCGAATACTATTGCAGGTTTTACACCATCTGATGCCTGTTATGATGGAGCAATAGCCCTTTTGCAGGAGGAATATGGAGTTACTGAAAAATTGATTGATAAGATGATGCAAAATCTAATGACACTATCAACTGTTCAGAGCCGGACAGATGGGACGGTCCTAAGACAATTGTATAACTCGGTAATAGCATGCAGCCGACCACTCACTGCTTTAGGAGTGCCTTCAACGCATTACTATATAATGCTCAAAAGCATTCTTCTTAGATGCATGCCTAGTGCATTGCGTGTGGATTATCACCGTATATATAAGAGGAAAGAAACAGCAGAGGTATCAGAAAATCCAGATGACGAGTGCGATACATCGACTCTTTCGTTTGACGGAGATAAGCAAATATATTACGGTTTCTAAAACTAGAGGTTTTTTTTTTTTTTTTTTTTTTATAATTTGCGCGCGCAAAAGGGGTTACGAATACCCTTAAGTGTCCGGAATCAAGACACAGCACGGGCCGATCTGTTGAATCTATGGAGAGAGCGGGTGTGGAGAAGCCTAAGAAATTGCGTGCCAAATATAATCAGCCAACAACTGCAGTGGGTCTCTTCATTTCTGCGAAAAAGTCCACAGCCACTTGAGCGATAAGAGCGATAAGAAGTGGATGCTAAAAGAAGACGGTCGATGTTTTCGTTGCATGCTTAAAGGCCATACCGTCAAATATAGTAGAGTGAAAGGAATAGTGTGTAAAAAATGCAAAGGAATGCATGCCACTGTCCTGTGTGAAGATAGAAAGCTGTCATCGAAAGCAAAGGATCAAGAAAGTGCGGGTAGTACAGTATCATTATTGTCCTCAACGAATTTGTGTACTTCAAGCAATTCTTCAAAAATCTCTGCTGATGTTTTCCTGCAGACTGCGCGTGTTTTAATAACCTCTAAATCAAATGAATGTGAATTATTTGTGCGGATTATTATTGATGGTGGTAGTCAAAAGACTTACGTGACAGAAGCTGTGGCACATCGATTAAACTTATCCGCAGTTGGTTTTGTATGCATAAGTGTTATTCCTTTCGGCAATACGAAGGTCCCTTTTGAAAGTATATCATCAAATAAAAGGTTTGAGTGTCTTAATCGGTGCGGATTATTTCTGGGAAGTTCAATTCAATTCAATTTCAATTTATTAAAATTAATAAAGGAACATTAAGACATAAGTCTTTTATAGTACTAAGTACATTTAGTGTTTTAAGAAATAATTCAAAATGTACAACAATTAATAATAATGAAGGATAAAATATATGTAGATAAGAGAGAAAAAAAGAAATAGAGATTTAATTCAAATAAATATGAAAAGAAAAAGGGAGGAAGTGAAAGTAGAAAGAGAATGGCAGAGAACTGATGTAATTAGGGAAGGGAAGAAACGTATTGAAAAATTGCACATTTGAAGCACGGTGGTGGCTCCGTAATGGTATGGGGTTGTATGGCGGCAAAAATGCGTCGGTAATTTAATTTTCATTGATGGTACAATGGACAAATATGCCTATTTGGACATATTGAAAACTAATTTACTTGAAAGCGTTAGAAAGTTGGGTCTAGAAGTGTCATTTATCTTTCAACAAGATAATTACATAAAACAAACCTCTCATATTGTTAAGGAATAGTTGTTATATAATGTTCGTAACCAGCTGAGAACACCACCCAATCGCCCGTCATGAATGCAATAGAACATTTATGGGAACATTTGACACGGGCAGTTCAAAAACACGGTGTCAAGACAAAATAAAAAAAAAAAAACTTGAAAAGAGTGCTTCAGAAAGAGTTGGCTAAAATAAGCCAAAAAGTAACATCAAAATTGGTTAACTCGATGCCAAATCGAATGCAAGCAATTATAAAAGCCAAAGGCTACCCACCGAAATATTGATAAGAAGACTTGAGAGCAGAGACAAATTTCAGAAAGTATTTTTTGTCTGTATACTTACTTTTTTGATGTAAATTTCCATTCATATTACTTTAAGTTGAATTCTATTGGTTATGTTTTGTTATTTTGTTATGTTTGTTCTTTTTGGAAAATAGTATTACGTTTGTGAAAACAGAAAAAAAAATGGTTGTTAATTTTTGTTGGAAATATTTAGTTTTCTTTAGAAAAATATAGTTCAGGAGGTAGTGTATACTTACTTTTTTGATTAACTGTATATGATCATGACTCCGCAACCCGTAGATGTATCTGACGGCATCATTAAGAGCTACCTTTAGCTTCCGTTGGAAAAAGGAGTCGAGTTTACTGTAAACAACTTCAGCATAGGTAATAAGTGGTAAATTAAGAGAAGAAACAAGTAGAGATAGATAGATAGCTTTATTTCGTTATAAATTTACAATGGCTTTGTTATTGCACAATATACTATTAATTACAGAGATTTGATATTTTTATTATATATCTTTCTTCTGAGAAGTTATTACAAAAATTTTAAAAAGGAAACTAGACAATAATTAGAATTTTGAAGGAAACACGACAAAACCTTCAATATAAAAAAAAAAAAAAAATAAAAAATAAAAAAAAAATAACAATAATAATAATAATAATAGTAATAATTGAAATAAATAAATAAATAAATAAATAAATAAATAAATAAATAAATAAATAAATAAGTAAATAAATAAATAAATAAATAAATAAATAAATAAATAAATAAAAAAATAAATAAATAAATGAATAAATATATAAATGAATAAATATATAAACAAATAAATAAATAAATAACTACAAATAAATTAATACAATCAAATAAATAAAGTAATAAATTAATAAGCACATAAAGTAATAAATAAATAAATAAACAAGTAAACAAAAACATTAAAATGAAAATACAAAAATAAATAAATAAATCATACATTTTGACTAGTAGTTGCAAACAGATCATTAACTAGGGGATTCTCAGCAAAAGCGCAAGAATTCATAAACTTTTTAGTGATTTTGGATATTCTCTCTGAGACAAATTCAACACCAGCTCTTTTATGAAGGTGTAAAGTAGGATAATCCAATGGTAGGTTTAATATTAACTTTAAAACTTTATTTTGAGCTACTTGTAATTTTTTTATGTGGCATTGGGCGGAGTTTCCCCAAACTGAACAACCATAAAGAAGAATAGCTTGAAATATAACTTTAAATATAATTATTTTATTTGGCAGAGAAAGGGATGATCTTCTATTTATAAATGGGTAAAGGACTCTCGTTGCAATATTAACCTTATTAACAGTCTGTGAGATGTGTTCCTGGAATGTTAATTTGGAATCAAGATGGATACCTAAATATTTAACAGAATTCTGAAACTTTACGTTTGTTCCATTAATCTGAACATTAGAAGAGGGCAAACAACAAGCTTTTCTTTTTCTAGTGAAAAAGATAGCTTGCACCTTGTCCTTGTTTAATTGGATCTTCCATTTATTAAAATACATTTCTAGTATTTCCATCGCATATTTTAGATTGATCTCAATATTGAGAGCAAAATCATGGGATGAAAATACAGCTGTGTCATCAGCAAAAACAGCTAATCCACATTCAGGCAGATCTGGAAGGTCTGAGGTATATAAATTATAGAGAATGGGCCCCAGTACAGAACCCTGAGGTACTCCGGACTTCAAGTAGACTACATTAGATACACCACTATTGACATGCACTTGAAAACGACGATCAGACAGAAAATTTAGGATTATATTGCACAGGTAAGGAGGAAAGTTTAGAACCATCATTTTATGTATCAATCCATTATGCCAAACACAGTCAAAGGCCTTTTCAATATCAAGTAAAATCATGCCGGTCGATTTTCCTATCGACCGGTTACTTTTAACATGATTATAAATTCTTTGTACTTGATAGGCAGTGTTGTGGTTGCGTCTAAAACCAAACTGTTCATTCGGAAAGATATGGTTATCATCAATGATTTTCATAATCTTTTCTTTAAGAATTTTTTCATAAACCTTACTAAGGTTACTTAATAGGCTTATTGGTCGATAACTACCCGGATTAACCGCTAACTTGCCTGCTTTTAATATGGGTGAGACTTTGGCAAGCTTCCATTTGATCGGAAAGTACTGTATTTTAAGGCAGGAGTTGATAATATACACCATCATTTTGATCCCCTTTTTTGGTAGTTCCTTAAGATAGATGTTTCTTACATGATCTAATCCTCCAGACTTTCTAGTTACCAGATTATTTATAAAAAACAAGATGTCTTCTTCGTTTACGTAAGCATCTACAGGTGTATTTATGTTCAGTGTTCTTAGTCTCTCGACTGAACTATCAACCACAGAGTTTGTATGCGCATCACCCAAATGTTGCGATATGCAATGATTACGCTCAAAAGTAACGGCTAGAGCATTGGCTTTCTCACTGTCCGTAAAATAAATATTTGAATGTTCTTTAAGCAATGGGATATGCCTATTCTTATTTCTGACTATTTTTACCATGTTCCAAAATTGCTTCGAATTCTTGTCTAAATCCTGAAGCTTCTTACTCCAGGATTCATTTCGAAACTGAAATATATGTTTGTTGATGATGTTGTTCAAGAATTTCATCTGGTTTCTAAAAAAAGGTTGCCTATACCTCTGCCAATTTCTCCTACACATATTTCTTATCTTTATAAGATTTAAAATATGCAATGGGAGTTTGAAAGAATTATTTTTTTTAGCTACCTTTGGTATACTTTCGCCAGCAGAATCCAAGATGTGTTTTGTAAAAGTGTTAACAAGAGAGTCAACATCTTGCTTACATGTTATTTGATCTAAGTTAGTATTGACATGTTGAAGCTTTTTGTTTAAACTACTTCTATAATGAGTCCAGTTGGCATTTTTCATATCGTAAATATACTGAAACTGTTTTGCTCCAGTCAAAAGAAGCTTGCACAAGACTGGGTTATGGTCTGAATTCAGTTCATTAAAAACGACAGGATCAGTTACAAAATTAGGACAGTTAGTGACAAAGATATCAAGCACAGATGGACAACCACGTGATCCAGCAGGTATATATGTTGGACTACACGGAAACAATATGCTAATGGGTAGGGAAACAGAAAGATTACAAAGCAAATTACCCCAAGCATTAGCTCGCATACAACCCCAATCCCTGTGTCTGCAGTTTAAATCGCCTCCGATTAGGAAATCGTCATGCAAGGAAAACAGTTTACGCAAATCATTTCTTAAACTATTCTTTTTCATATCTGATACACTGCCACCAGGAAAGTAGACACAGAAAACTTTTAAAGTTCTTTGATTATTTAATTTCACTTTGATACCTATGTTTTCTACCAATTGTGTTCTAGTGATTGGTAAGAGTGTGTGTTGAATCGATCTTCTCACGAGAATAGCTACACCACCACCAGGTCTAGTAGTTCTATCAACTCGATAGCATTTAAAGTTTGGTGTGGATAGATTATGATCTTGGTTTAACCATGTTTCGGTCACTAAAGCTATGTCAACGTTTTTTGAATTCAAAAAGTTTGTGAATTCCGCGCTTTTATTTCGAATCCCCCTAGCGTTCCATGTTACTATATTTAAATAACTATCTATCGTATTATTACTTATCATCATTAGAATACAAAAATTTTGTTGCTAATTGTGCAATAACTTGAAATTGGTCGCTTTTAGTTTTACATACTGACAATTTTGATATCATTTCCATTATTAAAACATTCAGCTCTTCCATAGAAAAAAGATTGCTGTTTGATCCGATCAAACCTGTTGTTTGATGAGTATTAGTCCCCCGTGTGTTTGGTGGTTGCAAACAGCTGATGGCGTCCGATTGATGATAACGTTCTCCCATCGGTTGTCTTCGTTGCGGAAGAGGAGGAAAAGCTGTCATTGATGACAGATCAACATGCACATTGCGAACTGGTTGTGTATTGAAAGCTTGCGTTGAAGATAAAGCTTTTCGAGTATAATGCCGAGACTGATTTTGTCGGTTTGCCATGTTGCTCTTAAGCTCTAAATATTTTGCTCTGCTTAAACAAGCGACATCGCTAGCTTTATGCTCGCCGTTGCAATTTGCACATTTCTGTATATTGAGATTCTTGCAATCGGCAGTTTTGTGTGAGCCGGCACAGAGTCCACAATATGTTCTTACATGACAATTACGTTCGCCATGCCCGAACATTTGGCAATTGTGACATTGTGTCAGTTTGCCTTTAATTTTCTTCTGAAAGCTCCAACGCACTTGTGTGTGGAAAACGGATCGGACATTTTTCTTAAGATCAATTAATTTAATTGATCCATTTTCAAGCGAAACTAAGTACAAAGTGTCACTATATCTCTCGTAGTTCTTTGTGATTTTCTTAACGTCAATACACTTTAAACCGCGCTCAGTTAATTCAAGCTTTAAGTCGTTTGCTTCAATGTTATCAAGTCCATGTAACATTACTTTGAATGCTTTTTCACTCTTTATATCATGAGTGAAAAACTGACAATTGTTCTGTTTTAAAAACGCGATCACAGTGTTATATGTTTCAATAGTTTCACATAAGATTTTTATTCCTATGGTTAATTTTTTAATGGAATAGGTGGAGATATTTAATGTTTTCATGAAACTATGCACATAGTCACTAGCTTTCTGTAGTAATTTTATAGGAGGTACAAACACTTTTTTAATTTGAGTTTCACTCGGCGAGATAACTTCGTCCATTTCATCCGCGTCAAGCAAACACTGCAATGGGCTATAATAATTACCCCGTGGGTCATTTTTACCCGCACTGGTACTACTCATGCTGCGAGATTTTTTATCCAAGGGATTGGATATACCCTCGGAATTCGGAGATCTGCCGCGTTTCGGAATTTTGCCAATTTACCTTTAGGATAGACACTATGAAATAGCCGGATTGGAATGTCATTCGCGAACGAAAGCTTCTCGACGACTGAGAAGAAACAAGTTTTCTTCTGGTATCTGCCGGGATAAAACTATGACTCAGCCAGATCTTGCGGAGAAATCCATATATCCGTCTTATTACACTGTTTGCATGGTCGTACCTAGTCAGTTTAGAGTTATTAACAAACCCAAGACTAGTCGCTGATTCAACCATGTCAAGTTTATCTCCCGATATGGACACACATGGCAAAGCGCTAACATTTATATTTGTTTTGGAGATAGGAATCACCTGCGATTTTTTAGGATTCAAGTGTAAGCCATTATAGACAGCCCAATTATAGATTCCATCCAAATCGTAATTGCTAGCAATAACTAGATCAACTATGTTATTATTGTGCTTAGTCGTATACATTTGCACATCATCTGCATATAAATGGACAGTTGAGTGTTTACAAACTGACGGCAAATCATTTATAAACAAGGAAAAACGAATGGGTCCAAGAATAGATCCTTGGGGAACGCCCTGTTTAACTTGTAGAAGTGCTGAAAGGGAATCGCAGTTGAGTAGTCTTTGAAATCTATTCGACAGAAAACTACTTATTAAATTCACTGCACTGTCAGCAAATGAAAAAAGAATTTTTAACTTCCAGCAGAGTATTTTTAGGTTAATTTTGTCAAAGGCCTTAGAGAAATCAAGAAGACAGAGAAGAGTAACATATCCTTTATCATAGTTTTGTCGGATTTCCTCCAATATGTTGACCATAGCTGTAGAGCTACTGTGGTTAGCTCTGAATCCTAGCCCCACATAGAGTAGTTTATTGCGAGACAGGTAGTGAAGAAGTTGTTTTGCAGTAACTTTCTCTAAGACTTTTGACAAACATGGAAGAATACTAATAGGTCTAAAATCCGCTGCACACGTTCAATTAGTACTTTTGGACTTGGAGGTCGGTAATACCCGCAATATTTTCCAGGAACGAGGAAAAGTAGATGTGGTAATACAGTGATTTAAAACATGGGTTAAGTGGGAGATCATAAAATTTAGAATAATTTTAATAAATCGCAAGGGCACCCCATCCTCCCCAATAGCATTTGATTTGATATCTTTGACTAAATTAACAGCTTCAATTTCAGTAACTGTATCAACTTAAAATTGCCTTAAACCAGGTTGCAGAACTTGATCAGTAAGATTAAAGGAACTCTCCTCAGTTGTACAAACGAGAAAAAAGTTATTAAGTTCATCAGGATCGACTTCACATTTACTAGTATTTTTATTACCTGACACTCCAATTCGACATAAGTTATTCCACAGTTTTTTAGGAGGAATCATAGTATTTAACTTAGAAACAAAGTAATTTCTTTCAGCATTACGTAAAATTACAGTCGACTGATTACGTAAGGCTTTGTAAGCAAGCCAATTGGTATGAAACGGACTTCCTTTTCATTTACTATAAAGCCGATTTCGTTGCTTAATTACACCTAAAACTTCACTTGTGAACCAACGACAACAATTATTACGAACGTTTACTGTTTTACAGGGAACAAATTGATCAAATAATTCGAGAACTACTCGTGTCTCTTGAAAATTGCAAATTTTTTCATTGGGGTCAGACTGAAGACGACAACGATACCAGGACGCTGATAGAGCAGCGGCTTGGAGAGCATTAATATTTGTAAATTGATAGTCTCTATATGTAAATGTCACAGGAACAGCTGCATGATTAAAGCGCACATTGTAGGTGCAAAAAATAAGATCATGATCAGAAACAAAATCAAGTGAAAATTGACCAAAGAAGAACCGCCTTTGGATCAGATACAAGAATCAGATCCAGGAGACTAGAAATATTGTCTTTAGCAAAACGTGTAGGGTACTTACTGTTAAATAATTGGAGTCCAAGAGAAAGTGCAGGGTCTTTAATGTGAAAAGCCCTAGAATCATTTTTTAGAATATCGGCATTAAAGTCACTGCAAATAATGACATGTTCATATAGAGCAGAAAATGCAGCTAGGGAAACAAAGAAAGGTTGAAGGGAGCAAGTACGGTCAGGAAACATAAGTACAGGCTATAAGACATTTAATTGAACCGTCATATACCTCAACAATCAAAAACTCGGAGTCTAAATTAATGGATCTGCAAATGAGTTTACAATTAAGTGAAGATTTGCAATAAATAGCACTTCCACCCCCTAGTAGTAAAAGTTACCTATATATAATATAATGCCGGCGCTACAGTCCGAGGTGGACCTGGGCCTAGCTTCTCAGCATCCATTCGTGTTGTGCGTGCTATTGTTCTCTCACGAGTGGAGGGGACCTACAGTTTAATGCCGACTCCGAACGGCGAGATTGAGAAGCTTTTCCTAGACAGTTATACTCTTTGAGCATTGTCAGTGACTCGAAAGAGGTGGAGCCGTGAAAAAATGTTTGATGTTTTTTTTCGAGATTCGAACCGACGACCTCGAGCGTAGGAGTCGACGCACCTACCCACTACGCCACGGCGCCCACCTGGTTACCTGGTTACCTGGTGCCGTGAAATAACGCCGACGTTTGATTTCGGCGTTATTTCACTTTATGAAAGCGAAATAACGCCGACCATTGCTTGTGAAATAAAGCCGAATACAGATAGAAGGCAATAGAATTTAGAAAGCCGTACTATTTAGAAAAACAAGTGAACTTTAATCAATGTTTGTTTTTTGTAATATGTACATACACACACACAAAAAGTGAAGTAGGTATGGGGGCATGCTGCCCCCTGCAACCCCCCCCGCTTGTCCACATGTGCAATTTGGAGTATGTGCGAGATTGATAGTATTTAGTTCCTTTAAATTCATGGGAATCATTAATATAAACAAATATTGAATACACTCAACCTTGCACCTACTTCAAATTGTACATGTGGTCTAGCAGGGGGGTTGCAGGGGGGCAGCATGCCCCCCCATACCTTGCTCACTTTTTATACGCCGTAAATGTTATATATGTACATAAATATTGTGCAACTGTGTCGGTACATTTCCTGAAAACAGTCTTCATCTGCATGTCTTTATAAATTAAAAGTGAAAAAAGTCCGACTCGGCGTTATTTCACTTGACTAAAGTGACCAAAGTGACTAAAAAGACCAAAAATGGAAATTCGGCCTTATTTCGCTTTCATAAAGTGAAATAGCGCCGAATTTTGGAATTCGGCTTTATTTCACTCGGCGTTATTTCACGGCACCGAGTTACCTTATCATTTCTATAAATGGTATAGTTGTTTATGTTATATATATTTTGCTTAAACCATGTTTCACAAACACATATAACATCAACACTTGAATTTGAAAATATGTACCTTAGATACTTGTAAGTTGTCACAGGAAAGTATCAGATATGAAGCAACGTTACCATGGAAGAAACTGGACCATCCGTTAGATCCAAATAGAGAGAACACTTTATCCAGGTTGCACTCTCTAATGCGACGCCTTCTTAATGAACCGATGAAACTGGAAGAGTATGATGCCGCTATGCGCGAGTTTATCTCATCAGGGTGTGCTGAACGAGTGCCTTACCAAATAGATGCTTCTAATATATATTTTACGTCACATTGTGCTGTGTATCGCCCGGAAAAGTCCACACCAAAAATTAGAATCGTCTTTGACGCTTCTTCGCATGCTCCAGGTAAAGTTTCTTTAAATGATTGCTTGTGGACGGGTTCGAATATGCTGCCGGATATTTTAAAAATATTATTACATTTTCGATTGGGAAAAATAGGATTGGTTGCTGACATAGAAAAGGCGTTCTTGCAAGTCGCTTTAGCGGAGAAAGACCGCGATAGTCACTGATTTTTATGGTTTACTAATAAGGTTCGGCGATCACAAGATACTCAGCATATTGAGGAATTCCGTATGACTCGTGTTACATTTGGCGTAACGTGTAGTCCTTTTCTATTGTCGGCAATCATTGACTTACATCTTTGCGAAAGTAGTGAAGAGTTCCCAGATACTTGTAAGCGATTGCATAGATCTTTCTTCTTCTTCTTCTTCTTAGGGCGCTACAGTCCGGGGTGGACCTGGGCCTCACTCAACATGCCTCTCCAGCCAGCACGATCTTTCGCCAGCTGTCTCCAGTTTCGCATACCAAGCTGTCCGAGATCCCCCTCGACTTGTGTGCACCACCTTGTACGTGGACGTCCTCTGTTGCGTTGTCCCACAGGCTCAGAGTCGAAGACCCTTCGGACCAGAGCTAAGTTGTCCATACGCTCTACATGGCCTAGCCATCTTAGGCGTTGGATCCGTAGACGCCTGGCTAGACTCATGTCGCTGTACAGCCCATACAGTTCGTGATTGAATCTTCTCCTCCAAATGCCATCAACGCAAACAGTACCAAAGATCGCGCGCAGAACTTTTCTATCAGAGACCAAGAGACTGTTCATCCGCTTGGGATATTGTCCATGCCTCTGCACCGTAAAGCAGGACTGGGATGATCAAGGTCTTATACAAAGTCAACTTGGTCTTCCGAGAGAGGGCTCTACTACTCAATTGCCTTTTGAGCCCATAAAAACAGCGGTTGGCAAGAGTAATTCTGCGTTTGATCTCGGTACTGATGTTGTTTGTACTGTTAACCGCGGAGCCAAGGTAGACGAAGTCCTTTACTACCTCAAAGTTATAGCTGCCTATGGTGACGTTCTGGCCAAGTCGTCGATGTTGTGCGTCCTTTCTCGATGACAGCATACACTTTGTTTTGCCCTCGTTTACCGCCAGACCCATTTTAGCCGCTTCCGTTTCAATGCCAGCAAACGCATCATTGAAGGCTCGCTGTGTTCGCCCAATCACGTCAATGTCATCCGCGTAGGCTAGCAGTTGAACGGACTTTTGGAAGATCGTGCCTCTTGTGTTGGCCAGTGAGTTTTGCACGATCTTCTCAGGAACGATGTTAAAGAAATCACATGACAGCGCGTCGCCTTGTCTAAAACCTTTTTTTGACGTTGAAGGTCTCGGTGAGTTCGTTACCGACCTTGATGGAGCAGCGAGAGTTCTCCATCGTCATCCTGCTCAGTCTGACGAGTTTAGCAGGAATTTCAAAACTAGACATGGCGTTGTATAGCTCGTCTCTATACACGCTGTCATACGCGGCCTTGAAATCGACAAATAGGCGGTGTGTGTCGATCTGCATTTCTTTGGTCTTTTCCAGGATCTGCCGCAGTGTGAAAATTTGATCGATGGTGGACTTCCCGGGCCTGAAACCACACTGATAAGGACCTATCAGTTTGTTCACAAATGGTTTCAGGCGTTCACACAAAACGGCAGAGAAGATCTTATAGGCGATATTAAGGAGACTTATCCCTCGGTAGTTGGCGCAGTCAAAGGGGTCTCCTTTCTTGTGGATCGGGCAAACGATACTGAGATTCCACTCATCGGGCATGCTTTCCTCCGACCATATCTTACAGATGAGCTGGTGCATGCACCCCACCAGATCTCCTCCAGCTGCTTTAAACACTTCAGCGGGCAGACTATCTGCACCAGCAGCTTTGTTAGACTTCAGTCTCGATATCGCTATCTTGACTTCGTCTAGGTCGGGGGGACGGTATTCTCTTCTATCATCGTCCGTTGTGTTGAGTGGAACATTCTGCCTGACAGCGGTATTTGTGTCCTCATCGCCGTTCAACAGTCTGCAGAAATGATTTTTCCAAATTCTCAGTATCGACTGCGAATCTACTTCTAGTTGTCCATTTTCGTCCCGGCAAACTTCTGTCCGAACTTTATATCCATTCGATAAAAGTTTTACCCTTTGGTAAAACTTTCGGACATCATTCCTGCCATAACACCTCTCCATCTCATCGATCGCACGCTTCTCGTGCTCTTTCTTTTTCTTCCTGAGAAGCCGGTTCTCTTCCCTTCTTCTCTGTTCGTAGAGCTCACGAACAGCTCTCGTAGTTCGATGCAGCGTTGCTCGGTAGGCTTCTTGCTTTGCTGCATGTGCCTGCCTGCACTCGTTGTCAAACCAGGGGTTTTTCCTAGGTGGTGTTTTAAAACCCAGCACATCAGTAGCGGCTTTTCTGATGGCTCTTTGACAACGTTTCCATTCTTCGTCTATTGTTAGTGCAGGCGGCGTCGAACTTTCGGAGAGTTTCAGGGAGACTCGATCGGCAAAGTTCCTGGCAGTCTGTTGCAATTGTAGCTTTTCGACGTCAAACCGTGGTTGTCTTCCTCGACTCCGTTGTTCTCTCGATATCCGTGTCCTTACCTTGGCTACAACAAGGAAACGGTCCGAGTCGATGTTGGCGCCTCGGAACGTTCGGACATCAAGAATACTGGAGGAGTGTCTGACGTCGATCGCAACGTGATCAATCTGGTTGACGGTTGAATGATCAGAGGACCGCCAGGTCCCTTTATGGATGTTTAGGTGTGAGAACCGCGTGCTAGCTACAGAGAGGTTTCGCCCCGTAACAAAGTCCACCAGCCTGAGTCCGTTTTCGGACGTGGTGTCGTGCAGGCTGTGTTTACCGATGACTCTAGCAAAGATGTCCTCTTTACCCAGCTTAGCGTTGAAATCTCCTAGAACGATCTTGGTGTCGTAGCTGGGGCATTGATCGTACGTTCTTTCTAGGAGATCATAGAAGTCATAGAAGTCGTTAGCAACACTGTTGTGAAAGTGATTGGTTCAATCTTAAAATCGCTCCGATAAATTTTTTTAAATTTGAATAGTTTTTTCTTTCACAAATTATTTTAAAACTGTTAAAACCGTTTTTTTTTCAAGTCAGTCTCAAGTTACGTAATCGAAATATTCATCTTCAAAAGGTAAAGCTAGAAATAAGAACAAAACTAATTTACTTAGCTGCACCGGTATCTTATGTCAGAACACAAAAGAAAAGTTGACCAAACTTCCCCTGAAGATTCTACCATTCCGAAACCAAAGTTCGCTAACCGAGCTATAAAAGGAAACAACAACATGCCCATTACCGATGCAGATCTTAAAAAAATTAAGCAAATCATCGACGCCTCGCTGCAAAAAGAGCTCACGGTAGCAACTGCAAAGCTAGCGACGAAAGACGACTTGCTTAAGCTAAATGAGGAAATCAACGATCTGTGCATGCAAAATAAGAAAACAGCTGCATTATTTTGAAGAGAGGTGTGAAATGCTGGAAGATGAGCTCGAGATGCAAAGTAGAATACTTCGAGGAAAGAATATCATCCTCACAGTTCCGGTTAACATGAATCATAAAGAGAAAGTACAAGACATTGGTCAACTTCTGCTTGGGGATTCAAACCAAATAACTGAGATGACAAAAATAAGCGAAAATAACACTGTCATCAAATTAAAAATTGACACTGGTTCAGTTGAAAATGCAGCAGAAATGCTAAAAAATTCGTCAAAACTTAAAGGCACAGGTGTTTTCAACCAGCGCGACTTAACAAAACAAATGCAGTTTAAACGCCGAATTCTTCTTAGCTACCGCAAGATTATCAAAACCAGAAAACCAAATGAAATAGTTCAAATAAAAAGTAATTCACTTGTGGTTGCTAATAAAATATTTTATTTAAACAATAATAATATTCTCAAACACAAAAATGAGGATGGCGAGCAACAACTTTGCGAATTATTCGGTGACTTAAACTTCGAACCAGTCAAACTAATCAGAAGACGTCAAGGAGAAAATGGACTAGTTTATAGGAATACGCCAGAGATGCCACGTTGTCTGAATAGTGCGAGCTATAGTACTATAGTACAGAATTGAAATTGTAATGCAGTCAGCTCAATATACCCAAGTAATTGTAAAATGTTATCTTATAATTTGTCTGGACTTAAGAACAAACTATTATTTGTCGATTTTTTTAAATATATAAAAAATGTTTGTTTCGGATTCAGCATCACCCTGTCGCTCAACGAAGGCTTGACAGCAAATCGAGTGCTTAATATTTTTGATCTGTCAATGACAGATGGGTTTTTTTTGTAATGACCTTGAATTGTACTTTCTTTTTAGTTCTGAATTTCTTTTGGGTTATGTCTCACGCATGTACTCGTAGTTAATTTGGTAATTCCCTGAATTAATTATTTATATAAAATAAAGAATCATTTACGAAACATTTTTTGGTGCCTCCTGTGAGGAGATTTGACATATTTGGTGAAATGGCAGAATTAAATCTCCGGCAGTCGGCGGTAACCGCCGTCAAACGTATTACCGAGCGCGTGCGTGGGGCAAACTTGGAGCAGTCCAACGACTCGCAACTTGAGCAGGAATTAAGCTCAGTGACATCACATTATTCCCGCTTCGTGAAGAACCACGAGATATTGGTTGGCCGTGCGGAAGCAAGTGAACTCGACGCCCACGACCAACTTTGGGCTGAGGTAGAAAAGGATTACAACGAGACTTGTGCTGTTCTGAGGGGAAGATTGCGACATTTAGAGCAGCAAACCAAGGTAACCGCGGACCGTGGAACAGTAGAACCCAGTACATCAACCCCACAGAACTTCGATCTCAAACTGGATCCCTTGGTTATTCCGTCATTTGATGGGGCCATACACAACTGGTTGGGATTCAAAGACGCCTTCCAAACGTTGGTCCATGACCAAGAGTACCCGGAGGCATATAAACTAAATAAGCTTCGCCAGGCGGTGAGCGCAACTAAGGTGCCCCTCATGGGCGGATTGTATTCAGGCGGGTACAAGGAAGTATGGGAAGCATTGAAGGAGCGATTTGATAACCCGAAACTGCTAGCCGAAACTTGCACGTTTCCTAAACATCAAGCCAGCGTCAGAGGAAACATCCAAAAATCTTCTCACCAATGTGGATACAGTGCACGAATCACTAAGGGCATTGCGTGTCATGAAGTTACCGGTGGATAGTTGGGACGCGCTAGCTGTACCGATTGTTATTGCCAAACTTCCAGTTTCTACCCAGCGGGAATGGTGCCTCACCTGTTCTTCCAATAAAATCCCACGCTTAGCAGGGCTTCTCAAATTTTTGGAAAGACGGGCTCATAGTCTCGCTACTGAGTTCGTAAAGGTTTCGAATCGCAATGAATCGCAGTCATCACGAGGAAAGTGTGTTCACTGTCAAGGACCTCGATGTCAATTGTTATTGGCTATGACACCAGAGAAGCGGTTCGAGACACTGAAGAATAGTCGGCTATGTTTCAATTGCT
Source organism: Myathropa florea (assembly GCA_930367185.1). NCBI lineage: Eukaryota > Metazoa > Arthropoda > Insecta > Diptera > Syrphidae > Myathropa > Myathropa florea. The sequence goes on from OV884006.1 coordinate 6,343,710, forward strand.
TGAAACCGGGACATTCGTCGAAACAGTGCCCATCTGGTGGCTGCAGACAATGTGGCCGCAAGCACAACACATTATTTTGTCGAGGGTCGCAGTTGCACCTCCCCTCCACACCAGCATCTACAATTGGATTACCAGAAGACCACCATGTCGTTCAAACTGATTTGTCGTCAAGAGGGAAATCGTCATCTTTATGACTATCATCGTCGAACAGCCGTACTCAAATAACGAATATTGTTTTGCTTGCAACCGCAAGAGCTTATGCATATGGTGATAACTCGGAACAGCGCCTCGCTAGTATCCTCTGCGATCCTGGATCGCAGGTAAATTTGGTGTCAGATAATTTTGCTCATCTTTTGAATCTCCGCAGGACCCCATACGCAGTCGCAATGGAAGGGATTGGGGCCTTCGCGAACACTCATACACGGGGGATCGTACATCTAAAACTCCAATCAACGTACTCATCCTTCGTATTACTGGTCAATGCCCTGGTCATTCCGTCAATAACCTCAACTCTACCAGCGGTGCATGTTGACGTGAACCAGTGGCATCATTTGTTTGGTCTTCAGTTAGCCGATCCGCATTTTGGCACCCCCGGTCGGATTGATGTTCTTCTTGGTTCAGATGTGTGGGGTCACATTCTCAGAGATGGTGTAATCGGTGGCAACCAGGATGAGCCTCATGCGCAACGAACAGAGCTGGGTTGGGTTATATTCGGACCCGCGTCAGCAACACCTACGACACCAATGCAACAACACTGCTTCCACGCGCAGAGTGGTGATGATACTCGGCTGGAAGAGCTTGTACAGAGCTTTTGGAACTTGGAAGAGGTACCTACTCAAGTTGAGCAAGTTGTCGACAATGAGAGTGAGCGTATATTTTCTTCCACGCTCTCCCGGACTGCAGATGGCCGTTATGTAGTGCACATACCGTTTCGGCGAGATGCCCCACTCCTTCTGGATTCGTATCAATTGGTATTACGTCAATTTCAACATCTAGAGCGACGTTTCGCAGACAATCCGGAGCTTTGTGAGAAGTATGTAACTTTCCTACGTGAATATGCTGCGCTTGGCCACATGGAGAAGATTGATCAAGCAAATGATCACACTCAGTGTTACTACATTCCCCATCACGCCATTACGGAAAAGTTTAGAGTTGTTTTTAACGCCTCTGCGAAGACTACTACAGGCGTTTCATTGAACGACTTTTAGTTAGCAGGCCCCACGATTCAAGACTCCTTGCTCAATATCATACTCCGTTTCCATCGCTTTCGCATTGCGCTCACAGCCGATGTTGAAAAAATGTTCCGCCAGGTACTGATGGCACCACAACACCGGGACTACTAGCGAATCATTTGGAGAGAGCGGCCCACTGATCCTATTGGCATCTACAGGTTAACAACAGTAACATATGGCATGTCCTGCAGTCCACACAATGCGATACGGTCGCTCAATCAATGTGCAGCTGATAACTATGGAGAAGTGGTTCCTGAAGAGCAGGCCGTCTCGGCGCGAGAGACTATATTGAGCTGCAACACGGTGACCGATGCAATATTGTTAGCTACAAACGTGGACAAAATCCTCCGAGCTGGTCACTTTCAATTGAGGAAATGGCACTGCAGCGATCAACGAGTCATAACACATCTTACCAACGAAGATATGTCGACGTCAAACCGTATCATCAATACACCTACAACGTCCGTTCTTGGGTTGCGCTGGGACCCAGTTGCAGATGAGTTTTTTGTTTGAGGTTAGACTCACTCCCGAACCGAAAGCCCGAACAAAGCGACGTGTTCTCAGTGAAGTAGCCAAACTATTTGACCTCACTGGGTGGCTGGCTCCTGTGGTGGTAACAGGAAAGCTCTTTCTTCAAACACTTTGGTCAAAGGGTGTCACATGGGATGCTCCCCTCCCGAACGATCTTTGTGCAAGGTGGCGTACATTTCGCAATGGACTTGATGCGTTGAACCGGTTTCGAGTGCCACGATGGGTGGGAATGGTGGATGGAGAAACAACAACTCTTCATGGCTTTTGTGATGCGAGCTTACGTGCCTATGCTGCTGTAATTTACACCAAAACCATTGGGTTGGACAAGCAGGTCCGGGTGTCCTTGCTAACGGCTCGCACAAAGGTTGCTCCAATCAAAGGTGCGACTATACCTCGTCTTGAGCTTTGTGCAGCTCATCTTTTGGCATTAACGCTTCAAAATGTTCGGAGTGCGTTGGGTTTGACTGATACGCCTTACCACCTATGGTCGGATTCGAGCATCGCACTCTGTTGGATTCGTAAAGAATGGTCTACACTTAAACCATATGTTGCGAACCGCGTTCGACAAATACAGGAAATGACGTCTCCCGATCTTTGGCATCATATACGATCTGCCCAGAATCCTGCGGATTGCGCTAGTCGAGGCATCGGGGCTGATGAGCTGGTAGATTACAAGTTGTGGTTGCGTGGACCGGATTGGTTAATGGATGAGAATTTGGACGTAGAACCGACCATGCAGCTGAGCCAAAGGGAGCAGGACCTTATCCAGGCAGAGGAAAAAATATCGGTAAGAGTAATGCTTACTTCCCCTAGGTACGAGTTGGTCACACGAAGGCGGGACGGAGAGGTTATCCCCCTCACTGAATGTTTCAGCATACTTCCCCGTCTTTTGCGGACTGTGGCCTTAATTTTGCGGTGGTCTCCGGCAAGGCAACGATTCCGAACTCGGATAGTTAGTGCTGAAGAATTGGAAACCGCTTCAATGATTCTCATCAGGATGGAACAAGCCAGAACGTTTTCAGCTGAAATCCATCAACTTCGTGCTGATTCCAGACTTCATACTGGCAGTGCCTTGGTTCCCCTCAACCCTTACCTGGATGAAGACGGAATTTTGCGAGTTGGTGGACGCCTTCATAAAGCACTTCTTCCTCATGACCACCGGTTCCCGATAATATTGCCAAGGAAGAGTGCATTTGATTGGTTGCTGATTAAACAGGCTCACGACAATACCCTACATGGTGGATTGCAGTTGATATTGCAAACGCTTCGTGCTCGTTACTGGATCCTTAACGCAAGACAATCAATACGAAAGTATGTGCATAGTTGTGTCATCTGTCGTCGCTATCGCAGTGCTGCTCTTAAACAACAAATGGCATCATTACCAAAACATCGTGTCAACGCTGCTAGACCTTTCATCGCTTCCGGCGTCGATTATTGTGGTCTCTTCTCGCTGCGCATTGGATCAAAGAGATCTCGCTCAACAGTTAAAACATACCTGGCTCTTTTTATTTGTATGGCTACAAAGGCCGTCCATATTGAAGTTGTTGAAGACTTGTCGTCACAGGCTTTCTTGGAGGCATTTTCAAGATTCACTGGCAGACGTGGACCCTGCCAAGATTTATATAGTGACAATGGAACGGCATTTATTGGAGCTAATAGAATTCTTCAGGAAGATCTGGCGGCTTGGCGAAACGATCACACTCAGCAATCGTTGGCGCATTTGGGAACTCAATGGCATTTTATCACTCCTCGTGCTCCTCATCAAGGTGGGTTGTGGGAGGCGGCTATCAAATCTGCGAAGAGGCATTTGGTTCGCCTTGTTGGAAGCCAGAGCCTATGGTACAACCAGCTGCAAACGTTGGCAGTCCGCATAGAAGCATGCCTCAATTCGCGCCCGCTCATACCCTTACATGACGACCCAGAAGAAAGGTATGCTCTAACTCCAGGCGATTTCCTGATTGGAGCTCCACTAATTGCTGTTCCAGAACCTACCCTCCTGGATGTCCCCATCAATCGGCTCAAGCAGTGGCAGTGGTTGCAACGCGTACATCAACACTTCTGGCAACGTTGGAGTGTGGAGTACCTTTCCACTTTACAAATCCGCAACAAATGGCAGCGACCTGAGGAAAATGTTACGGTTGGAGATATTGTCCTGGAAAATCTACCTCCAACGTATTGGCGGCTGGGCCGAGTGATCGAGATTCATCCGGGCACCGATGGGTTGATTCGGAATGTTACCCTCCGTACCGCTAATGGTCTGTGCACCCGGGCAGTGCAGAAACTGTGCCGGATATTGCAGTCAGAGGACGATAAGGACATACGTTTCGAATCCACCGATTCGACCGGGCAGGATGTTTCGGATTCAGCATCACCCTGTCGCTCAACGAAGGCTTGACAGCAGATCGAGTGCTTGACATTTTTGATCTGTCAATGACAGATGGGTTTTTTTTGTAATGACCTTGAATTGTACTTTCTTTTAGTTCTGAATTTCTTTTGGGTTATGTCTCACGCATGTACTCGTAGTTAATTTGGTAATTCCCTGAATTAATTATTTATATAAAATAAAGAATCATTTACGAAACAATGTTGATATATTTTTTCTATATGAAACTCCTGTAACTTTAGAAAATTTCAATAAGTATACGAAATATTTTAATGGTTTTAAATTAAGTTGGAAAGCTGCAGTAAAAACAAATACAAGAGGACGTGCAAGTGGTGGCGCCCTCTATGGTAGTAAAACAACTGTGTCAAAATACTACAGCTTCGATGAATATGAAGAATCCACGTATGTTAAACTAAGCCAAAAACCTAATCTTATCATCATCCCCTGCTATGTTAACTGCAGCAAATGGAATCAGGACTTCGAACGACTAAATAATATAATGATGAATTTTACAAATAAAAGTATTCTATTGGTTGGAGATTTTAATGCCAGAATAGCCAATTTGCAAATAACAGAAGGATGTACTACAAGCAATACAACTATAAACCTTAGTCATAGAGTCTCAATGGATGAAATATGCAATCAAAAGGGCACAGATTTGCTGGAACTTATGCAGATGTATGACTGTAAAATTTTAAATGGATGTACTTTTGGTGACACCGATGGTCAGTTTACATTTCTGGGAGGGCAAGGCAAATCAGTCATCGACTATTGTATGGTAAACAATGACTGGAAAGAACTTGTGAAGAAGTTTGAAGTACAGAGTAAAACCTTTTCCGATCACATGCCAATTGCAATAGAATGGTGTTACGAATATCCTACTAATAAAAAACATCTTAAACTCTTACCGAGACTAAAGTGGATTCAAGAGAATATCGCAGTATTTCAGCAGAAAATGGACCAAAATCTGGCTTCAATAGATACTACGAACGAGTCAACTGAATCAAGTGCAAATAGACTCATCGCTTTTATAAAGAACTCCACAAACAACACCCTCACAAACAAAACTTGGAAATTCAAACAAAAATGGCTTGACAGAGAATGTATGCTTGCCCGTAAAAAATCATTTACTTTATTAAACTCATTGAGAAACTTTTATTGCCAAACGTTAAATAAGTGGTATCACGAATCTAATGCAACGTACAAATAGCTGTGTCTCAAAAAAAAAATCGATTATGAAAATAATCAAGCTAACACCCTTAGCCGAATCAAGAACCCGAAGGAATTTTGGAGCACCATCAGAGAGATAAATAATGAAAACCTAACAATTGGAATTGGAGTTTCTGCTGACGATCTATCTAATCATTTTAAATCATTATTGTACGGCCAATCAAATGTAAAATTTTCATATGCGCAACCCTGGGTCTCTGATAATATTTTGGACGATGAAAACACTCTAGAGGAATTACAATTTGCAATTCTCAAAGGGAAAAATGGAAAAGCTCCTGGAGAAGATGGAGTTCCTTATGAATTTATTAAGAATGCTACCGAAGCTTTCCATATACAACTCCATTCATTTTTCAACAAAATCTTCTCGACAGAAAATATTTCAACATCGTTCAAAAGGTCAGTTATCTGATGTATCTATGTATCTATCAATACACAAAAAAGGTGACCTGAATAACGTTGAGAACTACCGGGGCATCTCCTTCATGAACGTTCTGGCAAAATTATTTTGTGGTTTATTAGTAAGCAGATTGGAGTTATGGACTGAGGTAAACAGTGTCCTGTCTGATTTTCAGGCAGGTTTCCGGAAAAATTATTCGACAACCGATCATATTTTTACAATATCTTCAATTGTAAAAGCCTTCCAAGCTAAAAACAAGAAAGTATATGCTTTTTTAATAAATCGAAATGCTCTCTTTTATAAACTTTCAAAACTGGGAGTATCTTCTAAGTTCGTTAACGTTATAAAAGAACTATACTCGGAGACAAAGGCAGCTGTATGGGATGGGACAACTTTTTCGGATTGGTTCGAAACGAATAATGGAGTGAAGCAAGGTTGTCCTCTGAGTTCGCTGTTGTTTTCGCTCTTCATTAACGATGCGGCTACTTACCTCCCTGGAGGGATCAGCATAGCTAATTCAATCATCAATGTCTTAATGTAATCGTATGCCGATGATTAAGTGATTTTATTTGAATCACCAGAAAATTTTCTGATGATTATGACTGATGTGATAATCTGATGATTAGCCGCCTATCGGAATTCTGCCATCAATGGGGTCTTGTTATAAACACAAAGAAATCAAAAGTTATGCTTCGCTTCTTCTACAAACTTCATTCTGGCCTTTTCATCAACTCTTGCTATGAGCTGGTATAGTGAGTTCTTCCAGTTCATAGTTTCCGCATTCAGCTCTACACCACAAGTGCGAGCTAATTCCAGCCATTCTTCGAACCATGCTTTTTTGTTCCGAATCGCGTATAAGGCCATTATCTTTGGAAGACGGTTGTCTGACATGTTTATAACTCTTAGTATGTAGTTTACCTGCAACTTAAGTGTTTTAATAAATAGTGGAGACAGGCCTGTTTCCAGCATGAGCATATAATTCGGAGTCTTTGGCGGGAGGCGGAATGTTTTCTTAATGAAAAAACGTTGTAGTTTTTCAACTTCCTCATATGGCTTATACCCCCATACTTGCGCCGCGTAGAGCATTACTGCCTCCGACGCAGCTTCAAATACTTTGAATTTACTGCTGTGCATAATCTGTGAGTTGCTGAAACAGTTTTTCCACACTACATTGATGACGGTTTTAGATTTCGTAAGTTTCTCCTTCAGATGTCTGTTCACACTAAGGCTACTTGTTAAAAGGATTCATAGATACCTGTATTCATTTACAATTTCTATACTTTCTCCGTTAAAGCGCCATTTTTCGTTGTAAGCAAGTCTACCACCTCTCTTTTTGAATATCATTATTTTAGATTTATCCAAATTCACGACCAGGCTCCATAGGCTGCAGTACTCATACAATTTGTTAATCATCAATTGCAATGATTCCGGTGAGCTTGCCAACACTACAATGTCATCTGCGAACAGAAGGGCTTTAATGAGAATCCCTGCAATTTCTATTCCTCCTGGGAGAAAGTCCACTATATCGTCTATAAAGAGGGCAAATAGACTTGGGCAACATCCCTGCCTTACTCCTGATACCGTCTGAAACCATTCTGATAGCGTCGTTTGGAGATTGTTAATGAGTATATGAGTTAATGAGTATTTAGATCTGAAACTAAACCCAACTTTGGATTTCAACACACACCTTACAGAAAAATCAAATACATCACTTAGACTACTTAATGTGTCATGGAGAAACATTTTTCTTAATAGTCGCATAAGCCTTTCTTCGAAATATAAAATATTTGATGCTGTAGTTAAGTCTTTTCTGTGTTATGCTGGACAAGTTTGTGGTATTGATGAGTACGAACCTGTTGAGTTTCAAAGGAACTTCTTAAAGAAAATCTTCAATTTACCATTGAATACACCAAATTATGCCATATACCTTGAAACAGGACTACCTAAACTGTTCACGCACACTCTGAAACTGCAGGTCGACTACATCATCAAAGTCCTCTCCCACCCAGATACTCGCCTGACTAAGAAAATGTTGTCGTACGAGTCGAGAAATGAGGATTGCTGGATGGCCAAGTGGAACAGTTAGGTATCGTTTGTGAAGAAGTCGTTGCAATAGATACAAATAATCTAAATTTTGTCAAAGACCAACTCTATCGAATTATTCAAAAATATGAAAGTTTTGTTCGCAATGAGTTCTTAACGAGAGCTCGAGAATCAGAGAGAAGAATTATTTACTCTCAACTTAATACTAATCTGATGGAGAAGAATTATTTCAACGATTTGTACAGTTACAGAAAAATATCACAAATTTTTAAAACAAGGTGTGAATTATTATATCTGAATGGAACCCCTTACAATGCAAGTTTTAATCAACTCTGTTCCTTGTGCAACCTTAAAGCAAAAGAAGACTGCTTTCACTTTTTAAGTATCTGTCCAATATTTTCTCCCTAGCGACTTGCATATCTCGGAAAAAAGCCTTAACTATGCAAGAAACGATTGTAGTTTTGAACGAGACCAACTGGAAAAAACTTTACAAATTTCTAAAGGAATTGTATACGTATAGAGTGTTATTAATTACAGAATTTGCTTAAAATATAAAAATGTATTACATTTAAATTGCCAACCGAGCTGACGGCAATGCCATAGCTTTAAATTCATTGTTGTTTTTGTAACACAAGCAATCTAAGAACCAAATAAAATGAATTATTTACTTTCTTTACTTACTTTACCTTGAAGTCATCCTTGCTATCGTCATCTTTGTCCTCCGTTGGGGCGTGGGCGCAGATTAGGCTGATGTTGCCGAATTTAGCCTTGATGCGGATTGTTATGAAGCGCTCGCTTATGTACTTAAAGCTTAAGACTTTTTGCCTAAGTCTGCCTAGAACAACAAATCCACATCCAAATAATCGCTGCCTTCGCTCTCTGTAACAATCGCCGTAATAGACATCGCAGTTTTTCATCCTCTTTTTGCCCGGCCCATTCCATCGCACTTCCTGGATTGCGGTATCGTCTGCTTTATAGCAGTCTAGGGCCTTTGCGAGTTCATCGGCTGCACGTGGTCTGTTCAGGGACCTCACATTCCACGTGCAGAACCGAAAGTCATTGTCCTTATTCCGTTTGCTGGGGTCGTCAACAGTAAATCCGTCCATATCCGAGGCAGTTTGTGTTCTCTGAACTGGTAGTGTTTTTACATGGTGAGGAAGTTAACCCCACGCACGAAGTGTATCTAACTATTAGCAGATAATTGTCATCCTGAAAAGAATTCGAAAGAAAAAACCCACATTTGAAAAAGAAAAAAATAAATGCCGAAAACCGCATTCGCGTATATGAACCGTGTGCTGAGAATCAAGAACAAAGCAAATCCCAATGAAAAAATGAAGTACGATAGAAAAGAACAGATAACTCAAAATTCAGATGCACCGGCAATTTTAGCTATCCCCTGCGCACTTCGTCCCTCTTACCGACAAACTGCTGAATCCTGCCTCTTGTAAATCTCGCCTTATGAAGAGGGTAAGAGAGGCTATACTTCAAGTATGTATTAAGTTCGAATGTTTTAGAACCTTGGACAAACTAAAATTATCGGCGACATATGAAAAGCACGAAAGGAATCTTAAATGCAATAGAAAAATTGTTTGCGTCAACAAAAAGTATCCGATAAGTCGGAGAGTGTCGAAGCTTACATATGCAGACGACTATATATGTGATTCACTTATACCAGGAATAAGGGCAATGATATGTGAAGGAGACTATTGATGAAAAAGGAGCTCATATTAGACAAAACACAAATATGTTGCTCACTGGCACAACAAACAGCAGAAAGAGTGCAAACGATAACGCACGCAACAAAGAACACCACACGTAAAGTCAGTGACGGTGAAACGTATATGCTAGCAAGAGACCAAGACTATAAAACGAGAGACAGGACAAGAAACAAAAAAATGGAAGACAAATAGCAGCTTCTGTGGCTACTGTGGCAACGTGCACAAAAGAGTTAGCTGTCCAGCATACGGAAAGACAAAATTGTTTCATGGAAAGCAGTAAATAATCTATAGTTACCGAAAGGGAAGAAAAAGAAATATTGTTTGTTACACGGATAGGAGAAGAGAAGCCAAATTAAGGAATGATCCTGAAGCAGTTGAGGTTTTTGGTTGACAACAGTGAGCCAATTCGAATGTAGTGTATTATTGACACAGGTTCGTCGTGCAATATAATGAATTTAAACGATTATAAAAAAATAGTGAACAACAAATATAAGTTAAACAAAACCAGGATAAGATTAAAGGCCTTCGGTAGAAGCTTGATAAACCTGTGGGCGCTGGAAATCTTTTTAGCCAATATGACGATATTGGCGATATCCAGTTAGTGAAGGAAAATTGTCTATCAGCGAACCCATCCAAATTATTTAAGATAATTGAGGTAAAATCTTTAAATTAATTAAATAATATTTAAATTAATAATAATAATAATGGCGGCGCTACAGTCCGAGGTGGACCTGGGCCTACCTTCTCAGCAACCACTCGTGTTGTGCGTGCTATTGTTCTCTCACGAGAGGAAGGGACCTACAGTTTAATGCCGACTCCGAACGGCGAGATTGAAAAGCTTTTTTCTAGACAGTTATACTCTTTGAGCTTTGTCAGTGACTCGAAAGAGGTGGAGCCGTGAAAAAATGTTTGATGTTTTGTTTCGAGATTCGAAATTCGAAATTCGTAGGCGCCGTGGCGTAGTGGGTAGGTGCGTCGACTCCTACGCTCGAGGTCGTCAGTTCGAATCTCGAATCGAATATTTAAATTAAGGATGGACAAATTATGGATAAATACCGTGACGATTTTGAAGAAGACGGTGTACTGGTAGGAAATTGATCATACAATAAACGCAACATAACAGGCACCACCACGGATTCCAATATCTTTGAGGAAAGACTTGAAATTGAAGTTAGCTGAATTAGTAAAACGAAATATTATTAAAAAGGTGAATCATCATACGAAATGTAAAGCGCAGTAATAAATTAAGATTTTGTCTAGATCCACATGATTTGAACAAGGTACTTTAAAGAAGAAATTTACGGACAAATACCCTGGAAGAAATGTTACCTGGTCTAGTTAATGCGAAAGTTTTACTGACTGCACCCAAGTGACTAACGAATGCTTAAAAGTTATAACGCTACAATATAAAAATCTTATAAAAAAATGAACACGACATGCATGTATAAAGTTTCAGAGAAGAGAGATGACCTTAGAATACAATGAATCAAAAATATATTTCAATGGCAGGCCGAATACTGAAACGTTTTTGAATGATATATGTTGAGCGTCCTAACTGGAACTATAGAGATGAATTAACCATTTCAGCAGATGGACTTATTCTCAAAGGGAAACAAATACTAGTTCCACAAAGCTTACGACAGGAAATTTTGCAGGGACTTCACAGTAGACATCAGGGTGTAGAGGCGTGTTTAAGGGGAGCTCGTTATACAGTATTTTGGTCACACATATCAAGTCATATTAAAATTTTGTGTTCTAACTGTTGTCTTTGCCGAAAAATAAGATGCCATTACAATATTCAATCATACCAAGCTATCCTTTTCAACGCATAGGCATGGGTTTGTGCGAAGTAGAACAAGGGAACAAAACGCAAATTCTACTAGTAACAATAGATTATTACTCGGACTTTATCGAAGTGGATGAGATGAAAGAAGCAAATGCCAAAGCCATCGATAATTGATGCAGATAGAACTTTAGTCGCCATGGTATTCCGAAACTAGTAGTAACTGATTAACCATATTTTGAAAATGAAAATTTTGGAAACTTCACAAAAGAGTGGGAACTTCGAGATGTGCGTAGTACACCATTCCATCAACAGGAAAACGGCAACGCAGAGGCAGCCGTAAAGACTATGAAAAGGTTTTTCAAGAAATCTCAGCTGTTGTTTGTGTATACAAATGGAAAAAGCTTTCTCATTGAAAGTTCACATGATCTGCATGCTGCTGAGACTAATCAATGAATTTTAAACCGCAAGCCATCATTTTCAAGCTGTAATTCTGTTGTCCTCCTCTGTCATTCTCCCCCTCCTATTCTTCTCTGATAGGATTGACTCAAAGTCTGTTATTATGTTATGGTTTTCGTGTTCCTGTGTTGATGTTATGTGTGAAATCTGGTTTAAGCCGAGCGTAGTTAACTTGGTCTATAAGAAACCAAATTATGAAATTTTCCGAAATGATCTCCTTACTGGGCGCGAGAACTTAAAATTGTCAGAAAGTCTACAGCCAATGGAATCGAATACCTGATAGTAGAAATAGGCTGCTATAACAACAAATACCTGGTTGTATGCTCTTACAACAACAATAGAAACAGTTCCCATGTACCTTTCTTTTTAGTTATCTCTGAATGCTGTAGACTTCATAATCATCGCACATAATCATCTGTGGTGGTTTTAATACGAATTTGATGAAAAAAATACTTACCCTATCCGTTTCACGAATAATTGTTTACCTAATTTTCTAGATCTAATTGTCGTTTCTAATCCATCACTTGTTCTACTGTTCGAACAGTTATTTCATTTATTGATTTTTATCGGTGTACATTGAAAATCCTTTTATCGTTTGATGTTTCTTACCAAGTTCAACTAAATTTTTTTTTACTTTAAGTAAAAGAAAGTAAAGACTTTACAAAGACCTTAATTCCATAGGTCTGAAAGCTCTCCACAACGGTACGCTATCAACCCCCGGGGGTAATGTCATTAAACGGCTGATCCGGATGATAAAGTCAATTTGTTTCAATGAATCTTAGTAAAATATTTCGATCAGTGGGTACATACCAAAATGGTATAATATATATTATTACACAGAACCAAGCATGTACTTGGCTTTCATTTGTAGTTATTAGCTCCTTAATAAACAGAAACAAGTTATACAGTAAATGGAAGCGCAGACCATCTAATGATAACTGGTCCTTGTAAAAAGCGGCACGTAACTGACAACTTTGTTGTACGTGCTTCGAAGACAAATTATTGTGCCTCCAGACTTTTTTCGTTTCCTCCTACGAAACTTTGAAATAATTTGCATAAAATTGGTATATGCAGCAGTAATAAAAACTGAAACTGTGTTCTTAATCCGTTGCACTTTTCTGGGAGATGATTCGAATGTAAATGACTTTGATTTTAGTCAGGGTGAGGAACATGTACACAGGCTGCCAAAGCTTGTTGACCACCTCCTTGTTGCTGCCGAAGACAAAGTTATTCAGTGCATAACAGCTATCAGAACTGATTCCATAGATGAATTTCAGCTATCAATCTGCTTCACTAAACTAATTCTCCCACAAAATAACAAGTGTACTGCCTTTTGATAACAAAACTTCTCAAATATCTCCTGTCGATTTTATACCAATTGGGATTTTACCATGCTGCCAAAGGCTTTTGAGAGAACTATAGCAAAACATGTAACGAAACACCTGTCACTTAATAAGTTATTCAGTGCTCAGCAATCAGGTTTTAGAGCAAACCGCAGCTGTACCACAGCCATCTTTAACCTTCTCGAAGAAATAAAACAGGATTATGACAGAGGTTATATTTCACTTCTTTGTCTACTGGATTTCTCGAAGGCCTTTGACAAAGTAAATCGTAATCATCTTATTCTGTAAACTATGCTGTAAACTAAAGAACACTTTCGGATTCAGTGAAAGGGCAGCAAAATTGTTGAGTAGTTTTCTTTTCGGTAGGTTGCAAAGGGTTGTTTCAGCCGATGCTCATCCTTAATGGAAATCAAGCAGGGCTTGCTGATGCTATTTTGCATGTTTATAAATGGCCAACTGTCTGTATGCAGACACTCATCAGTAGATTCATATGCTGATAATGTTCAACTACCCCTAGCCAAACCGTACTCTGACCTAAACGAACTAGCGCTTCTCAATATTGATGATTTAAGACTCGTCTACAGTTGGTCAGTGGCAAATTGATTACTTTTAAATCCGATAAAATCTTAAGTAATTCCGACTGCCAAGATGAAATTCAATTTAAATGTACTACCCGAAATATATCTAAATAACTTTAGAATTAAATTCGTAGAGTCTACCACTAGTCTCGGCTATAAGATAATTCGTAATCTGTTTGTCTGGAAACAATCACACCAACATGGTTATCGATTTTATTTACGGGTGCCTTCGCAAGCTATGGGTTATATATTTTATCATATTTTACTCCACTGGAAACACTGCGAAAACTGGTAAAAACTTTAATCTTAATAACGTATGCTGAAGTTGCATATATCAGTTTAAACTCTCTATCCCAGCGTAAACTGTAAGTAGCATTTAACGATGCAGTATGGCATTTGCAAATATGACAATATCTCTGAGTTCTCTAAAGATTTTCTAGGTTGTCACTTCCAACAATATGTCAACGTCAGGAATTGTATATATTTACATAAAATCATTTGTAATAAGGTCCCGCTTATTTTTATAACAGGACTAATTTCACTCGCTGTGCAAGAACTACCAACCGCTGTAATTTTCTAAATTCTATCGTGGTTGTGAAGTTTCAAGGAAACTGCTAAAAAGGCGCGAAGGTTTACATCAAAATATCATGTCGACGAAAGAGAAGCGAGAAACCGCAAAGAAAAAAGTCACTACATACACAAAAGATATAACATCTAAAGAAGAACAAAGTACGATATCATTGTCTGTTCGGGTTTTGAACAAAAAAAGGTTTATTGAAACAAAGAAAAAGATGTAAATCGAAACTGTAAGAATTCGGGTTGAATAAGAAAACACTGTTTTCGTTTAATAATAATAATAATAATAATAATGGCGGCGCTACAGTCCGAGTTGGACCTGGGCCTAGCTTCTCAGCAACCACTCGTGTTGTGCGTGCTATTGTTCTCTCACGAGCGGAGGGGACCTACAGTTTAATGCCGACTCCGAACGGCGAGATTGAGAAGCTTTTTTCTAGACAGTTATACTCTTTGAGCATTGTCAGTGACTCGAAAGAGGTGGAGCCGTGAAAAAAATGTTTGATGTTTTTTTTTTCGAGATTCGAACTGACGACCTCGAGCGTAGGAGTCGACGCACCTACCCACTACGTCACGACGCCCCACACTGTTTTTGTTTACGTTATAAAAAAGAATCACTGCTTTATTAATTTGCATCACTGCTTTATTATTTATGACATTTTCATGGGGCGTTGTTGGTTTTGTTTTTGTGGATTCACGAATCGCTCGTGTCGCGATTCGAACATTCTCCATCGCCGATGAACAGTTCTCCACTTCTTCATCGTTGCCATTTGAACTTTTATCTTGTTGATCTTAACTCCCTTATCGACTGGACTTTCTTGTCGACCTCACAGTACCTTTGACACGTTTGTGTCATGTAAAGAAAAACCTATATTAATACATGGAATTGAACAAACACGAAATTGATAAGGACAAGGCGATTCGTTAGTTCTACTGACGATATGCATGCATCTCCCTTGCACTGCTGCCAGATTTGTTTTGCAGTGGTTTTCTTTACATTCCGATCCTGGACTGGAATGGGGGCACAGTGCAAGAGGTATTTATTGCTTGATGGACTGAAATGCAATTTTCGTCTTTAAAGTCCGTTTGATCATAGTTTAGATAGCTTCTGTATTATGGTGAGTGTTATTATTATTATTAAATCTTGTGTTATATTGTTATTATTATTAAATTTTGTGTTCGCTCAGTGTTTGAAATGTGCTGAAGAATGCCAAATACACGCGATATACCCTACAAATGTATTACCAATTTTGTTTATTCCATTTTTTCTTTTTCACTTTTGCTATTTGTTGTACAGTAATTTTCCCTAAGTCTAAGTCACTTGCATTACATGTCACAGAATTCTTTCTCTTTCGCATTTGGACCACTGAGCTGTACATATCATGGTAAATTGAAATATACGCATTATAACTAGGGATGCAAACGATACATCGATGTATTGCAAACATCGATGTTTATGAACGAAACATCGATGTGAACATCGATGTTTTGATAACCGATACATCGACGGCAAAATTGTCAAACATCGACATCGTTCATTCATTTCATTAAACATTGCCTAGATGTGTTATATATAAAATGTGCTTGTATTTGTGTAATAATAATGAGGTGTAAAAGAGCTAGAGCAATACAAAGTAACTTTTTTATGTCTTAGCCTCTCCTAGTCTTACATCCTGCTCCGAAACTCCAAAAAGTACACCTTAAGCATCGAACGACCCTCAAGCAGACCGGGTATCCAACTCCTAGAGAACTGCGGGTCGGTGGCTAATCGGAGAGGTTCATGTTTTGGTTCATTACATTGGCTGGATGCATAGCATAGCAAATCCCTCCAACAGCCAAACTAGCGCCTGTTCACCAAGGGGGTGCGGCTGGGAGCGGTTTCGGTCTTGGAGCAAGCGACTCGCTATATAAACGTGCATGATGGGCCCGCTCGGGAACCCTAATCCCGAACCGTAGGATCCTCCAACGTCACTTTGGGTTTTTCGTTGGCCCGATAAGCCACAAGGTAAAAATCAAATCATCAACGAAACGGAATACAGAGAATTTTTTTGGGTTGAAACTGGTAAGACTAGTATATTTTGTTGTTTAGATACAGTACATCGTTAATATAGCGAACAAATTGTGTGATGGAGAAGATAAATAAAACATCGGAAAAACATCGATGTATCGCTGTTAATATCGATGTTTTTTAGCACGATGTTGCATCCCTAATTATAACGTGTTGGACATATTTCTTTCCTTTCATCATATTGGTATCAGAGCACTGGAAATTAAGTTTATTCTTTCTGTTGTCAACTCATTGATAAATTTCCCAAACATTTTTGGTCCTTGCATGAGCCGGATTAATTGGTTATTAATTAATAATTAACATTTAAATCATCTTTCCACAGCTGCAGAAGTGAAATATATCCTTTCGTAAACATATCACGTGGTTGTATATTACATTTATGGTTGTGTCGCGTTGATTTTTTCGTATATTGTTATCTGTTCTATTTTCGGTAGAAGCAATATAAAACTCTTGTATTAGACTTTGTTGTGTTTGCATGCGAATTTTCAGGACAAGAAACATTTAGCAAAATTAACTCATTAAAAATTAAACGCGGTATTGTCAAAAGTGCTTTAACACGTGCTGCAACATATGCGGAGTCGGTAGATAGCGACGTTCCTCTTGAAATGCTGCAGATTCGGTTAGCAAAGTTAGAAGAATCGTGGTCTGAGTCCTTAGCGCTCCAGAATCAATTGTGTGATTTTGCAGATAATCCAGATTTTGTTAATCCAGACTCAGAAATGGAGGAATATGAATCCAAATACTTCATTGCTCATTCAATCTTTTCGCATTTTATTCATATTAAGCAGCTGACTGCGTTGCCGCCTTCTAATAATAACGATTCTGTTGCTGCGAAATTAGCAGCACAGCAAACTACTTTTTTGGAACGTTGGAATCAAACCAGCAATGCGTCATCGTCGGCAAGTTTGCCAAAAATTACAATTCCACCCTTTTCTGGTGCAGATTATAAGGATTGGCCGGCATTTAGGGATCTTTTCCTCAGTTTGGTTGACTGCAATGCTTCTCTCCCTCCTACGCAAAAATTTTATTTTTTGAAATCTTCCCTAACTGGAGACGCACTTAAGCTTATACACACAATTAGGATTTCGGACAACAATTACATAGAAGCTTGGGATATACTGGAGAAGCGGTATGATAGATCACATCTAATCATTCAATCTTATGTTCAAACATATCTTTCGCTGCCGTCTATTAAATCTCCTAACGTGTCGGTTCTCCGAAAAATTACTGATGAAGCTATCAGGGGCTTGAATGCATTAGGATCCAACGGTCGGGATTCCTGGATTATATACATGTTGCTCCAGTAACTTGATACAGACACTAATGAAGCTTGGGCTCATCATGTGGGCTCAAAGGAGGATCCTACCATTATTGAATTTCTTGAGTTCTTGCATAATAGATGCGTGTGCTTAGAATCGTGTCTCCCTTCGTCGCGTATATCTCAAGGGCAGCCTCGAAATAAATCTTATGGTGTAATTCGTTCACACTTAATCGAATCGAAACAGGTTTGTCCCCATTGCAAGTCTGACCACAGTCTATTCAGCTGTAAAGGATTTCTCTCGCTTTCTACTGACGCTCGACGAACATTCGTAAAGGAGCAATCTTTGTGCGGTCACAATGCGAACAAATGTCGTTCAAATTTCCGATGCAAGACTTGCAAAGCGAAACATCATACGACGAACATTGATGAACCTCAACCCATCAGTGTTAATACTGAAGCAAATTCAAAACCATCTTCGTCGCGTGCTACCAACATAAGTCATTCAGTTGTGAGCAATCATTCATGCGAGCCCAGTCGTCGTTTGCAATCTATTCTGCCTACTGCAGTCGCAAAAACTACGGTTAGACAAAATTCGGTAAAATTCGTTCGTCTACTTCTTGATACGGGCTCACAAGTTTCTTTATTTCCGAGAGAGCTGTTTAAAGTTTGGGACTAGTACGCAAATATTTTCGAATCCCTGTTTAAGGGGTCGGTTCTACGCTAGCCGGACATACTAATGGAATAGTATCTCTTAAGCTCATATCGCGCTTTGATTCCAGTTTCGTCGATGTCACCTGCCATGTTCTATCAAAGCTTACATCTTTTTTACCACCAACTCCAATAGTGAGCATAGCCATTTTGAATTTGGATTCGTATGAACTTGCTGATCCAAATTTTCAACAGCCTGGTCCTATTGACATTGTCGTGGGCATAGATAAGGTGTTCGATATCATCACAGGACCATCACATTCTCAGGAAGTTGGTCGTCCCAGTTTGGTTCCTACGATATCCGGTTCGGTAGTCGTTGGCAACTCTATCAAAACCGATTGTAATCCTAATCATGGTTTGCGAATTCATTGTGCTCAAGTAGGCAATTCGGAAGACTTCGACATTGAACGATTCTGGCGTTTAGAGGAAGTTAGTTTTGAACCTACACTGTCTCTCGATGATCAACGAGTTGAAGACCTTTTTGTCGCGACACACACCAGACTCAAGGATGGTCGTTATATGGTAAAGTTGCCCTTTAAATCGAATGATACTTTTGATTACGGGGATTCATTAGGCAACGCCCTTAATCGTCTTCACGCTATTGAGCGCAGATTTTCTTCAAACCCTTCGCTGCGGGAACAATATAGAACATTTTTGGAAGAATATTTGTCGCTAGGGCATATGGAGGAAATACCTCAAGCTGAAATAAGTCTGTCAACGAATAAATGTTACTACCTTCCTCACCATGCTGTACTCAAGGCAGATAGCAGCACCACAAAGCTAAAAGTTGTTTTTGATGGGTCTGCTCAAGCGCATAACTCAATTTCGTTAAATGATTCTCTACTCGCTGGTCCTACAATATCACACGATATATTTACTGTAATCTTACACTTTCGTCGACACAAACATGCAATAGCTGGAGACGCAGAGAAAATGTATAGACAAATCTGGATTTCTCGTAAACAAGTCGATTTTCAGCGAATAGTTTGGCGCGAATTCCCTAACCACCCTATAAGATTCTTTAGATTACTGACGGTCACTTATGGTACAAAGCCCGCATCGTACTTAGCCGTTCGTACATTAAAGCAGTTAGCCTTAGACTCGGCCGAAACATATCCTTTAGCAGCAGCAGCAGTACTAGAAGATTCATACATCGATGATATCCCGACAGGTGCAGACACAATAGAGGATACCATAGCGCTTCATACCCAACTCGTCGATTTGTTCAATTCAGGTGGTTTCAATCTGCGCAAATGGACTACGAACTGCTGGGTTCTGTTAATAACAATTCCAGAAAAACAATTAGAGATGTCTCCCACGGAATTCGAAGAATCCAAATCTGTGAAACTCCTAGGATTGTTTTGGTGTCCCTCCAAAGACTGTTTCTCGTATAGGATAAAGTTAAGTCCAACAACAGCCTGTTCTAAACGAAGCATCCTTTCCGACGCTTCTTGCGTTTTCGACCCATTGGGATTTATTGCTCCCGTCACTGTTGGCATAAAAATTCTTTTACAGGATCTCTGGCGGGAAAATCTAGGTTGGGATGATAAAATTCCTAGAGGACTTGCAGATCGCTGGTCAATCATCCGAAATGAAATATCTTTCATCGAGCAACTGAGCATTCCCAGGACTGTGTGGGTAAATAAAGAGACTCGCGAATTTCATGCATTTTGTGACACTTCTTTAGATGCTTATGCGGCTGTTATTTATTGTAGGAGTATAGATTCGTCAGGAGCTATAAATGTGTCCTTAGTAGCTGCCAAAAGTAGAGATGCACCCATAAAGATTGTGTCCCTACCTAAATTGGAACTTTGTGGAGCACTTCTCTTATCTCGTCTCGTCACAAAACTTAAAAATTCTTTACGTGAGAAGGACTTCAAAGTGTTTGCGTGGACGGATTCTAAAATTGTTCTTCACTGGCTTTGGGCTCCTCCAAAAGCATGGTCAGTATTTGTAGCTAATCGGACTTCTGAGATTCTTGCCTCGATCGCTTTCAATGCATGGAATCATGTTCGATCAGCTTGCAGCCCTGCCGATTGTGCTACGCGTGGGATTTCACCATCTTCTTTGCCTTCAAATGAGCTGTGGTTGAAGGGACCTTCGGTTTTGGAAAGAGAAGATGTACTGACCCGATTCAAATCCAATAATAGAAGAGCTTCCAGCAGCATTGGTGGAAAAAAGGAAACTCCCTAAACCGCAAGTATATATATCGTCAATAGATATACCTAACATAATTGAAAGCTACGTAATAAGATCATCTAATTGGATTCATTGCTTGCGAGTTGTCGCATATATGCTTCGGTTCGTATCTAACGCTCGTTCGACCGTAAATAAGCGCCCTCGGAACAATAACATCTTGTCATCTAGTGAACTATTCGAGGCTAAGTTGGTTATTATCAAAATCACTCAAATGTCTATGTTTTCTTCGGTAATCGGCACATTACAGAAAGGAAATCAACTGTCTAGAAGAAACAAGCTTTCAACTCTTTATCCGTTTCTTGATTCGCGCCGTATTCTTCGTGTTGGCGGTCGTATTCACGTTTCAGAACTTACGTATAATGCTAAACATCCCATTATACTTTGCAAAACTCATCCCATTTTGAACTTAAACGCAAATTACTACCATAGACATTACTTGCACGCCGGAGCAACACTTATGTTCGGAACGATAAAACAAACCTTTTACATTCTCAATTGCCGAAATGTACTACGTAAAATAGTGCATCAATGTATTCATTGTTTAGGGCAACGAAAGTTTACATCTTCTCAATTAATGGGATTTCTTTCGCGAGAACGTGTCCGGTTTCAACGCCCTTTTAATAAGGTGTAATGCGATTATGCTGGTATATGAGTGTATAGGTATTTGTGTGTTGGGTGGATGTTGTTTATGGATTGTTTACCAACAAGTTTTATGAATTCTGCATTTTCAAATGGGATTTTGTGTGCGGGCAGTATTGTGCAAAGTTAGCGTGTTGAGTTTTACATGTTTTCGCGACAATTTGGGTACTATTAGAGGGAGTAGTTCGTACTAGATCGCTAGTTTCGTTGCGAGTTATCGTTGACCGGTAGTGGGCAGAGTTTTGTTATTGGTCGCCGGAATCCGCCTTGTTGGGTTTTTACCTTAACGACTCGTACTAATGCATCCATTTCACTTTCCACTTTGTTCCTTGAGTTGCTAAGGTGCTCGTGATTTCGTCGCAGTCCTGACTGGCATTTTTCCATAAGTGTCGAAGTTCTGCATCAGCTCCAACAAAGTTCGTACCACAATCGCTGTATATTTGAGCAGGAACTCCCCGTCGTAACACGAACCGACGATATGCAGCTAAAAATGCCTGCGTGGTTAGGTCGCTAACCGCCTCAAGGTGTATGGCTTTGGTGGCCAAGCATATGAATACGGCCACGTACCCTTTATGGCATTTAGCTCCACGACCTTTCCATGCCCGGATGGTTATAGGCCCTGCGTAGTCGACCCCTGTGTGAGCGAAAGGCTTTGACACCGTAACTCGCGCGGCTGGCAGTCCTCCCATTAATTGTTGAGCGGTCTTTTTGCGAAATCTGAAGAAAGTGGTACAGCTATTAATATTTTTTTTCTCCACTCTCTTTAGCTGAAAGATCCAATACCTTTGCCTTAAGTGTGTCATCATTACCTGACTACCTTCATGTAGTGTCGCAAAATGTGTTTGTCGGATCAGTAAAGTTGTGATTTTGTGTTATGGGTCTAATATGATAGGGTGCTGTTGGTATGCCTAAGTCTTCCGCCCACACGAATGATTTCAGTTCCGTCCACAAAGGGATGTAAAGATGTCATGCTTCTTCCCTTAGTGTTGCCTTCTGGAAACATTTCTCTTTGTGCGACACGAATGAGTATTTTGCTCCCTTCCTCAAGTTCTGCCGGCGTAAAGAGATTCATCTTTGTGTTGGTACGTTTTATACTTCGGATATATCGTGTTTTTTCGGAAATTTTGTGTGATGTAGTCGAAAGTTTTCGATAAAGCGACGACAATAGCCAACCTTCCTGACAAGCTTTTGAAGATTTGAGGCATTACCGATCAAAAGGGCTATTGGACTGGATCGGCTGCTTCAATTTGGTGAACTTGTGCCCGTTTTTGACCTTCTCCTGTGGTGAAATTCGTTGGTTGACTGGGAAGTTCGAAGTCCCAGCGTGAGTGAAGAAAGGACGGTCCATTCCACCATAAACCTTCGGGGATAAGCTTCGAGGGCAGTACTCCTCGAGACGGTAGATCCGCTGGGTTCATTTCAGTTGGGATGTGGTTCCAAATAGATGGCTTTGTAAGCCGCTGAATTTCACCGACCCGGTTAGCAACGAATGTTTCCCATCTTGAAGTTGGTGACTTAATCCAGCAAAGCGTGATTGTTGAATTGGTCCAAGCGTGTAAACTTGGCTCTAGTAAGTTGAGTACTTTAGCTACATGGTGTAAAAGTTTCGCTAAAATAACTGCACCGCACAACAAACGCTCTCTCCGATGCGTCGCAGAATCCGTGTAAATCCACGTTTCTATACTGCCCTCCAGCATGTCCTCATCGAGGTAACCGTATGCGGTTCACATCTTCTAGGTCTTGAACAAAGGTGTTCCATTCTGTCAGAGTGTTATCATCCATTGGTTCGTCCCATGTCAGCTTCTTAACCCATAGCTGCTGAAGGAAAAATTTTGCCTTGATTATACAGGGAGAGATCCATCCCATCGGATCAAAGAGCCTGGCTATGGTTGACAATATTGATCTGATAGGTGGAATGTAGCTGTATAAAAAGCTATCTTCCTGGAGTAGCCAATGAATCCCTAACGTCTTCAGTTGACTTGACCCTTCCGAAGGGAGATAAAACTTAGTCTCCCGGTCCTGTAGGGGTACATCGAGCATCAACGCATCGTTATTAGATGCCCACTTGCGTAGTATAATGCCGGCAGCTTGCAGTGTTGTTTTTATTTCCTCGATTTTCTTGTTGGCTTCTAGTTTTGTATCGGCTCCAGTGATCAGGTCGTCTACGTGCATTTCTTCTCGTATCATCTTCGTTGCTCTTGGATACTGAAGACGGACTTCTTCTGCCAACCAGTTGAGCGTGCGAGTCGCTAAATAAGGAGCAGCAGCTGTTCCGAATGTAACGGTTTTGTGTCGATATGTTTTTAAAACTTTGGACGGATCATTGCGCTAAAGTATTAACTGGTAGATGGAGTCCTTTTCATTTACCCAGATCTGACGATACATCTTTTCGATGTCGGCTGTAAATGTGTATTTGTACAACCTCCACCTCAAGATAACATCCAAAATGTTGTTTTGTAGAGTAGGTCCAACCATCAGTGTGTCATTTAGTGATTTCCCGTTCGAAGTTTTAACCGAAGCGTCGAAAACCACTCTCAATTTGGTTGAAGAACTGCTCTAATTTCTGACTGCGTGATGTGGCATGAAATAATGCGATATGCTCTCTAAACTGTTCTCGTCCTCAACTAGACTCATATGCTTCAACTGAATGTACTAATCCATGCATGCGACATAATCCTTTTTTAAACTGCAAGTCTTTAAGCAAACGTCCTTCTAACTGCCTGTATCTTTGCAGAGCACCTTCTCTTGAACGGCCAAGTATGGGACGGACATGTCCCTTGAAGGGAAGGACGACTTCACATCGTCCATCTGAAGCACGCTTAACGTTTTTTAAGAAGTGTTCTTCATATGCGAGATTCTCAGGGATTTCCATTCTTACAAATGGCGTTTCCTCCAGCTCCCAGAATTTCTGCATGCTGACATCGAGGTTGGAAGTCAGATGCAAACTTTTAACAGGTTCCGACGAGAACGGAACACGTCCAAACAGAATCCACCCCAATTCAGTCTTTTGGGCCACGGGTAAGTTGGAATCATCAGGTCGGATAAGTTCAGGCAAAGTATGTCGGCTAACACTTCGCTGCCCAGCAACAAATCAACTTTGGCTGGCTTAAAAAAGGAGGGGTCGGCTAAGCTCAAACCCTCGAGATGTTTCCAACGGAACGGGAGGCTCCGGGCCGGGCCGGGATATGGCCAGACAGCGACTTGTATACAAGAGCTTGTATTGAGGTTTTGAAGGCTGAGTGATGAGAACTAATCGTTATGTCAACAACTTTTTTACATGCGCCACTGCTGATCAAATCTAACCCAGTAACTTCGACGTGAGTTGATTTGTGCTTCAATTGTAAAAGTTGCAACCCTGACTCAGTGATGAAGGAAGCTTCTGAACCAGAATCCAATAATGCTCGAAGGGAAACAATCCTTCCTGATGATTCGTGTACCTTCACGATGGCTGTGGCTATCATAATTCGGGTAGACGCCTGTGGCATGGAGTGGTATGTGTTGATGGATTTACTGCAATGAGGTGTTTCGTTATCCGACCGATGAGTGTTCGAAGAGTTTCCTTGCGTTTTCGACGACTGCTCTACATAAGAAGGCTTGAAACTCGGAGCATTGGGATTTTCTGCTGAGGTAAGTGAGTTATTGTTGACCATTCTTGCTTGAAACATGACTTGACTATTGTTTGAATTGTTGCAGGAACGAGGATAGGACTGATGATCACCATATGGGCCGTTGAGTGGTGGTGAATTGTGCAGCAGCGTATGGTGTGGCTGCTGACAATAGTGACATCGGTGTGAACTTATACAACTATTAACTAAATGACTGTATGCAAGACAGTTCCTACACAACCCCAGTCTACCTATACATTGAGAACGATCGTGGATGCTCATCTTCAAAAAACGGCTGCACTTTCGAATGGAATGAGCGGCTTTGTTGCACAATTTGCAGTTGTAACTGGATGTAGTTGCTTGAGAGTGGAAACAATTACGCTGCGCGATTTTCTTCACTGGCTCTGCTCATGGTTTACCTTGTTGATAGCTTACCGCTTCCAGCGTACGGAACCTAGTTTAAAGAAACTGCTTAAATTCGGAAAATATTGGCAGTTCCTTTGTGTTGTGTTTTGAACCCAGTTTTTCCTCCCACAGTTGTTGCGTCTTTGAAGGTAATTTGTGTAATAACACGTAAACCAATATCGCATCCCAGTGTTGAACCGGCACCTGCAGACTATCCAAGCTATGCACGATTTCCGTAGAGGTGTCTAACAACTCTTTGATTGTTTCGGCTCGCTCTTGGGTTACAGACGGCTGATTGAAGAAACATTTCAATTGAGTGTTAACCAGAAATCGTGTGTGATCACATCTGTCCTGTAAAATAGCCCACGCCTTTGCATAATTGCCGTTAGCAATTGGTAAGTGTGACAAGATTCTGTCGGCTTCACCTGACAAACAAGTCTTGAGATAATGCATCTTTTGAATTTCAGTTAAAGATGTGTTATTATGGACCAGATAAACAAATAAATCTCGAAAACCCCTCCAAGCCTCATAACTACCAGAAGAACAAGGCACCGGAATTTTTTGCAGACATATATCCGCATTGTGTAATGCTAGTTTGGTGTTTGATGTGGTTTCAGCAGCATCGTCTTGCTTTCCCTTTGTCTTATCCATTGCGTACATAAGACAAGCTCTATGTTCGAAGAATAATTCACGAAATTCTTCGAAAACACGTTCTATTTCCGAATATTTGTCTTCCTCACCATCCGATAAACTACCTACACACTCTTCATACATTTTGTCCGCTGATTCCATTGATTTTTCTAGCATTATCAAACGTCCTGACAAATAATTTGCAGTTCTTTTGCTGTACCCTCTTTTTGCGAAATTAGAGACATCTCTTTGCAGTTGGGTAAGTACTCTACTTAGTTTATTAGAATTCATTATCGTTTATAACTTATGCACACTCTATTACAGATGAATTACCAAATCTGTAGACAAGTTGGTAAGACAAACTAGTGCAAGTAAATGTACTCACGTGCAAATCCAAATGCAGACGTACGCACCAAAACCTCAAGCAGCTTGTTGTACAAGAATCAACTTCGTGGAGCACAAAATATAGGTGCACACACAGCACACAAAACTCCAGAAATTCCAGAAATTTAAACTGCTTTTGCTGGGGATCCAATAGAATTCATTGTTGAAATTTTTCTAGATATGTTGTTTTATATGTGTTAAATTTATATTGTAATTAATTCGCGGAATAATTAATGTATTCAAGAATGTTATAAGAATTATACACATAACGCGATAGTTAAAGATCCGATTCGAAGATGCCAAAAATGTTCGGGTTTTTAACAAACAAAGGTTTCTTGAAACAAAGAAAAAAATGTAAATCGAAACTGTAAGAATTCGGGTTGAATACAAAAACACTGTTTTCGTTTACGTTATAAAAAAGAATCATTGCTTTATTAATTTGCTATTGTTTTTATATCTTTTTGACATTTACATTATTTATGACATTTTCATGGAGCGTTGTTGGGTGCTTAATTATGTTTGTTTTGTGGATTTACGAATCGCTCATGTCGCGATTCGAACATTGTCCAAAATAAAGGAAAACCCGAAGTTTTCAGGTACCACCAAATCGTATTGGTGCCTGCATATATCGCCTGTATTGGCGGGAACTCCTCTTCTTCGGTGAGGGTTGCGTCCAACTCCTCATCCTCAGATGACTCGTCCTCTGTCGAGTCGCTGGAGATTTCAGTGCTCACTGTTTCATATAGCTCAGTGCAATTGCCGAGCTATTTTTGAATTGCAGCCGCAAACTCTTGACCGTAAATGGTTACGTTCCGTTTGCAGCTGGCGACGAGCTTCTCGTACAACTTCCGTATTCTGGCTTTTACTGGCTCCTACTTGCCCATGGCAAGGTCGCAGACATTCCATCTTCCGGTTTTTGTAAGTTGTAGATTTAACTGTAAATAAAAAATTGTGTCGATCAAATCTTCACACTACGGTAGATCCTGGAGAAAACCCAGGAAATCCAGATCGGCACACACCATCTATTTGTCCATTTCAAGGCCGCATATGACAGCGTGTATAGAGACGAGCTATACAGCGCCATGTCTAGTTTTGACATTCCTGCCAAACTCGTCAGACTGAGCATGATGACGATGGAGAACTCTCGCTACTCCATCAAGCTCGGTAACGAACTCACCGAGACCTTTAATGTCAAAAAAGGTTTTAGACAAGGCGACGCGCTGTCAGAAATTTGATCAGAATTAGGATTAGGATTATATACATTATTTTATTTTGTTTTTATTTTGTACAAAGGTTTGATGATGTTTTTCTAAACGGTGAACCATTTAAATTCAACATATCACACCTTGCTCTACAAATTAAAGATATCAACCTTATGCATTGCATGCAGTCATTAAAATAGTTTTTGTTATTTAAATCGTAATTAAGTACGGGGTATATTAGCAGTTTTGTTATTGGCAGTCCTGTCTCTAAACTATTTTTTTTAAGAAAAATCAAAGAAGTTTCTCAACTTTTTCGTACTGCTTGTACCCCCAAGTTTGAGCACTATAGCACAGAACAGAACGGATGACTGATTCAAATATCCGGTATTTTGCAGAGATCGGTATTTCTTGCTTGGTTAGAATATTTTTCCAGGAAGCAT
Source organism: Myathropa florea (assembly GCA_930367185.1). NCBI lineage: Eukaryota > Metazoa > Arthropoda > Insecta > Diptera > Syrphidae > Myathropa > Myathropa florea. The sequence continues at coordinate 6,371,521 of OV884006.1, forward strand.
TAATGAGACTTTTGTTTTTTCCGAAGTGTAGATTGAAATTCATGTTCGGTATTAACAAAACTCCTTGGGAAACTATTTCAATCTCTTCAGCTTCAAAAAAACATTTTTAATACACAAATATGAATGTGTGTGTAATTTAACGAAAGAGTGTAATTCATGTGTAATTAATATGTGACTCAAATATGTATGAATTTCTAAACTCTGACATAGGGTTGCCATATGTTATATAATTCAACACCTTCCCTCAATCCTATGTCAAAATATATGTATACAAACTTATCATGTTAAGCCTAGCATTTCTACAAATTTCATATGCTTATTCTTTTGGAGGTTTTTGGTCAACATATCAACAGGCATTTCTTCACTTGTCACGTACCGCAAATCAATAATATCCTTTTGGTAAACTTCTCGGATGTGGTGGACTCGTACTCGTATGTCTATGTGTTTACTTCTTGCGTGGTATACTGGATCTCTCATCTCATCTCATTTTCAGTGACCATGTTCCACTAAAGGGGTCGCGGGGGCAATGCATGCACGAGAGATCTCCAGGCCACTCGATCCTCCGCCATCGACTCTAACTCATCAGGAGCTATGCCCAAGCGCAACCAGGCGAGTGTTTGGACTTGGTCCAACCATCTCATCCTAGGTCTGCCAAGCGGTCGCCTACCTGATGAAATCGCATTCAAGGCACGCCTCGGAAGTCGTAATGATGGGGACATTCGTGCCACGTGACCAAACCAACGAAGTACAGCCCTTTCCGTTCGAAGAAGCAGCTGCCCAACATTGAGTTCCCCGCGCACTGTCGTGTTTCTCACCCTACCCCGGCGAGTAATTCCCACAACAGCACGAAGAAATCTCATCTCGGCAGCTTGTATTCGCGATCTTATTCTTTCGGTCATTACCCAAATTTCATGACCATAGGTGAGAGTTGGAACAAATACTGCGTTAAAAACCGCTAACTTGGCTTTGACACCAAGCTCGTCCTTCCTGATTACAGATCGACCAAGCTGTTTCAAAATTGACCCAGCTTGACCAATCCTACAGGAAAGCTCAGCATTATTCCTCCCATCACTCGTGAAGAAGAAGGTATACTGGATTTTTTACCAAATGATGTGAGCTTAAGTTGTCGCCATATAAATATGTTGCTCCATCTACGAATTGACGAAGACCCATCTCAGATAAAAGACTCCTAAGATACACAACTTCTTTAGCCGCCGAAGATAGGGCCATATATTCGGCCTCTGTCCTGCTTAGTGCCACTGAATGCTGCTTACGCGATTCCCACACCACTGCTGCTCCAGCCAAGTAAAATACTATGCCCGTGTATGATCGCCTATCATCGCAACTGCCTGCCCAGTCAGCGTCTGCGTACCCTTTCAGTGGCTCACCTGTTTTCCTGTAAATAAGCTTTAAGTTTTTGGTATGGTTTAAGTACTTGAGAACATGTTTTGTAGCTGTCAGATGCTCCAAGTGGGGATCTGTATTGAACTGTGCTAACTTGCAGACTGTATGCAATATATCTGGCCTTGTGGATATGCCCAGATACATAAGCGATCCAATTAACGACTGGTATGTCTTCACGTCTACCTTTTTACAATTCACGCAGGTTTGACATTTTTTCATCTTAAGACCTGCGTCGATTGGTGTACAACACTTTCTTGCGTTTGTCAAATTATGTTTTCGCAATAGCTCCGTAATAAATTGTTTCTGAGAAAAACTGATTGTTTTGGAGGCTGAGTCACGCTTAATTTCCATCCCAAGAAAATATTCAATCTCGTCTTTATCCACAATATCTAGCTCCATAGCGATCTGCTTCTTGATCCATGTCAGAGTTTGATTGTTGGAGCTCGCAATCAATATGTCATCAACATACACTGACAATATATTCATTTCTGCTTCTCTCTTTAAAATATATGCACAATGATCACTTTGCAAACGAATGAAACCGATTTTTGTTAAAACAGCATGCAGTTTTTCGTTCCACTCTCGTCCAGCTTGTTTGAGACCATATATCGCCTTCTCCAATTTACACACTTTCTTCGGATTTTGTGGGTCTATAAAGCCTTCAGGTTGCTGCATGAATATCTCATCTTTTAGCTCTTTATACAGGTATGCTGCTGTAACATCCATCTGATGAACCATGAGGTCGTATTCAGCAGCTACTGCTATTATTATACGAATAGTTGAGTACCGAGTAACAGGTGAGAATGTTTCATGGTAGTCGATCCCAAATTTTTGGCTACATCCCTTCGCTACGAGCCGAGATTTGTAACGCTCCACATTACCATGTTTATCTCGCTTCAAATTGAACACCAATTTACATTTTATGGGGCGTCGATTTTCCGGCAAATCAACCAATTTCCAAGTGTCTTTTGATATAAGCGATTCATACTCGGCCCTCATCGATGCTAACCATTCATCTGCGTCTTCTCTTTGCATAACCTCTTGCACTGTAGATGGGATATTATTGATGCTCTCATCGTAGTCGTTCATGAAAAAGAGATTATTTGTATATTGACTTCCCGATCTCAAAATTCTACTACTAATAGGACTGACATTTTTATGATCTACTTGCCCATTTTCTTCAGCTTCATCTCCAGTCAAATCAGCATCTTCCTCAGCGGCAAACTCATCAGAAACACGATGTGGAGCTACGTTGTCACCATGTTTAGCAGCAGTACCAGCAGGAACATTTTTATTTTGAACACTATATGTATAATCCACTCCATCAACAGAAGAATCATCACCATTCTTTTCACAAATCGGATTTTGTGTGTCGAAATCAAAGATTAAGTAATCACTGTTGGCGTCTTTCTCCTCTTGAGCCTTTCCCGACTTCATAAAAAATGTATTTTCCAGGCATCTTACATCGCGACTTTTATATATTTTTCGCGATCTTGGCTCATACAGGCGGTATGCCTTAGCCTCACACGAGTAACCAACCATAAAGCATTCGATTCCCTTTTGATTAAACTTTGATTTGCCAGGCCGTTTGTCCAACATTATTGCTTTACTGCCAAATGTTTTAAAGTGGGATACTGATGGTTTTTTTCCGTACCAAGCTTCAAAGGGTGTAATGTTTTATAGAATTTTTGTTGGACATCGATTACGCAGGTACACTGCTGTGCTCACAGCCTCTGCCCAAAACGACTCTGGCAAATTTGATCCAATTAATAAGCACCTAGCCATCTCCACTAGCGTGCGGTTGGCTCGCTCAGCAACTCCATTCTGTTGTGGAGTATATTCCGCGGTAAGCTGTCGTTTTATGCCACACTCTGAGAGATATTTGTTAAATTCGCCACTCAAGTATTCTCGCCCATTATCGGTCCTTAATGTTTTAATCTGCGTTGACATCTCCGTTTCAACTTCAGCCTTGAATTTTTTAAATGCACTAAACACATCACTCTTTTGTTTGAGAAAGTACACGAATATTTTTCGTGTGAAATCGTCTATGAACAGCACAAAATATCTGGCACCACCATTTGATGATGTTCTCATCGGCCCACATATGTCTCTGTGCACAAGTTGAAGAACACTTCTACTTTGTGGTTCAGATGAATTCTTAGCATATTTTCTTTGGCAAATCTTTCCTTTCAAACAAATTTCACAATCTGTATACGAGAATCGTCCTAATTTCAGACCATAGACCATTTTCGCGTCTTCTAGCAACCGCAGACTTTTAGCATTTATATGGCCGAATCTATTATGCCAAAGAGCACTTTGATTATTAGAGTGGTTTATATTAAACAATTTTTCGGTACTGTTAACAAATAAAAATAACCCGTTTTGTCTACCACCTTGTATAATTAACTTGTTATCATTATTGCGGATCGTAATATTGTCACCTTTCATTTGCACAATAAAGTTGCTCGCGGCTTTGGACAAGGAAAGAAAATTACACTTTAATTCGGAAACGTACAGAACATTTTGCAAAAGAATTTGACTGAAATGTGTAATTAATTTCACTTCACCTATTCCAGTTGACCACAAAAACTTTCCTCCAGCCAGTTCAATTTTTTCTGTGTGGTTTTTGAAGCTGTTAAACTTGTGACGCGAGCAACACAAATGCGATGTGGATCCGCTATCAAAAATCCATGTACTAGCATTTAATACTGTGCCATTTAGATAACTTGCACTTAGCATCGCAAATGTATTTGTTGGTTTGTTAGACGTCGACTGTGTACATGAGTCTTTTCTAAATCTGCATACACTTGATATGTGGCCTCTTCTCTTGCACACATAGCATTTGCCCTTGAAGCTTTTATTTGCTGGAGCTTGCGGTTTTTGTCTATGAAGAAATGCGGTTTCGCTGTGCTCTCTTGTATTTTCATCTGGGCCCATAACAATTTGTTAGGGAAATAAAACACCACTTGAACAATTCTTAAACAATATGTATAATTCACACGGATGATACTTAACAAAAGAGAAATATAAATTGAAGTTCAGTCGTATATATACAAGCAAATATGAATGTGTGTGTAATTTAACGAAAGAGTGTAATTCATGTGTAATTAATATGTGACTCAAATATGTATGAATTTCTAAACTCTGACATAGGGTTGCCATATGTTATATAATTCAACACCTTCCCTCAATCCTATGTCAAAATATATGTATACAAACTTATCATGTTAAGCCTAGCATTTCTACAAATTTCATATGCTTATTCTTTTGGAGGTTTTTGGTCAACATATCAACAGGCATTTCTTCACTTGTCACGTACCGCAAATCAATAATATCCTTTTGGTAAACTTCTCGGATGTGGTGGACTCGTACTCGTATGTCTATGTGTTTACTTCTTGCGTGGTATACTGGATCTCTCATCTCATCTCATTTTCAGTGACCATGTTCCACTAAAGGGGTCGCGGGGGCAATGCATGCACGAGAGATCTCCAGGCCACTCGATCCTCCGCCATCGACTCTAACTCATCAGGAGCTATGCCCAAGCGCAACCAGGCGAGTGTTTGGACTTGGTCCAACCATCTCATCCTAGGTCTGCCAAGCGGTCGCCTACCTGATGAAATCGCATTCAAGGCACGCCTCGGAAGTCGTAATGATGGGGACATTCGTGCCACGTGACCAAACCAACGAAGTACAGCCCTTTCCGTTCGAAGAAGCAGCTGCCCAACATTGAGTTCCCCGCGCACTGTCGTGTTTCTCACCCTACCCCGGCGAGTAATTCCCACAACAGCACGAAGAAATCTCATCTCGGCAGCTTGTATTCGCGATCTTATTCTTTCGGTCATTACCCAAATTTCATGACCATAGGTGAGAGTTGGAACAAATACTGCGTTAAAAACCGCTAACTTGGCTTTGACACCAAGCTCGTCCTTCCTGATTACAGATCGACCAAGCTGTTTCAAAATTGACCCAGCTTGACCAATCCTACAGGAAAGCTCAGCATTATTCCTCCCATCACTCGTGAAGAAGAAGGTATACTGGATTTTTTACCAAATGATGTGAGCTTAAGTTGTCGCCATATAAATATGTTGCTCCATCTATGAATTGACGAAGACCCATCTCAGATAAAAGACTCCTAAGATACACAACTTCTTTAGCCGCCGAAGATAGGGCCATATATTCGGCCTCTGTCCTGCTTAGTGCCACTGAATGCTGCTTACGCGATTCCCACACCACTGCTGCTCCAGCCAAGTAAAATACTATGCCCGTGTATGATCGCCTATCATCGCAACTGCCTGCCCAGTCAGCGTCTGCGTACCCTTTCAGTGGCTCACCTGTTTTCCTGTAAATAAGCTTTAAGTTTTTGGTATGGTTTAAGTACTTGAGAACATGTTTTGTAGCTGTCAGATGCTCCAAGTGGGGATCTGTATTGAACTGTGCTAACTTGCAGACTGTATGCAATATATCTGGCCTTGTGGATATGCCCAGATACATAAGCGATCCAATTAACGACTGGTATGTCTTCACGTCTACCTTTTTACAATTCACGCAGGTTTGACATTTTTTCATCTTAAGACCTGCGTCGATTGGTGTACAACACTTTCTTGCGTTTGTCAAATTATGTTTTCGCAATAGCTCCGTAATAAATTGTTTCTGAGAAAAACTGATTGTTTTGGAGGCTGAGTCACGCTTAATTTCCATCCCAAGAAAATATTCAATCTCGTCTTTATCCACAATATCTAGCTCCATAGCGATCTGCTTCTTGATCCATGTCAGAGTTTGATTGTTGGAGCTCGCAATCAATATGTCATCAACATACACTGACAATATATTCATTTCTGCTTCTCTCTTTAAAATATATGCACAATGATCACTTTGCAAACGAATGAAACCGATTTTTGTTAAAACAGCATGCAGTTTTTCGTTCCACTCTCGTCCAGCTTGTTTGAGACCATATATCGCCTTCTCCAATTTACACACTTTCTTCGGATTTTGTGGGTCTATAAAGCCTTCAGGTTGCTGCATGAATATCTCATCTTTTAGCTCTTTATACAGGTATGCTGCTGTAACATCCATCTGATGAACCATGAGGTCGTATTCAGCAGCTACTGCTATTATTATACGAATAGTTGAGTACCGAGTAACAGGTGAGAATGTTTCATGGTAGTCGATCCCAAATTTTTGGCTACATCCCTTCGCTACGAGCCGAGATTTGTAACGCTCCACATTACCATGTTTATCTCGCTTCAAATTGAACACCAATTTACATTTTATGGGGCGTCGATTTTCCGGCAAATCAACCAATTTCCAAGTGTCTTTTGATATAAGCGATTCATACTCGGCCCTCATCGATGCTAACCATTCATCTGCGTCTTCTCTTTGCATAACCTCTTGCACTGTAGATGGGATATTATTGATGCTCTCATCGTAGTCGTTCATGAAAAAGAGATTATTTGTATATTGACTTCCCGATCTCAAAATTCTACTACTAATAGGACTGACATTTTTATGATCTACTTGCCCATTTTCTTCAGCTTCATCTCCAGTCAAATCAGCATCTTCCTCAGCGGCAAACTCATCAGAAACACGATGTGGAGCTACGTTGTCACCATGTTTAGCAGCAGTACCAGCAGGAACATTTTTATTTTGAACACTATATGTATAATCCACTCCATCAACAGAAGAATCATCACCATTCTTTTCACAAATCGGATTTTGTGTGTCGAAATCAAAGATTAAGTAATCACTGTTGGCGTCTTTCTCCTCTTGAGCCTTTCCCGACTTCATAAAAAATGTATTTTCCAGGCATCTTACATCGCGACTTTTATATATTTTTCGCGATCTTGGCTCATACAGGCGGTATGCCTTAGCCTCACACGAGTAACCAACCATAAAGCATTCGATTCCCTTTTGATTAAACTTTGATTTGCCAGGCCGTTTGTCCAACATTATTGCTTTACTGCCAAATGTTTTAAAGTGGGATACTGATGGTTTTTTTCCGTACCAAGCTTCAAAGGGTGTAATGTTTTATAGAATTTTTGTTGGACATCGATTACGCAGGTACACTGCTGTGCTCACAGCCTCTGCCCAAAACGACTCTGGCAAATTTGATCCAATTAATAAGCACCTAGCCATCTCCACTAGCGTGCGGTTGGCTCGCTCAGCAACTCCATTCTGTTGTGGAGTATATTCCGCGGTAAGCTGTCGTTTTATGCCACACTCTGAGAGATATTTGTTAAATTCGCCACTCAAGTATTCTCGCCCATTATCGGTCCTTAATGTTTTAATCTGCGTTGACATCTCCGTTTCAACTTCAGCCTTGAATTTTTTAAATGCACTAAACACATCACTCTTTTGTTTGAGAAAGTACACGAATATTTTTCGTGTGAAATCGTCTATGAACAGCACAAAATATCTGGCACCACCATTTGATGATGTTCTCATCGGCCCACATATGTCTCTGTGCACAAGTTGAAGAACACTTCTACTTTGTGGTTCAGATGAATTCTTAGCATATTTTCTTTGGCAAATCTTTCCTTTCAAACAAATTTCACAATCTGTATACGAGAATCGTCCTAATTTCAGACCATAGACCATTTTCGCGTCTTCTAGCAACCGCAGACTTTTAGCATTTATATGGCCGAATCTATTATGCCAAAGAGCACTTTGATTATTAGAGTGGTTTATATTAAACAATTTTTCGGTACTGTTAACAAATAAAAATAACCCGTTTTGTCTACCACCTTGTATAATTAACTTGTTATCATTATTGCGGATCGTAATATTGTCACCTTTCATTTGCACAATAAAGTTGCTCGCGGCTTTGGACAAGGAAAGAAAATTACACTTTAATTCGGAAACGTACAGAACATTTTGCAAAAGAATTTGACTGAACTGTGTAATTAATTTCACTTCACCTATTCCAGTTGACCATAAAAACTTTCCTCCAGCCAGTTCAATTTTTTCTGTGTGGTTTTTGAAGCTGTTAAACTTGTGACGCGAGCAACACAAATGCGATGTGGATCCGCTATCAAAAATCCATGTACTAGCATTCAATACTGTGCCATTTAGATAACTTGCACTTAGCATCGCAAATGTATTTGTTGGTTTGTTAGACGTCGACTGTGTACATGAGTCTTTTCTAAATCTGCATACACTTGATATGTGGCCTCTTCTCTTGCACACATAGCATTTGCCCTTGAAGCTTTTATTTGCTGCAGCTTGCGGTTTTTGTCTATGAAGAAATGCGGTTTCGCTGTGCTCTCTTGTATGTGAATTATTCCCTCGCCGCTGCCCTTCTTCAAGCAATTTAGTTTTTAAAGCACTTATTCCAGACAATTTATCACGCGACTCAATAGCTATTACAAAGCTTTCATATTCTTTTGGGAGACTAGAAAGCATTATTATGGAAACTAATTCCTCTTGTAACTCTATTTCTATTTCAGTCAATTTATCGACAACCTCACAGAAATTCCTTACGTGATCTTCCATCCGTGAATTTTCTGACATCTTTAGGCCAAGCAGCTGCTTGAATAATGTAACCTTTCTTGCAGGACCACAGGGGCGGTGTACTGTCTCTAATTTCATCCAAGCATCTTTTGAGGTTTAGCAGTGTTTTATGTGTATCAGTTGAGTGGGTTTTACACTTAAGATTATAAAAGCTATTGCCTTTTCGTCTTTCCCTTCCCAGGTTGGAGTATCTTCCACTCTCACCGGTCCAGTTTCATTAACGTACCTCCATAATTCGCTGTGAATCAAGACGGATTTCATTTGGACCCTCCAGCCTTCGTAGTTGTCGTTGTCCAACTTCTCTATTTGATAGAGTGAAAAACTCATCTTCAATATGTATACGTAATACACGGACTTTGAACAACTTTAAATTTAAACTTTATTTTAATGCTGTTTATTTTCATCTGGGCCCATAACCATTTGTTAGGGAAATAAAACACCACTTGAACAATTCTTAAACAATATGTATAATTCACACGGATGATACTTAACAAAAGAGAAATATAAATTGAAGTTCAGTCGTATATATACAAGCAAATATGAATGTGTGTGTAATTTAACGAAAGAGTGTAATTCATGTGTAATTAATATGTGACTCAAATATGTATGAATTTCTAAACTGTGACATAGGGTTGCCATATATTATATAATTCAACACAAAAATCAATGGCAACTCCACCTCTACCCCAATGGCCCCAAATGGCCTCACTTTTGTACCAAAACCTTTTCCACAGAATTCTGAACAAAGTTGCCAAAGATATCAGTGCTCTATCTCTTACCCTTTAAGAGTCTATAAAGGTCAAACAAACAAACAAGCATTGATTGTTATATATAGAGATTATTTTGTATTTGTATTTTGCCTAAGAAAGCAATGGGCGATGGTTGTTAAACTGAATATGTTGTCAACAGTGGAATATCCTTTACGGAAGCCCGCTTGGTATTTGCTTTGTATCTGATTATTCTTCACCCAGCTGTTGATTTTCATCAGAAGAATGGAGCAGAAGATTTTAGCCATAGAGTTCATAAAGAAGATTCCTCTATAGTTGCTTGGTGTATTGACATCACCTTTTTTGTATATTGGATATACAATCGCATCCTTGAACCCCTGCTCTAAAGATGTGGTTGAAAGCATCCAGCATTTTAGTTAAGAAATCTGGTGGGGCGTTTTTATAAAATTCATTCAATATACGATCAGGGCCTGGCGCTTTTTTCTTTTTGGCATTGGAAAGACTCAATTGAAGCTCGCTCATATCTATTTCCTTATCAAGATCATCATTGATAACATACGGCTCTGCAAATTGAACGGTTTGCCAGTTATCTGTGGGGTTAAGTAGGAGTTTAAAATACTCAGTTAATTTGGGAGCAGATACATGAGTTCCGCGGATATAATCTAAGCCTTTAAGTATTTTTATTTTTTCCCAGAAATGCTTGGTATTGGACGAGGTTGAAAGTTCTGTTGCAAGTGATCTAAAATAGTTTTCACGTTTTTTGAGGCAAAGCAATTTGTAGTTTTTATTAGCGTTTATATACTGTCTGGTTAAGTTTTTGTTCGGGCTTGTGGAATCATTAAGTTTTCTTAGCAACAAAAAGGAGAGTTGTCTGGCAGTATGGCATTCATGATCAAACCATTTCTGTTTTTTTTTTTGAATTTTGTTTTAATGGTACAATGTTAAATGGAGAAACTCTTTTAATACAATTGTTTAGAATACCTATCTTTTCTGTGGTCGTTTGCTGTCTAAAGATTGCGCTATAACTCTGTATTTCAGTTTTCAGTTTATTTTCATACTCATATTTTTTATGTTCTTTCCAGACCAGTTTTGGCGGAAGCGTTAGTGCACAATATTCTGTTTTTAAATCAAAAATCAAAGACTACTGAGAGTGGCATATGATCTAAAAGATTTGTATTCCTACTTTATAATAATATAAAAACAATGGCGGCGCTACAATCCGAGGTGGACCTGTGTCTAGCTTCTCAGCAACCACTCGTGTTGTGCGTGCTATTATTCACTCACGAGTGGAGGAGACCTACAGTTTAATGCCGACTCCGAACGGCGAGATTGAGAAGCTTTTTCTAGACAATTATACTCCTTGAGCATTGTCATTGACTCGAAAGAGATGGAGCCGAACCTACGACCTCGAGCGTAGGAGTCGACGCACCTACCCACTACGCCACGGCGCCCACGTTCCCACTTTAAAGGAATAAATTATTGAATTCCACTCCCCTGATACAGCACAGATATCTATTACTGATTTTCCTGGCCCTCCTATGAACGCAAATTCATAAATGGTGAATTTTTCATTATTGCAGCAGCCATTAAGGTTATACAATTTGTAGGCCTGACACATTTCAAGAACAAGGTGACCATTTTTGTTTGTCACTTTATCTGGGAATTTTATCATAAAATGCAAATAATTGTATTGCAAAAGAACCTTTAGCCTTGCGAATGTATGCCGGAAGTGTATCTAACTTTTAGCAGATAATTGTCATCCTGAAAAGAATTCGAAAGGAAAAACCCACATTTGAAAAAGAAAAAAATAAATGCCGAAAACCGCATCCGCGTATATGAACCGTGTGCTGAGAATCAAGAACAACGCAAATTCGAAAGAAAAAATTAAGTACGATAGAAAAGAACACATCGATAACCCAAAATTCAGATGCCCGGGCAATTTTAGCTATTCCCCGCGCACTTCGTCCCTATTACCGACAAACTGCTAAATCCTGCCTCTTGTAAATCTCGCCTTACGGATAGGGTAAGAGTGGCTATACTTCAAGTATGTATTAAGTTCGAATATTTTAGAACCGTGAACAAACTAAAGTTATCGGAGTCTGATGAAAAAAGCACGAAAGGAATCTTAAATGCAATAGAACAATTATTTGCGCCAACAACAAGTATCCGATATGTCGGAAAGTGTAGAAGCTTACGTATGCATATCCAGCATTATACGAAGACGACTATATATGTGATTGATTCATACCAGGAATTAAGTGCAAGGATATGCGAAGGAGACTACTCATGAAAGAGGAGCTCATATTAGACAAAACACAAATATGTTGCTCACTGCCACAACAGACAGCAGAAAGAGTGCAAACGATAACGCACGCAACAAAGAACACCACACGTAAAGTCAGTGACGGTGAAACGTATATGCTAGCAAGAGACCAAGACTATAAAACGAGAGACAGGACAAGAAACAAAAAAATGGAAGACAAATAGCAGCTTCTGTGGCAAAAGACAAAAGAGGAAGCTGTCCAGCATACGGAAAGACAAAATCTTTTCAGCAAAAGTAAGCAGTAACTAATCTATAGCTACCGAAAGGGAAGAAAAATAAATATTATAGTGTTACACGGATAGGAGAAGAGAAGACAAATTAAGGAATGATCCTGAAGCAGTTGAGATTTTTGGTACACAACAGTGAGCCAGTTCGAATGTAGTGTATTATTAACACAGGTTCGTCGTGCAATATAATGAATTTAAACGACTATAAAAAAAATAGTGAACAACAAATATAAGTTAAATAAAACCAGGATAAGATTAAAGGCCTTCGGTAGAAGCTTAATAAACCTTTGGGCGCTGGAAATCTTTTTAGCCAATATGACGATATTGGTGATACCTAGTTAGTGAAGGAAAATTGTCCCCCAATTCTATCAACGAACCCACCCAAATTATTTAATATAATTGAGATAAAATCTTTAAATTTATTGAATAATATTTAAATTAATGAAGAATAAATTATGTATAAATACCGTGACGATTTTGAAGGAGACGGTGTATTGGAAAGGAATTGATCATACAATAAACGCAACATAACAGGCACCACGACGCATATCTATATCTTTGAGGAAAGACCTGAAATTGAAGTTAGCTAAATTAGTAAAACGAAATATTATCAAAAAGGTGAATCATCATACGAAATGTGAAGCGCAATAATAAATTAAGAATGTGTCTAGATTCACATGATTTGAACATGAATATTTGAACTGGAAGAAATGTTAACTGGTCTAGTTAATGCGAAAGTTTTACTGAAAGCACTTAAGTGACTAACGAATGCTTATAAGTTATAACGCTACAATATAAAAATCTTATAAAAAAATGAACACGACATGCATGTAACCGGAGACACAGGAAGTATCAGAGATAAGAGATGACCTTAGAATACAATGAATCAAAAATATTGAAAAAAAAATATTTTCAACGGCAGGCCGAATACTGAAACGTTTTTGAAGGATATATGTAGAGCGTCCTAACTGGAACTATAGAGATGAATTAACCATTTCAGATGGACTTATTCTCAAAGGGAAACAAATACTAGTTCCACAAAGCTTACGACAAGAAATTTTGCAGAGACTTCACAGTAGACAGCAGGGTGTAGAGGCGTGTTTAAAGGGAGCTCGTGATACAGTATTTTGGCCACACATTTCAAGTCATATTAAAATTTTGTGGTCTAACTGCTATCTTTGCCGAAAAATAAGATGCCATTACCACATTCAGTCATACCAAGCCATCCGTTTCAATGCATAGGCATGGATTTGTGCGAAGTAGAGCAAGGGAAATTTGCAAAACGCAAATTCTACTAGTAACAATAGATTATTACTCGGACTTTATCGAAGTGGATGAGCTGACAGAAGAAAATGCCAAAGCCATCGACAATTGATGCAGATAGAACTTTAGTCGCCATGGTATTTCAAAAGTAGTAGTAACTGATTAACCATATTTTGAAAATGAAAATTTTGGAAACTTCGCAAAAAAGTGGGAATTTCGACATGCACGTAGTACACAATTTCATCAGCAGGGGAATGGAAAGGCAGAGGCAGTCGTAAAGACCATTTAAAGGCTATTCAAGAAATCTCAGCTGTTGTCTGTGTATACAAATGGAAAAAGCTTTCTCATCTAATGTTCTGGTTGCTGCTGAGACTAATCAATGAATTTTAAACCTCAAGTCATGTTGTATCATTTGGAAGCTGTAATTCTGTTGTCCTCCTCTGTCATTCTCCCCCCCCCCTATTCTTCTCTGATAGGATTGACTCAAAGTCTGTTATTATGTTACCGCAAATTAGATTTCTTAAAGTACTGGTTTTCGTGTTCCTGTGTTGATGTTATGTGTGAAATCTGGTTTAAGCCGAGCGTAGTTGACTTGGTCTATAAGAAACCAAATTATGAAATTTTCCGAAATGATCTCCTTACAGATACAAATGGTTGCGGGAACTTTAAAATTGTCAGAAAGTCTACAGGCAATGCAATCAATAAACACCTGGTTCTATGCGCTTACAACAACAGTAGAAACTGCTCCCATGTACCTTTCTTTTAATTTGTCTCTGAATACTCTATAATCATCGCACATAATCATCTGTGATGAATTTGATGAAAAAAATACTTACCCTATCCGTTTCACGAATAATTGTTTACCTAATTTTGTAGATCTAATTGTCGTTTCTAATCCATCACTTGTTCTACTGTTCGAACAGTTATTTCATTTATTGGTTTTTGTCGGTGGACATTAAAAATCCTTTTATCGTTTGATGTTTCTTACCAATTTCAACATAATTTTTTTTCCTTTAAGTACGAAGACTTTAATTCCATAGATTTGAACGCTCTCCACAACGCTACGCTATCAGCCCTTTGGGACTTGTTTAGACGAAAATACAATTTTGCCTTTATATTTATTATTCATTTCTATCTAGTACATCTTTTTTTATTTTATTCCCACATGAATTTCATTTGTTCCATTTTCATTTATATTCAATTTTGTAAATAGCCATTTGTCCTTTTCACTCTTATTTCAATAATTTGGTATATAAAAAAGGGTCAGGCATTAACGTGCCTCTTTTTGTATTCTACTTTGAAACCGAGCAACCAGTGTGTGTTCTTTAATTCAACGATTCTTGCGCCATCAATCAGTTATAAAAACTATACCAAAAACATTTGGAGAACCCGGCGAGATTACAAAATCGAAATATTATCTTGGTAATATAAAACACATAGAATTTATATTTATTTAATTATTTCACGTGCATTGTGGAATCACGCGGAATGTCGGACTATCAGGCTGAACAAGTTGGCGATAAACCTCAAGTCTCAAGAAGAGCCGCTGCCGAGGATGCCGAACAGCTTTCAGGAAAAAGGCGGGAAGTCAAAGCGTTAGCAATCCTTAAAACTCGACGTGCTGTTTGCGAGCAACAAATGCGCCGCATTGTTGAATATCTGGACCGTGTCCGAAAAGATGCAGCTCTTACAATTGAAATGAGCATTCGCGCGGACGCATTGGATTCAGCCTTTAGTAGCTTCAAGAGCGTACAATAAAAAATAGAAGAAAAGGACGTTGGAAAAACTTTTAAAAATTAGAAGCGGTAATGCAATTAAGGCCTTGGGAATAGTTTGAAATCCGTCAAGTGACAAATTCCTTTATGAAATCAATACAAATTTTCATGACACAATTACAAAGAGGACCATCCTATCAGAAATTGCCCAATTTTTCGACCCATTGAGTTTAATCAATCCAATCATTGTCCTTGCCAAGATTTTTTTGCAACAGTTGTGGAATTTAAAATTTGATTGGGATGACACCTTATCGGATAACCTTAGAAATGTGTAGGTGGATTCATATTCGGACTCAGCTGCAGTTACTAGAAAACTTGGAAATATCACGGTTGGTCCTTTCGCCAAACGCGCTGTATGAACTACATGCGTTTTCAGACAGTTCTGAAAATGCATATGGTGATTGCGTCTTCATAAGATTTTTGAAGGATGATAATGTCAATGTGCACTTGTTTTGCGCGAAATCAAGGGTTGCGCCTGTAAAAAAAATGCTGTCTTCCTAAACTTGAACTTTGTGCTGCCATTATCATGGTCCAATTTGTTTAACGAGTACAAGACATAATTTGCAACATCATTTTTGAAAGTACTACATTTTGGACTGATTCAACTATAGTTCTTAGCTGTATAAGTGAGGAATCAAGCAACTGACAAACATTTGCAGCGAATCGAGTATCACTTATTCAAACCATTTCGACATTTGATCAGTGCCGTCACGTACCATCAAAACTTAATCCAGCAGATATCTTATCTCGTGGTGCCCAACCACTGGACCTAATCAATTCAACACTATGGTTTCACGGACCCTTATTTCTATCAGCTCCATCACATCCTTGGTCGTCTTTTGAATTTAGTCCCGTAACAAATCATGCAGAATTGGAAAGAAAAAAGATAAAACTAGTTCTTAAGGTAGCCACTCTGAGCGATGCAGATTTCATCACTACCATAAAATTTCACAATAACTACACGAAACTTGTCAATACCATTGCATATATGTATGTTACGGCTGAAAAATAATTGCCTCATAAAAAATAAACAGCTACGCATACAAGGTTCTCTAATGCCAGATGAAGTACAGAACGCGGTCACGAAAATCGTGCAAATTGTACAGAAAACATCGTTTTCTAGGGAAATAGCTGCTCTCGAGAAAGATGAAACACTTCCTCCAAGAAGTCATATTCATTCACTCACATCTTTCATTGACAAACGCGGACTGCTCAGAGTTGGGGGCCGCCTAGAATTTTCTTCCCTAGATTTCAACAGTAAACATCCATTATTGTTGCCAAAGAATCATATCTTTACATACTCGTATACTTTGCTTCGTCACCTTCATGAAATTAATCACCACGTTGGACCACAAACGCTTCTGTGCATCGTTCGGCAAACATTTTGGCCTATCCATGGAAAAATCGTATGTAGATCAATATGTCACAACTGCATACGCTGCTTTAGGACAAGGCCGCTCAAGCAACATCATCTGCCTGATCTGGAAGTCTGCCTGAACTTCATGTGCAGGAAAACCGACCGTTCAGTGTCATTGGAGTCGATTTTGTGGTCCGTTCCAAATTTACTTTGGACGCCGCGGCATTGCTTCTACAAAAAGATATAAGTTTGTTGAATATCAAGATTCAACAAATCAATAATCATATGTGAAATAAAACTCAAATCATTTATGTAAAAATATTCATTTAATATGTTAATACCTTAATCTAAAATTAAAATTGTAGTAGATTACATGTAATAAGAATTTAACGAATGTCAACTTTATATATAAACAATTAACTTCAAAATAAACATACACACTCTCGTTTATAACGTCAATTGAAAACAACGTATAATTATTTACTGGTCTAACAACAGAATAAAAATTCCTTTGTTCAAGTAAAATTTACCTTGTAATAAAAAAGTTTTTTGTAAGAATTTCAACACGACACTACACAACAAAAGTTAACGTCCATATAAGATTCAAATAAAATTCCAAATTACACTAAGTGTGCATTAATAAGTGTTTCTATTTTGGACAAAACATTTGGTCCATTCGAGCCAAATAGGAAAAACATTTAACATACAAACATACAAAAACAGTGACATTCACATACACCGTTTAAGTGAAAATTTAAATAACCCCACAATTAAAATTAAAATAAAACATAATAATAGATATTCCCTTGTGAGTTTTGGTGTAAATTCGAATCCCGCGTCGCGCAAATAAATAATCGCAAAGCATCTCGCGTCGCGCAATTAAGTAAGATAAAACACATCTGAAGGAGTAAAAGAATAAATCACAGGTGAGTGAGTAAGCCCTTTATTGAAAAATTCAAGCCCACAGTGTTTTTCAGCCTTTTAGTTAATATTATATAATACAATGAGTCAAAAGGAACTACGTCTTTTAAACAACTCCGCGTCTATCATTAAAATGGATTATAAGTCGTTCAGTGTGACTGAACAGAAAAAAAAATCCAAAAATATAGTGAAGGGATGTTTAGATGCACTGGAAGAATTGTTTCAGCAGAGCAAAAAAACGTTTGAAAAATTAATTACATCGTTAGATAACGATGAACAATGCTCTTCGTTTGAAAAAACATTCCACGAGATTCGCGAGCTGTATATTATCTATAAAGCAGATATTCTTGATTGTTTAGACCAATTCGCGATGTGTGCAAAATCAGATAAGTTGAACATAAGTAACAATATTCGTCTTCCGGAAATGGCCCTTCCATTATTCTCAGGACACTATGAGAAATGGAGGTCGTTTAAAAGTAAATACGAATCTATGATTCACAATAATGACAACTTATCTGAAGTTCAAAAATTGCACTATCTTAAGTCGGGTTTATCTGGTGAAGCAGATCGTTTATTGCAACATTTAGACATAGTGGAAGGTAATTACAAAAAGGCATGGGATATGTTATGCTCACGGTACGACAACAAAAGGTTTCTCATGAATACACACTTGAAGCTGTTCTTCACTCAACCAACTGTGCAAAATGAGACCGCGACAAATTTAAAAACACTTTTGGATACTTCCACAGAGTGTCTACATTCACTTGAAAACCTCGGTCTGCCAGTAAAACATTGGGATTCGATGGTGATATATGTCCTTTGCCAGAAATTACCCGCGTACACCCAACAGCTGTGGGAAGAAGGACTTGGGACTTCGAAAGAATTCCCCAGGTTTGAGGAATTCTCAAAATTTCTTGAAACAAGATTCCGTACACTGGAAGTAGTAGACCAACAGAAGTCAAAACCCAGTCAGTTTCTATCAAAAGGTTCGATTCCAAAACCAGCTGCAACAAAAAATGTGTTTCAAATAAGGCAAAGCCAACAAACGGACCAACACAACTGCAAAATATGTGCTAAAGGGCAACATTCGATTCGTAAATGCAAACGATTCAACGATATGAATTTGGTTGAACGGCACAACACAATAAAACGAATCGGAGTGTGCTAAAATTGTTTAGCCTACAGCCATATTGCACAAAATTGTCCCAGTCCAGCTCGGTGTTACTTTTGCCAACAGAAACACCATTCATTGTTGCATGATCCAAAAATGAACACACACCCTAGTACTTCGTCTTCAACCTCGTCTGTTTCTCCAGGCACTCAAAATTCCCAGGCAGTTGAACAAGAGTTACCAAGTACTAGTGCAGTGTTAAGGAATCATCTAGCACAACACAATCAAAACACGGAAATCCTCTTAGCAACCGCATTAATCAAGGTTAAATCAGCTACTGGAAAATACTTCAATTTACGAGCCTTGATTGATCCCGGATCTCAAGCGACATTTATCACTGAGTCAGCAGTGCAATTATTAAACCTTAATGTTCAGAAAACATCTGTGAGAGTGTCGGGGTTGGGGCATGTTAGCAGTGGAGCATGCCATCGGTATGCTGAAATTTCGTTTGGGTCTCTACACTCGGACTTTGAGACGTGCACACAAGCCTTTGTGTTTAAATCCCTGACGGGCCTGCTTCCGGCCAATCGACTACCCTATCACAATTGGGATCATATCAGCACACTAACGCTAGCTGATCCGATGTTTTTCCGACCAGCAACGGTAGATGTCTTGCTCGGATGCGATGTATATTAAGAGTTTATACTCCCTGAAATTGTGAGAGGTGACGAGCATTCATCAGTAGCCCAGAATACTCAACTGGGATGGATTTTACAGGATAAAATATCCACAAATGCAGACAAAAGCATTCAAACATTTGTACAGACATGTGAAGTGGATACCCTTTTACGTAGATTCTGGGAAATGGAAGAACTTCCATTTCCAATAACAGACACAGATGAAAATCTGAAGTGTGAAAAACATTACGTCGACACAACCAGACGTTTGCCCGATGGGCGTAATGAGGTTTCGTTACCGTTTAATGAAGGATGCAGACCTGCGCTTGGGGCCTCGAAGTTAGGTGCCTTGCGTAGGTTTCATCAATTAGAGAAACGTCTGGACGACAAGCCCGAAAGGAAAGCGGAATACACTAAGTGCATAGGAGAATACCTGCAATTAGGTCACATGACTGAAATCGAAGACAACGCTGATCCAGTTCTGCAAACACCACAACACTATTTCGTTCCCCATCATGCTGTTGTCAAGGAGAGCAGTTCTACAACCAAATTGCGGGTCGTTTTCGATGCAGCTGCCAAAACATCCGATGGCACGTCATTGAACGAACACTTATTAGTCGGCCCTAAAAAACAGAACGATATAGTCGACATAATTTTAAAGTGGAGAACGTACAGGTTTACCTTTACAGCTGATATAGAGAAGATGTACCGACAAGTAAGGATGAATCGACAAGATGCGTATTACCAGCTCATCCTTTGGCGCAACAGCAGCAAAGAGCCAATAAAAACTTATCGCTTGCACACGGTAACGTTTGGTACAGCTAGTGCTCCATATCTTGCTAACCGCACAATAAGGCTGATGATGGAGAGGAGCTGTATCCAGTAGGTGCGCAGATCATCCGTACGGGTATGTATGTCGACAACTTGATAGCTGGAGCCGATACATTGGAGGACACAAGAAGGATGCGAGATGAAGCATCACAACTATTAACAGCTGCAGGATTCCTTTTGAGAAAGTGGACAAGCAACTCCGAAAGGCTTTTGGTAGATATTCCAAACCACCAAAGGGAAGTAGGTTTCTCGTTTCCCATTGAAGATGATGTGCTAGTTAAGACAGTCGGCATAAAGAGGTCCCCAGTAGGCGATGTCTTCTCCTTCAAAAACACACCGATGGAATGTTCTAGTGTCCTCTCCAAGAGATCGATCCTCTCAACAACCGCCAAACTCTTTGATCCTCTAGGATGGATATCACCTAGCATAATCATGGCAAAGATGATTTTGCAACAGCTATGGTGCAGCGGTCTGACGTGGGACGACCCAATCCCAGATGAGTTGAAGGTGCAATGGGAAACCTTTCAACGTGCACTGCCAGCGATAGAGGACATCCGAATACCAAGGTGGACTCGTTGGACGGACTATCTAAGAGGGGTACGGTTTTAGTGATGCCTCTGAAAAGGTGTATGGAGCGGCAGTCTACTTACGTGTCTTAGATGACGACAACAAGGTCCACGTTCACCTGCTAATGTCAAAGACCAGAGTAGCGCCATTAAAGACCGTAACACTTCCCAGGCTTGAGCTTTGTGGAGCGGTCATCCTCGCAAAACTCTTGGACTACACCACAAAAGTACTAGGTATGGAGCAGGTAACAACATACGGATGGTCGGACTCCCAGATAACGTTGGCGTTGATTATGGCACCTCCAGCTAAGTGGAAAACCTTCGTAGGCAATCGTGTAGCAGAGATACAGCGGCTCACGAATTGTAGCATTTGGCGCTACATCCCCACAAAAGAAAATCCTGCGGATCTACTTTCGCGTGGACTATTGCCGTCCGAGTTGAAAAATAATGATCTGTGGTGGAACGGACCAGATTTCCTTCGGTCCGATTGGAATTTCAAATCACCGGTGCAACCACCGACAGTAATGACTGATGAGGAACAGCGAAACCTGCAATCGCATTGTGTCACCACAGGTGACAATGAATTAGAATTGCTGATATTTCGGTATTCCAGTCTCCGGAAATTGCTGCGAGTCTTAGCGTATTGCATGCGATTCATCTTCAATACGCGAAGAAAAACAAAGGTTAATACATCACTTACGCCGGCAGAATTAGATTCAGCACTGAAGATTGCAGTAGGTGCTGCTCAAAAGAGGATGTTTTTCAACGACGACAGGTGCAATCTAAAGGGAATAAAAATGTTACATCCCTTCGTAGACGAGATGGGCATTTTAAGAGTAGGAGGGCGACTTCAGCATGCCAGCCTCAACTACGAACAGAAGCATCCAATGATTCTTAAGGCCAATCACCACTTAAGTCGTTTAATTATAGATAATGCCCATAAGAAAAGCCTACATGGTGGACTTCAGCTTATGTTAGCTCAATTGAGGCAAAGGTTCTGGATATTAAACCTCAAGAATGCTGTAAAAAAGTGCATCCATTCGTGCAATATTTGTTTTAGGCAAAACGCCAAATCTGCCACGCAAATTATGGGCAACTTACCAGCACCACGAGTTAGAATATCCAGAAATATCCTTTCTCTCATTGCGGCGTAGATTATGCTGGTCCAATAGATGTAAAGGCATGGATGGGTAGGTGCTCCAAGACGTACAAGGCATATTTCGCAGTGTTTGTCTGTTTATCCACCAAGGCACTACACTTGGAAGTGGTCAGCGACATGACAACGCAAGCCTTTATTGCGGCCTTCTGACGATTTGTAGGCAGACTAGGAAGTCCACGAGAAATCTACAGCGATTGTGGAACTAACTTCATTGGGGCATCAAAAGAACTGGAAAAATTAAGAAAAGCTGCTAACTTCTCATATGCTTTAGTAGCAGAAACAACGGGTGTGAGATGGAAGTTCATACCGCCCGCGTCACCACACTTTGGCGGACTATGGGAGGCTGGAGTCAAATTGGTGAAGTACCATTTAAAAAGGGTTGCAAGAAATGCGTGCTTCACATTTGAAGAGTTATCGACACTGCTCATTCAAATTGAAGGTTGCTTGAACTCGAGACCCCTTTGTCCACTCAGCAATAATCCTGATGACTTCGCCGCTTTGACCCCAGCACACTTTCTTACCGGAGAACCCACGGAAACATTGCCAGAACCCGACATCACGTGCGAGACACAGTGCTACGGTGATCGATGGAGATTACTGCAACAGCTCTACGGAGGATTTTGGAAGCAATGGAGTACTGAGTATTTGTCACGTCTCCAGCAACGTCCCGAATGGTTAGAGCTGAAGGAACAACCCAAAGTAGGCGATCTCGTTATAATCCGCGACGAACGAGTGCTACCTTCCAAATGGATGATGGCACGAATTACGGAATTGCACACGGGGCAAGACCAATTGGTTAGGGTGGTTACCCTAAAAACACAAAACGGCGTAATCAAGCGCCCGATCACAAAAATTTGTTCACTTCCTAGCAACAAAATAGTTGATGAACAACCTACAGTCTAACATTGATTTCATTAAAACAATTACACACTAATAATGAAATATTCAAGCACACATATGTTTGTAACAAACACTTTTCTCACAAGTAAAATATAAAAAAAAACGTGATAAAACTATAAAATTTTATCTACACCACACTACACAATCATGATAATACTAAAATCTACACTACACAACCATAATACTATGAAAATAACACTAGAAAATAACTAAATAATAGTCTAAAACACTACACAAAATTCAACAGATCATGAACTACACTCAATCATACAGTCCACTCATAGGATCATTGGATAAACAACACAACACACACAAACGTTTATGAAATCATAACCACCTAGATTGATTTCTTTAATTTAAACACATACTCACTAATTACATATAAAATGAAAATTTTCCCACCAGAAATAAAAACAAGCATGATTAATTACTCCAAAAAAACCAAGTACGACCAGCCAAAAAAAAAATAAATAAATAAATAAAATCCTAAGTCGGTAAGGTAGTAGGAGGAAAGAGTGCAGAATAACTACGAACACAAAAAAAGGGCATAAAGGCTACTCACTCTGTCGTTATGTTTATATGTTTGTCTCATTTTGTTGTCGTTCTCTGTTACACTAATGATCTATTTAGCAGAAGGCAACTAATTACAAGACAGAGACGATCAAGAACATCACCCACCAAGAAGCAGAAGCATTGCCAGCATTATTGCGAACAGAGTTCACGGCGGTGGGAAAATGTTGAATATCAAGATTCAACATATCAATAATCATATGTGAAATAAAACTCAAATCATTTATGTAAAAATATTCATTTAATATGTTAATACCTTCATCTAAAATTAAAATTGTAGTAGATTACATGTAATAAGAATTTAACGAATGTCAACTTTATATATAAACAATTAACTCAAAATAAACATACACACTCTCGTTTATAACGTCAATTGAAAACAACGTATAATTATTTACTGGTCTAACAACAGAATAAAAATTCTTTTGTTCAAGTAAAATTTACCTTGTAATAAAAAAGTTCTTTGTAAGAATTTCAACACGACACTACACAACAAAAGTTAACGTCCATATAAGATTCAAATAAAATTCCAAATTACACTAAGTGTGCATTAATAAGTGTTTCTATTTTGGACAAAACAAGTTAATTATTTATACAACACCTCTTCGTTCGGAGACTCGAAAACTAATGTCTCCCGTTTATTGAAAAATATTTTCTCTACCTTACATCTAACATACAATACATTTACCTTAACTGTAACTTAAATCTATTATGCTGCCCGGACGCTGCATCAGCATTATTTCCACGTTCAGTGCACACACAGGTGTTGGTTGAATTCTGTTGACGCTATGTCTGCTGATGTGAGAACATTTAGTTCCCACAATACCGAACATATTTGAGGCATTCGTGTTAGCTTATATAGCTGTCTTCATTTGCTTCGTAACAAAGGCGATCCATTTGTAATTGGTTGAAGCCTTGACAACATCAGCTTTCCTTGCTGCGCTTAATCGTTTTATTTTTTTCACGGTTTATTCTCCGTTATCTATGAACTTTATGAAATGTTTCGTAACCGGGAAAATTTCGACAAAATTTTAAGCAATTGTTCATCACGAGGTATTACATGGAAAACCATCCCTCCGCGATCTCCTCACTTTGGCGGTCTTTGGGAAACGGTGAAAGCGACTAAATTTCATTTGAAGAGAATTTTACAACATTCGAAACTTAATTTCCTTGAATTTAATACACTAATAATACAAATAGAATCTGTACTCAATTCCAGGCCAATTACTCCAGTTCCAGAAAGTCCTAATGATTTGCCAGCCTTGACACCAGGTCACTTCATCATAGGCACTGCACTGAACGCTCTTCCTGAACGAGATTTGCAGAATATGTCGAATGTCAATCGGTTACACCACTATCAAAGGCGACAATGGTACTGTGAAAAATTAAATGAACATTTGTATTTTAGTATTGCGCAATTTGGCATCACTTATTTTTACTAATTCAGCTTATATAAATGTATCTTTCTGATATTGTATATTCATCTCTCTTTAATGTATATAACTTCAGTTAATTGAATTCGCTATATAAGCCCATGTGGAATATATAAATTTGAAGTAACGTTTTTTAGTTTGACCCGATATAATTCGGTTATTTTCTTTATAATAAAACTTATTAAAATTAGTTGGAAACAGTTTCTTTCTTTTCCGGATTTTAATTTACTTCATGGTGCCGAAACCCGGGAGTATCGGAGAACAGATTTAATAAGCCAAAAGGACTTAGTTCAGTTTTTCTATTTTTTTATTTTTAATGTTTAAAATGGAATTGCAAACACGTGCTGGTTTTCGCAGTCAAATTACCAAAATCCTTAATAAAGCAACTGAGTATTTAAAATCGAGTAATTTACGCGATACAGAAGATTTGTCTACATTAGACGTAGTTGAAGAAGAGCTTGCCTCGTTTTTGCAACTGTTAACTACGGCTAATTCAAATTTAAATATAATAAATAAAGATATTCAGATAAAACAAATCGAAGATAAAAACCCTGAGAAAATTGCTGAATAGCTCTCAGCCAAAAGCACCAAAAGCTCATAGCTCTCAGTTGCCGAAATTGCTATTGAAGAAATTTTCGGGTGACTATAACGATTGGACACCGTTCTGGGAAAATTTCCGTTCTTCTGTTCATGAAAATGATTATCTCTCTGATGTCGAAAAGTTTAATTTCTTGCAGTCCGTACTAACCGGCAATGCGGCGAATACTATTGCAGGTTTTACACCATCTGATGCCTGTTATGATGGAGCAATAGCCCTTTTGCAGGAGGAATATGGAGTTACTGAAAAATTGATTGATAAGATGATGCAAAATCTAATGACACTATCAACTGTTCAGAGCCGGACAGATGGGACGGTCCTAAGACAATTGTATAACTCGGTAATAGCATGCAGCCGACCACTCACTGCTTTAGGAGTGCCTTCAACGCATTACTATATAATGCTCAAAAGCATTCTTCTTAGATGCATGCCTAGTGCATTGCGTGTGGATTATCACCGTATATATAAGAGGAAAGAAACAGCAGAGGTATCAGAAAATCCAGATGACGAGTGCGATACATCGACTCTTTCGTTTGACGGAGATAAGCAAATATATTACGGTTTCTAAAACTAGAGGTTGAATCTATGGAGAGAGCGGGTGTGGAGAAGCCTAAGAAATTGCGTGCCAAATATAATCAGACAACAACTGCAGTGGGTCTCTTCATTTCTGCGAAAAAGTCCACAGCCACTTGAGCGATAAGAGCGATAAGAAGTGGATGCTAAAAGAAGACGGTCGATGTTTTCGTTGCATGCTTAAAGGCCATACCGTCAAATATAGTAGAGTGAAAGGAATAGTGTGTAAAAAATGCAAAGGAATGCATGCCACTGTCCTGTGTGAAGATAGAAAGCTGTCATCGAAAGCAAAGGATCAAGAAAGTGCGGGTAGTACAGTATCATTATTGTCCTCAACGAATTTGTGTACTTCAAGCAATTCTTCAAAAATCTCTGCTGATGTTTTCCTGCAGACTGCGCGTGTTTTAATAACCTCTAAATCAAATGAATGTGAATTTTTTGTGCGGATTATTATTGATGGTGGTAGTCAAAAGACTTACGTGACGGAAGCTGTGGCACATCGATTAAACTTATCCGCAGTTGGTTTTGTATGCATAAGTGTTATTCCTTTCGGCAATACGAAGGTCCCTTTTGAAAGGATATCATCAAATAAAAGGTTTGAGTGTCTTAATCGGTGCGGATTATTTCTGGGAAGTTCAATTCAATTCAATTTCAATTTATTAAAATTAATAAAGGAACATTAAGACATAAGTCTTTTATAGTACTAAGTACATTTAGTGTTTTAAGAAATAATTCAAAATGTACAACAATTAATAATAATGAAGGATAAAATATATGTAGATAAGAGAGAAAAAAAGAAATAGAGATTTAATTCAAATAAATATGAAAAGAAAAAGGGAGGAAGTGAAAGTAGAAAGAGAATGGCAGAGAACTGATGTAATTAGGGAAGGGAAGAAACGTATTGAAAAATTGCACATTTGAAGCACGGTGGTGGCTCCGTAATGGTATGGGGTTGTATGGCGGCAAAAATGCGTCGGTAATTTAATTTTCATTGATGGTACAATGGACAAATATGCCTATTTGGACATATTGAAAACTAATTTACTTGAAAGCGTTAGAAAGTTGGGTCTAGAAGTGTCATTTATCTTTCAACAAGATAATTACATAAAACAAACCTCTCATATTGTTAAGGAATAGTTGTTATATAATGTTCGTAACCAGCTGAGAACACCACCCAATCGCCCGTCATGAATGCAATAGAACATTTATGGGAACATTTGACACGGGCAGTTCAAAAACACGGTGTCAAGACAAAATAAAAAAAAAAAAGCTTGAAAAGAGTGCTTCAGAAAGAGTTGGCTAAAATAAGCCAAAAAGTAACATCAAAATTGGTTAACTCGATGCCAAATCGAATGCAAGCAATTATAAAAGCCAAAGGCTACCCACCGAAATATTGATAAGAAGACTTGAGAGCAGAGACAAATTTCAGAAAGTATTTTTTGTCTGTATACTTACTTTTTTGATGTAAATTTCCATTCATATTACTTTAAGTTGAATTCTATTGGTTATGTTTTGTTATTTTGTTATGTTTGTTCTTTTTGAAAAATAGTATTACGTTTGTGAAAACAGAAAAAAAAATGGTTGTTAATTTTTGTTGGAAATATTTAGTTTTCTTTAGAAAAATATAGTTCAGGAGGTAGTGTATACTTACTTTTTTGATTAACTGTATATGATCATGACTCCGCAACCCGTAGATGTATCTGACGGCATCATTAAGAGCTACCTTTAGCTTCCGTTGGAAAAAGGAGTCGAGTTTACTGTAAACAACTTCAGCATAGGTAATAAGTGGTAAATTAAGAGAAGAAACAAGTTTTCTTCTGGTATCTGCCGGGATAAAACTATGACTCAGCCAGATCTTGCGGAGAAATCCATATATCCGTCTTATTACACTGTTTGCATGGTCGTACCTTGTCAGTTTAGAGTTATTAACAAACCCAAGACTAGTCGCTGATTCAACCATGTCAAGTTTATCTCCCGATATGGACACACATGGCAAAGCGCTAACATTTATATTTGTTTTGGAGATAGGAATCACCTGCGATTTTTTAGGATTCAAGTGTAAGCCATTATAGACAGCCCAATTATAGATTCCATCCAAATCGTAATTGCTAGCAATAACTAGATCAACTATGTTATTATTGTGCTTAGTCGTATACATTTGAACATCATCTGCATATAAATGGACAGTTGAGTGTTTACAAACTGACGGCAAATCATTTATAAACAAGGAAAAACGAATGGGTCCAAGAATAGATCCTTGGGGAACGCCCTGTTTAACTTGTAGAAGTGCTGAAAGGGAATCGCAGTTGAGTAGTCTTTGAAATCTATTCGACAGAAAACTACTTATTAAATTCACTGCACTGTCAGCAAATGAAAAAAGAATTTTTAACTTCCAGCAGAGTATTTTTAGGTTAATTTTGTCAAAGGCCTTAGAGAAATCAAGAAGACAGAGAAGAGTAACATATCCTTTATCATAGTTTTGTCGGATTTCCTCCAATATGTTGACCATAGCTGTAGAGCTACTGTGGTTAGCTCTGAATCCTAGCCCCACATAGAGTAGTTTATTGCGAGACAGGTAGTGAAGAAGTTGTTTTGCAGTAACTTTCTCTAAGACTTTTGACAAACATGGAAGAATACTAATAGGTCTAAAATCCGCTGCACACGTTCAATTAGTACTTTTGGACTTGGAGGTCGGTAATACCCGCAATATTTTCCAGGAACGAGGAAAAGTAGATGTGGTAATACAGTGATTTAAAACATGGGTTAAGTGGGAGATCATAAAATTTAGAATAATTTTAATAAATCGCAAGGGCACCCCATCCTCCCCAATAGCATTTGATTTGATATCTTTGACTAAATTAACAGCTTCAATTTCAGTAACTGTATCAACTTAAAATTGCCTTAAACCAGGTTGCAGAACTTGATCAGTAAGATTAAAGGAACTCTCCTCAGTTGTACAAACGAGAAAAAAGTTATTAAGTTCATCAGGATCGACTTCACATTTACTAGTATTTTTATTACCTGACACTCCAATTCGACATAAGTTATTCCACAGTTTTTTAGGAGGAATCATAGTATTTAACTTAGAAACAAAGTAATTTCTTTCAGCATTACGTAAAATTACAGTCGACTGATTACGTAAGGCTTTGTAAGCAAGCCAATTGGTATGAAACGGACTTCCTTTTCATTTACTATAAAGCCGATTTCGTTGCTTAATTACACCTAAAACTTCACTTGTGAACCAACGACAACAATTATTACGAACGTTTACTGTTTTACAGGGAACAAATTGATCAAATAATTCGAGAACTACTCGTGTCTCTTGAAAATTGCAAATTTTTTCATTGGGGTCAGACTGAAGACGACAACGATACCAGGACGCTGATAGAGCAGCGGCTTGGAGAGCATTAATATTTGTAAATTGATAGTCTCTATATGTAAATGTCACAGGAACAGCTGCATGATTAAAGCGCACATTGTAGGTGCAAAAAATAAGATCATGATCAGAAACAAAATCAAGTGAAAATTGACCAAAGAAGAACCGCCTTTGGATCAGATACAAGAATCAGATCCAGGAGACTAGAAATATTGTCTTTAGCAAAACGTGTAGGGTACTTACTGTTAAATAATTGGAGTCCAAGAGAAAGTGCAGGGTCTTTAATGTGAAAAGCCCTAGAATCATTTTTTAGAATATCGGCATTAAAGTCACTGCAAATAATGACATGTTCATATAGAGCAGAAAATGCAGCTAGGGAAACAAAGAAAGGTTGAAGGGAGCAAGTACGGTCAGGAAACATAAGTACAGGCTATAAGACATTTAATTGAACCGTCATATACCTCAACAATCAAAAACTCGGAGTCTAAATTAATGGATCTGCAAATGAGTTTACAATTAAGTGAAGATTTGCAATAAATAGCACTTCCACCCCCTAGTAGTAAAAGTTACCTGGTGCCGTGAAATAACGCCGACGTTTGATTTCGGCGTTATTTCACTTTATGAAAGCGAAATAACGCCGACCATTGCTTGTGAAATAAAGCCGAATACAGATAGAAGGCAATAGAATTTAGAAAGCCGTACTATTTAGAAAAACAAGTGAACTGTAATCAATGTTTGTCTTTTGTAATATGTACATACACACACACAAAAAGTGAAGTAGGTATGGGGGCGTGCTGCCCCCTGCAACCACCCCCGCTTGTCCACATGTGCAATTTGGAGTATGTGCGAGATTGATAGTATTTAGTTCCTTTAAATTCATGGGAATCATTAATATAAACAAATATTGAATACACTCAACCTTGCACCTACTTCAAATTGTACATGTGGTCTAGCAGGGGGGTTGCAGGGGGGCAGCATGCCCCCCCATACCTTGCTCACTTTTTATACGCCGTAAATGTTATATATGTACATAAATATTGTGCAACTGTGTCGGTACATTTCCTGAAAACAGTCTTTATCTGCATGTCTTTATAAATTAAAAGTGAAAAAAGTCCGACTCGGCGTTATTTCACTTTAGTCAAGTGAAATAAGACCAAAAATGGAAATTCGGCCTTATTTCGCTTTCATAAAGTGAAATAGCGCCGAATTTTGGAATTCGGCTTTATTTCACTCGGCGTTATTTCACGGCACCGAGTTACCTTATCATTTCTATAAATGGTATAGTTGTTTATGTTATATATATTTTGCTTAAACCATGTTTCACAAACACATATAACATCAACACTTGAATTTGAAAATATGTACCTTAGATACTTGTAAGTTGTCACAGGAAAGTATCAGATATGAAGCAACGTTACCATGGAAGAAACTGGACCATCCGTTAGATCCAAATAGAGAGAACACTTTATCCAGGTTGCACTCTCTAATGCGACGCCTTCTTAATGAACCGATGAAACTGGAGGAGTACGATGCCGCTATGCGCGAGTTTATCTCATCAGGGTGTGCTGAACGAGTGCCTTACCAAATAGATGCTTCTAATATATATTTTACGTCACATTGTGCTGTGTATCGCCCGGAAAAGTCCACACCAAAAGTTAGAATCGTCTTTGACGCTTCTTCGCATGCTCCAGGTAAAGTTTCCTTAAATGATTGCTTGTGGACGGGTTCGAATATGCTGCCGGATATTTTAAAAATATTATTACATTTTCGATTGGGAAAAATAGGATTGGTTGCTGACATAGAAAAGGCGTTCTTGCAAGTAGTTTTAGCGGAGAAAGACCGCGTTAGTCACCGATTTTTATGGTTTACTAATAAGGTTCGGCGATCACAAGATACTCAGCATATTGAGGAATTCCGTATGACTCGTGTTACATTTGGCGTAACGTGTAGTCCTTTTCTATTGTCGGCAACCATTGACTTACATCTTTGCGAAAGTAGTGAAGAGTTCCCAGATACTTGTAAGCGATTGCATAGATCTTTCTTCTTCTTCTTCTTCTTAGGGCGCTACAGTCCGAGGTGTACCTGGGCCTCACTCAACATGCCTCTCCAGCCAGCACGATCTTTCGCCAGCTGTCTCCAGTTTCGCATACCAAGCTGGCCGAGATCCTCCTCGACTTGTGTGCACCACCTTGTACGTGGACGTCCCCTGTTGCGTTGTCCCACAGGCTCAGAGTCGAAGTCTCTTCGGGCCGGAGCTAAGTTGTCCATACGCTCTACATGGCCTAGCCATCTTAGGCGTTGGATCCGTAGATGCCTGGCTAGACTCATGTCGCTGTACAGGCCATACAGTTCGTGGTTGAATCTCCTCCTCCAAATGCCATCAACGCAAACAGGACCAAAGATCGTGCGCAGAACTTTTCTCTCGAAAAGACCAAGAGACTGTTCATCCACTTGGGATATTGACAACTTTTTCGGATTGGTTCGAAACGAATAATGGAGTGAAGCAAGGTTGTCCTCTGAGTTCGCTGTTGTTTTCGCTCTTCATTAACGATGCGGCTACTTACCTCCCTGGAGGGATCAGCATAGCTAATTCAATCATCAATGTCTTAATGTAATCGTATGCCGATGATTAAGTGATTTTATTTGAATCACCAGAAAATTTTCTGATGATTATGACTGATGTGATAATCTGATGATTAGCCGCCTATCGGAATTCTGCCATCAATGGGGTCTTGTTATAAACACAAAGAAATCAAAAGTTATGCTTCGCTTCTTCTACAAACTTCATTCTGGCCTTTTCATCAACTCTTGCTATGAGCTGGTATAGTGAGTTCTTCCAGTTCATAGTTTCCGCATTCAGCTCTACACCACAAGTGCGAGCTAATTCCAGCCATTCTTCGAACCATGCTTTTTTGTTCCGAATCGCGTATAAGGCCATTATCTTTGGAAGACGGTTGTCTGACATGTTTATAACTCTTAGTATGTAGTTTACCTGCAACTTAAGTGTTTTAATAAATAGTGGAGAC
This sequence comes from Myathropa florea, assembly GCA_930367185.1. Lineage (NCBI taxonomy): Eukaryota > Metazoa > Arthropoda > Insecta > Diptera > Syrphidae > Myathropa > Myathropa florea. Next base: position 6,403,845 of record OV884006.1, read on the forward strand.
AGGTCTGTTTCCAGCATGAGCATATAATTCGGAGTCTTTGGCGGGGAGGCGGAATGTTTTCTTAATGAAAAAACGTTGTAGTTTTTCAACTTCCTCATATGGCTTATACCCCCATACTTGCGCTGCGTAGAGCATTACTGCCTCCGACGCAGCTTCAGATACTTTGAATTTACTGCTGTGCATAATCTGTGAGTTGCTGAAACAGTTTTTCCACACTACATTGATGACGGTTTTAGATTTCGTAAGTTTCTCCTTCAGATGTCTGTTCACACTAAGGCTACTTGTTAAAAGGATTCATAGATACCTGTATTCATTTACAATTTCTATACTTTCTCCGTTAAAGCGCCATTTTTCGTTGTAAGCAAGTCTACCACCTCTCTTTTTGAATATCATTATTTTAGATTTATCCAAATTCACGACCAGGCTCCATAGGCTGCAGTACTCATACAATTTGTTAATCATCAATTGCAATGATTCCGGTGAGCTTGCCAACACTACAATGTCATCTGCGAACAGAAGGGCTTTAATGAGAATCCCTGCAATTTCTATTCCTCCTGGGAGAAAGTCCACTATATCATCTATAAAGAGGGCAAATAGACTTGGGCTCAGCGAACATCCCTGCCTTACTCCTGATACCGTCTGAAACCATTCTGATAGCGTCGTTTGGAGATTGTTAATGAGTATATGAGTTAATGAGTATTTAGATCTGAAACTAAACCCAACCTTGGATTTCAACACACACCTTACAGAAAAATCAAAAACATCACTTAGACTACTTAATGTGTCATGGAGAAACATTTTTCTTAATAGTCGGATAAGCCTTTCTTCGAAATATAAAATATTTGATGCTGTAGTTAAGTCTTTTCTATGTTATGCTGGACAAGTTTGTGGTATTGATGAGTACGAACCTGTTGAGTTTCAAAGGAACTTCTTAAAGAAAATCTTCAATTTACCATTGAATACACCAAATTATGCCATATACCTTGAAACAGGACTACCTAAACTGTTCACGCACACTCTGAAACTTTCTCTCTGTATATAAACGACACAGTAGATGCTCTACCAGGGGGAGTTAGAATTGCTAATACCATAATCAATGTGTTGCTATATGCAGATGACCTCGTCGTACTCGCTGAATCTCCGGAACATATGCAACTGATGACCAACCGCCTGTCATGTTACTGTAAGAGATGGGGATTAAAAATCAATACAGAAAAGTCGAAAATGATGGTTTTTACGCGATGTCCAAGAATCCATATTAAAAGGCAATGGAAATACAATGGTCAACCACTTGAAACCGTTAAAGAGGTGAAATATTTGGGAGTCAAACTGAATCCAACTCTAAATTTCAGTAAACATCTTAGAGATAAAGCAAATAGCTCTCAAAGTCTGCTCAATCTTTCGTGGAAAAATATGTTCTACAACAAAAAAATTAATCTATCTGTAAAATATAAGATATTTAACTCAGTCGTTAAATCCACCCTCTGTTACGCCTCGCAAGTGTGGGGGGCTGATGAGTATGATGAGTATGAAGAAATTGAAGCATTCCAAAGGAACTTCATTAAAAAACTCTTCAATCTCCCATTAAATACACCTAATTACGCTATACATTTAAAAACAGGTCTACTAAAATTGTCAACGGACACACTCAAGTCACAGGCTAACTTCATACTTAAGATTTGCAGATAAGACGATTCACGAATAGCAAAGAAACTGTTTTTGTACGAGTTAAGGAATGCAGATTGGTGGTATGTAAGGTGGCAAACTATTAGTAACGACTGCGGCGAGACCCTACATATTGACATGGACAATCTACGTGTTTTGAAAAATAAACTATACCGCATTATACAAACCAACGAAAACAACACCCGAAATACGTTAAAAATAAAAGCTCGAGAGTCAGAAAGCAGGATACTATACAGTCAACTAAATTATTATCTGAACCAAAGAAACTATTTTCATGACTCGTTTAGTTATGACGAAATATCTCTGATGTTCAAAGCAAGATGTGAAGTTCTTTCACTAAATGGTAACCCCTATAATGGAAAGTTCAACCAATTCTGTACACTTTGTAATCTCAAATCGAAGGAAGACTGCTTTCATGTTATAAGTATATGCCCAATATTCAGACCACAAAGGATAACCTTCTTTGGAAAACAGACATTAACAATGCTCGAAACCTTACAACTTTTAAACGAATGTGACTGGAAAATTCTTATCAGTTTTTTAAAATCAATTTATAAATATAGAATGCTGTTAATGACTGAATATATTTGAATTGTAACTTGAGTTTGCACGTAAAGATTTAAAATACAAATTTAAAATTCTGCTAACCAGGCTGACGGCTTAGCCATAGCTCTTAAATTCATATTACAAAAAAAAACACTCTTTTGTTAAGAATTATTAATAAATGAATTACTTACTTACTTAATTACTTACTTACACTCTGAAACTGCAGGTCGACTACATCATCAAAGTCCTCTCCCACCCAGATACTCGCCTGACTAAGAAAATGTTGTCGTACGAGTCGAGAAATGAGGATTGCTGGATGGCCAAGTGGAACAGTTAGGTATCGTTTGTGAAGAAGTCGTTGCAATAGATACAAATAATCTAAATTTTGTCAAAGACCAACTCTATCGAATTATTCAAAAATATGAAAGTTTTGTTCGTAATGAGTTCTTAACGAGAGCTCAAGAATCAGAGAGTAGAATTATTTACTCTCAACTTAATACTAATCTGATGGAGATGAAATATTTCAACGATATGTACAGTTACAGAGAAATATCACTAATTTTTAAAACAAGGTGTGAATTATTATATCTGAATGGAACCCCTTACAATGGAAGTTTTAATCAATTCTGTTCCTTGTGCAACCGTGCTATTGTTCTGTCACGAGAGGAGGGGACCTACAGCTTAATGCCGACTCCGAACGGCGAGATTGAGAAGCTTTTTTCTAGACAGTTATACTCTTTGAGCATTGTCAGTGACTCGAAAGAGGTGGAGCCGTGAAAAAATGTTTGATGTTTTTTTTCGAGATTCGAACTGACGACCTCGAGCGTAGGAGTCGACGCACCTACCCACTACGCCACGGCGCCCACACAGAATTTGCTTAAAATATAAAAATGTATTACATTTAAATTGCCAACCGAGCTGACGGCAATGCCATAGCTTTAAATTCATTGTTGTTTTTGTAACACAAGCAACCTAAGAACCAAATAAAATGAATTATTTACTTACATACTTTACTTACTTTACTTAGAAGTCATCCTTGCTATCGTCATCTTTGTCCTCCGTTGGGGCGTGGGCGCAGATTAGGCTGATGTTGCCGAATTTAGCCTTGATGCGGATTGTTATGAAGCGCTCGCTTATGTACTTAAAGCTTAAGACTTTTTGCCTAAGTCTGCCTAGAACAACAAATCCACATCCAAATAATCGCTGCCTTCGCTCTCTGTAACAATCGCCGTAATAGACATCGCAGTTTTTCATCCTCTTTTTGCCCGGCCCATTCCATCGCACTTCCTGGATTGCGGTATCGTCTGCTTTATAGCAGTCTAGGGCCTTTGCGAGTTCATCGGCTACACGTGGTCTGTTCAGGGACCTCACATTCCACGTGCAGAACCGAAAGTCATTGTCCTTATTCCGTTTGCTGGGGTCGTCAACAGTAAATCCGTCCATATCCGAGGCAGTTTGTGTTCTCTGAACTCGTAGTGTTTTTACATGGTGAGGAAGTTAACCCCACGCACGAAGTGTATCTAACTATTAGCAGATAATTGTCATCCTGAAAAGAATTCGAAAGAAAAAACCCACATTTGAAAAAGAAAAAAATAAATGCCGAAAACCGCATTCGCGTATATGAACCGTGTGCTGAGAATCAAGAACAACGCAAATCCGAAAGACAAAATGAAGTACGATTGAAAAGAGCAAAACAATCAATAACTCAAAATTCAGATGCACGGGCAATTTTAGCTATCCCCCGCGCACTTCGTCCCTCTTACCGACAAACTGCTAAATCCTGCCTCTTGTAAATTCCGCCTTACGGATAGGGTAAGAGTGGCTATACTTCAAGTATGTATTAAGTTCGAATGTTTTAGAGCCTTGGACAAACTAAAATTAACGGCGACTGATGAAAAAAGCACGAAAGGAATCTTAAATGCAATAGAAAAATTGTTTGCGCCAACAACAAGTATCCGATAAGTCGGAAAGTGTAGAAGCTTACGTATGCATATCCAGCCAGGGCCGGTCCTACCATATGTGCAGGATGTGCAAATGCACAGGGCGTCAAAAGCCCTCAATCCTCAGTTCCTATGGGTTCATTTGAGTAGGGGCGCTAAACATAGGCCTTGCACAGGGCGCTCATCTAGCTAGGACCGGGGCTGTATCCAGCATTATACGAAGGTGAATATATATGTGATTGATTCATACCACGAATTAAGTGCAATGATATGCGAGGGAGACTACTGATGAAAAAGGAGCTCATATTAGACAAAACACAAATATGTTGCTCACTGGCACAACAAACAGCAGAAAGAGTGCAAACGATATCGCACGCAACAAACAACACCACATGTAAAGTCAGTGACAGTGAAACGTATATGCTAGCAAGAGACCAAGACTATAAAACGAGAGACAGGACAAGAAACAAAAAAATGGAAGACAAACAGCAGCTGCTGTGGCTACTGTGGCAACGTGCACAAAAGAGTTAGCTGTCCAGCACACGGAAAGACAAAATTGTTTCATGGAAAGCAGTAAATAATCTATAGTTACCGAAAGGGAAGAAGAAGAAATATTGTGTGTTACACGGATAGGAGAAGAGAAGCCAAATTAAGGAATGATCCTGAAGCAGTTGAGGTTTTTGGTTGACAACAGTGAGCCAATTCGAATGTAGTGTATTATTGACACAGGTTCGTCGTGCAATATAATGAATTTAAACGATTATAAAAAAATAGTGAACAACAAATATAAGTTAAACAAAACCAGGATAAGATTAAAGGCCTTCGGTAGAAGCTTGATAAACCTGTGGGCGCTGGAAATCTTTTTAGCCAATATGACGATATTGGCGATATCCAGTTAGTGAAGGAAAATTGTCTATCAGCGAACCCATCCAAATTATTTAAGATAATTGAGGTAAAATCTTTAAATTAATTAAATAATATTTAAATTAATAATAATAATAATGGCGGCGCTACAGTCCGAGGTGGACCTGGGCCTACCTTCTCAGCAACCACTCGTGTTGTGCGTGCTATTGTTCTCTCACGAGAGGAAGGGACCTACAGTTTAATGCCGACTCCGAACGGCGAGATTGAAAAGCTTTTTTCTAGACAGTTATACTCTTTGAGCTTTGTCAGTGACTCGAAAGAGGTGGAGCCGTGAAAAAATGTTTGATGTTTTGTTTCGAGATTCGAAATTCGAAATTCGTAGGCGCCGTGGCGTAGTGGGTAGGTGCGTCGACTCCTACGCTCGAGGTCGTCAGTTCGAATCTCGAATCGAATATTTAAATTAAGGATGGACAAATTATGGATAAATACCGTGACGATTTTGAAGAAGACGGTGTACTGGTAGGAAATTGATCATACAATAAACGCAACATAACAGGCACCACCACGGATTCCAATATCTTTGAGGAAAGACTTGAAATTGAAGTTAGCTGAATTAGTAAAACGAAATATTATTAAAAAGGTGAATCATCATACGAAATGTAAAGCGCAGTAATAAATTAAGATTTTGTCTAGATCCACATGATTTGAACAAGGTACTTTAAAGAAGAAATTTACGGACAAATACCCTGGAAGAAATGTTACCTGGTCTAGTTAATGCGAAAGTTTTACTGACTGCACCCAAGTGACTAACGAATGCTTAAAAGTTATAACGCTACAATATAAAAATCTTATAAAAAAATGGAAACGACATGCATGTATAAAGTTTCAGAGAAGAGAGATGACCTTAGAATACAATGAATCAAAAATATATTTCAATGGCAGGCCGAATACTGAAACGTTTTTGAATGATATATGTTGAGCGTCCTAACTGGAACTATAGACATGAATTAACCATTTCAGCAGATGGACTTATTCTCAAAGGGAAACAAATACTAGTTCCACAAAGCTTACGACAGGAAATTTTGCAGGGACTTCACAGTAGACATCAGGGTGTAGAGGCGTGTTTAAGGGGAGCTCGTTATACAGTATTTTGGTCACACATATCAAGTCATATTAAAATTTTGTGTTCTAACTGTTGTCTTTGCCGAAAAATAAGATGCCATTACAATATTCAATCATACCAAGCTATCCTTTTCAACGCATAGGCATGGGTTTGTGCGAAGTAGAACAAGGGAACAAAACGCAAATTCTACTAGTAACAATAGATTATTACTCGGACTTTATCGAAGTGGATGAGATGAAAGAAGCAAATGCCAAAGCCATCGATAATTGATGCAGATAGAACTTTAGTCGCCATGGTATTCCGAAACTAGTAGTAACTGATTAACCATATTTTGAAAATGAAAATTTTGGAAACTTCACAAAAGAGTGGGAACTTCGAGATGTGCGTAGTACACCATTCCATCAACAGGAAAACGGCAACGCAGAGGCAGCCGTAAAGACTATGAAAAGGTTTTTCAAGAAATCTCAGCTGTTGTTTGTGTATACAAATGGAAAAAGCTTTCTCATTGAAAGTTCACATGATCTGCATGCTGCTGAGACTAATCAATGAATTTTAAACCGCAAGCCATCATTTTCAAGCTGTAATTCTGTTGTCCTCCTCTGTCATTCTCCCCCTCCTATTCTTCTCTGATAGGATTGACTCAAAGTCTGTTATTATGTTATGGTTTTCGTGTTCCTGTGTTGATGTTATGTGTGAAATCTGGTTTAAGCCGAGCGTAGTTAACTTGGTCTATAAGAAACCAAATTATGAAATTTTCCGAAATGATCTCCTTACTGGGCGCGAGAACTTAAAATTGTCAGAAAGTCTACAGCCAATGGAATCGAATACCTGATAGTAGAAATAGGCTGCTATAACAACAAATACCTGGTTGTATGCTCTTACAACAACAATAGAAACAGTTCCCATGTACCTTTCTTTTTAGTTATCTCTGAATGCTGTAGACTTCATAATCATCGCACATAATCATCTGTGGTGGTTTTAATACGAATTTGATGAAAAAAATACTTACCCTATCCGTTTCACGAATAATTGTTTACCTAATTTTCTAGATCTAATTGTCGTTTCTAATCCATCACTTGTTCTACTGTTCGAACAGTTATTTCATTTATTGATTTTTATCGGTGTACATTGAAAATCCTTTTATCGTTTGATGTTTCTTACCAAGTTCAACTAAATTTTTTTTTACTTTAAGTAAAAGAAAGTAAATACTTTACAAAGACCTTAATTCCATAGGTCTGAAAGCTCTCCACAACGGTACGCTATCAACCCCCGGGGGTAATGTCATTAAACGGCTGATCCGGATGATAAAGTCAATTTGTTTCAATGAATCTTAGTAAAATATTTCGATCAGTGGGTACATACCAAAATGGTATAATATATATTATTACACAGAACCAAGCATGTACTTGGCTTTCATTTGTAGTTATTAGCTCCTTAATAAACAGAAACAAGTTATACAGTAAATGGAAGCGCAGACCATCTAATGATAACTGGTCCTTGTAAAAAGCGGCACGTAACTGACAACTTTGTTGTACGTGCTTCGAAGACAAATTATTGTGCCTCCAGACTTTTTTCGTTTCCTCCTACGAAACTTTGAAATAATTTGCATAAAATTGGTATATGCAGCAGTAATAAAAACTGAAACTGTGTTCTTAATCCGTTGCACTTTTCTGGGAGATGATTCGAATGTAAATGACTTTGATTTTAGTCAGGGTGAGGAACATGTACACAGGCTGCCAAAGCTTGTTGACCACCTCCTTGTTGCTACCGAAGACAAAGTTATTCAGTGCATAACAGCTATGTATCAAACTGATTCCATAGGTGAATTTAAGCTATCAATCGGCTTCACTAAACTCATTCTCCCGCAAAATTACAAGTGTAGGAAAAGAAAATCAAACACTTAGACGAAATGAAACACAACGTCCTCGCTCCAGCAAATCACTTTTAACACTCATCTTTATTTTTCATATGTTACATTAAGTGATATTCACTTTACAGAAGTGGAGACTTATCGGATAGATCATCCGATCAGATGGACCGATACTTCAGCTGTAAATGTACTTTGTGTGCGTTACAATACAGTCGCTTCAAAAAGTAATACGCGACTTTTAATTGATTCTCCTACACAACTGTACTGCCTTTGATAAGAAAACTTCTCAAATATCTCCTGCAACTGTACCACAGCCATCGTTAACCTTCTCGAAGAAATAAAACAGGATTATGACAGAGGTTATATTTCACTTCTTTGTCTGCTGGATTTCTCGAAGGCCTTTGACAAAGTAAATCATAATCATCTTATGCTGTAAACTAAAGAACACTTTCGGGTTCAGTGAAAGGGCAGCAAAATTGTTGAGTAGTTTTCTTTTCGGCAGGTTGCAAAGGGTTCTTTCTGGCGAACGTTGCTCATCCTTAATGGAAATCAAGCAGGGCTTGCTGATACTATTTTGCATGTTTATAAATGGCCAACTGTCTGTATGCAGACACTCATCAGTAGATTCATATGCTGATAATGTTCAACTACCCCTAGCCAAACCGTACTCTGACCTAAACGAACTAGCGCTTCTCAATATTGATGATTTAAGACTCGTCTACAGTTGGTCAGTGGCAAATTGATTACTTTTAAATCCGATAAAATCTTAAGTAATTCCGACTGCCAAGATGAAATTCAATTTAAATGTACTACCCGAAATATATCTAAATAACTTTAGAATTAAATTCGTAGAGTCTACCACTAGTCTCGGCTATAAGATAATTCGTAATCTGTTTGTCTGGAAACAATCACACCAACATGGTTATCGATTTTATTTACGGGTGCCTTCGCAAGCTATGGGTTATATATTTTATCATATTTTACTCCACTGGAAACACTGCGAAAACTGGTAAAAACTTTAATCTTAATAACGTATGCTGAAGTTGCATATATCAGTTTAAACTCTCTATCCCAGCGTAAACTGTAAGTAGCATTTAACGATGCAGTATGGCATTTGCAAATATGACAATATCTCTGAGTTCTCTAAAGATTTTCTAGGTTGTCACTTCCAACAATATGTCAACGCCAGGAATTGTATATATTTACATAAAATCATTTGTAATAAGGTCCCGCTTATTTTTATAACAGGACTATTTTCACTCGCTGTGCAAGAACTACCAACCGCTGTAATTTTCTAAATTCTATCGTGGTTGTGAAGTTTCAAGGAAACTGCTAAAAAGGCGCGAAGGTTTACATCAAAATATCATGTCGACGAAAGAGAAGCGAGAAACCGCAAAGAAAAAAGTCACTACATACACAAAAGATATAACATCTAAAGAAGAACAAAGTACGATATCATTGTCTGTTCGGGTTTTGAACAAAAAAAGGTTTATTGAAACAAAGAAAAAGATGTAAATCGAAACTGTAAGAATTCGGGTTGAATAAGAAAACACTGTTTTCGTTTAATAATAATAATAATAATAATAATGGCGGCGCTACAGTCCGAGTTGGACCTGGGCCTAGCTTCTCAGCAACCACTCGTGTTGTGCGTGCTATTGTTCTCTCACGAGCGGAGGGGACCTACAGTTTAATGCCGACTCCGAACGGCGAGATTGAGAAGCTTTTTTCTAGACAGTTATACTCTTTGAGCATTGTCAGTGACTCGAAAGAGGTGGAGCCGTGAAAAAAATGTTTGATGTTTTTTTTTTCGAGATTCGAACTGACGACCTCGAGCGTAGGAGTCGACGCACCTACCCACTACGTCACGACGCCCCACACTGTTTTTGTTTACGTTATAAAAAAGAATCACTGCTTTATTAATTTGCATCACTGCTTTATTATTTATGACATTTTCATGGGGCGTTGTTGGTTTTGTTTTTGTGGATTCACGAATCGCTCATGTCGCGATTCGAACATTCTCCATCGCCGATGAACAGTTCTCCACTTCTTCATCGTTGCCATTTGAACTTTTATCTTGTTGATCTTAACTCCCTTATCGACTGGACTTTCTTGTCGACCTCACAGTACCTTTGACACGTTTGTGTCATGTAAAGAAAAACCTATATTAATACATGGAATTGAACAAACACGAAATTGATAAGGACAAGGCGATTCGTTAGTTCTACTGACGATATGCATGCATCTCCCTTGCACTGCTGCCAGATTTGTTTTGCAGTGGTTTTCTTTACATTCCGATCCTGGACTGGAATGGGGGCACAGTGCAAGAGGTATTTATTGCTTGATGGACTGAAATGCAATTTTCGTCTTTAAAGTCCGTTTGATCATAGTTTAGATAGCTTCTGTATTATGGTGAGTGTTATTAATTATACTTCTGTGTTATTATTATTATTATTATTAAATCTTGTGTCATATTGTTATTATTATTAAATTTTGTGTTCGCTCAGTGTTTGAAATGTGCTGAAGAATGCCAAATACACGCGATATACCCTACAAATGTATTACCAATTTTGTTTATTCCATTTTTTCTTTTTCACTTTTGCTATTTGTTGTACAGTAATTTTCCCTAAGTCTAAGTCACTTGCATTACATGTCACAGAATTCTTTCTCTTTCGCATTTGGACCACTGAGCTGTACATATCATGGTAAATTGAAATATACGCATTATAACTAGGGATGCAAACGATACATCGATGTATTGCAAACATCGATGTTTATGAACGAAACATCGATGTGAACATCGATGTTTTGATAACCGATACATCGACGGCAAAATTGTCAAACATCGACATCGTTCATTCATTTCATTAAACATTGCCTAGATGTGTTATATATAAAATGTGCTTGTATTTGTGTAATAATAATGAGGTGTAAAAGAGCTAGAGCAATACAAAGTAACTTTTTTATGTCTTAGCCTCTCCTAGTCTTACATCCTGCTCCGAAACTCCAAAAAGTACACCTTAAGCATCGAACGACCCTCAAGCAGACCGGGTATCCAACTCCTAGAGAACTGCGGGTCGGTGGCTAATCGGAGAGGTTCATGTTTTGGTTCATTACATTGGCTGGATGCATAGCATAGCAAATCCCTCCAACAGCCAAACTAGCGCCTGTTCACCAAGGGGGTGCGGCTGGGAGCGGTGTCGGTCTTGGAGCAAGCGACTCGCTATATAAACGTGCATGATGGGCCCGCTCGGGAACCCTAATCCCGAACCGTAGGATCCTCCAACGTCACTTTGGGTTTTTCGTTGGCCCGATAAGCCACAAGGTAAAAATCAAATCATCAACGAAACGGAATACAGAGAATTTTTTTGGGTTGAAACTGGTAAGACTAGTATATTTTGTTGTTTAGATACAGTACATCGTTAATATAGCGAACAAATTGTGTGATGGAGAAGATAAATAAAACATCGGAAAAACATCGATGTATCGCTGTTAATATCGATGTTTTTTAGCACGATGTTGCATCCCTAATTATAACGTGTTGGACATATTTCTTTCCTTTCATCATATTGGTATCAGAGCACTGGAAATTAAGTTTATTCTTTCTGTTGTCAACTCATTGATAAATTTCCCAAACATTTTTGGTCCTTGCATGAGCCGGATTAATTGGTTATTAATTAATAATTAACATTTAAATCATCTTTCCACAGCTGCAGAAGTGAAATATATCCTTTCGTAAACATATCACGTGGTTGTATATTACATTTATGGTTGTGTCGCGTTGATTTTTTCGTATATTGTTATCTGTTCTATTTTCGGTAGAAGCAATATAAAACTCTTGTATTAGACTTTGTTGTGTTTGCATGCGAATTTTCAGGACAAGAAACATTTAGCCAAATGAACTCATTAAAAATTAAACGCGGTATTGTCAAAAGTGCTTTAACACGTGCTGCAACATATGCGGAGTCGGTAGATAGCGACGTTCCTCTTGAAATGCTGCAAATTCGGTTAGCCAATATAGAAGAATCGTGGTCTGAGTTCTTAGCGCTCCAGAATCAATTGTGTGATTTTGCAGATAATCCAGATTTTGTTAATCCAGACTCAGAAATGGAGGAATATGAATCCAAATACTTCATTGCTCATTCAATCTTTTCGCATTTTATTCAAATTAAGCAGCTGACTGCGTTGCCGCCTTCTAATAATAACGATTCTGTTGCTGCGAAATTAGCAGCACAGCAAACTACTTTTTTGGAACGTTGGAATCAAACCATTAGTACGTCATCGTCGGCAAGTTTGCCAAAAATTACAATTCCACCCTTTTCTGGTGCAGATTATAAGGATTGGCCGGCATTTAGGGATCTTTTCCTCAGTTCGGTTGACTGCAATGCTTCTCTCACTCCCACGCAAAAATTTTATTTTTTGAAATCTTCCCTAACTGGAGACGCACTTAAGCTTATACAGACAAGTAGGATTTCGGACAACAATTACATAGAAGAATCGGATATACTGGAGAAGCGGTATGATAGATCACATCTAATCAGTCAATCTTATGTTCAAACATATCTTTCGCTGCCGTCTATTAAATCTCCTAACGTGTCGGTTCTCCGAAAAATTACTGATCAGGGGCTTGAATGCATTAGGATCCAACGGTCGGGATTCCTGGATTATATACATGTTGCTCCAGAAACTTGATACAGACACTAATGAAGCTGGGGCTCATCATGTGGGCTTAAAGGAGGATCCTACCATTATTGAACTTCTTGAGTTCTTGCATAATAGATGCGTGTGCTTAGAATCGTGTCTCCCTTCGTCGCGTATATCTCAAGGGCAGCCTCGAAATAAATCTTATGGTGTAATTCGTTCACACTTAATCGAATCGAAACAGGTTTGTCCCCATTGCAAGTCTGACCACAGTCTATTCAGCTGTAAAGGATTTCTCTCGCTTTCTACTGACGCTCGACGAACATTCGTAAAGGAGCAATCTTTGTGCTTTAATTTTCTTAGAGGCGGTCACAATGCGAACAAATGTCGTTCAAATTTCCGATGCAAGACTTGCAAAGCGAAACATCATACGACGGTTCATCTTGATGAACCTCAACCCATCAGTGTTAATACTGAAGCGAATTCAAAACCATCTTCGTCGCGTGTTACCAACATAAGTCATCCAGTTGTAAGCAATGATTCATGCGAACTCAGTCGTCGTTTGCAATCTATTCTGCCTACTGCAGTCGCAAAAACTACGGTTAGACAAAATTCGGTAAAATTCGTTCGTCTACTTCTTGATACGGGCTCACAAGTTTCTTTATTTCCGAGAGAGCTGTTCGAAGTTTGGGACTAGTACGCAAACATTCTCGAATCCCTGTTTTAGGGGTCGGTTCTACGCTAGCCGGACATACTAATGGAATAGTATCTCTTAAGCTCATATCGCGCTTTGATTCCAGTTTCGCCGATGTCACCTGCCATGTTCTATCAAAGCTTACATCTTTGTTACCACCAACTCCAATAGTGAACATAGCCATTTTGAATTTGGATTCGTATGAACTTGCTGATCTAAATTTTCATCAGCCTGTTCCTATTGACATTGTCGTGGGCATAGATAAGGTGTTTGATATCATCACAGGACCATCACATTCTCAGGAAGTCGGTCGTCCCAGTTTGGTTCCTACGATATCCGGTTCGGTAGTCTTTGGCAACTCTATCAAAACCGATTGTAATCCTAATCATGGTTTGCGAATTCATTGTGCTCAGGCAGACAATTCGGAAGACTTCGACATTGAACGATTCTGTCGTTTAGAGGAAGTTAGTTTTGAACCTACACTGTCTCTCGATGATCAACGAGTTGAAGACCTTTTTGTCGCGACACACACCAGACTCAAGGATGGTCGTTATATGGTAAAGTTGCCCTTTAAATCGAATGATACTTTTGATTACGGGGATTCATTAGGCAACGCCCTTAATCGTCTTCACGCTATTGAGCGCAGATTTTCTTCAAACCCTTCGCTGCGGGAACAATATAAAACATTTATGGAAGAATATTTGTCGCTAGGGCATATGGAGGAAATACCTCAAGCTGAAATAAGTCTGTCAACGAATAAATGTTACTACCTTTCTCACCATGCTGTACTCAAGGCAGATAGCAGCACCACAAAGCTAAAAGTTGTTTTTGATGGGTCTGCTCAAGCGCATAACTCAATTTCGTTAAATGATTCTCTACTCGCTGGTCCTACAATATCACACGATATATTTACTGTAATCTTACACTTTCGTCGACACAAACATGCAATAGCTGGAGACGCAGAGAAAATGTATAGACAAATCTGGATTTCTCGTAAACAAGTCGATTTTCAGCGAATAGTTTGGCGCGAATTCCCTAACCACCCTATAAGATTCTTTAGATGACTTATGGTACAAAGCCCGCATCGTACTTAGCCGTTCGTACATAAAAGCAGTTAGCCTTAGACTCGGCCGAAACATATCCTTTAGCAGCAGCAGTCGTACTAGAAGATTCATACATCGATGATATCCCGACAGGTGCAGACACAATAGAGGATACCATAGCGCTTCATACCCAACTCGTCGATTTGTTCAATTCAGGTGGTTTCAATCTGCGCAAATGGACTACGAACTGCTGGGTTCTGTTAATAACAATTCCAGAAAAACAATTAGAGATGTCTCCCACGGAATTCGAAGAATCCAAATCTGTGAGACTCCTAGGATTGTTTTGGTGTCCCTCCAAAGACTGTTTCTCGTATAGGATAAAGTTAAGTCCAACAACAGCCTGTTCTAAACGAAGCATCCTTTCCGACGCTTCTCTTGTTTTCGACCCATTGGGATTTATTGCTCCCGTCACTGTTGGCATAAAAATTCTTTTACAGGATCTCTGGCGGGAAAATCTAGGTTGGGATGATAAAATTCCTAGAGGACTTGCAGATCGCTGGTCAATCATCCGAAATGAAATATCTTTCATCGAGCAACTGAGCATTCCCAGGACTGTGTGGGTAAATAAGGAGACTCTCGAATTTCATGCATTTTGTGACGCTTCTTTAGATGCTTATGCGGCTGTTATTTATTGTAGGAGTATAGATTCGTCAGGAGCTATAAATGTGTCCTTAGTAGCTGCCAAAAGTAGAGTTGCACCCATAAAGGTTGTGTCCCTACCTAAATTGGAACTTTGTGGAGCACTTCTCTTATCTCGTCTCGTCACAAAACTTAAAAATTCTTTACGTGAGAAGGACTTCAAAGTGTTTGCGTGGACGGATTCAAAAACAAAAGCTCCTCCAAAAGCATGGTCAGTATTTGTAGCTAATCGGACTTCTGAGATTCTTGCCTCGATCGCTTTCATTGCATGGAATCATGTTCGATCAGCTTGCAGCCCTGTCGATTGTGCTACGCGTGAGATTTCACCATCTTCTTTGCCTTCAAATGAGCTGCGGTTGAAAGGACCTTCGTGGCTTTGAAAGGAGAAAATGTACTGGCCCTATTCAAATCCAATAATAGAAGAGCTTCCAGCAGCATTGGTGGAAAAAAGAAAACTCCCTAAACCGCAAGTATATATATCGTCAATAGTCATACCTAACATAATTGAAAGCTACGTAATAAGATCATCTAATTGGATTCATTGCTTGCCAGTTGTCGCATATATGCTTCGGTTCGTATCTAACGCTCGTTCGACCGTAAATAAGCGCCCTCGGAACAATAACACCTTGTCATCTAGTGAACTATTCGAGGCTAAGTTGGTTATTATCAAAATCACTCAAATGTCTATGTTTTCGTCGGTAATCGGCACATTACAGAAAGGAAATCAACTGCCTAGAAGAAACAAGCTTTCAACTCTTTATCCGTTTCTTGATTCGCGCGGTATTCTTCGTGTTGGCGGGCGTATTCACGTTTCAGAACTTTCGTATAATGCTAAACATCCCATTATACTTTGCAAAACTCATCCCATTTTGAACTTAATCGCAAATTACTACCATAGACATTACTTGCACGCCGGAGTAACACTTATGTTCGCGACGATAAAACAAAGCTTTTACATTCTCAATTGCCGAAATGTACTACGTAAAATAGTGCATCAATGTATTCATTGTTTAGGGCAACGAAAGTTTACATCTTCTCAATTAATGGGAGATCTTTCGCGAGAACGTGTCCGGTTTCAACGCCCTTTTAATAAGGTGGGATGCGATTATGCTGGCCCTATCAGTCTACGGCTTTCGCGCGGAAGAAATCCAAAGTTCGTCAAAGCATATATCGCGCTTTTCGTTTGCCTCGACCTCGAACGCCTTTTTATTGGCACTAGATCGATTCTGTGCGCGCCGAGGGAAACCTTCGCAAATTTGGAGCGACAATGGCTCCAATTTTCATGGTGCGAGACGTGTTCTCAACGAAATGTACGAAATTCTTCTCAGTCAACAGCATCAAAATATAGTCATCGATCAACTCTCCAAAGACAACATAGATTGGAAGTTTATGCCTCCCTCAGTACCCCACTTTGGAGGATTGTGGGAGGCAGGCGTAAAGTCTGTAAAACAACATTTAAAAAGGACTATCGGCGACACGGTGTTGACGTACGAAGAGATGTCTACACTGTTGGCGAAGATTGAGGCAATTCTAAATTCACGTCCACTGTGGGCTACCTCCGATACAGAGCCTAGTGCTCTAACCCCTTCCCATTTCATGATTGGCGAGCCTCTTGCATCTATTCCGCATCCTGATTCTCAAACACTCAGTACTCGTATTTTCTGGTGTGTATGTTTGTGTTGGAATTCAGTGTTTCGTATTGTTTTATTTAATTTATTCAGTGTGTTTTGATAATAATTTTATTATGTAGGGTGGTTTGATTAGTTGTTTAATCGCTTTAATTTGCGTTTGCTTTCTTGAGCTTGGGTATGTGTACATATGTGTATGTGTTTCGCAACATTTTGGATTGGCGGTGTGTGGGCAGAGTTTTGTTATTGGTCGCCGGAATTCGCCTTGTTGAGTTTTTACCTTAACGACTCGTACTAGTGCATCCGCTCCAGGATAGATTTCACGGATGCGGCCTCAACTCCATTTAGAAATTCCACTTTTGTGCCCTGAGGTGCTTGTGATTTTGTCCCAGTCCTGGCTGGCATTTTTCCATAAGTGTCGAAGTTCTGCATCAGCTCCAACAAAGTTTGTACCACAATCGCTGTATATTTGAGCAGGAACTCCCCGTTGTGATACTAACCGATGATATGGAGCTAAAAATGCCTGCGTGGTTAGGTCGCTAACCGCCTCGAAGTGTATGGCTTTGGTGGCCAAGCATATGAATAGGGCCAGGTACCCTTTATGGCACTTAGCTCCACGACCTTTCCATGAACGGATGGTTATAGGCCCTGCGTAGTCGACCCCTGTGTGAGCGAAAGGCTTTGACACCGTAACTCGTGCGGTTGGCAGTCCTCCCATTAATTGTTGAGCGGTCTTTTTGCGGAAGTGGTACAGCTATTAATATTTTTTTTCGCCACTCTCTTTAGCTGAAAGATCCAATACCTTTGCCTTAAGTGTGTCATCATTACCTGAATACCTCCATGTAGTGTCACAAAATGTGTTTGTCGGATTAGTAAAGTTGTAATTTTGTGTTTTGGGTCAAATATGATAGGGTGCTGTTGGTCATAGGGTATGTTGGCATGCCTAAGTCTTCCGCCCACACAAATGATTTCAGTTCCATCCACAAAGGGATGTAAAGATGTCATACCTCTTCCCTTAGTGATGCCTTCTGGAAACATTTCTCTTTGTGCGACACGAATGAGTATTTTGCTCGCTTCCTCAAGTTCTGCCGGCGTAAAGGGATTAATCTTTGTGTTGGTACGTTTTATACTTCGGATATATCGCACAAAATTTTGTGTGATGTAGTCGAAAGTTTTCGATAAAGCGACGACAATAGCCAACCTTCCTGACAAGCTTCTGAAGATTTGAGGCGTTACCGATTAAAAGGGCTATTAGATTTTCGGTTGCTTCAAGTCGGAAAACTTGTGCCCGTTTTTGACCTTCTTCTGTGGTGAAATTCGTTGGTTGACTGGGAAGTTCGAGGTCCCAGCGTGAGTGAAGAAAGGACGGTCCATTCCACCATAAGTCTTCGGGGATAAGCTTCGAGGACAGTACTCCTCGAGACGCTAGATCCGCTGGGTTCATCTCAGTTGGGATGTGGTTCCAAATAGACGGCTTTGTAAGCCGCTGAATTTCACCGACCCGGTTACCCACGAATGTTTCCAATCTTGAGGTTGGTGACTTAATCCAGCAAAGCGTGATTGTTGAATCGGTCCAAGCGTGTGAACTTTGCTCTAGTAAGTTGAGTACTTTAGCTACATGGTGTAAGAGTTTCGCTAAAATAACTGCACCGCACAACTCCAACCGTGGAATGCTTACTGGTTTGACCGGGGCCACTCTAGTCTTTGCAAGTAGCAAACTCATATGGACCCTGTTCTCTTCATCAAGAATGCCAATGTAGATCGCAGCCCCAAACGCTCTCTCCGACGCGTCGCAGAATCCGCCTAACTCCACGTTTCTATACTGCCCTCCAGCATGCACTCATCGAGGTAACCGTATGCGGTTCACATCTTCTAGGTCTTGAACAAAGGTGTTCCATTCTGTCAGAGTGTTATCATCCACTGGTTCGTCCCATGTCAGCTTCTTAACCCATAGCTGCTGAAGGAACAAAATGTTTCCTTGATTATACAGGAAGAGATCCATCCCATCGGATCAAAGAGCCTGGCTATGGTTGACAATATTGATCTCTTCGTTGCCTGAGGGTGATTAGGTGGAATGTAGCTGTATAAAAAGCTATCTTCCAATGAATCCCTAACGTCTTCAGTTGACTTGACCCTTCCAAAGTGGATTAAACTTAGTCTCCCGGTCCTGTAGGGGTACATCGAGCATCAACGCATCGTTATAAGATCGCCACTTGCGTAATATAATGCCGGCAGCTTGCAGTGTTGTTTTTATTTCCTCGATTTTCTTGTTGGCTTCTTGTTTTGTATCGGCTCCAGAGATCAGGTCGTCTACGTACATTTCTTCTCGTATCATCTTCGTTGCTCTTGGATACTGAAGACGGACTTCTTCTGCCAACCAGTTGAGCGTGCGAATCGCTAAATAAGGAGCAGCAGCTGTTCCGAATGTTACGTTTTTGAGTCGATATGTTTTTAAAACTTCGGACGGATCTTTGCGCTAAAGCATTAATTGGTAGATGGAGTCCTTTTCATTTACCCAGATCTGACGATACATCTTTTCGATGTCTTTTTTTTTTTAGAAATATTTTTTTTATTGAACCATGTGTTTCTTATTACTAACAGATATTGAAAATACTTAATATATCTTAACCTATTGCCTTACATCTAACATGACCTAACATTTTTCTGGATGTTTTATTTATTTTTTATATTTTATGTGATTTAACATTTACTTGTGCTGTTGGCAGGAAAAGGTTCAGAAAACCTGCTAAATTATTATCAATTAAATTTTACGACTTATACTACCTTATACATAACTTAACCTAATTTAAACTACATATACAATTATTCTTTTAGTGTTGGAGGGAGATGTTAGAATTTAAGTTCCTTTTCGTGGTATTGACTGTTGTCGTATTTGTAGGTGTTACCCGTTTGTGTATTGTGGTATCTCATGTTGTTGAGTTGGTCCACTATTTTATGTGTGTCGAAGAGGTGTCTGATGTGGCTGGTATTTAAAAAGTGGTCGCTTGGATCCGGGAGTGCTGTGGCCACTTCTGCTGTCAGGCTGTTCGGAAGATTTTTGATGAAGTTCGTTGTTAGTTGAAAGATACGTCTGTCGATTCTCTCTATCTGGGTGCTGTTGTACAATGTGGAGGTCCTTATGTACTTGAAGGAGTTTGGGATGCGATGGAGGTTGCTGATGGTTCTGAAACATCTCGTTTCGAAAAGTCGCAGCTTGTCCATTTGTGGTGGTGTGATGTGGAACCATATTGGGCATGCATACGTAAGTGACGGCCTGATGATCTGCTTGTATAGTATTTGCTTTATCTTGGTGGATAGGGTGTTCGGCTTCCACATGACCTTGCGGCAGTAGCTGTATTGGATTTTGGCCTTTTCGATGCGGTCGCAAATATGTTTCCCAAAGGAGAAGTCTCTGGTGAAGGTTACTCCCAGGTATTTCATAGTTTGCTGTGGCCGTAGGTTAGTGTGGTGTTTTATTGTATTCCTTGTACATCGGTTATTAGGACCTTTGATGACGAGTACTTGCGTTTTCCTCTCGTTCGGTCGTATTTTTCACTTGTTGAGATAGTTGGATAGAGTCGCCAGGTACCTGTTGATGAGGTTCACACTATGAAGGATAAATGCTGTGTGCGAGTATATGAGGGTGTTGTCAGCATAGGTGATGATTTTTACTCCTGGGGTGGATGATTGGGGGACGTCAGCTGTAAATAAAAGATATAAAATGGGGCCCAGGATGGATCCTTGTGGGACTCCAGCTGAGATTAATAAGGGTGGGGATTTTGTGAAGTTGACATTGACCACGAATTTTCTGTTTGTGAGGTAGGATTGGATAAGGAAGCAGGTAGTTAGGTCTATGTTATGGATGTGGTAGGTAAAGTAGACCGGCAACCCAGACGCAGTCGAAAGCTTTAGAAATGTCGAGGGATGTACAGACAGTGGAGTGGTTGTGGCTTGAAGCCGAATTGGAATTCCGGAATAAGGTGGTTTTCAGTTGCATGTTCTCTTAGTTTGTTTAGGATTTTGCATTCTAGGAGTTTGCTTATTGTGTTTAGAAGCGAAATTGGCCTGTAACTGGCGGGATTATGTGATAGGCCCGGTTTCTTTACTGGCACCAGTATGGCCGTTTTCCAGGGCGAGGGGAAATGTGAAGGGTTGATGATTTGATTGAGAAGGGTGACTATTGGGACGAGGTTTGTAGGGAGGAGCTTCTTATACAGAATATTTGGAATGTTGTCCGTACCTGTGGATCTTTTGTTTTTCCGACTTTGGATAATCTATTATATAAAAATAAGTCGGGATTTCCTTCCTGACGCTATAACTCCAGAACGCACGAACCGATTGCCACGGTTTTGCATTCGTTGGAAAGGTCTCGGGCTCCGTTAGGTTTATAGCATACAAAATTCAGAAAAAATAGATACGCACAAATTTGTCATAAGTGCGGATCGTACCCCAACAGGTGAACATGTGCGAAGATTCAATGCACTCACCGTTGATGATGTTGCTGCAATTATTGTTGGCGATCCAACTAAATCACGAGACATTGTCGTTCAGCGAAGAAGCAATATCATGCATCGTGTAAACGAGACACATCGTTTGTACGATGCGTTACAATATCCAATCATTTATTGGCAAGGGGAAGACGGATACGACATCACGTTGAAGATGGTCGATCCAATTACAGGTACAATATTCACACACTAATTATTGCTATTATTGGTTTCCATTAACAATCCATTTAATTTTGCATTTTCAGGCGCATCAACTAACAAAAATCTAAGCGCAATGAATTACTATGCGTATCGTGTGATGATTCGTACACATGAGGAGAATGTCATTCTGAAGTGCCGTCGGCTATTCAAGCAATTCGCTGTCGACATGTATGTCAAAGTCGAGACCGAACGTTTAGCGTTCATCCGATTCAATCAGGCAAAACTACGATCTGAGGACTATATACACTTGCGTGATGCTATTCATTCAGATGGTAATGTTCAGAATATTGGACGCCTGACGATTCTCCCATCATCTTATATCGGAAGCCCACGCCACATGCACGAATACGCTGAAGACGGTATGACGTACGTGCGAAATTATGGAACTCCGGATTTATTTATTACGTTCACATGCAATCCGAAGTGAACGTAAATTGAACGTGAGTTGGACCCGGGCCAAAAACCGTGGTGACACACGTTGTTATATGTACTCGGTGGAATGGCAGAAGCGTGGACTACCGCATGCTCATATCCTAATTCGGTTGCTGAACAAATTACATTGAAGTGGATGACATCATATCAGCTGAAATTCCTGATCCAGTCACTGATCCCCATCTACACGACATTGTGACGACACAGATGGTGCATGGACCGTGCGGTGTATTAAATCCATTATCGCCTTGCATGGCTGATGGAAAGTGCACAAAACGATATCCGCAACCGTTAGTTGCTGAAACAGTCATAGGGAACGATGGATATCCAGTTTATCGTCGGCGTTCAAAAGAAGATAATGGTCGAACTATCAAAGTTAAAGTTCAAAATCAAGAGATTGAGATCGGAAATGAATTCATTGCACCATATTGCCCGCTGCTATCGCGAATTTTCGAAACACATGCGAACGTTGAGAGTTGTCATTCGGCCAAATCAGTCAAATATTTGTGCAAGTACGTCACAAAAGGCAGCGACATGGCTGTGTTTGGTATTGCGTCGGAAAATGCGAATGACGAAATCAGCAACTTCCAAATGGGCAGATACGTCAGTACTAATGAAGCACTGTGGCGATTATTGTCATTTCAAATTCATGAAAGATATCCCACAGTTGTACATTTAGCAGTGCATTTGGAAAATGGACAAAGAGTTTACTTCACTGGGGCTAATGCGGCACAACGAGCTGAGAGACCACCATCGACAACATTGACCAGCTTCTTTGCAATGTGTGAAGCAGATCCATTCGCAGCGACGCTGATGTACGTTGAAATGCCCAAGTATTACACTTGGAATCAATCAAGAAAGAAATTACAACGTCGCAAACAAGGAACCTCGGTTCCAGATTGGCCACAGGTGTTTTCCACTGATGCGCTAGGTCGCATGTATACTGTTCATCCTAGAAATGATTAATGTTTTTATTTGCGACTGCTCTTGGTAAATGTACGTGGACCAAAATCATTTGCGCATTTGAAAACTGTGAATGGCCACCAATGCCAAACATATCGAGAAGCATGTCAACTATTGAGTTTGCTGGAGAACGATTCTTATTGGGATTTAACACTTGCGGATTCAGTTGTTTCATCAAATGCGTACCAAATACGAACGCTGTTCGCAATTATCATCACCACATGTTTCCCTTCACAACCAATTCAGTTATGGAACAAATACAAAGACGACATATGTGAAGATATCTTGCATCGCTTGCGCATTCGAACGAATAATCCCGACATGCAAATAACCGATGAAATCTACAATGAAGGATTGATTCTGATTGAGGATCAATGCTTGACTATTGCAAATAAGCTACTGATTGAAGTAGGAATGATTGTGCCAAATCGATCGATGCACGATGCATTCAACCAAGAATTAAATCGAGAGCTGCAATACAATGTTGATACATTGCAGGAATTCGTTCGAAATAATGTGCCGTTGCTGAATGAACAGCAAAAACAAGTATACGAAACATTAATGCAAGCGGTGGACAATAATACTGGTGGTCTATTCTTCCTGGACGCATCTGGAGGAACAGGGAAAACAAGATGTGACATAGCTTTGGCGTTAGCATCATCTGGAATATCGGCGACTCTTCTAGATGGCGGTCGTACTGCACATTCTGCGCTTAAGTTGCAACTCAATTTAAACACAATTGATACTCCAACATGCAATATTTCCCGATCCAGTGCAATGGGAAAATTATTGATGCAATGCAAGCTCATTGTTTGGGATGAGTGCACAATGGCACATAAGAAATCACTTGAAGCACTTAACTTCACTCTGAAGGATCTTCGGCGAAATAACAACATCTTTGGAATAACGTAAAAACATTATCGCTAACCACTAATATGGGAGTTCAACTTCAAAATGATGAAAGTGCTGCACAATTTTCCAAACAATTGTTAGCTGTTGGAAATGGAAAAGTCCCAGTTGATGGATTAATTACTCTTACCAACGACTTTTGCCGATTTGTAGACTCTCAATTAGCTCTTATTGAAAATGTTTTCCCAAACATTAGTGAGAATTATCAGAATTATGCTTGGTTAAGTCAACGAGCAATTCTCGCCGCAAATAATAATGATGTACAAGCACTGAATTTCACCATTCAATCAAAAATCGCTGGCGATTTGGTGACATACAAATCCGTTGATTCCATAACAAATCCCGATGATGTAGTAAATTATCCAACGGAGTTTTTGAACTCTCTGGAGTTACCAGGATTTCCACCACATAACTTGCAATTCAAAGTTGGTTCAGTTATTATGATATTGCGTAATTTGAATCCACCGCGACTTTGCAACGGTGAAAAGACTTGCGGTGAAAAGACTTATGCCGAATTTGATTGAGGCAACCATTATTAACGGAAAGTACGCAGGTGAAAATGTATGTATTCCTCGAATACCAATGATTCCGACTGATCTTCCGTTTGACTTCAAACGATTGCAATTTCCGTTTCGCCTTGCGTTCGCAATGAAAATTAACAAGTCGCAAGGCCAATCGCTTAGTGTTTGCGGGATAAATTTAGAAAATCATTGTTTTTCACATGGGCAGCTATAAGTTGCTTGTTCACGAGTTGGGAAACCATCCGCTTTGTTTGTGTTAACGTCAGACCAAAAAACAAAAAATGTGGTTTACCAAAGAGCACTTCAATGAAACGGATAATTTGCGGACACGTATAACGCTTCGATTCAGTATTTACTTTGGATTCACTTCCATTTTTTACTTAGAGAAGTTCAAATTACACTTCATTTTTGTAATCGAAATGAATTCATTACTGTTGTGAAATGAAATAAAATTTTTCCTTTTCAAATATAAAAACAAAATAATTTTTCTTCATCTTTTAATCCTCAAACGAAATGTTACAAAAAACGAAGCCATCTGGTGGCGAAACGGAGTTCGCCGGGTTTGCTAGTTACAATATAAATTATATACAATATATAAAACGACATATCTACAAAAATTTCAACAATTAATTCTATTGGATCCCGAGCAAAAGCAATTTCAATTTCTGGAGTTTCTGGAGTTTTGTGTGCTGTGTGTGCATCTATATTTTGTGCTCCACGAAGTTGATTCCTGTACAACAAGCTGCTTGAGGTTTTGGTGCGTACGTCTGCATTTGGATTTGCACGTGAGTACATTTACTTGCACTAGTTTGTCTTACCAACTTGTCTACAGATTTGGTAATTCATCTGTAATAGAGTGTGCATAAGTTATAAACGATAATGAATTCTAATAAACTAAGTAGAGTACTTACCCAACTGCAAAGAGATGTCTCTAATTTCGCAAAAAGAGGGTACAGTACAAGAACTGCAAATTATTTGTCAAGACGTTTGATAATGCTAGAAAAATCAATGGAATCAGTGTTCAAAATTTATGAAGAGTGTGTAGGTAGTTTATCGGATGGTGAGGAAGACAAATATTCGGAAATAGAACGAAGGGAAAGCAAGACGATGCTGCTGAAACCACATCAAACACCAAACTAGCATTACACAATGCGGATATATGTCTGCAAAAAATTCCGGTGCCTTGTTCTTCTGGTAGTTATGAGGCTTGGAGGGGTTTTCGAGATTTATTTGTTTCTCTGGTCCATAACAACATCTTTAACTGAAAGACAAAAGATGCATTATCTCAAGACTTGTTTGTCAGGTGAAGCCGACAGAATCTTGTCACACTTACCAATTGCTAACGGCAATTATGCAAAGGCGTGGGCTATTTTACAGGACAGACATGATCACACACGATTTCTGGTTAGCACTCAATTGAAATGTCTCTTCAATCAGCGGTCTGTAACCCAAGAGCGAGCCGAAACAATCAAAGAGTTGTTAGTTGGTTGTTGATTTTTGTTGGAAATATTTAGTTTTCTTTAGAAAAATATAGTTCAGGAGGTAGTGTATACTTACTTTTTTGATTAACTGTATAATTAAGGGCTCGATGACAGTGTGTGTTTCGCAACATTTTGGATTGGCAGTGTTTTGCTTGAGTGATTTGTGTTGTTTGCACTCTTGTGTGAGTTGCATCTGATAGATGATTGTAATGTGATCTGTAAAACTATGTGTTGAACTAAGTGTGTTATGAACGAGTGAACTGTATGATATTATTATTTTTTTGTATGGCTGATATGTAAATGCTACAGAACGCGCATTGTTTATGAGAGTGTATAGGTATTTGTGTGTTGGGTGGATGTTGTTTATGGATTTTTTACCAAC
Source organism: Myathropa florea (assembly GCA_930367185.1). Classification (NCBI taxonomy): domain Eukaryota; kingdom Metazoa; phylum Arthropoda; class Insecta; order Diptera; family Syrphidae; genus Myathropa; species Myathropa florea. Next base: position 6,429,973 of record OV884006.1, read on the forward strand.
AAGTTTTATGAATTCTGCATTTTCGAATGGGATTTTGTGTGCGGACAGTATTGTGCAAAGTTAGAGTTAGCGAATGAAAAAAGCGAAAAAACGAGGATTTAAACTCGAGGTATTTTATTCGTATTGCCTGCTGCCTGGTTGTGCTCGAAATGGACGAGAATAGGAATTTTCAGACAGAGATTAGCCTAAGCGTTATACAAGAATTAGCACAGATGTAAGTGTTATACAATGATTAAATGTTCTTCTTAGCGTTATACAGCGATTAAAGTAATAGATTATTGAGTTCAGAGGATAAGCAATGGATTACATCAATTTAAATTTAAATTCACAATTTATGGAATTAAATTCAATTATTTTAATTCATGATTCATGATTAATTATGAATTTATCGAATATTCCTAAACAGTTAGCGTGTTGAATTTTACATGTTTTCGTGACAATTTGGGTATTATTAGAGGGTGTAGTTCGTACTAGATCACTAGTTTCGTTGCGAGTTATCTTTGACTGGTAGTGGGCAGAGTTTTGTTATTGGTCGCCGGAATTCGCCTTGTTGGGTTTTTACCTTAACGACTCGTACTAGTGCATCCGCTCCAGGGTAGATTTCACGGATGCGGCCTAAACTCCATTTAGAAATTCCACTTTGTTCCTTGAGTTGCTAAGGTGCTCGTGATTTCGTCCCAGTCCTGACTGGCATTTTTCCATAAGTGTCGAAGTTCTGCATCAGCTCCAACAAAGTTCGTACCACAATCGCTGTATATTTGAGTAGGAACTCCCCGTTGTGACACGAACCGACGATATGCAGCTAAAAATGCCTGCGTGGTTAGGTCGCTAACCGCCTCGAAGTGCATGGCTTTGGTGGCCAAGCATATGAATACGGCCAGGTACCCTTTATGCAGGCCCGGTCCCAGCTAAATGAGCGCCCTGTGCAAGACTTGCGTTTAGCGCCCACCCCCCCCCCCCCTTTTTTTGGGTCATGGTTGTCTTAATTAATTTTTTATCATTTTAAGTTTATAAAAACAGCCTCCTCCTAAAGCTACTGTTTAAATTTGGAGAGCAATAACTAGATTGGGAGCAAGATAATCTAGGTTTGAACTATATATATAAAATCTAATACTTCATAAACATGAGCTTTCTGGTTTTACAAGTAATACAGTTTTGTAAATTAAGGAATTAGGAACGTATTGTTCAAGCATTAGCTTGTTGAAAAATAATAGTAAAAAAAATATTTTAATGTTATTTGAAAATGAAAAATTCGTTTTATATGCTTCAAGCTACTCAAAACTTTCTTTTGATCTAGTGTTTTGAAATAAAATTCTACATTAAAACTTTGTTTCGGCTCTAAACTAGTTTCGTAACATTCATCACCATTGTAAAGGAGATGTTTCTGGAAATTTAGATGATGTTTCAAGTAAGCATAGAATTGTTTCAAAAAACATAGCAGGTGCTCTTTAGGCACCTAGCTGAATCATTGACTACTAAATTGAATCAATACGAGCTGCATGGGACGAAAATGCTTTTGGTCGAATTCTGTTTTGAAGACTTCTTTTCCCTTCATATTTGAACCAACTTTGACTTCGACAGTTGCTTATTGAAATTCCTTGAAATTCAAGTTTGTTTAAAATTAACTTTGTAAGTTCCTCTTCGGTCTTGTCTTCTCGTTTTAAAAACCCAAAACAACAATAGTCAACAATAAGCGTAGAATTTGGCCTCTTTTAGCATGAACACAATGCGATTAGTAACAGTTGTAGAAAAGATACGTGTTATCTAATTTTGTATATTTTTGCTTAAATATTTATTTTGGGTTTCTTGATTCGTAATTCTCCTCAAGCGCTCTCCTAACACCAAATCAAATAAGGCTACTTCCTCAACAATCTGTAAAAAGTTACCATTATTAAGCTCAAACAACACTTCAGAAGTTCCTCGAAAAATTAGTGTTTGCAAAACAGCTTAGCTCTATCTAATATTTTATTTCAGTTTAGATCGAGGTGAGTCTATTGTTGTTTCCGTTCTCAAAACTTTTTTGAAAAACATCCTGTATCTGTGCTTGACAAAACATGGGAATTTTTGTTCATTGCAAATAAAATACAAACAAAATTATAGAGAATAGAGTTTGCTAGGCAATATGTACATAAATCACCCTGAAATGAAATATGTGTAATTGAATTTTCTAATACATTACATTACATTTTTCAAGAAGAAAAAACCAAAAACTATTTTTTTGTTTTGGGTGTATGCTCAATTTTATGAGGTAGTGTATATATACCCACTGTACTCATTCTCCTTTCAAATATGTATAATGAGTAAATCTCTTTCATACGTGCAGAAATAAAATCTGCACATTTTCTCTCCTCCATAGGAATTGAGTTTATTATTTTGAGATTTTTGAGTGCTTGTGCAAGAAATTATCTTGCACAGTCCTGTGTGTGATTGGCCTTTTGTGTGAAGAATGAAGAATGAATAATTTCAGTTCCATCCACAAAGGAATGTAAAGATGGCATACTTCTTCCCTTAGTGTTGCTTTCTGGAAACATTTCTCTTTGTGCGACACGAATGAGTATTTTGCTCCCTTCCTCAAGTTCTGCCGGCGTAAAGGGATTAATCTTTGTGTTGGTACGTTTTATACTTCGGATATATCGGCAAAAGTTTGTGTGATGCAGTCGAAAGTTTTCGATAAAGCGACGACAATAGCCAACCTTCCTGACAAGCTTTTGAAGATTTGAGGCATTACCGATTAAAAGGGCTATTGGATTTTCGGTTGCTTCAAGTCGGAAAACTTGTGCCCGTTTTTGACCTTCTTCTGTGGTGAAATTCGTTGGTTGACTGGGAAGTTCGAGGTCCCAGCGTGAGTGAAGAAAGGACGGTCCATTCCATCATAAACCTTCGGGGATAAGCTTCGAGGGAAGTACTCCTCGAGACGGTAGATCCGCTGGGTTCATCTTAGTTGGGATGTGCTTCCAAATAGACGGCTTTGTAGGCCGCTGAATTTCAACGACCCGGTTACCCACGAATGTTTCCCATCTTGAGGTTGGTGACATAATCCAGCAAAGCGTGATTGTTGAATCGGTCCAAGCGTGTAAACTTTGCTCTAGTAAGTTGAGTACTTTAGCTACATGGTGTAAGAGTTTCGCTAAAATAACAGCACCGCACAACTCCAACCGTGGAATGCTTACTGGTTTGACCGGGGCCACTCTAGTCTTTGCAAGTAGCAAACTCATGTGGACCCTGTTCTCTTCATCAAGAATGAGAATGTAGATCGCAGCCCCAAACGCTCTCTCCGACGCGTCGCAGAATCCGTGTAACTCCACGTTTCTATACTGCCCTCCAGCATGTACTCATCGAGGTAACCGTATGCGGTTCACATTTTCCAGGTCTTGAACAAAGGTGTTCCAATCCGTCAGAGTGTTATCATCCACTGGTTCGTCCCATGTCAGCTTCTTAACCCATAGCTGCTGAAGGAACAAAATGTTTCCTTGATTATACAGGGAGAGATCCATCCCATCGGATCAAAGAGCCTGGCTATGGTTGACAATATTGATCTCTTCGTTGCCTGAGGGTGATTAGGTGGAATGTAGCTGTATAAAAAGCTATCTTCCAATGAATCCCTAACGTCTTCAGTTGACTTGACCCTTCCAAAGTGGATTAAACTTAGTCTCCCGGTCCTGTAGGGGTACATCGAGCATCAACGCATCGTTATTAGATGCCCACTTGCGTAGTATAAAGCCGGCAGCTTGCAGTGTTGTTTTTATTTCCTCGATTTTCTTGTTGGCTTCTTGTTTTGTATCGGCTCCAGAGATCAGGTCGTCTACGTACATTTCTTCTCGTATCATCTTCGTTGCTCTTGAATACTGAAGACGGACTTCTTCTGCCAACCAGTTGAGCGTGCGAATCGCTAAATAAGGAGCAGCAGCTGTTCCGAATGTTACGGTTTTGAGTCGATAAGTTTTTAAAACTTCGGACGGATCTTTGCGCCAAAGTATTAATTGGTAGATGGAGTCCTTTTCATTTACCCAGATCTGACGATACATCTTTTCGATGTCGGCTGTAAATGTGTATTTGTACAACCTGCACCTCGAGATACATAACATCCACAATGTTGTTTTGTAGAGTAGGTTCAACCATCAGTGTGTCATTTAGTGATTTCCCGTTCGAAGTTTAAAAAAAAGCGTCGAAAACCATTCTCAATTTGGTTGAAGAACTGCTCTCCTTTCTGACTGCGTGATGTGGCATGAAATAATGCGGTATGCCCTCTAAACTGTTCTCGTCCTCATCTAGACTCATATGCTTCAACTGAACGTACTAATCCATGCATGCGACATAATCCTTTTTAAACTGCAAGTCTTTAAGCAAACGTCCTTCTAACTGCCTGTATCTTTGCAGAGCACCTTCTCTTGAACGGCCAAGTATGGGACGGACATGTTTCTTGAAGGGAAGGGCGACTTCATATCCTTCATCTGAAGTACCCTTAACGTTATTTAAAAAGTGTTCTTCACATGCGAGATTCTCAGGGATTTCTATTCTTACAAATGATATTTCCTCCGGCTCCCAGAATTTCTGCATGCTGACATCGAGGTTGGAAGTCAGATGCAAACTTTTAACAGGTTCGGACGAGAACGGAATGCGTCCAAACAGAATCTACCCCAATTCAGTCTTTTGGGCCACGGGTAAGTTGAAATCATCAGGTCGGATAAGTTCAGGCAAAAGTATGTCGGCTAACACTTCGCTGCCCAGCAACAAATTAACTTTGGCTGGCTTAAAAAAGGAGGGGTCGGCTAAGCTCAAGCCCTCGAGATGTTTCCAACTCTCGAACGGGATACTCCGGGCCGAGATATGGCCAGACAGCGACTTGTATACAAGAGCTTGTATTGAGGTTTGAAGGCTGAGTGATGAGAACTAATCGTTATGTCAACAACTTTTTTACATGCGCCACTGCTGGTCAAATCTAACCCAGTAACTTCGACGTGAGTTGATTTGTGCTTCAATTGTAAAAGTTGCAACCCTGACTCAGTGATGAAGGAAGCTTCTGAACCAGAATCCAGTAATGCTCGAAAGGAAACAATCCTTGCTGATGATTCGTGTACCTTCGCGATGGCTGTGGCTAACATAATTCGGGTAGACGCCTGTGGCATAGAGTGTATAGAGTATGTGTTGATGGAGTTACTGCAATGAGGTGTTTCGTTATCCGAGCAATGAGTTTCCTTGCGTTTTCGACGACTGTTCTACATAAGAAGGCTTGAAACTCGGAGCATTGGGATTTACAGCTGAGGTTAGTGAGTTATTGTTGACCATTCTTGCTTGAGACATAACTTGACTATTGTTTGAATTGTTGCAGCAACGAGGATAGGACTGATGATCACCGTACGGGCCGTTGAGTGATGGTGTGTAGGGGAGCGGGTGGAGGTGGGCGCAAAAATGAAACACTTGTTTGACAGCCGGTGTTATCTTTATTTTGCAATGAAGAGAAGAACTGAAACTGCATTCTGCTTGTATTTATATCAAAACGAGATTCGGGTCAATAACCTGATCAGATGGTCCGAATATTATTAATTTTGCTAACAGATGTCGTTGACTGAATAGTCAAAACCTTTAGTTCTGCACAGGGTGCTTTTCTTTTACATTTGTTTGGATTTAATATTCTCTTTTTACTTTCGCCTACAATTCGGCCATCCTGATCAAGTAATCGTCCCGATTACATAACGCACTTTCGAATAATATAAATACTAATACAACATAGGTATGATTATATGATAATAGATATAACAGATTAGAATATGAGTACAAAATAACAAAAATTCAGTTCTTAAAAAAAGCTATACAAATTCAATTCAATTCGATTCAATTCAATTCAAAAAAAATATAAATATATAGGCAATACTAAAATTGATATTATGGTACTTCAATGAAAAAAGGTTTGGATAACGCGGTATAAAAATGTACATGTGAACATCAATTTTCCGTCTGAGAATCTAGCTTGTCCCAGTGGTCTCCAGCTGCCTCTTCACCGTCGTCGGAACATCTCTGCTGAACTTCATAAGGCCTCATGTTATCTGGAGAAAAGATACTTTTGTACGGCAATCGCGATTCTTGCAGGCCTTCGATATCCATAATCAAGTACCGATCATTGGGTAAGACTTTCTTGACCTCATAAGGACCTCGATACTTGGCAAGAAGTTTTTGATTCACACCTGGGGCAGCGGCTGTGTTTCGAATCATCACGTACTGACCTGCTTTATATACTTTTGGAATTTTATGCTTGTTGTCAAAATATACCTTGTTAAGTGCTTGGGTTTTTTCAGTTTTTTGTTGAGCTTGGGCCCTAATATTTCTAAGGTTAGCTTGTTTTGACTTGATCCTACTATCAAGGAACTCCTTAACACGGTCACAAAGCTCTCCTTTCTGATGTACCCCGAACAATAGAACGCTTGGCGTAAAACCTGTACTCCTACTGATAGTGTTGTTCAGCGCGAATTCTGCCTTAACCAAGTGCTTATCCCAATCACTGGTAGTGTTAGAATCGCATTCTTTGGACAACATCGGCACAAGTATACGATTAATACGCTCTACCTGTCCGTTTGATTGAGGAGAGCGCGTGGCAATTTTCACGTGCTGAATATTATTTTCGCGTAGAAAGTTGGTGAACTCGGTTGACGTGAAACAGGTTCCACGATCTGATACAATGCGATCGGGCCGCGAATAATTATCAAAGAACAACGTCAAACACTTTATGGCTTCGCTACTTTGGGTGGACTTAACAGGATAAAGTTTTATAAATTTGGTGAAAGCATCAATTACGAGGAGAACGTGTTTTTTTCGCGACTGTGAAGTAGGCAAGGGACCAAGGTGGTCGATATGAAGTGTGTGAAATGGAACATCTCCTTTGGGTATGGAATGCAAATTCCCTTCAACTTTACCTGAGTGTGGAGAGAAATATATGCATTTCAAACAGCCTCTTATGTGTTCTTTGATTTTTTCCTTCATATTAGGAAACCAATAGCACCCTGACAGATGCTGAAAGCACTTTTCTACCCCAACGTGACACATCGCTTCATGATGCGTACGTATTACTTCGGTTTCCATATTTGATGGAACGTAAAAGTTGACCTTGCCCTTGCACTTCCGGTATATAAGACCGTCTATCATCTCATAAATGGGGCTCTCGCTCTTTTCTAACTCAGATACTATCGACTTAATCTTAGGGTCACCCTTCTGGGCAGCCGCTAAGATAAGCTCAAAGGATTCGTCCTCTACATAAAGAACATTAAATGAGCGACTTAAAGCGTCAACATGTGACATCCTATCCCCTTTTCTATGCTCAACGATGTAGTCGAAGCTTTGCAACTCCAAGGCCCATCGTGAAATGCGAGGATTTAAAGATTTTTTCTCAAGTGTTAATGCTAAAGCCTGACAGTCGGTTACAATTTTGAAAGTTACGCCTATGAGATAAATTCTAAATCTCCTAAGAGCGTATATTATTGAAAGCGTCTCTAGCTCATAGCTATGATATTTGCTTTCCGTTTCAGTGGCTCGTTTCGAAAAGAAAAACACAGGGTGGAATTTACCATCGACCTGTTTCTGCATGAAAACTGCACCGTAACCAACCGAACTTGCATCGCAATGCAGTTCTGTGGCGTTATGGGGGCTGAATAAAGCTAAGACGGGAGATGCTATTAGTTTAGATTTTAACAGCTCAAAAGTTTCCATTTCTGTCACACCGAATATGAATGGTGTATCCTTTTTCAATAGGTCATACAGTGGTTTAGCCACATTCGCAAAACCCTTAATGAATTTGCGGAAATAGGAACAGAGTCCCAGAAAGCTATGCACATTCTTAGTGGAGGAAGGTATAGGAAAACTTTTAATCGCATTTAAGTTACTATCATTTGGTCGGATACCATCTTTACTGACTTTATATCCGAGATAAACGATTTCGGTTTGCAAAAAACTACATTTGTCAAACCTGAGCTGTAATGAATGTTCAGTTATAATATTAATTACTTCGCGTAAAATATTAAGATGTTCTTCAATGGACTGTGTTGTTGAAGATTCCAGGGCTTCCTCAAAGAGAAATCGCAGAATGAGAACCCAGTTCACAATCCCGAGAAGACAAGAAAAAAATAGTCCTTTAAGAGTCAACTAAATCTTTATTGAAATGTTGGACGAACCTTACAGTTTCGCTGTCAAACAAAGAAGAAGGAATGAGGAAGAAAAGCATGGCCTTCTTCGATTGCTAGTTGAGCTGATTCGAAGTTATGTTCGAAAAACTCAATATGGTGACTTTGGTTCTCTCTTCCTGCCATCTATTTTTCAGTAGTAAATTCAACATCCTCCCCCGGGCAAGATTGCAATTCCAAAGGATAAAGAAGCTGAATTGGTCGCTTCAACCTGGTTCCGTTGGCTAGCCTCACTAGGCATGACCGTACGCGTTGATCTCGTCCTGTAAATGTTTCTTCTATGACTCCCATCTTCCAGCCAATCCTCGCTCGTCCTGGATCGGATAGTAATACGACATCGCCACTTGTCAGTTTCCGTGAAGATCGAAGAACGTTATAGTGAAAAGAGCGCAGCAGGTGCAAATACTCATTTTGCCATCTCCTTTTCAGTTGGCTCGAATACTTCAAACGTTGCTTCCATGCCTCTCGAATTGAATTGGCGCTGACTTCCGGATGCAAAGATGACGATGAAGCTTCAGTGCAATCACTTGCTGCCATAAGGAAGTCTGCAGGCGTTAACGGCGTCAAGTCAAGAGGATCAGCACTCACATAAGTCAATGGTCGATTGTTGATTACTAATTCCGCTTCTGTTATGATGGTTCTTAATTCTTCAAAGCCCAGCTTCGCTTTGCCTATGGTGACCTTTAGGACATTCTTCATCGTACGAACCATTCGTTCCCAGAAGCCGCCCCACCACGGAGCACGCTCCACGATAAATCGCCATTTTATTTTCCTCCTTGAAAGGAATTGTTGTACGGCCTCATTGTTCAATGAAAATCCACACGCGTTTAATTCTAGCGCTGCTCTTCTAAATGTCCGTGCATTATCGGATATAATCATTGCTGGGACACCACGACGGCTGATAAAGCGTCGGAGTGCCTGAAGAAAATCCTCAGTTCTCATGCCATTCACTAACTCCAAATGCACGGCACGTACCGCAGCACAGGTGAAGAGCACAACGTATGTTTTCGTTGGTTCATCTTTGGAATTATAACAATAGAGCGGACCAGCAAAGTCCACTCCGACGTTTTCAAAGGGGCGCAGCAAAGTTATCCGTTCGGGGGGCAGAGGGGCAAATGGTTCTGTTGCCGGAGGACCCCAAAGCTTTCTACATACGAGGCACGACTTGATCCGCTGCTTTACCACCTGATGACATCGCAGTATCCAAAAGCGCTTGCGAAGTTGCGTCAGCACAGTACGGACACCAGCATGTAGTGTCTGCTGATGACTGTCATCGATGATTAGGTTCACGAGATGAGATTTCGACGGCAAAAGTATCGGATGCCTAATATTTAGCGATGCTTCCAAATTTTGAAGCCGTCCTCCAAGCCGCAGAAGACCATGACAGTCCAAGAACGGGGACAGTTTGGCTATGTTTGACTTTTCAAGAGTCCGCCCACTCTGCAAGATAGAAATCTCTTGAGCAAAACTAAGTTGTTGCACATACCTGATCCAATGATTTTCTGCAGCTTGGATCTCTTCAGCCGTTATGCTAGACGTCATCCCATACGGAGGAGAAATCTTCTTATGCAGGCGAAGTGTAATGCGAAAAACGAGACATGTAATTCTCAGCAAACGATTCCAAGAGCTGAAGTCGTGGTAACACATCAATGGGTTCTCTCCTTCAAAGCTTGCCAGCCGACCCTCTGCTAACAAAAGCGCGGTAGTTGAAATTGGTTGTTCGCACTCATCCTCCCAATTGGATTTCTTGTCCTGCAGCCAATGAGGACCATGGGCCCAAAGTGAGCTTTTATGCAAGAATTCTCCACTGACTCCACGAGTAAGTAGATCTGCTGCGTTATCTTCACTTCGACAGTGCCTCCACTGTGATATATTAGTCAGCCTTCGAATTTCGTCCACCCTGTTCTGGACATACGGTTGCCAACGCTGCTTTCTGCCTCGAATCCAATTCAAAGCTATTTGGGAGCCCGTCCAAAAGTAGTACCTTGCTGGAGACACCTTCAATTTTTTATTCAGATATGACCCGAGTCGAGATGCGATCAGAGATGCAGTCAACTCCAACTTGGGAAGCGTTAACTCGTTAGTGCCATCCATCTTGAGCGGTGCTACCCTATTCTTCGCACATAGGAACAAGGTACTAACATCTCCAGTAATGTTTTGCACACATCTTGCAAATGCGACAGTTCCAAAAGCCTTCGTGCTGGCATCGGCAAAAATGTGGATTTCAATGGCTCCTTCATTCTTTGGATATGGTAAAATGGATCTGGGAAACGTCATATCTTTGAGTTGTAGAACTCCCCTTATGCACTCGTCCCACTGTGTCTGTAATTCGTCTTGAAAAACATCGTCCCACTGCAACTTTTTCCTCCATAATGTCTGAAAAAAAATCTTTAACTTGACAGTGGTGGGTCCAAACATACCTAACGGGTCAAAAATACGAGCGATCGCCTGCAACACGTTTCGCTTGGTTCCATTGATTGATGTTGTAAGAAAGCTCTCCAATGAATTCAAAGGTATCCCCAATTCGTCACTGTTGACGAACCAAGACAGCCCTAGTACCTTTTGGACAAGTGGCGCGTCTACATAATTGACCATCTCTCGTACATGCAAACTATTTGAATTCCACTTATGGAGACGCATTGATGCTTTTGACAAGATGCAAACTGCGGCCTTGCACATCTCTACACCTTCGCTCTCCGAGTCGACACTGAGCACCACATCGTCCATGTACGTTCCCTCTTGCAGAAATGCACAGCAGTTGGTGAAATTTCCCTTCTCTAGATCCAGCACACAGCGAATGACTGCACACAACAGGAAGGGACTGCAAGTCACGCCAAATGTGACTCTGGTCATTCTGAACAGCCCAAATGGCGGTTTATCATTGGCCGATCCCAGTGCAGATGAAAACCAAATAAATCGATGGCTGTCGCGATCATCTTCGTGCAAAAATATCTGCAAAAACGCCTTCTCGATATCGGCCACTATGCCATACAGACCAAAACGGAAGTTCAGCAGGATTTGCATGACATCTGGCAACAAATTGGCTCCAGTCCAGAGCTGATCGTTGAGGGACATCGTCCCCTCAGTGTGGGCCGAGGCATCGAACACAACGCGGACCTTCGTAGTAGAACTTTCCGCCTTATAGACTGGCTGGTGCGGCAGGTAGAACACACGTGCACCAGTAGGACTAGATCCTTCCACAGGTTCAGCAATTCCTTCACGAATCAACTGTCTTATTGCTGAATCATACTCCAATAGTTGAGCAGGATTTCGAGACAGCCGTCTGATAAGACAATTTAAACGGTGCTTAGCAAGATCTGCTTTGGAGTCTAAATATGATTCGTCGACCTTCCAGGGCAATTTTGCAATGTATCGTGCACCTTCTTGTGAAATACACTTTGCGATGAGATCCTGGGTAACACTCAAGTCATTCTCTTCAGCGCTTTTGATCCCCAGTGTCTCTAGCGACCAGAATTGCAACATGTTGTCTTCCTTTTCAGTTGCCAGGTTCAAGAGCGTACTGGAAGAGCAAGAGAAATTTTCATTACTTGAGTTAATGAACTCACCCGTGTCATGAATACCCTGCAGTGTCCACCCTAATACCGTTTCCACCGCCCGTAACTTGTTTGTAAGGCTCATTTGTTTGCCAGTGACGATGCTCCAGTAGTAGTCCGCCCCAATTAGAGCACTCAATCCATCCTCTGCTTCGATGTGTGGAGGGCAAACATCAGCTAAGTTTATGTCCTTGAACAGTGGACAGTCATTATGAGGGGCTGCCAGAACATCCACACATATTTCCGGAACCATGATTGCCTCTAGCTTCACTACCACTCTGGAATTGAACTGACTGCGTAGCGACAATTTGACCTTCTGAAACTCGTTGATTTTCTTGACTTGCTTCGACCCGAAAGGGATGATGGACAATGCAACCGTGCCCGTTATCTTCAATCCCAGCTTCCTCGCCAGGCTCTCCCGTATGTAACTGAATTGACTACCCCCGTCAATTATTACACGAATGGCTAATTTTGTTTTCGGAGCGCACAACATGCACCGCGCAGTTTTCAAAAAAACTTTTTGTTTTGAAATGTGAGCACATAAACTTACAGATTCGCTTTGCACCCCAGCCCGGCTGTCAGTATTCACATCTGTTTTGATGAGCGAGATGGCTGGATTACACAGCGACGACATGTGTCTTCCTTTGCATTTGACACACACAAACGACTTGCTGCTCTTACAGTTTTTTGCCACATGACCCAGTTTGGTACAACGAAAACATCTTCCTCCTTTTCTGAGAATGTTTCTTTTTTCTGCAATGGTCATTTTGCTGTCACATTCTTTCGCAGTGTGGCGTTGTGATTGACAAAATAAACATATGCGCGTCTCACTCACTGCAACAAGACTCGATGCTGTTGTTGGGTGATGGACACTGGACTTTGATTTAGAATCATTGTTACCAACGTCACTTCTATCCATAGACTCGATTTCGCGCTTCAGGAACCGGAGAATACCTTTCACTTCGTCACCTACAGCTGCAGAAAAGGAAGACTCACTTTGATTCGACACCTGGGACGTATTATCTAGATCCTCAACACGTTCTGCTTGCCGATGGTAATCGATGCGCAAAGACTTCGGTAGACAGCGAAGAAGCACTGACTTTAACATTACTGTATAATGAGTCGGAGGAACCTTCAGAGCGGTGAGCGAACGGGTGCCAGCGACTACTGATCCATAAATACTTCGCAGTCCTGAAAGATCAGAGCGGTCGCGAATTGGCTTTAAGTTTACCAGCTCAAGTATGTGTTTATCGATCAGCTTCTCGTTGTTGCCGTACTGCTCCTGTAGTAAAGATATGGCTGAGTCGTAGCACTTCTTAGTAGGAATAAATCCATCAATGGCTTTTCTAGCATCACCCTTTAATGTAGCCTCTAAATAATTAAATTTCTCTGATGAGTTGAGGTTAGAATTGTCGTGAACTGCAGCTTTGAACTGCTCCCAAAAAGACAACCAATTGGAAAAATTTCCGTCGAAGGTTTTTAATGGAAGCTTCTGCAGTTTCGCTCCGTTGCATCCACTGCCGGATGGTCTTACGCTCATGGACATGTTACTTATCCTGTCCGGAACAGGATCGGTGTTCAGTTTCTGATGTAGCCTACCTAACCTAGCATTAAGGCGTGCAAGTACATCCACTGCTTGATCTTGGTAGTCTGCTACTTTATCCTGGGAGTCATCGGCTTTCGTTATTCCTTTGGAAATGATGTCCTCGTTCACCAGGTTGAGATTCTCGTGCGCCGTTTTTAACCTTTGAATATAGGACACGAGCTCTTCTTCAATATCATCGAAGTTTTCGGAATTCGCCTCTGACAGCTTTGACTTGTCATCGTTCAGGAACTCGCGTGCAGCAGCGATGATTTTGGTCACTTGACCACGAAAGGCTGCACGTGATGCCAATTCCATTAAAGATTCGTAGTAGTAGTTTTTTTCTTTCTTTTCTTTCACGTCTTCTCCCGGGTTTCGGCACAAAATGTTGAAGATTCCAGGGCTTCCTCAAAGAGAAATCGCAGAATGAGAACCCAGTTCACAATCCCGAGAAGACAAGAAAAAAATAGTCCTTTAAGAGTCAACTAAATCTTTATTGAAATGTTGGACGAACCTTACAGTTTCGCTGTCAAACAAAGAAGAAGGAATGAGGAAGAAAAGCATGGCCTTCTTCGATTGCTAGTTGAGCTGATTCGAAGTTATGTTCGAAAAACTCAATATGGTGACTTTGGTTCTCTCTTCCTGCCATCTATTTTTCAGTAGTAAATTCAACATGTGTCGCAATGAGAATGTCATCCAAGTAGGTAAGTATTTTACCCTTTGAAATAAGATTTCCGAAGACATGCTTCATGAATCTTTCAAACACGGAATGGGGCGTTCTTAAGCCCAAATGGCATCCGCGTATATTCGAATTGCCCTAGCGGCGTTATAAAAGACGTAAGCTTCATCGATTCATCTGTCAGTTGGACGTGATGAAAGCCATTCTTTAAATCCAATGTGGTAAAAAATAATTCATCCCGAAGTCGATCAAGGTGATCTTCTATGAGGGGTAAAGGGTAATTATCACGTAAAGTGATTTTATTCAGCTCTCTGAAATCTACACATAGACGGAGCTCTTTATTTTTCTTTTGCACAAGTACAATTGGCGAAGCGTATGGTGAATTAGATTCGCGAATTATACCTTTTTGCAACAAATCATCTAAAATTTTCTGGAGTTCGACTTTGTGTGCATACGGAAGCCTCCTAGGTGTACACCGAAATGGGATATGCTTGGACAAAGTTATCTCCATTTTAAAATCTGTTTGTGACAAACGGTATTTTGGTTGCAAAAAAGCGAGCCTAACTATCTCTTTTATTGTATCCTTAACACTTTCACACAAACTGTTATTAATGTTGAATTGAGACTCACCACAATCTGCCGCTATGTCGATGCTCATAATCTGCTGCAGGTCATTATCTTCAATTGTATCAGCACTAGGAGATGAATATGAAATTTCAAGGTTGGAGGAGCTGGAAACCACTGGTGAATTTCGATTTTCGTCCTCGTTGATACGTCGAAAAGCCAAACCTCTTTTTCCAATGAAATCACGACCTAGAATAGCAGGATATATCATAGAAAAATTTTTAACTACTAAGAGATTAATTTGTATAATGGAATCTTGAAACCAAATACGACTGTTGATAGTTCCTACCACCTGAAGTGGGCTATTGTTGACTCCGCAATAAGTCCGGCTCGTCCTCTCGAGTGTTGGCAGTAAGACTGTTGGCAAATACCTCTCCTGCACACAACTTATTGGACTCCCTGAGTCCAGCAGCGTCAACAGTTTAAGCGAGATCTCCATATGTTGGGTAATCCATTCGTAACGAATACAGCACTCAAAATCGTTCATCAACCCATCCTCAGCTTCTGGTAACAAAGTGTCCGTCAAAGAGTTTCCATTGTTTCTTTCAGTAGTTACAGAAGTGTTCACATTTTGATTTGTTTGTAGCGTCATGACACGGTTTACGTTATCGCAGTTCGGTGATATGTGACCAGATTTTCCGCACTTGAAGCAGGTGACATCCTTCTTGTTTCTATTGGGATCAGAGTGTTTAGCAGTAGTACTACGATGATTTTGAGAAACAGCGGAATTAACTCTGGTCACTTTGTCGGTGTGGTGCTCCCGGTGATTGTTCTTTAGCTTCTCATACTTTCGCAGCGCTTCTTTTAACTCCACAAGACAGTTAGCATTGTACAGGATACTTTTATTTGTCTCAGAATCAGGAATTCCTCTGATAATATATTGGATTAAGTCCTCCTCTTCGACAATTCCTTGTGTTGCAATTTCTTGCATATGAAGCACGTATTGTTGCATTGTTTCATTGCTCAACTTTTTCCGTCTTCGCAGCTCGTTGTAAACGTCTGATGTGGTCACCTTTTTCTGGAATTCGTCCTTCAGTGCGTTTTTCAGTTGAGTCCAGCTGCGGAGGCTAACTGTCCTGGCGAAAAGTCTTGCTGTTCCCTTGAGAAACCGCTTACCGAAGATAAATTTGTTCCTGTCGTCCAGTTCCAAGACTTCTGAGTACTCTTCGAACTGCTCAATCCAGCGGTTAACGGAGAAGTTGTCATCTCCACTAAAAACGGGTATCGAGTCCTCGACGTCCTTGAAGTTGTAAGCTGGAGTCGACCTGGGAATAGATTGAACTTCATCAATTTGTAATTCTCGCAGTTTCTGTTTCAATTGTAGAATTTTTTCTTTCTTCTTGCACATTCGTTGAAGTTTTGCTATCTCTTCGTCCAGTTGTTCCTCGTCCCCACTGCTTTCATCAGGCACGTCGTTATCCGTTGGCGTTGAGTCGTCAGCACACTGTTCTCTGGTGTCTGAAGAAAACTCGTTGACCAAACTTGCAAAGTCGTCATCCGAAAACTCCTGCACTGCTTCTTCAACTCGAAGTTTAAGCTCTGCCTTGGTGCCGGTGGTAGGAAATTTTAGTGATCTGAGAATACCTTTGAGTTTGGATACTGTCGAAGACTCCAGAATCTCTATCCACTTCTCAGACATTATTAAATTTTCACTGTGCACTCCGCGAAATTAACTTGGAATTGTCCCGCAGTATTAAATTAGGATGTACACTCGACTATACAGTAGATCCATTAACCGAATCCCACTTCTGAAGATTGTAGGGGAGCGGGTGGAGGTGGGCGCAAAAATGAAACACTTGTTTGACAGCCGGTGTTATCTTTATTTTGCAATGAAGAGAAGAACTGAAACTGCATTCTGCTTGTATTTATATCAAAACGAGATTCGGGTCAATAACCTGATCAGATGGTCCGAATATTATTAATTTTGCTAACAGATGTCGTTGACTGAATAGTCAAAACCTTTAGTTCTGCACAGGGTGCTTTTCTTTTACATTTGTTTGGATTTAATATTCTCTTTTTACTTTCGCCTACAGGTGAATTGTGCAGCAGCGTATGGTGTGGCTGCTGACAATAGTGACATCGGTGCGAAATTGGACAACTATTAACTAAATGACTGTATGCAAGACAGTTCCTACACAACCCCAGTCTACCTATACATTGAGAACGATCGTGGATGCTCATCTTCAAAAAACGGCTGCACTTTCGAATGGAATGAGCGGCTTTGTTGCACAATTTGCAGTTGTAACTGGATGTAGTGGCTTGAGAGTGGAAAGAACTACGCTGCGCGATTTTGTTTACTGGCTCTGCTGATGGTTTACCTTGTTGATAGCTTACCGCTTCCAGCGTACTTAACCTAGTTTAAAGAAACTGCTTGAATTCGGTAAATGTTGACAGTTCCTTTGTGTTGTGTTTTGAACCCAGTTTTTCCTCCCACAGTTGTTGCGTCTTTGAAGGTAATTTGTGTAATAACACGTATACCAATATCGCATCCCAGTGTTGAACCGGCACCTGCAGACTATCCAAGCTATGCACGATTTCCGTAGAGGTGTCTAACAACTCTTTGATTGTTTCGGCTCGTTCTTGGGTTACAGACGGCTGATTGAAGAGACATTTCAATTGAGTGTTAACCAGAAATCGTGTGTGATCATACCTGTTCTGAGATAATGCTTCTTTTGAATTTTAGTTAAAGATGTGTAATTATGGACCAGAAAGACAAATAAATCTCTAAAACCCCTCCAGCCTCATAGCTACCAGGGCCCTTACTCTGTATTGCTACTCTAATATGAAATTACTCGAAGTCGCAAAATCGGTACTCTCTATTTCTAATAGCAAATTCACATTTTCGAGACTCGAGTAGTGTTGGGTTGCCAACTTCGACGCTCTTTGTTTTCGCAAAATTGGTACTCTCTATTGCTTAATTCAATGTCAGAACTACTCGGATTCGCATAGTTTTGTTCGATGGGGGGTTGGTTGTCGAATGCTAAACAAAGCAAATAAGTTTTGTTTGAAAATGTAAGTATTTTGCTATAAAAAAGACTTACAAATATGTATTTGTATACGATAACAAACGTGAAACGTTTCCTTATAGAATTTGTTACTAAAACACTTAAATATGACTCATATAATCTATTATATAAAAATAAGTCGGGATTTCCTTCCTGACGCTATAACCCCAGAACGCACGAACCGATTGCCACGGTTTTGCATTCGTTGGAAAGGTCTCGGGCTCCGTTAGGTTAATAGCAAACAAAATTCAGGAAAAATTTCAACAGAAAAGCAGGAAAACAGGGAAAATCATTTTTCACATACAGCGCCATCTCTGATACATAGCATGTACTACAAACCAATATGGTTTTGCATGGTGGTGGAGGAGATGGCGCTAGTACGTGGTGTGTGAGTATCCCTCACGAAAATAAGTACGTTTCATTTTAAGTAGATGGCGCCGGTGCGTGATACATTGTTTGACAGCTGCTCATTGTACTCTGCTCAGTTAATTTCATGTGACATTTATTGTGCGCACGTTCTTTCAAACGCTAACTTAAAACCGGTTGTGTGTTCACTGCGAAATTGTGAAATTGAGGTTAAAGTTATTCGTTTCCTAACAGTTCAATTGGAAACCATCAAATCAATCACGCGTATTTGTATTCAATTTCAACAGCAGGCATTTGTCCTTAAGGTGGTAAGTTGAACTGTGAAAATAATGTGGATCGTGCATTTGAGGTTAAATTCACCAGTCTGTCCATAGTCCAAAATGCCTAGGAGACGACGTGCGAACATCGGCCGCCGCACAAGACATGCAAGCCACCAACAAGTGTATTCACAGAACTTAAGCGAAGAAAGACAAAATATAATAAGAGAAAATGCTCGATTGAGACAACGCGTGAGCACACGAAGATCATTGGCATCATACAATCGCGTGGCATTCCAATATGATCCCACTGCGAACTACAGTGATGATGACAATTTAGATATTGGACCAATGACGACTGTATGCCGATATTGCAATGCGTTAAAGATCAAAAGAGTAACGGCTGGATTGTGCTGCGCAAGTGGAAAAGTCAAACTGGATCCATTACTTACACCACCACAGCCACTGAAACCATTGTTCGATGGAAGTGATCCCGATTCCAACCATTTTCTTCAACGCATTCTTGAATACAATAACTGCTTTCGCATGACTTCCTTTGGAGCTAATATCATTCGAGAAGGCGGCTTCATGCCGACTTGCAAGGTAAAAGATACAACACACACATCCAATCACTCACACCAATCAATCACACCAACACAATCAATTGCAACACATAACAACTACACATACACCACACACTACATGATCACACGATCAGAAGTCACACCGTATTTTTCAACAAATGATTGTTTGCAATTACAGATACAAGGACAAATATATCATTTGCATGGTTCAATGGTGCCAACACCAGATGAACCGCATCAATTTCTGCAAATATATTTCATTTCGTCGATGGTGGATCAGCTGAATGTGCGGTGCAATTTACAGGGAACACAACAGCTGAAGAGACGAATTATTGAACAGTTGCAAGCATTTTTTCAGGCTAATAACGCTGTGGTTAATATGTTCAAAACAGCATTGGAACGAATGCCATCGGATACGCACAAATTTGTCATAAGAGCGGATCGTACCCCAACGGGTGAACATGTGCGAAGATTCAATGATGATATTGCTGCAATTATTGTTGGCGATCTAACTAAATCACGAGACTTTGTCGTTCAGCGAAGAAGCAATATCATGCATCGTGTAAACGAGACACATCGTTTGTACGATGCGTTACAATATCCAATCATTTATTGGCAAGGGGAAGACGGATACGACATCACGTTGAAGATGGTCGATCCAATTACAGGTACAATATTCACACACTAATTATTGCTATTATTGGTTTCCATTAACAATCCATTTAATTTTGCATTTTCAGGCGCATCAACTAACAAAAATCTAAGCGCAATGAATTACTATGCGTATCGTGTGATGATTCGTACACATGAGGAGAATGTCATTCTGAAGTGCCGTCGGCTATTCAAGCAATTCGCTGTCGACATGTATGTCAAAGTCGAGACCGAACGTTTAGCGTTCATCCGATTCAATCAGGCAAAACTACGATCTGAGGACTATACTATACACTTGCGTGATGCTATTCATTCAGATGGTAATGTTCAGAATATTGGACGCCTGACGATTCTCCCATCATCTTATATCGGAAGCCCACGCCACATGCACGAATACGCTGAAGACGGTATGACGTACGTGCGAAATTATGGAACTCCGGATTTATTTATTACGTTCACATGCAATCCGAAGTGGACGTAAATTGAACGTGAGTTGGACCCGGGCCAAAAACCGTGGTGACACACGTTGTTATATGTACTCGGTGGAATGGCAGAAGCGTGGACTACCGCATGCTCATATCCTAATTCGGTTGCTGAACAAATTACATTGAAGTGGATGACATCATATCAGCTGAAATTCCTGATCCAGTCACTGATCCCCATCTACACGACATTGTGACGACACAGATGGTGCATGGACCGTGCGGTGTATTAAATCCATTATCGCCTTGCATGGCTGATGGAAAGTGCACAAAACGATATCCGCAACCGTTAGTTGCTGAAACAGTCATAGGGAACGATGGATATCCAGTTTATCGTCGGCGTTCAAAAGAAGATAATGGTCGAACTATCAAAGTTAAAGTTCAAAATCAAGAGATTGAGATCGGAAATGAATTCATTGCACCATATTGCCCGCTGCTATCGCGAATTTTCGAAACACATGCGAACGTTGAGAGTTGTCATTCGGCCAAATCAGTCAAATATTTGTGCAAGTACGTCACAAAAGGCAGCGACATGGCTGTGTTTGGTATTGCGTCGGAAAATGCGAATGACGAAATCAGCAACTTCCAAATGGGCAGATACGTCAGTACTAATGAAGCACTGTGGCGATTATTGTCATTTCAAATTCATGAAAGATATCCCACAGTTGTACATTTAGCAGTGCATTTGGAAAATGGACAAAGAGTTTACTTCACTGGGGCTAATGCGGCACAACGAGCTGAGAGACCACCATCGACAACATTGACCAGCTTCTTTGCAATGTGTGAAGCAGATCCATTCGCAGCGACGCTGATGTACGTTGAAATGCCCAAGTATTACACTTGGAATCAATCAAGAAAGAAATTACAACGTCGCAAACAAGGAACCTCGGTTCCAGATTGGCCACAGGTGTTTTCCACTGATGCGCTAGGTCGCATGTATACTGTTCATCCTAGAAATGATTAATGTTTTTATTTGCGACTGCTCTTGGTAAATGTACGTGGACCAAAATCATTTGCGCATTTGAAAACTGTGAATGGCCACCAATGCCAAACATATCGAGAAGCATGTCAACTATTGAGTTTGCTGGAGAACGATTCTTATTGGGATTTAACACTTGCGGATTCAGTTGTTTCATCAAATGCGTACCAAATACGAACGCTGTTCGCAATTATCATCACCACATGTTTCCCTTCACAACCAATTCAGTTATGGAACAAATACAAAGACGACATATGTGAAGATATCTTGCATCGCTTGCGCATTCGAACGAATAATCCCGACATGCAAATAACCGATGAAATCTACAATGAAGGATTGATTCTGATTGAGGATCACCACAAGAGCACTTCAATGAAACGGATAATTTGCGGACACGTATAACGCTTCGATTCAGTATTTACTTTGGATTCACTTTCATTTTTTACTTAGAGAAGTTAAACTAAATTACATTTCATTTTTGTAATCGAAATGAATTCATTACTGTTGTGAAATGAAATAAAATTTTTCCTTTTCAAATATAAAAAAAAATTCTTTTTCTTCATCTTTTAATCCTCAAACGAAATGTTACAAAAAACGAAGCCATCTGGTGGCGAAACGGAGTTCGCCGGGTTTACTAGTTCGTTTATTGTTATAAATGTGTTTGTGTTTAGTGGGCTTGAAGCTGGTGAGGAATCTATTGTTTGGGTTTGGTTGCAGATTGGTGGAGAAGTATTGTTGAACATGCTGCTGAAATTCGGATGTGGAGAGCGAATTGTTTTGGCTTTGGATTTTGGCAAAGTGATTGCCTAGGAGGTTTGCAGAGTCTATATCTGTTTCAGTGGGTCTATTATTGGAGTTTATTCTGTGATGACTCTTTCGGCTTGTAAGTCTATTTATGTTCCGAAAGAGTGTTCTGTCGGGTTTCAGATTCTGGAGTGTGGATGTGTAGTTTTTCTAAACAAATGCTTTCAATTGTTCGTTTATAAGGATAGTAACTAGGTTTATTTGGGATTTAACGATGGGACAGTCATGTCTGAAGAGTCTGCGCCTGAGTGTTTTTTTGTCCCTTATTAGATTAAGGAGGATATTTGGAAGAGGTTTGTTAAGCTCTCTGTATGGATTGAGGGTGGGAGTATTTTCTAAGAGGGACGATTTGAAGATATCTTCCAGTCTGGTGGTGGCTTGGTCAATGTCATCAGATAAAATATTTCTGTCATCAGGTATGCTGAAGGTGGATAGTTTAGCAGAAACATTTCTGTTCACTTTTCTCCATTTCGTTTTTTCGAAGTTTAGAACTGAAGGGGTTGATGTGACTGTTCCAAGTTGAGATATATCAACTCTGATCGGAAGGAAAGAAGTGGGATGTTGAGGGGGGTTCGGTTGCATTTAGGTTCTGTGATCTAAGAAAGAAATCTAGTGTAGAACTTTTTGTTCTGGTGACATGTGTTGGGGAAATGGGGGCTTCTGCGACAAGGGGTGAATGTTGTAGACAGTTTGCTAGCTGACTTCCCGAATGATTATTTGTGACATCGTGAAATGTCTGGTATCTGACGTTCCAGTCTTCGCCAACGATGAGCTGGGGAGATATTGACTGTCTGACTATTTTCTCTAAATCTGAGACGGGGAAGTTATAGCTGGATTTATTATAGATGAATATTAATATTAGATTTCTGCTTAGAGAGGAAGTAAGTCGGATAGCAGTATACTCGAGGTGAGCAATATTATCGAATTGGATCGTTGTAGACTTGTACTTTTTATGTATCACTGTTGCGGTTCCGACACCTGATCCCCTATGACGGGGGGTGGATATACAGTTGTAATTAGGATGTCTAATTATTGTATTGGCTTGAAAACGGGTTTCACTTAGAAATACTATATCAGGGGTGAATTGCTCGAGGAATAGCTTGAAGTTGTCTTTTTTGTGTCTATTATTGAGCGTTTGGCAGTTTAATGCAATGATTTTCAAATTATTCATTTTGATTTTTTAAGACGAAGTTAGTAATCAGTGACAATATTTGACACTTTTTCACCATAGGGGAACTGTTGGATATTTTCGGAAGGAGTGCTTGCAGCTGCTTTGCATATTCCTCAAAATCGATATCTAGAGGGTCATGACTTTGTGGGATTGTTTTGGTGGGGTTGTGAACTTTATTACCTTTAGTGATTGCGGCATATGTCATCTGCGGCTTCACACTACGTACTGCTGGTGATGGTCCCTTCACTGTGCTGGCATAGCTGGGCTTGTTCTTCCGCGGGCACAGTGAGTAGTTGGCTGGGTGAGGTCCACCGCAGTTACAGCACGTGACTGTTACTGTTTTCGTTGTGGTTTTCCCGTCCGGAGTGGTGATCTCGATCGTCTCTGGGCTTTGATCCACATGCTTGACTCGGCATTCTCCTCGATTATGTGTCTCGGCGCATTTGATGCACAGAGGTTTAAGATGGCAGCCATTTGTCCGGGTTGTTGGCAGTTGTTGCAGTGGACAGTAGTTGTCCGCTTATTTGGAGCCTCCACTCGGATTGTTTGGGTGAATAGCACCTTAGTAGTAAGGCTATGCCGGTGTCGGACCAGGAAATGAGTCATCAAGGTCACTACACACACATACATGTTTCATCAAGGTCAGTTGTTGCTCTCTCTGTCTCTCTCACATTCTTCAAGGTGTTTTGTTATTCTCTCTCGCTCTCGCATTGTTCAAGGTCTTTTGATACAGATACACACCAACACACACACAGCCATTCTTCAAGGTCGGCTGTTGCTCTCTCTGTCTCTCTTACATTCTTCCACTCGTTCTCGCATTCTTCAAGGTCTTTTGTTGCTTTCTCTGTCTCTCTCTCACATTCTTCAAGTTGTTTTGTTATTCTCTCTTGCTCTCGCATTCTTCAAGGTCTTTTGATACAGATACACACCAACACACACACACACACACACACAGCCAATCTTCAAGGTCTTTTGTTGCTTTCTCTCTCACACATACATACGCCCCATTCTTCAAGGTCTTTTTCTTAGCTCCACACGGTTGTTACTGATAAGAAATAAGAAACAGAAACAAACGCACAAACTTCAAGGCCAATTACCCAGCAACATTACTCAAGGGCTTTTTTTGCTCCAAGCGTTTGTTTCTGATAAGAAATAAGAAACACAAACATACGCGCATACTTCAAGGTCGACTACCCAGCATCGTTCTTCAAGACCTTTTTTGTTTTTTTTTTACTGATCTAAAAATATTTGATTTTGTTTGTTTTGTGGTTTTTAATTCTTGACACAAAATAGTCGAAGTTGAGTTATCTCAATATAGATTCAACAACCACCAGCAACCATATTATAATTTTTAATAATTCTAACGTTTTTAAGAGTGTTTCTTAAACGAACAGTTTACTATTTGCATTATTTAATAATTCCCCCATTGTTGCAAGTAATTGTGAAATACATACTATCAATATGGATCAGCAAATTAAGGAAGTGATCAATAAACAACAATCCAGTTTATTTAATTTACTCATGTGTCAAAATGGTGATTGTGAAATAGCTGCAAATATTGAAGTGCATTTAAATAATTGCGAAAGAGACATAGAACTTTTAAAGAAGTGGTTGTCTGATGTTAAGTTTACTGGACAAAAATATTATCTTACATCAGCAATCTCCACATTGCTCTCATATAAAAAACGATTACGTTTTAAATTGGAGGAAAGCAAAGATAAACTACCAAGTGAAGAAAAAGAAGTGTCATTAAAATGGGAAGATCTTCCAAGTTCTGCATTTTTAAAAAGAATTCGATCGGGCATTATAATTAATTTAAGCCATATCGATCCTAAACTGTTTCTTAGTGACTGCAGACCAATTTTAACTAAAAAACTTCAAGAGGTGTTGGATGAATACCTCAATATCAAAGTTAATACTACTTTTTGTGCCGAGTTCCGGAAATACAACGGTGACGAAATACAGCAGGACATCAAGTACATCAACAGCAAAACCGTAATTTTTAATATAAGTGATAATGTAGAAAAAATAATTGTAGACCAAATAGAAAACTCGCTTCTTACTAACTTTGAAGAGTTTGAAGAAAAGAACAGTGGATGGGCATTATCCACCATTATTAATATTATGTTTAATATAAGTAAATATACACCAATAGTAGGTAGCTCATATATTAAAACACCAAAGTCCCTTTTAACAAAGAGGGCATGTGTTAATATTAAGAATAGTGACGATGCATGCTTTGGATGGGCTATTGTGTCAGCTTTATTTCCAACTAATGTGCATGTTGATAGACCATCAAGCTATCCACATTACACGAATGTACTTAATTTAGATGGAATAACCTTCCCAATGTCTCTAAACTTAGTACCATTGTTTGAAAAAAACAATAATATTTCAATAAACGTTTTCACAATGCATAAAGAGCAGCATGATAAAAATGTTAACATTTATTCTCTAAAATTATCGAAGTACCAAAACAAAGAAAGGAAACACATTGATTTATTATTACTACAAGAAAAATCGACTGATGATAATGTAGTTTTAAATCAGCATTACATTTGGATTAAGAATATTTCAGCACTACTCCAAACAAGTCTAACTAAAAATGATCATAAATTGTTTTTTTGTAATAGATGTCTTTCATATTTTTATTCCAATAAAAAGCTAGATGAGCATATGGAAGATTGCATTAATCAAAATGATTATAAAGTTAGATTACCAGAAGCAAGTAATAAGATACTTAGTTTTAAGAATTATAGGAATAAATTAATGGCACCTTTTGTTATATATGCTGATTTGGAGTGTATTTTAAAGAAAATAGATGACGGTAATAAGTATCAAGAGCATATACCATGTTCAATTGGATATTATGTAAAAAGTTCGTTTAAATCTCAATATACTACATATGCTTCATACCATGGTCCTGATTGTATAGTTTGGTTTATGAATGAACTCAAAACTTTAGCGTTTCTATTGAATTCTGACATTTCTTATACAATACCATTAGGAAATCTTTCTATTGAAGAAAAATTGAATTTTGATTCTGCACAAAAGTGCCATATTTGTGAGGGTGATTTCACATTAAATGATGTTAGGGTGCGTGACCATTGTCATTTCACTGGAGCATATCGAGGTGACTGGAGCATATCGAGGTGCTGCGCATTCAAACTGTAATTTAAATTTCAAAGACGACTTTACCATACCAATCATTTTTCACAATCTTAGTGGTTATGATTCACATTTCATAGTCAAAGAGATGCATAAAATTGGAAATGGTGAAGTGAAAGTGCTTCCAATAAATAAAGAAAAATACATATCATTTTCTAAAAGTTTATTCGGATCAAAAATAAAAATGAGATTTATTGACTCTTTTAGGTTTTTAAATAGCAGTTTGGAATCTTTAGCATCCTTACTTAATAGTTTCCCAATACTTGAATCCGAATTCAAAAATCTAACACAGTTTGAAATTAATTTATTGAAACGAAAAGGTGTGTACCCATATGATTACTTAGATAGTTTTGAAAAATTCAATGAGAATGAATTACCCGGAAAAGATTGTTTCTTTAACAAATTAAATAATGTTAATATAAGCGATGAAGATTACTCTCATGCTCAAGACGTGTGGAATAATCTTAATGTTAGAACATTAGAAGAATATTCCAATTTGTATTTAAAAACAGATGTTCTTTTACTAGCGGATGTTTTTGAACAATTCCGAATTAACTCCATCAAAACTCATAAGTTAGATCCAGCTCATTATTCACTCTACCAGGTTATACCTGGATGCAATGCTCTTCTATACTGGAATTGAATTGGAGCTACTTGATGATATTGATATGATAATGTTTATTGAAAGAGGAATTCGTGGAGGACTAAGTCAATGTTCAAAAAGATATTCTGAGGCTAATCATGAGTATTTAGGTGATTTTGATGCATCTAGAGAGAGACAATTTTTAATGTATTGGGATCTAAACAATCAATATGGTTATGCAATGAGTCAATATTTACCTACAGGTGATTTCAGTTTCATTGAAAATGTTAATGATTTTACAGTCAATAAAATTAATTCCCTTCCAGATAGTTCTCCTAAGGGTTACATTTTTGAAGTTGATTTAGAATACCCCATAAATTTACATGATCTTCACAGTGACATTCCATTTTGTCCAGAATTATCATATCCTCCAGGCTCCAAACACAAAAAGCTATTAGCAACTTTAAAGATAAAACAAAATACATAATTCATTATAGAAATCTAAAGCAAGCTCTTTTGCATGGGCTTAAGTTGAAAAAGATCTATAGAATTCTTGAATTTAGTCAATCTGCATGGCTTAAACCATACATTGATTTGAACACAAGTTTGAGGATTCAAGCTTCAAATAAATTTGATATAGAACGGTATAAATTATTCAATAATGCAGTTTTTGTAAATGTATGGAAACGTTAGAAAATATAGTAACGTTAAATTAGTTACAAGATGGGAAGAAGATATGGTGCGAAAGCGTTGATTGCATCTCCTTTCTTTAAAAATAGCACTATATTTAATGAGAATTTGGTAGCAATCGAACTTAGAAAATCTGAAGTATATTTTAACAAACCCATTTATATTGGCTTATGTGTTCTAGATATTGCAAAAACTCTTATATATGCATATCACTATGAATATATCAAACCAGAATTCGGAAATAATTGTGAAGTATTATATACTGATACAGATAGTTTGATTTATGAAATTAGATGTCCAAATATATATAATATAATAAAAAGAGACTGCAATCAACGCTGTTGATACTAGCGATTACCATTCAATAATCCTTGGGGAGTACCTCAAGTCAATAAAAAAGTTGTAGGTCTTATGAAAGATGAAATGAAAGGACAAATAATATCCCATTTTATAGGCCTAAGATCTAAAATGTATTCTATAAAAGTAAATAAAAAAACAGAAATTAAAAAGATTAAAGGTATAAAAAAAAATGTTGTAGAAAAGGAAATTAATTTCAATGATTTTTTCAATTGTTTAGTTAATAATACTGTAAATAAAAATGTAACTCAAAATTTAATCAAATCTAAGCAACATATTGTGAATAGCATAATACAAAAAAAAGTAGCTTTAAGTGTTTTGGATGATAAGCGATACATCATGGAAATAGTTATCAAACACTTCCGTGGGGGCATTATAAAATTCAATGAAAATAAAACCAAAACCAAGAAAAAAAGTCTTTCATTTAAATTTGTACGTATGTATACTAATCATGGGAAGGAATGTGTCTTTATCACACATCATAACAAGTATTATGGATTTTTAGTATCAAAACCGTGGGAGAGCAATGAGTTTTTATCAAAACTCAAAAAAGAAACAAATTCTCATTCTTGAAACCGTGGAGAAAAGTGTTTTTATCACAAATCATGCAAACGAAAAAAGTGTTTTTATCACAAATCATGCAAACGAAAAAAAAAATAAAGTGGTGGAGCCAACTAGAATTTTGATATAAAAAGCATGCAATTATGAATAAAAATATATTCGTAGTCAACAACTTAAAAAGTGAAGTACTATTAAAAAAATGGAGAAAGTATACATTTTAGAGGACGTCCTCCTTAACGGCCATCAAACCCACCAGAACCCTAAGCAGTTGCAAAAGAAGACCAAACAGGAACCGCAGCAACAACAACCACAACAACAGCAACAGCAGCAGCAACAACTACAACAACAGCAGCAGACATGGATTCAACATCCACCTGCAGCCACCAGCGATTTGGGTCAACAATGGTTGGCTCCGTGGATGCAAGGAACATCACCCTCATCCTCATCACCACAGGAATCACAACAAAAACAACATCAACAAGAAGACGAACAGCAGCAACATTCTAAGAAGCGAAAACTCGATGTAAGTTTGGATAGTTTAGTATCCAAATTTAACACAAAAAATAAAAAAAATAATGCTAATGTATATAAGCCAACAATTCCACTATCTGAGGTGGAATTGGGAATGCTATACAAGGTAGCTAAGCTGAAGAAAATAGGGACACGTTTTGGAACTCGGCTTATAGCTGAGTTCCCAAATACCCAGCTGTTCTTTCCTGCCTATATGGCAGACCAATTCGAGGATGATGAAATCCAAATTATTAATAAAAAGAATGATAACTTATACTTAATATATGATAAAAATTGTGAATTTAAATTAATTAACAAAGAACAGCCTAGCCAAAAATACTTGGCTTCTAATCAATAATTGTAACCTTTAGTTCTAATTTAAAAAATGAAAAATAAAAATTTAAAACTTTAAAGCTGTTTTTTTCTTTTTTTTGGATCATTTTTTGGGAAGACACTTTAGGAATAATATAAAAGCAAAGAAAAAAATAAATAAAAAATAAAAAATAAAAATTTAAAACTTTAAAGCTGTTTTTTTTCTTTTTTTTGGATCATTTTTTGGGAAGACACTTTAGGAATAATATAAAAGCAAAGAAAAAAATAAATAAAAAATGAAAAATAAACCTTAAAGCTGTTTTTTCTTTTTGGACTCATCTTTTTTTATCTAAACAATGCTCCATCATCTTTTGAGGGGATAATATAAAAGCAAAGAAAAACATGAACTAGGGTTATTCACAAAAAAAATGTTTTGGATGCAGGATATCAAACCCAATTTTAAATATTGCATCTGTCATGCTGCATGGAAATACTTCAAAATTTTTCAACTTGATATAGTCAATGAAAAGTTGGAAATTTTTCTAACACCAAACAATGGCTATAAATCATTGCTCTTAAACTTGCGTAGAGGAGAAAAAATTCCTGAAAACTTATCATCGACATTATTCGAGTTTACTCCAAATGAACATATAAAAATTGATGTAGTTGGTGGTACACTATTATTAATAGGCGTTTCATATGATGGAGCGAATCGAACGAAATTCTGCAATCAATATTTGTCAACATGCCCTTTTAATGATATTGATGATGATATTGATGTAATGAAAATCGGTGATATTAATGATGAAGATATTGTACTTTTAGATAATCTCATTGCAAAAGAAAATAATAAGCGAAATAAAAAAAAAAATGTTCTATGAATCAACAATAAAAGTTATCAATTTCCAAACATCGGAGGTGGGAGGAGGAGCAGGAGCAGGAGGAGGTATTACACAAGGAAAGTCAAAACATAAAAAATATATTAAATATCGAACAGTTAAGCTTAAGCTATCAGGGTTTGGTAAACTATGTCAGTCTCTTTTGGATTTTGTTCGGGAAGTGACTTCATCCTGTAAATTAAAAAAAAAATGTCAAATTTAAATATTTCTAAAACTGTAAATGAAATAAAAGTATTTCTACAACAACATAAGGAAAACCTTTTGGAAGAACATTTGAGTGAATTTCAGCAATACCTTTCAAGATTATATCAATTTGAAAATAATTATATTGTGAAATCAAAATATGGTAGTCATTTCACAACATGCTCCTGGTCATCAAACAATTGTAAAGAAGGACCAGATACTTGCGCATGTCATATATTAGATTATATGTTGATAAGGATCAGGAATTAATGCTACTTTATGCTAGATTAAAATGAATAAGAACACATTGTCTATGTAAAATGTATCAGTCTGAATTGTGACTTCTTACAAGTGGTTTAAAAAAAAAAAAAAATCAATAAGATAAATAATTAAATATGAAAAAAACAGTTTTGTATTCATTATTAGCATATTTTCTTTCATAGTTCTTATTGGCGGTAGCCCAATACCACCTCTATATTTGGGTGATAACAAAGGAAACTTAGAGTTCTCCCTTCAGTTACCTAATAATGATACTGTAAAAATTGATCTGTCATTTCAACTACTGAAACCAAGTAAAACATTACCATATAACGCTACAGAGACAGCAATTACAAGAACAACGACATCATCATTAACAACTACATTGATTGCAGATGAGTTGCCCAATATACCAAATGTCAAATATTTTACAATTAAAGAAGCCATAGAAGCCTTCAGGCAAGATTTAATTACGAAGGAGAAAAATATTGCAGGACTTATTGAAAGTGAACATGAATTTTACAGACATTTCCAATTAGAATATGATGACATCAGTTTAAGAATTCGTTGCACCTACGATAGTAATTATATAAAACGCACATTAAACATAACATGTTATGAATACCGTGAAATAAAAAATGAAAGAATCCTCAGCAATGGTGAAATTGAAATGTTTACAACAGCTGATACAACTTATAGTTCAGATGTTGAATTGATTAATATAAAAAAATATAAGCAGACTCTTGACATGGTTATTGTTTAAATAAATATAGGGGGAACCAAAACATAAATTTTTGTTTTTCGTTTAAGATTTTGTAAACCAATAAAAATTGTATAATAAAACACTTTTGAATTTATAAAATTTTGTTTTTATTTAAATTATAAAGAAATTTCAAACACAAATGTCCACAATTAACAGTGTTGAATTTTTGATGTCTAGTATAATTATATGTTATACCATTACCTAAGTAATTAATTATTTCTTGAGGTGGTTGTAAGTTTCCAAAACTATCAAAATATTCTTTATTATTTTTATGTTTATTGTAAGCTACCCAATGAGTGCCGGGGCCTGAAGATATATCTAAGTTGACAATTCCACATTCTGTTTGCAGTGGATGTTTTGGGAGAGCGTCAAGCATAAATATTCCTCTAAAGTTTTGTAGATTTCTCGTATACTTGCTTAAATCTACATCTGTAAGGGCCCGTTTGGGTAAATTTTTTAGTAGTTTTTTGACTGTGGTCTCAAATATAAACCATACCCCTTTTTATAGGGTTTAAGATATAGACCTTTTCCTAAAGCAATAGCTTCCATATTTTTATTATGTCGATTCGCTTCCTCTAACTGTTTTTTAGCAGCTTTTGCTTCATTCACAACTCTAGCGATAGTAGCTCCTCCAGAAGTTAAGCTGCCAATAGCACCAAGGGCAGACAATATTGGTATCAGTGGTAAGAATCCTCCTGTTTTAGGGACAGGTATGATGCGAGGAACGCTTATTGAAGACTTTTTTCCTTTAAATGAATTTTGTATCACTTTACTAGCAATTTTTATCGCACTCTCTATATCCTCAGGGTTTCTTTGTTTCAAAATATTTACTGCTTTCCTAATAGTTGTACTGAAAAGCCTCTTATCAGGTTTTGTTTTTTTTTTAATCCCCATTCCGAACTTGACTTTAGCTTTCATTGCATTTGTAACGAACCATGCATTTGCACGCTCACCAACACTGCTATTACTTGACTTTACTCTCGTCCAGGCTTTATCGGCTAAGACTTGATCTGCTATGTGTCGTTCATTTATATTTTTAGTTTGCGAATAAATAATGTCATGTTCTCTACAAGCACTATCCAGTGGATTAATTCCTTTATCGCCTCTAGCAAGCCGTTTTTCTAATTTAGTACCGGGTCCACAAAATTGATAACCAGGTATATGAATTTCTACCGGTAATGAATTAATTAATTTATTGATTAGTCCTTTCCCACGAGCTGCTTTATTATGACTGATGTGATTTTTATAAAATATAGTCATTTTATTTCCATTACCTAATCTGTTAAACAGATTCATCAAGACTAAATATATAAATATAAGGAAACAACTTTTAATATGTTATTGTTCATAATGCGGTTTATTAAGCAACATAAGAGTATTGCCATTCGAAATTTAGATTTCCCAACTAGTAATAAATGTAAAACAAGACATAGCTCATTGCTACCTAATTCCATAAGAGCTCTCATTGTTGGACCATCAAATTGTGGAAAGACTAATGTAATGCTTAATTTAATAGAGAGTCCGAATGGTATTAAATTTAAAAATATATACCTATACTCAAAGTCATCAGATCAACCGAAATATAAATATTTACAGCAGTTAATTAAACCACTTAAAGGTATGGGGTTCTTCAAATTTTCTGAAAATGAACACGTTTTATCACCAGAAAAAGCGAAAAGTAATTCCATTATGATATTTGATGATGTTGCATGCGAGAAACAAAACCATATTAGATCATATTTCTGCATGGGGCGACATAAAAGTATTGATAGCTTTTATATATGTCAAACGTATACGCGGATACCAAAACATTTAGTTCGAGACAATGCAAATTTGATAGTTATATTCAAGCAAGACGAATTAAATCTGAAACATATATATAATGATCACGTAGGTGCAGACATGCCTTTTGATATGTTTTTGATTTTATGCAATAAGTGTTGTGAAGATAAGCATGGATTTCTTGTTATAAATAAAGATGATCCTATTAATTGCGGTCGTTATAGGAAAACCTTTGATATTTTTATACAGCTATAAAATATATGTTAAATCATGTTACCTAATCAGTATTCAACCAGATCACAATTCATGAGCATGAATGAGAAGGTGTTAAAAGATGTTATAAAAACTCGTAAAATATTGAGAAAAAAATTTCGAGATATCAAATTGGGGGAGTCTGATAGACAAGATTTTCTAGAAACATCTTTAAAGCCTATAACTAACCCACTTAAGGAATTAGTTGAAGACTCGAAAATAATAAAGAAGGAGAAACAGCCATGGGGCTCATACTTAAACAAAAAGGATATAAGTGCAATGGAAACTAGTACTCCATTAAAACTAAATAAACGGAAGCATATTAATGATACAACTTTAAGTACTGTTTACAATACTTATAAAAATAAGGATGATTCTGATGCTGATGCTGATGCTGATGCTGATACTGATGCTGATGCTGATGCTGATGCTGATGCTGATGCTGATGCTGATGCTGATGATGGTGGTGATGAATATGTTTCATTTTCACAATCAGATACAACCGAAAAAGGTAAATCATTAGCTGATCCAACAATTTTGGAAAAACAGGGGAAATTGGATAAGTTATATGGACCATACCCAGATATTAATAATAAATGGAAATTTGGTGACACAACGATTGAGTGGAATAATGATACGATTTCTATTGCAAATAAAAATTGGAATATGACGACAGGTCTTTTTGAACTGATCTTTTATAAAATTCCAAAAAAATATGATAATGTGGATCTACAAAATTATAAAGAAATTTTAATTCTCACTAGTGCACATAAACGTAACTATAATAAAAATGCTCAAACGAAAGGTACTAAAGCATATAAATATAAAGAAATTATAAAAAAATTATTCGCTAATAAAAGCTTAACTTCAATACATAAAGGATCAGGTATTATGAAAATAAATTCTGAAAAACCTAATTATATTTACTGGAATGATCCGAACGAGCTTATAGATAGATTAAGACTCCTTATCTCTTCACAATCGGCTGGTAATATGAACCACAATAATGAAATAGTATCAATTATTGAAGAGTTACGTGAAGAGAATATAATTCAATGAATAGGATCTAGAATCTTCAATATCATAATGAATATCAACAAGTTTGGACATTCTTCTTATAGTAACCAAAATGAAAGATATTTTAAGAGGGATATTTCAAGAATCCTAGGGTTTAAATTGGATATTGATAAGAATTTAAATCTTAATTTAAAGCGTATTAAAAATCTTGGTGAGCCGATTGAAAAAAGTGATGCTACAACTAAATTATTTGTAGATAATTGTATAACTAAATCATACTCAAGATTTAAAAAAGAAAACAACATAACACTGAATAACCTTAATCAAGACATTACAATAATACATGAAAATCTTAAAGATATAAAAAGAACAGTTGAAGAAGACATTAAGGCTCATACGTTTTACATTGATAATAAAGTGGCTGCAATCGAGGATAGTATATTTCAACAGATTATAAAGCCAAAAAGTATAGCTTTATTACAAGCTAATCATCCACCATCATGATAAATTTAAAAAGAGACCTAGTGACTGAACTTCACAGTCAAGCACGTAAGAATTTCAAACGTAGGAAAGTAATAATAAAAGGAATAGATGATCTTTGGCAAGCTGATCTTGTAGAAATGGGGAATTATTCCAACTACAATAAAGGTTATCGTTATATGTTAACTATTATAGATACATTTTCGAAATTTGCTTGGATAGTACCATTGAAAAATAAAAATGCTCTTGTTGTTGGAAATGCTATGAAAGGTGTATTTGAATTGGGTCGAAAACCAAAAAACCTACAAACTGATGATGGTAAAGAATTCTTTAATAAAGAATTTAAAAAATTAACTATGAATTATAACATAAATCATTACTCAACACAAAGTGTACTAAAGGCATCAATAGTGGAGCGATTTAACAGAACTTTTAAGGGGATGATGTGGAAACAGTTCAGTTACCAGGGATCCTACCGATGGATAAATATATACAAAACATTAATTAATAATTACAACAATAAAATACATAGAACAATTAAAATGGCGCCAATCGATGTGAATTCTTCTAATGCAAAGTTAATTTTAAAATCAGTTTACAGTAATTTGAAAATGTTCAATAAATCAAAGTTCCATGTTGGTGATAACGTGCGAATAAGTAAATATAAACATACTTTCGAAAAAGGGTACACACCTAATTGGACAACAGAAATTTTTAAAATCAAGACCATACAAAATACAAATCCAGTCACATATATTTTAAAAGACTATGAAGGTAAATCCATTAAAGGCGGATTTTATGAATATGAACTAATGAAAACAAGATATCCAGATATTTATCTTGTGGAAGAAATTTTAAAAGTTAAGGGAAATAAAGTTTTTGTAAAGTGGTTAGGATTTTCAAACGAACATAACTCATGGATTAATAAAATTGATGTCTTGTAAGCGAAATTTAAAATAAAAAGAATTTTAAAACATATGTCGTGTTTCATTTTGTAGTTAACTTTCATCATGTCAATAACTCTTACTTTAAGTGGGGACTCATCCCTTCTTACAGCTGATTACTTTCCACCAATCGACTTAAATAGAAATTATGTATGTGGATTAATTGATTTTCATACATATAACTCTATACCAAATGTCGATCTAGATAATAATTTATTTCACATAAAGGATTTAATTATTGAAATTCCAGTTGGTTCCTATGAACTTTCCGATATTGCTGATTATTTGCAGAAAAAATATGAGGAAAAGGTCCCCAATGGATTGCTTTCAATTGAACCGAACAATAATACCCTTAAAACAGATATATACAGCGGAGAGAAAATCTATTTTAACAAAGACCGATCGATTGGATCATTGCTGGGATTCGGTAAAAAAATATTGGACGAAAATGTAGAACATTCATCAGATCAACAGTTGAATATTATGAAAATTAACGTTTTACGTGTTGAATGTAGTATCGTGAGTGGGTCGTTTATCAACAACTCACCTGCACATACAATCCATGAATTTTCGTTGAATGTTAGTCCAGGCTATAAAATTGATGAGATTCCAAATAATGTAATTTATTTCCCGGTAAACACCAGACAAATAAGTACTATTGCAATTAGAATTGTTGATCAGAACGATAACCTAATTAATTTTCGTGGAGAAACAATAACACTCAGACTTCATTTAAAACCATTGGATCAATGATTATTTACAATAAAAACAATTTTAATGTGGTAACACCAATCACATCTCTGTTAACACTCAAACGAAAAGGACTGAAAGCAGCCCACAAAAAAACATTTCTTATATCGACTGCTAATAAGGAATACCTCAAATCGATTGGTTTTCAATTAAAAAACAAATAGCTATGAGCGAAATACTAAACATCCTACAACCTCCGATTTCTGATGAAAGCATTATAAAAAAGGAATTTCATAGTTACATACCTTATTTACAAACATTTAAAAATAGTGATGAAGTACGTATATCAATTCAAAATCAAGATCTTCTTGTATTACCTAGTGAAAGCTTTATTTATATTGAGGGATTCTCTACTCTCGAAAATGGTACAATTTCTCCAAATATCAAATTAAAAAACAACTGCACAGCTTTTCTATTTGATGAAATTCGTTACGAAATTAATGGATTTGAAATTGATCGAACACGTCATTTGGGTACAGCTACAACATTGAAAAACTACGTTTCTCTCAATAATGACAAGAGTATGGCACTAAAAAATGCTGGGTGGACCAAAAACAGTGATTTAGATTTAAAAAATGGATATTTCAATTTTTGTGTACCTCTTAAATCGCTAATGGGCTTTGCTGAAGACTATAATCGAATTATTTTGAATTCTAAACATGAGTTGATATTATTACGTTCAAAGACTAACGATAATGTTGTATACTCAACAGATTCAAAAGAAAAAGTACTGTTTAACATAACGAATATTATATGGAAAGTTCCTCATATACAACTCGCTGATTCCTCAAAACTGAATATTTTTAAAACAATTAAAAGTGAAACACCAATAGCATTATCATTTCGAAGTTGGGATTGTCATTTTAATCCAACTCTAACGCAAGGGATGCATCACTTGTGGAATGTTAAGCTTTCACAACAGAATGAAACACCTCGATTCATATTAATGGCTTTACAAAATGCTGGCAAATTCCAACATTGTGATCTAACGGATGTTAAAGTTCATCTTAACTCAGAAACGTATCCATATGATGATCTTAATCTTAAATTTGAACGTGATCGTTACGGGATTTTATATGAAATGTATGCGAAATTTCAAGAACAATATTACTTAACGAATTCAAAACCTCTTCTTTCACGTGATGAATTCAAGACAATTGCTCCAATCATTGTTATAGATGTATCACATCAGAATGAGACAGTCAAAACTGGTACCATTGACATAAGAATTGAATTTAAAACATCCAAAAATCTTCCAGCCAACACAACTGCATATTGTCTCCTCATACATGATCGAATAATAAAATACGTTCCACTAACTGGTGCTATTAAAAGAATTATATAAATACAAAAAAAGAATTTTTTAATTCATTCTAATGTTAGAATCGCTACCTCTCTAGTACATAAACTATGGCTGAAAAGAGAATAATCACTTTGGACTTTCAAGGATTTAAAGGAAATAATAACGTATTTATTATAAAGGAGTTAGCTGTTACTTTTAGTTCATCAGAATTTCAACATTTTATTATTAAACCACCCCACGAGTTTACAGACTTATCTCTAGAACGACGAAAGCAAGCGACTTGGCTAACGAAAAATTATCATGGCTTAGCCTGGGAAGACGGAGCTATCACTTTTAAAAGTGTTAAACATTTCTTGCAGCAAAATTTGAAAAATACTATCATTTATATCAAGGGTGATGAGAAAAAAACCTGGATAGAAAAATTTCTTCAGAAAGCTGTTATCGATTTGGAGGATTTTGGTTGTAATAATTTAAAAATACTAAACAAAACATATCAGACAACTATACGTTGCCATCACCATCATCATGGATATTGTGCACTTAAGAATGCATTAATTTTAAGAAATTTTATTAATGTAGAACTATAGTTACAACTTGTATTTGATTGTTTTTACAATAAAACGCACCTTTGTATTTTCACAATTGATTTTATTTTTATTTGTTGTTCCAATTATTATGTTAGTTGTTTATTTTCTGGAAAACCTATAGGCATATTGTGTGCATTCTTCTATCCTGTTACATCTGTGCCAGAAACCCCATAAGCGTATAGAATATTTTTAGATCAGTAAAAAAAAAACAAAAAAGGTCTTGAAGAACGATGCTGGGTAGTCGACCTTGAAGTATGCGCGTATGTTTGTGTTTCTTATTTCTTATCAGAAACAAACGCTTGGAGCAAAAAAAGCCCTTGAGTAATGTTGCTGAGTAATTGGCCTTGAAGTTTGTGCGTTTGTTTCTGTTTCTTATTTCTTATCAGTAACAACCGTGTGGAGCTAAGAAAAAGACCTTGAAGAATGGGGCGTATGTATGTGTGAGAGAGAAAGCAACAAAAGACCTTGA
Organism: Myathropa florea; assembly: GCA_930367185.1. NCBI lineage: Eukaryota > Metazoa > Arthropoda > Insecta > Diptera > Syrphidae > Myathropa > Myathropa florea. The sequence goes on from OV884006.1 coordinate 6,468,747, forward strand.
AGATTGGCTGTGTGTGTGTGTGTGTGTGTGTGTGTGTGTGTGTGTGTGTTGGTGTGTATCTGTATCAAAAGACCTTGAAGAATGCGAGAGCAAGAGAGAATAACAAAACAACTTGAAGAATGTGAGAGAGAGACAGAGAAAGCAACAAAAGACCTTGAAGAATGCGAGAGCGAGTGGAAGAATGTAAGAGAGACAGAGAGAGCAACAGCCGACCTTGAAGAATGGCTGTGTGTGTGTTGGTGTGTATCTGTATCAAAAGACCTTGAACAATGCGAGAGCGAGAGAGAATAACAAAACACCTTGAAGAATGTGAGAGAGACAGAGAGAGCAACAACTGACCTTGATGAAACATGTATGTGTGTGTAGTGACCTTGATGACTCATTTCCTGGTCCGACACCGGCATAGCCTTACTACTCACCTTAATATTTTTTAGTTGCTCTGCGTCTTATTCTGGTCCTAACTGCACCATCCTCAGCGTTAGGATGTTGTTGCTTCGCATGTATGGCGTTTGGAAGTAGTCCACCTTCACTATTTTTAATGAAGGTGCGATTACTTCTAGTCCTTCTTTCACTTCGTTGTTTGTCCATTCCGGGGAGATGTAACGTATGATGATTGGGGGTGGGTTCTTCAATTGTGTTTTAGATGCGCTCTTTTTTGTAGTTTTTGGTTTTGGTCTCTCCATGGGCAGTTGGACCGAATTAGTCACTTTTGTTTGTGATGTTCGTGGTTTTGGATCTGTTGGTTTTCTGACGGCTCTCGGCTTTCCTTCGTACGACAGTTTGGCACTTAGCCTGTAGCTTGTTTCTTCGTCAGACGAAGAGCTTTCATGGGAGTCATTCTCCATGGTATCTGAGTCACTGCTTGCCACTGAGTTGGCATAAATACGTTTTTTTAGGGACGCGATTTCCACGTCCTTTTCGCTGAGTTTGTTGGTCAGTTCACTCAACTTTTTATTAAGTTCTATTATAGTGTATTTGTACAACCTCCACCCAAAATGTTCTTTGTAGAGTAAGTCCAACCATCAGTGTGTCATTTAGTGATTTCCCGTCCGAAGTTTTAAACGAAGCGTCGAAAACCATTCTCAATTTGGTTGAAGAACTGCTCTCCTTTCTGACTGCGTGAAGTGGCATGAAATAATGCGATATGCTCTCTAAACTGTTCTCGTCCTCAACTAGACTCATATGCTTCAACTGAACGTACTAATCCATGCATGCGACATAATCCTTTTTAAACTGCAAGTCTTTAAGCAAACGTCCTTCTAACTGCCTGTATCTTTGCAGAGCACCTTCTCTTGAACGGCCAAGTATGGGACGGACATGCCCCTTGAAAGGAAGGGCGACTTCATATCCTTCATCTGAAGTACCCTTAACGTTATTTAAAAAGTGTTCTTCACATGCGAGATTCTCAGGGATTTCTATTCTTACAAATGATATTTCCTCCGGCTCCCAGAATTTCTGCATGCTGACATCGAGGTTGGAAGTCAGATGCAAACTTTTAACAGGTTCGGACGAGAACGGAATGCGTCCAAACAGAATCTACCCCAATTCAGTCTTTTGGGCCACGGGTAAGTTGAAATCATCAGGTCGGATAAGTTCAGGCAAAAGTATGTCGGCTAACACTTCGCTGCCCAGCAACAAATTAACTTTGGCTGGCTTAAAAAAGGAGGAGTCGGCTAAGCTCAAGCCCTCGAGATGTTTCCAACTCTCGAACGGGATACTCCGGGCCGAGATATGGCCAGACAGCGACTTGTATACAAGAGCTTGTATTGAGGTTTGAAGGCTGAGTGATGAGAACTAATCGTTATGTCAACAACTTTTTTACATGCGCCACTGCTGGTCAAATCTAACCCAGTAACTTCGACGTGAGTTGATTTGTGCTTCAATTGTAAAAGTTGCAACCCTGACTCAGTGATGAAGGAAGCTTCTGAACCAGAATCCAGTAATGCTCGAAAGGAAACAATCCTTGCTGATGATTCGTGTACCTTCGCGATGGCTGTGGCTAACATAATTCGGGTAGACGCCTGTGGCATAGAGTGTATAGAGTATGTGTTGATGGAGTTACTGCAATGAGGTGTTTCGTTATCCGAGCAATGAGTTTCCTTGCGTTTTCGACGACTGTTCTACATAAGAAGGCTTGAAACTCGGAGCATTGGGATTTACAGCTGAGGTTAGTGAGTTATTGTTGACCATTCTTGCTTGAGACATAACTTGACTATTGTTTGAATTGTTGCAGCAACGAGGATAGGACTGATGATCACCGTACGGGCCGTTGAGTGATGGTGTGTAGGGGAGCGGGTGGAGGTGGGCGCAAAAATGAAACACTTGTTTGACAGCCGGTGTTATCTTTATTTTGCAATGAAGAGAAGAACTGAAACTGCATTCTGCTTGTATTTATATCAAAACGAGATTCGGGTCAATAACCTGATCAGATGGTCCGAATATTATTAATTTTGCTAACAGATGTCGTTGACTGAATAGTCAAAACCTTTAGTTCTGCACAGGGTGCTTTTCTTTTACATTTGTTTGGATTTAATATTCTCTTTTTACTTTCGCCTACAATTCGGCCATCCTGATCAAGTAATCGTCCCGATTACATAACGCACTTTCGAATAATATAAATACTAATACAACATAGGTATGATTATATGATAATAGATATAACAGATTAGAATATGAGTACAAAATAACAAAAATTCAGTTCTTAAAAAAAGCTATACAAATTCAATTCAATTCGATTCAATTCAATTCAAAAAAAATATAAATATATAGGCAATACTAAAATTGATATTATGGTACTTCAATGAAAAAAGGTTTGGATAACGCGGTATAAAAATGTACATGTGAACATCAATTTTCCGTCTGAGAATCTAGCTTGTCCCAGTGGTCTCCAGCTGCCTCTTCACCGTCGTCGGAACATCTCTGCTGAACTTCATAAGGCCTCATGTTATCTGGAGAAAAGATACTTTTGTACGGCAATCGCGATTCTTGCAGGCCTTCGATATCCATAATCAAGTACCGATCATTGGGTAAGACTTTCTTGACCTCATAAGGACCTCGATACTTGGCAAGAAGTTTTTGATTCACACCTGGGGCAGCGGCTGTGTTTCGAATCATCACGTACTGACCTGCTTTATATACTTTTGGAATTTTATGCTTGTTGTCAAAATATACCTTGTTAAGTGCTTGGGTTTTTTCAGTTTTTTGTTGAGCTTGGGCCCTAATATTTCTAAGGTTAGCTTGTTTTGACTTGATCCTACTATCAAGGAACTCCTTAACACGGTCACAAAGCTCTCCTTTCTGATGTACCCCGAACAATAGAACGCTTGGCGTAAAACCTGTACTCCTACTGATAGTGTTGTTCAGCGCGAATTCTGCCTTAACCAAGTGCTTATCCCAATCACTGGTAGTGTTAGAATCGCATTCTTTGGACAACATCGGCACAAGTATACGATTAATACGCTCTACCTGTCCGTTTGATTGAGGAGAGCGCGTGGCAATTTTCACGTGCTGAATATTATTTTCGCGTAGAAAGTTGGTGAACTCGGTTGACGTGAAACAGGTTCCACGATCTGATACAATGCGATCGGGCCGCGAATAATTATCAAAGAACGACGTCAAACACTTTATGGCTTCGCTACTTTGGGTGGACTTAACAGGATAAAGTTTTATAAATTTGGTGAAAGCATCAATTACGAGGAGAACGTGTTTTTTTCGCGACTGTGAAGTAGGCAAGGGACCAAGGTGGTCGATATGAAGTGTGTGAAATGGAACATCTCCTTTGGGTATGGAATGCAAATTCCCTTCAACTTTACCTGAGTGTGGAGAGAAATATATGCATTTCAAACAGCCTCTTATGTGTTCTTTGATTTTTTCCTTCATATTAGGAAACCAATAGCACCCTGACAGATGCTGAAAGCACTTTTCTACCCCAACGTGACACATCGCTTCATGATGCGTACGTATTACTTCGGTTTCCATATTTGATGGAACGTAAAAGTTGACCTTGCCCTTGCACTTCCGGTATATAAGACCGTCTATCATCTCATAAATGGGGCTCTCGCTCTTTTCTAACTCAGATACTATCGACTTAATCTTAGGGTCACCCTTCTGGGCAGCCGCTAAGATAAGCTCAAAGGATTCGTCCTCTACATAAAGAACATTAAATGAGCGACTTAAAGCGTCAACATGTGACATCCTATCCCCTTTTCTATGCTCAACGATGTAGTCGAAGCTTTGCAACTCCAAGGCCCATCGTGAAATGCGAGGATTTAAAGATTTTTTCTCAAGTGTTAATGCTAAAGCCTGACAGTCGGTTACAATTTTGAAAGTTACGCCTATGAGATAAATTCTAAATCTCCTAAGAGCGTATATTATTGAAAGCGTCTCTAGCTCATAGCTATGATATTTGCTTTCCGTTTCAGTGGCTCGTTTCGAAAAGAAAAACACAGGGTGGAATTTACCATCGACCTGTTTCTGCATGAAAACTGCACCGTAACCAACCGAACTTGCATCGCAATGCAGTTCTGTGGCGTTATGGGGGCTGAATAAAGCTAAGACGGGAGATGCTATTAGTTTAGATTTTAACAGCTCAAAAGTTTCCATTTCTGTCACACCGAATATGAATGGTGTATCCTTTTTCAATAGGTCATACAGTGGTTTAGCCACATTCGCAAAACCCTTAATGAATTTGCGGAAATAGGAACAGAGTCCCAGAAAGCTATGCACATTCTTAGTGGAGGAAGGTATAGGAAAACTTTTAATCGCATTTAAGTTACTATCATTTGGTCGGATACCATCTTTACTGACTTTATATCCGAGATAAACGATTTCGGTTTGCAAAAAACTACATTTGTCAAACCTGAGCTGTAATGAATGTTCAGTTATAATATTAATTACTTCGCGTAAAATATTAAGATGTTCTTCAATGGACTGTGTCGCAATGAGAATGTCATCCAAGTAGGTAAGTATTTTACCCTTTGAAATAAGATTTCCGAAGACATGCTTCATGAATCTTTCGAACACGGAATGGGGCGTTCTTAAGCCCAAATGGCATCCGCGTATATTCGAATTGCCCTAGCGGCGTTATAAAAGACGTAAGCTTCATCGATTCATCTGTCAGTTGGACGTGATGAAAGCCATTCTTTAAATCCAATGTGGTAAAAAATTATTTATCCCGAAGTCGATCAAGGTGATCTTCTATGAGGGGTAAAGGGTAATTATCACGTAAAGTGATTTTATTCAGCTCTCTGAAATCTACACATAGACGGAGCTCTTTATTTTTCTTTTGCACAAGTACAATTGGCGAAGCGTATGGTGAATTAGATTCGCGAATTATACCTTTTTGCAACAAATCATCTAAAATTTTCTGGAGTTCGACTTTGTGTGCATACGGAAGCCTCCTAGGTGTACACCGAAATGGGATATGCTTGGACAAAGTTATCTCCATTTTAAAATCTGTTTGTGACAAACGGTATTTTGGTTGCAAAAAAGCGAGCCTAACTATCTCTTTTATTGTATCCTTAACACTTTCACACAAACTGTTATTAATGTTGAATTGAGACTCACCACAATCTGCCGCTATGTCGATGCTCATAATCTGCTGCAGGTCATTATCTTCAATTGTATCAGCACTAGGAGATGAATATGAAATTTCAAGGTTGGAGGAGCTGGAAACCACTGGTGAATTTCGATTTTCGTCCTCGTTGATACGTCGAAAAGCCAAACCTCTTTTTCCAATGAAATCACGACCTAGAATAGCAGGATATATCATAGAAAAATTTTTAACTACTAAGAGATTAATTTGTATAATGGAATCTTGAAACCAAATACGACTGTTGATAGTTCCTACCACCTGAAGTGGGCTATTGTTGACTCCGCAATAAGTCCGGCTCGTCCTCTCGAGTGTTGGCAGTAAGACTGTTGGCAAATACCTCTCCTGCACAAAACTTATTGGACTCCCTGAGTCCAGCAGCGTCAACAGTTTTAGCGAGATCTCCATATGTTGGGTAATCCATTCGTAACGAATACAGCACTCAAAATCGTTCATCAACCCATCCTCAGCTTCTGGTAACAAAGTGTCCGTCAAAGAGTTTCCATTGTTTCTTTCAGTAGTTACAGAAGTGTTCACATTTTGATTTGTTTGTAGCGTCATGACACGGTTTACGTTATCGCAGTTCGGTGATATGTGACCAGATTTTCCGCACTTGAAGCAGGTGACATCCTTCTTGTTTCTATTGGGATCAGAGTGTTTAGCAGTAGTACTACGATGATTTTGAGAAACAGCGGAATTAACTCTGGTCACTTTGTCGGTGTGGTGCTCCCGGTGATTGTTCTTTAGCTTCTCATACTTTCGCAGCGCTTCTTTTAACTCCACAAGACAGTTAGCATTGTACAGGATACTTTTATTTGTCTCAGAATCAGGAATTCCTCTGATAATATATTGGATTAAGTCCTCCTCTTCGACAATTCCTTGTGTTGCAATTTCTTGCATATGAAGCACGTATTGTTGCATTGTTTCATTGCTCAACTTTTTCCGTCTTCGCAGCTCGTTGTAAACGTCTGATGTGGTCACCTTTTTCTGGAATTCGTCCTTCAGTGCGTTTTTCAGTTGAGTCCAGCTGCGGAGGCTAACTGTCCTGGCGAAAAGTCTTGCTGTTCCCTTGAGAAACCGCTTACCGAAGATAAATTTGTTCCTGTCGTCCAGTTCCAAGACTTCTGAGTACTCTTCGAACTGCTCAATCCAGCGGTTAACGGAGAAGTTGTCATCTCCACTAAAAACGGGTATCGAGTCCTCGACGTCCTTGAAGTTGTAAGCTGGAGTCGACCTGGGAATAGATTGAACTTCATCAATTTGTAATTCTCGCAGTTTCTGTTTCAATTGTAGAATTTTTTCTTTCTTCTTGCACATTCGTTGAAGTTTTGCTATCTCTTCGTCCAGTTGTTCCTCGTCCCCACTGCTTTCATCAGGCACGTCGTTATCCGTTGGCGTTGAGTCGTCAGCACACTGTTCTCTGGTGTCTGAAGAAAACTCGTTGACCAAACTTGCAAAGTCGTCATCCGAAAACTCCTGCACTGCTTCTTCAACTCGAAGTTTAAGCTCTGCCTTGGTGCCGGTGGTAGGAAATTTTAGTGATCTGAGAATACCTTTGAGTTTGGATACTGTCGAAGACTCCAGAATCTCTATCCACTTCTCAGACATTATTAAATTTTCACTGTGCACTCCGCGAAATTAACTTGGAATTGTCCCGCAGTATTAAATTAGGATGTACACTCGACTATACAGTAGATCCATTAACCGAATCCCACTTCTGAAGATTGTAGGGGAGCGGGTGGAGGTGGGCGCAAAAATGAAACACTTGTTTGACAGCCGGTGTTATCTTTATTTTGCAATGAAGAGAAGAACTGAAACTGCATTCTGCTTGTATTTATATCAAAACGAGATTCGGGTCAATAACCTGATCAGATGGTCCGAATATTATTAATTTTGCTAACAGATGTCGTTGACTGAATAGTCAAAACCTTTAGTTCTGCACAGGGTGCTTTTTTTTTACATTTGTTTGGATTTAATATTCTCTTTTTACTTTCGCCTACAGGTGAATTGTGCAGCAGCGTATGGTGTGGCTGCTGACAATAGTGACATCGGTGCGAAATTGGACAACTATTAACTAAATGACTGTATGCAAGACAGTTCCTACACAACCCCAGTCTACCTATACATTGAGAACGATCGTGGATGCTCATCTTCAAAAAACGGCTGCACTTTCGAATGGAATGAGCGGCTTTGTTGCACAATTTGCAGTTGTAACTGGATGTAGTGGCTTGAGAGTGGAAAGAACTACGCTGCGCGATTTTGTTTACTGGCTCTGCTGATGGTTTACCTTGTTGATAGCTTACCGCTTCCAGCGTACTTAACCTAGTTTAAAGAAACTGCTTGAATTCGGTAAATGTTGACAGTTCCTTTGTGTTGTGTTTTGAACCCAGTTTTTCCTCCCACAGTTGTTGCGTCTTTGAAGGTAATTTGTGTAATAACACGTATACCAATATCGCATCCCAGTGTTGAACCGGCACCTGCAGACTATCCAAGCTATGCACGATTTCCGTAGAGGTGTCTAACAACTCTTTGATTGTTTCGGCTCGTTCTTGGGTTACAGACGGCTGATTGAAGAGACATTTCAATTGAGTGTTAACCAGAAATCGTGTGTGATCATACCTGTTCTGAGATAATGCTTCTTTTGAATTTCAGTTAAAGATGTGTAATTATGGACCAGAAAGACAAATAAATCTCTAAAACCCCTCCAGCCTCATAGCTACCAGGGCCCTTACTCTGTATTGCTACTCTAATATGAAATTACTCGAAGTCGCAAAATCGGTACTCTCTATTTCTAATAGCAAATTCACATTTTCGAGACTCGAGTAGTGTTGGGTTGCCAACTTCGACGCTCTTTGTTTTCGCAAAATTGGTACTCTCTATTGCTTAATTCAATGTCAGAACTACTCGGATTCGCATAGTTTTGTTCGATGGGGGGTTGGTTGTCGAATGCTAAACAAAGCAAATAAGTTTTGTTTGAAAATGTAAGTATTTTGCTATAAAAAAGACTTACAAATATGTATTTGTATACGATAACAAACGTGAAACGTTTCCTTATAGAATTTGTTACTAAAACACTTAAATATGACTCATATAATCTATTATATAAAAATAAGTCGGGATTTCCTTCCTGACGCTATAACCCCAGAACGCACGAACCGATTGCCACGGTTTTGCATTCGTTGGAAAGGTCTCGGGCTCCGTTAGGTTAATAGCAAACAAAATTCAGGAAAAATTTCAACAGAAAAGCAGGAAAACAGGGAAAATCATTTTTCACATACAGCGCCATCTCTGATACATAGCATGTACTACAAACCAATATGGTTTTGCATGGTGGTGGAGGAGATGGCGCTAGTACGTGGTGTGTGAGTATCCCTCACGAAAATAAGTACGTTTCATTTTAAGTAGATGGCGCCGGTGCGTGATACATTGTTTGACAGCTGCTCATTGTACTCTGCTCAGTTAATTTCATGTGACATTTATTGTGCGCACGTTCTTTCAAACGCTAACTTAAAACCGGTTGTGTGTTCACTGCGAAATTGTGAAATTGAGGTTAAAGTTATTCGTTTCCTAACAGTTCAATTGGAAACCATCAAATCAATCACGCGTATTTGTATTCAATTTCAACAGCAGGCATTTGTCCTTAAGGTGGTAAGTTGAACTGTGAAAATAATGTGGATCGTGCATTTGAGGTTAAATTCACCAGTCTGTCCATAGTCCAAAATGCCTAGGAGACGACGTGCGAACATCGGCCGCCGCACAAGACATGCAAGCCACCAACAAGTGTATTCACAGAACTTAAGCGAAGAAAGACAAAATATAATAAGAGAAAATGCTCGATTAAGACAACGCGTGAGCACACGAAGATCATTGGCATCATACAATCGCGTGGCATTCCAATATGATCCCACTGCGAACTACAGTGATGATGACAATTTAGATATTGGACCAATGACGACTGTATGCCGATATTGCAATGCGTTAAAGATCAAAAGAGTAACGGCTGGATTGTGCTGCGCAAGTGGAAAAGTCAAACTGGATCCATTACTTACACCACCACAGCCACTGAAACCATTGTTCGATGGAAGTGATCCCGATTCCAACCATTTTCTTCAACGCATTCTTGAATACAATAACTGCTTTCGCATGACTTCCTTTGGAGCTAATATCATTCGAGAAGGCGGCTTCATGCCGACTTGCAAGGTAAAAGATACAACACACACATCCAATCACTCACACCAATCAATCACACCAACACAATCAATTGCAACACATAACAACTACACATACACCACACACTACATGATCACACGATCAGAAGTCACACCGTATTTTTCAACAAATGATTGCTTGCAATTACAGATACAAGGACAAATATATCATTTGCATGGTTCAATGGTGCCAACACCAGATGAACCGCATCAATTTCTGCAAATATATTTCATTTCGTCGATGGTGGATCAGCTGAATGTGCGGTGCAATTTACAGGGAACACAACAGCTGAAGAGACGAATTATTGAACAGTTGCAAGCATTTTTTCAGGCTAATAACGCTGTGGTTAATATGTTCAAAACAGCATTGGAACGAATGCCATCGGATACGCACAAATTTGTCATAAGAGCGGATCGTACCCCAACGGGTGAACATGTGCGAAGATTCAATGATGATATTGCTGCAATTATTGTTGGCGATCTAACTAAATCACGAGACTTTGTCGTTCAGCGAAGAAGCAATATCATGCATCGTGTAAACGAGACACATCGTTTGTACGATGCGTTACAATATCCAATCATTTATTGGCAAGGGGAAGACGGATACGACATCACGTTGAAGATGGTCGATCCAATTACAGGTACAATATTCACACACTAATTATTGCTATTATTGGTTTCCATTAACAATCCATTTAATTTTGCATTTTCAGGCGCATCAACTAACAAAAATCTAAGCGCAATGAATTACTATGCGTATCGTGTGATGATTCGTACACATGAGGAGAATGTCATTCTGAAGTGCCGTCGGCTATTCAAGCAATTCGCTGTCGACATGTATGTCAAAGTCGAGACCGAACGTTTAGCGTTCATCCGATTCAATCAGGCAAAACTACGATCTGAGGACTATATACACTTGCGTGATGCTATTCATTCAGATGGTAATGTTCAGAATATTGGACGCCTGACGATTCTCCCATCATCTTATATCGGAAGCCCACGCCACATGCACGAATACGCTGAAGACGGTATGACGTACGTGCGAAATTATGGAACTCCGGATTTATTTATTACGTTCACATGCAATCCGAAGTGGACGTAAATTGAACGTGAGTTGGACCCGGGCCAAAAACCGTGGTGACACACGTTGTTATATGTACTCGGTGGAATGGCAGAAGCGTGGACTACCGCATGCTCATATCCTAATTCGGTTGCTGAACAAATTACATTGAAGTGGATGACATCATATCAGCTGAAATTCCTGATCCAGTCACTGATCCCCATCTACACGACATTGTGACGACACAGATGGTGCATGGACCGTGCGGTGTATTAAATCCATTATCGCCTTGCATGGCTGATGGAAAGTGCACAAAACGATATCCGCAACCGTTAGTTGCTGAAACAGTCATAGGGAACGATGGATATCCAGTTTATCGTCGGCGTTCAAAAGAAGATAATGGTCGAACTATCAAAGTTAAAGTTCAAAATCAAGAGATTGAGATCGGAAATGAATTCATTGCACCATATTGCCCGCTGCTATCGCGAATTTTCGAAACACATGCGAACGTTGAGAGTTGTCATTCGGCCAAATCAGTCAAATATTTGTGCAAGTACGTCACAAAAGGCAGCGACATGGCTGTGTTTGGTATTGCGTCGGAAAATGCGAATGACGAAATCAGCAACTTCCAAATGGGCAGATACGTCAGTACTAATGAAGCACTGTGGCGATTATTGTCATTTCAAATTCATGAAAGATATCCCACAGTTGTACATTTAGCAGTGCATTTGGAAAATGGACAAAGAGTTTACTTCACTGGGGCTAATGCGGCACAACGAGCTGAGAGACCACCATCGACAACATTGACCAGCTTCTTTGCAATGTGTGAAGCAGATCCATTCGCAGCGACGCTGATGTACGTTGAAATGCCCAAGTATTACACTTGGAATCAATCAAGAAAGAAATTACAACGTCGCAAACAAGGAACCTCGGTTCCAGATTGGCCACAGGTGTTTTCCACTGATGCGCTAGGTCGCATGTATACTGTTCATCCTAGAAATGATGAATGTTTTTATTTGCGACTGCTCTTGGTAAATGTACGTGGACCAAAATCATTTGCGCATTTGAAAACTGTGAATGGCCACCAATGCCAAACATATCGAGAAGCATGTCAACTATTGAGTTTGCTGGAGAACGATTCTTATTGGGATTTAACACTTGCGGATTCAGTTGTTTCATCAAATGCGTACCAAATACGAACGCTGTTCGCAATTATCATCACCACATGTTTCCCTTCACAACCAATTCAGTTATGGAACAAATACAAAGACGACATATGTGAAGATATCTTGCATCGCTTGCGCATTCGAACGAATAATCCCGACATGCAAATAACCGATGAAATCTACAATGAAGGATTGATTCTGATTGAGGATCACCACAAGAGCACTTCAATGAAACGGATAATTTGCGGACACGTATAACGCTTCGATTCAGTATTTACTTTGGATTCACTTTCATTTTTTACTTAGAGAAGTTAAACTAAATTACATTTCATTTTTGTAATCGAAATGAATTCATTACTGTTGTGAAATGAAATAAAATTTTTCCTTTTCAAATATAAAAAAAAATTCTTTTTCTTCATCTTTTAATCCTCAAACGAAATGTTACAAAAAACGAAGCCATCTGGTGGCGAAACGGAGTTCGCCGGGTTTACTAGTTCGTTTATTGTTATAAATGTGTTTGTGTTTAGTGGGCTTGAAGCTGGTGAGGAATCTATTGTTTGGGTTTGGTTGCAGATTGGTGGAGAAGTATTGTTGAACATGCTGCTGAAATTCGGATGTGGAGAGCGAATTGTTTTGGCTTTGGATTTTGGCAAAGTGATTGCCTAGGAGGTTTGCAGAGTCTATATCTGTTTCAGTGGGTCTATTATTGGAGTTTATTCTGTGATGACTCTTTCGGCTTGTAAGTCTATTTATGTTCCGAAAGAGTGTTCTGTCGGGTTTCAGATTCTGGAGTGTGGATGTGTAGTTTTTCTAAACAAATGCTTTCAATTGTTCGTTTATAAGGATAGTAACTAGGTTTATTTGGGATTTAACGATGGGACAGTCATGTCTGAAGAGTCTGCGCCTGAGTGTTTTTTTGTCCCTTATTAGATTAAGGAGGATATTTGGAAGAGGTTTGTTAAGCTCTCTGTATGGATTGAGGGTGGGAGTATTTTCTAAGAGGGACGATTTGAAGATATCTTCCAGTCTGGTGGTGGCTTGGTCAATGTCATCAGATAAAATATTTCTGTCATCAGGTATGCTGAAGGTGGATAGTTTAGCAGAAACATTTCTGTTCACTTTTCTCCATTTCGTTTTTTCGAAGTTTAGAACTGAAGGGGTTGATGTGACTGTTCCAAGTTGAGATATATCAACTCTGATCGGAAGGAAAGAAGTGGGATGTTGAGGGGGGTTCGGTTGCATTTAGGTTCTGTGATCTAAGAAAGAAATCTAGTGTAGAACTTTTTGTTCTGGTGACATGTGTTGGGGAAATGGGGGCTTCTGCGACAAGGGGTGAATGTTGTAGACAGTTTGCTAGCTGACTTCCCGAATGATTATTTGTGACATCGTGAAATGTCTGGTATCTGACGTTCCAGTCTTCGCCAACGATGAGCTGGGGAGATATTGACTGTCTGACTATTTTCTCTAAATCTGAGACGGGGAAGTTATAGCTGGATTTATTATAGATGAATATTAATATTAGATTTCTGCTTAGAGAGGAAGTAAGTCGGATAGCAGTATACTCGAGGTGAGCAATATTATCGAATTGGATCGTTGTAGACTTGTACTTTTTATGTATCACTGTTGCGGTTCCGACACCTGATCCCCTATGACGGGGGGTGGATATACAGTTGTAATTAGGATGTCTAATTATTGTATTGGCTTGAAAACGGGTTTCACTTAGAAATACTATATCAGGGGTGAATTGCTCGAGGAATAGCTTGAAGTTGTCTTTTTTGTGTCTATTATTGAGCGTTTGGCAGTTTAATGCAATGATTTTCAAATTATTCATTTTGATTTTTTAAGACGAAGTTAGTAATCAGTGACAATATTTGACACTTTTTCACCATAGGGGAACTGTTGGATATTTTCGGAAGGAGTGCTTGCAGCTGCTTTGCATATTCCTCAAAATCGATATCTAGAGGGTCATGACTTTGTGGGATTGTTTTGGTGGGGTTGTGAACTTTATTACCTTTAGTGATTGCGGCATATGTCATCTGCGGCTTCACACTACGTACTGCTGGTGATGGTCCCTTCACTGTGCTGGCATAGCTGGGCTTGTTCTTCCGCGGGCACAGTGAGTAGTTGGCTGGGTGAGGTCCACCGCAGTTACAGCACGTGACTGTTACTGTTTTCGTTGTGGTTTTCCCGTCCGGAGTGGTGATCTCGATCGTCTCTGGGCTTTGATCCACATGCTTGACTCGGCATTCTCCTCGATTATGTGTCTCGGCGCATTTGATGCACAGAGGTTTAAGATGGCAGCCATTTGTCCGGGTTGTTGGCAGTTGTTGCAGTGGACAGTAGTTGTCCGCTTATTTGGAGCCTCCACTCGGATTGTTTGGGTGAATAGCACCTTAATATTTTTTAGTTGCTCTGCGTCTTATTCTGGTCCTAACTGCACCATCCTCAGCGTTAGGATGTTGTTGCTTCGCATGTATGGCGTTTGGAAGTAGTCCACCTTCACTATTTTTAATGAAGGTGCGATTACTTCTAGTCCTTCTTTCACTTCGTTGTTTGTCCATTCCGGGGAGATGTAACGTATGATGATTGGGGGTGGGTTCTTCAATTGTGTTTTAGATGCGCTCTTTTTTGTAGTTTTTGGTTTTGGTCTCTCCATGGGCAGTTGGACCGAATTAGTCACTTTTGTTTGTGATGTTCGTGGTTTTGGATCTGTTGGTTTTCTGACGGCTCTCGGCTTTCCTTCGTACGACAGTTTGGCACTTAGCCTGTAGCTTGTTTCTTCGTCAGACGAAGAGCTTTCATGGGAGTCATTCTCCATGGTATCTGAGTCACTGCTTGCCACTGAGTTGGCATAAATACGTTTTTTTAGGGACGCGATTTCCACGTCCTTTTCGCTGAGTTTGTTGGTCAGTTCACTCAACTTTTTATTAAGTTCTATTATAGTGTATTTGTACAACCTCCACCCAAAATGTTCTTTGTAGAGTAAGTCCAACCATCAGTGTGTCATTTAGTGATTTCCCGTCCGAAGTTTTAAACGAAGCGTCGAAAACCATTCTCAATTTGGTTGAAGAACTGCTCTCCTTTCTGACTGCGTGAAGTGGCATGAAATAATGCGATATGCTCTCTAAACTGTTCTCGTCCTCAACTAGACTCATATGCTTCAACTGAACGTACTAATCCATGCATGCGACATAATCCTTTTTAAACTGCAAGTCTTTAAGCAAACGTCCTTCTAACTGCCTGTATCTTTGCAGAGCACCTTCTCTTGAACGGCCAAGTATGGGACGGACATGCCCCTTGAAAGGAAGGGCGACTTCATATCCTTCATCTGAAGTACCCTTAACGTTATTTAAAAAGTGTTCTTCACATGCGAGATTCTCAGGGATTTCTATTCTTACAAATGATATTTCCTCCGGCTCCCAGAATTTCTGCATGCTGACATCGAGGTTGGAAGTCAGATGCAAACTTTTAACAGGTTCGGACGAGAACGGAATGCGTCCAAACAGAATCTACCCCAATTCAGTCTTTTGGGCCACGGGTAAGTTGAAATCATCAGGTCGGATAAGTTCAGGCAAAAGTATGTCGGCTAACACTTCGCTGCCCAGCAACAAATTAACTTTGGCTGGCTTAAAAAAGGAGGGGTCGGCTAAGCTCAAGCCCTCGAGATGTTTCCAACTCTCGAACGGGATACTCCGGGCCGAGATATGGCCAGACAGCGACTTGTATACAAGAGCTTGTATTGAGGTTTGAAGGCTGAGTGATGAGAACTAATCGTTATGTCAACAACTTTTTTACATGCGCCACTGCTGGTCAAATCTAACCCAGTAACTTCGACGTGAGTTGATTTGTGCTTCAATTGTAAAAGTTGCAACCCTGACTCAGTGATGAAGGAAGCTTCTGAACCAGAATCCAGTAATGCTCGAAAGGAAACAATCCTTGCTGATGATTCGTGTACCTTCGCGATGGCTGTGGCTAACATAATTCGGGTAGACGCCTGTGGCATAGAGTGTATAGAGTATGTGTTGATGGAGTTACTGCAATGAGGTGTTTCGTTATCCGAGCAATGAGTTTCCTTGCGTTTTCGACGACTGTTCTACATAAGAAGGCTTGAAACTCGGAGCATTGAGATTTACAGCTGAGGTTAGTGAGTTATTGTTGACCATTCTTGCTTGAGACATAACTTGACTATTGTTTGAATTGTTGCAGCAACGAGGATAGGACTGATGATCACCGTACGGGCCGTTGAGTGATGGTGTGTAGGGGAGCGGGTGGAGGTGGGCGCAAAAATGAAACACTTGTTTGACAGCCGGTGTTATCTTTATTTTGCAATGAAGAGAAGAACTGAAACTGCATTCTGCTTGTATTTATATCAAAACGAGATTCGGGTCAATAACCTGATCAGATGGTCCGAATATTATTAATTTTGCTAACAGATGTCGTTGACTGAATAGTCAAAACCTTTAGTTCTGCACAGGGTGCTTTTCTTTTACATTTGTTTGGATTTAATATTCTCTTTTTACTTTCGCCTACAATTCGGCCATCCTGATCAAGTAATCGTCCCGATTACATAACGCACTTTCGAATAATATAAATACTAATACAACATAGGTATGATTATATGATAATAGATATAACAGATTAGAATATGAGTACAAAATAACAAAAATTCAGTTCTTAAAAAAAGCTATACAAATTCAATTCAATTCGATTCAATTCAATTCAAAAAAAATATAAATATATAGGCAATACTAAAATTGATATTATGGTACTTCAATGAAAAAAGGTTTGGATAACGCGGTATAAAAATGTACATGTGAACATCAATTTTCCGTCTGAGAATCTAGCTTGTCCCAGTGGTCTCCAGCTGCCTCTTCACCGTCGTCGGAACATCTCTGCTGAACTTCATAAGGCCTCATGTTATCTGGAGAAAAGATACTTTTGTACGGCAATCGCGATACTTGCAGGCCTTCGATATCCATAATCAAGTACCGATCATTGGGTAAGACTTTCTTGACCTCATAAGGACCTCGATACTTGGCAAGAAGTTTTTGATTCACACCTGGGGCAGCGGCTGTGTTTCGAATCATCACGTACTGACCTGCTTTATATACTTTTGGAATTTTATGCTTGTTGTCAAAATATACCTTGTTAAGTGCTTGGGTTTTTTCAGTTTTTTGTTGAGCTTGGGCCCTAATATTTCTAAGGTTAGCTTGTTTTGACTTGATCCTACTATCAAGGAACTCCTTAACACGGTCACAAAGCTCTCCTTTCTGATGTACCCCGAACAATAGAACGCTTGGCGTAAAACCTGTACTCCTACTGATAGTGTTGTTCAGCGCGAATTCTGCCTTAACCAAGTGCTTATCCCAATCACTGGTAGTGTTAGAATCGCATTCTTTGGACAACATCGGCACAAGTATACGATTAATACGCTCTACCTGTCCGTTTGATTGAGGAGAGCGCGTGGCAATTTTCACGTGCTGAATATTATTTTCGCGTAGAAAGTTGGTGAACTCGGTTGACGTGAAACAGGTTCCACGATCTGATACAATGCGATCGGGCCGCGAATAATTATCAAAGAACGACGTCAAACACTTTATGGCTTCGCTACTTTGGGTGGACTTAACAGGATAAAGTTTTATAAATTTGGTGAAAGCATCAATTACGAGGAGAACGTGTTTTTTTCGCGACTGTGAAGTAGGCAAGGGACCAAGGTGGTCGATATGAAGTGTGTGAAATGGAACATCTCCTTTGGGTATGGAATGCAAATTCCCTTCAACTTTACCTGAGTGTGGAGAGAAATATATGCATTTCAAACAGCCTCTTATGTGTTCTTTGATTTTTTCCTTCATATTAGGAAACCAATAGCACCCTGACAGATGCTGAAAGCACTTTTCTACCCCAACGTGACACATCGCTTCATGATGCGTACGTATTACTTCGGTTTCCATATTTGATGGAACGTAAAAGTTGACCTTGCCCTTGCACTTCCGGTATATAAGACCGTCTATCATCTCATAAATGGGGCTCTCGCTCTTTTCTAACTCAGATACTATCGACTTAATCTTAGGGTCACCCTTCTGGGCAGCCGCTAAGATAAGCTCAAAGGATTCGTCCTCTACATAAAGAACATTAAATGAGCGACTTAAAGCGTCAACATGTGACATCCTATCCCCTTTTCTATGCTCAACGATGTAGTCGAAGCTTTGCAACTCCAAGGCCCATCGTGAAATGCGAGGATTTAAAGATTTTTTCTCAAGTGTTAATGCTAAAGCCTGACAGTCGGTTACAATTTTGAAAGTTACGCCTATGAGATAAATTCTAAATCTCCTAAGAGCGTATATTATTGAAAGCGTCTCTAGCTCATAGCTATGATATTTGCTTTCCGTTTCAGTGGCTCGTTTCGAAAAGAAAAACACAGGGTGGAATTTACCATCGACCTGTTTCTGCATGAAAACTGCACCGTAACCAACCGAACTTGCATCGCAATGCAGTTCTGTGGCGTTATGGGGGCTGAATAAAGCTAAGACGGGAGATGCTATTAGTTTAGATTTTAACAGCTCAAAAGTTTCCATTTCTGTCACACCGAATATGAATGGTGTATCCTTTTTCAATAGGTCATACAGTGGTTTAGCCACATTCGCAAAACCCTTAATGAATTTGCGGAAATAGGAACAGAGTCCCAGAAAGCTATGCACATTCTTAGTGGAGGAAGGTATAGGAAAACTTTTAATCGCATTTAAGTTACTATCATTTGGTCGGATACCATCTTTACTGACTTTATATCCGAGATAAACGATTTCGGTTTGCAAAAAACTACATTTGTCAAACCTGAGCTGTAATGAATGTTCAGTTATAATATTAATTACTTCGCGTAAAATATTAAGATGTTCTTCAATGGACTGTGTCGCAATGAGAATGTCATCCAAGTAGGTAAGTATTTTACCCTTTGAAATAAGATTTCCGAAGACATGCTTCATGAATCTTTCGAACACGGAGGGGGCGTTCTTAAGCCCAAATGGCATCCGCGTATATTCGAATTGCCCTAGCGGCGTTATAAAAGACGTAAGCTTCGTCGATTCATCTGTCAGTTGGACGTGATGAAAGCCATTCTTTAAATCCAATGTGGTAAAAAATAATTTATCCCGAAGTCGATCAAGGTGATCTTCTATGAGGGGTAAAGGGTAATTATCACGTAAAGTGATTTTATTCAGCTCTCTGAAATCTACACATAGACGGAGCTCTTTATTTTTCTTTTGCACAAGTACAATTGGCGAAGCGTATGGTGAATTAGATTCGCGAATTATACCTTTTTGCAACAAATCATCTAAAATTTTCTGGAGTTCGACTTTGTGTGCATACGGAAGCCTCCTAGGTGTACACCGAAATGGGATATGCTTGGACAAAGTTATCTCCATTTTAAAATCTGTTTGTGACAAACGGTATTTTGGTTGCAAAAAAGCGAGCCTAACTATCTCTTTTATTGTATCCTTAACACTTTCACACAAACTGTTATTAATGTTGAATTGAGACTCACCACAATCTGCCGCTATGTCGATGCTCATAATCTGCTGCAGGTCATTATCTTCAATTCTATCAGCACTAGGAGATGAATATGAAATTTCAAGGTTGGAGGAGCTGGAAACCACTGGTGAATTTCGATTTTCGTCCTCGTTGATACGTCGAAAAGCCAAACCTCTTTTTCCAATGAAATCACGACCTAGAATAGCAGGATATATCATAGAAAAATTTTTAACTACTAAGAGATTAATTTGTATAATGGAATCTTGAAACCAAATACGACTGTTGATAGTTCCTACCACCTGAAGTGGGCTATTGTTGACTCCGCAATAAGTCCGGCTCGTCCTCTCGAGTGTTGGCAGTAAGACTGTTGGCAAATACCTCTCCTGCACAAAACTTATTGGACTCCCTGAGTCCAGCAGCGTCAACAGTTTTAGCGAGATCTCCATATGTTGGGTAATCCATTCGTAACGAATACAGCACTCAAAATCGTTCATCAACCCATCCTCAGCTTCTGGTAACAAAGTGTCCGTCAAAGAGTTTCCATTGTTTCTTTCAGTAGTTACAGAAGTGTTCACATTTTGATTTGTTTGTAGCGTCATGACACGGTTTACGTTATCGCAGTTCGGTGATATGTGACCAGATTTTCCGCACTTGAAGCAGGTGACATCCTTCTTGTTTCTATTGGGATCAGAGTGTTTAGCAGTAGTACTACGATGATTTTGAGAAACAGCGGAATTAACTCTGGTCACTTTGTCGGTGTGGTGCTCCCGGTGATTGTTCTTTAGCTTCTCATACTTTCGCAGCGCTTCTTTTAACTCCACAAGACAGTTAGCATTGTACAGGATACTTTTATTTGTCTCAGAATCAGGAATTCCTCTGATAATATATTGGATTAAGTCCTCCTCTTCGACAATTCCTTGTGTTGCAATTTCTTGCATATGAAGCACGTATTGTTGCATTGTTTCATTGCTCAACTTTTTCCGTCTTCGCAGCTCGTTGTAAACGTCTGATGTGGTCACCTTTTTCTGGAATTCGTCCTTCAGTGCGTTTTTCAGTTGAGTCCAGCTGCGGAGGCTAACTGTCCTGGCGAAAAGTCTTGCTGTTCCCTTGAGAAACCGCTTACCGAAGATAAATTTGTTCCTGTCGTCCAGTTCCAAGACTTCTGAGTACTCTTCGAACTGCTCAATCCAGCGGTTAACGGAGAAGTTGTCATCTCCACTAAAAACGGGTATCGAGTCCTCGACGTCCTTGAAGTTGTAAGCTGGAGTCGACCTGGGAATAGATTGAACTTCATCAATTTGTAATTCTCGCAGTTTCTGTTTCAATTGTAGAATTTTTTCTTTCTTCTTGCACATTCGTTGAAGTTTTGCTATCTCTTCGTCCAGTTGTTCCTCGTCCCCACTGCTTTCATCAGGCACGTCGTTATCCGTTGGCGTTGAGTCGTCAGCACACTGTTCTCTGGTGTCTGAAGAAAACTCGTTGACCAAACTTGCAAAGTCGTCATCCGAAAACTCCTGCACTGCTTCTTCAACTCGAAGTTTAAGCTCTGCCTTGGTGCCGGTGGTAGGAAATTTTAGTGATCTGAGAATACCTTTGAGTTTGGATACTGTCGAAGACTCCAGAATCTCTATCCACTTCTCAGACATTATTAAATTTTCACTGTGCACTCCGCGAAATTAACTTGGAATTGTCCCGCAGTATTAAATTAGGATGTACACTCGACTATACAGTAGATCCATTAACCGAATCCCACTTCTGAAGATTGTAGGGGAGCGGGTGGAGGTGGGCGCAAAAATGAAACACTTGTTTGACAGCCGGTGTTATCTTTATTTTGCAATGAAGAGAAGAACTGAAACTGCATTCTGCTTGTATTTATATCAAAACGAGATTCGGGTCAATAACCTGATCAGATGGTCCGAATATTATTAATTTTGCTAACAGATGTCGTTGACTGAATAGTCAAAACCTTTAGTTCTGCACAGGGTGCTTTTTTTTTACATTTGTTTGGATTTAATATTCTCTTTTTACTTTCGCCTACAGGTGAATTGTGCAGCAGCGTATGGTGTGGCTGCTGACAATAGTGACATCGGTGCGAAATTGGACAACTATTAACTAAATGACTGTATGCAAGACAGTTCCTACACAACCCCAGTCTACCTATACATTGAGAACGATCGTGGATGCTCATCTTCAAAAAACGGCTGCACTTTCGAATGGAATGAGCGGCTTTGTTGCACAATTTGCAGTTGTAACTGGATGTAGTGGCTTGAGAGTGGAAAGAACTACGCTGCGCGATTTTGTTTACTGGCTCTGCTGATGGTTTACCTTGTTGATAGCTTACCGCTTCCAGCGTACTTAACCTAGTTTAAAGAAACTGCTTGAATTCGGTAAATGTTGACAGTTCCTTTGTGTTGTGTTTTGAACCCAGTTTTTCCTCCCACAGTTGTTGCGTCTTTGAAGGTAATTTGTGTAATAACACGTATACCAATATCGCATCCCAGTGTTGAACCGGCACCTGCAGACTATCCAAGCTATGCACGATTTCCGTAGAGGTGTCTAACAACTCTTTGATTGTTTCGGCTCGTTCTTGGGTTACAGACGGCTGATTGAAGAGACATTTCAATTGAGTGTTAACCAGAAATCGTGTGTGATCATACCTGTTCTGAGATAATGCTTCTTTTGAATTTCAGTTAAAGATGTGTAATTATGGACCAGAAAGACAAATAAATCTCTAAAACCCCTCCAGCCTCATAGCTACCAGGGCCCTTACTCTGTATTGCTACTCTAATATGAAATTACTCGAAGTCGCAAAATCGGTACTCTCTATTTCTAATAGCAAATTCACATTTTCGAGACTCGAGTAGTGTTGGGTTGCCAACTTCGACGCTCTTTGTTTTCGCAAAATTGGTACTCTCTATTGCTTAATTCAATGTCAGAACTACTCGGATTCGCATAGTTTTGTTCGATGGGGGGTTGGTTGTCGAATGCTAAACAAAGCAAATAAGTTTTGTTTGAAAATGTAAGTATTTTGCTATAAAAAAGACTTACAAATATGTATTTGTATACGATAACAAACGTGAAACGTTTCCTTATAGAATTTGTTACTAAAACACTTAAATATGACTCATATAATCTATTATATAAAAATAAGTCGGGATTTCCTTCCTGACGCTATAACCCCAGAACGCACGAACCGATTGCCACGGTTTTGCATTCGTTGGAAAGGTCTCGGGCTCCGTTAGGTTAATAGCAAACAAAATTCAGGAAAAATTTCAACAGAAAAGCAGGAAAACAGGGAAAATCATTTTTCACATACAGCGCCATCTCTGATACATAGCATGTACTACAAACCAATATGGTTTTGCATGGTGGTGGAGGAGATGGCGCTAGTACGTGGTGTGTGAGTATCCCTCACGAAAATAAGTACGTTTCATTTTAAGTAGATGGCGCCGGTGCGTGATACATTGTTTGACAGCTGCTCATTGTACTCTGCTCAGTTAATTTCATGTGACATTTATTGTGCGCACGTTCTTTCAAACGCTAACTTAAAACCGGTTGTGTGTTCACTGCGAAATTGTGAAATTGAGGTTAAAGTTATTCGTTTCCTAACAGTTCAATTGGAAACCATCAAATCAATCACGCGTATTTGTATTCAATTTCAACAGCAGGCATTTGTCCTTAAGGTGGTAAGTTGAACTGTGAAAATAATGTGGATCGTGCATTTGAGGTTAAATTCACCAGTCTGTCCATAGTCCAAAATGCCTAGGAGACGACGTGCGAACATCGGCCGCCGCACAAGACATGCAAGCCACCAACAAGTGTATTCACAGAACTTAAGCGAAGAAAGACAAAATATAATAAGAGAAAATGCTCGATTGAGACAACGCGTGAGCACACGAAGATCATTGGCATCATACAATCGCGTGGCATTCCAATATGATCCCACTGCGAACTACAGTGATGATGACAATTTAGATATTGGACCAATGACGACTGTATGCCGATATTGCAATGCGTTAAAGATCAAAAGAGTAACGGCTGGATTGTGCTGCGCAAGTGGAAAAGTCAAACTGGATCCATTACTTACACCACCACAGCCACTGAAACCATTGTTCGATGGAAGTGATCCCGATTCCAACCATTTTCTTCAACGCATTCTTGAATACAATAACTGCTTTCGCATGACTTCCTTTGGAGCTAATATCATTCGAGAAGGCGGCTTCATGCCGACTTGCAAGGTAAAAGATACAACACACACATCCAATCACTCACACCAATCAATCACACCAACACAATCAATTGCAACACATAACAACTACACATACACCACACACTACATGATCACACGATCAGAAGTCACACCGTATTTTTCAACAAATGATTGTTTGCAATTACAGATACAAGGACAAATATATCATTTGCATGGTTCAATGGTGCCAACACCAGATGAACCGCATCAATTTCTGCAAATATATTTCATTTCGTCGATGGTGGATCAGCTGAATGTGCGGTGCAATTTACAGGGAACACAACAGCTGAAGAGACGAATTATTGAACAGTTGCAAGCATTTTTTCAGGCTAATAACGCTGTGGTTAATATGTTCAAAACAGCATTGGAACGAATGCCATCGGATACGCACAAATTTGTCATAAGAGCGGATCGTACCCCAACGGGTGAACATGTGCGAAGATTCAATGATGATATTGCTGCAATTATTGTTGGCGATCTAACTAAATCACGAGACTTTGTCGTTCAGCGAAGAAGCAATATCATGCATCGTGTAAACGAGACACATCGTTTGTACGATGCGTTACAATATCCAATCATTTATTGGCAAGGGGAAGACGGATACGACATCACGTTGAAGATGGTCGATCCAATTACAGGTACAATATTCACACACTAATTATTGCTATTATTGGTTTCCATTAACAATCCATTTAATTTTGCATTTTCAGGCGCATCAACTAACAAAAATCTAAGCGCAATGAATTACTATGCGTATCGTGTGATGATTCGTACACATGAGGAGAATGTCATTCTGAAGTGCCGTCGGCTATTCAAGCAATTCGCTGTCGACATGTATGTCAAAGTCGAGACCGAACGTTTAGCGTTCATCCGATTCAATCAGGCAAAACTACGATCTGAGGACTATATACACTTGCGTGATGCTATTCATTCAGATGGTAATGTTCAGAATATTGGACGCCTGACGATTCTCCCATCATCTTATATCGGAAGCCCACGCCACATGCACGAATACGCTGAAGACGGTATGACGTACGTGCGAAATTATGGAACTCCGGATTTATTTATTACGTTCACATGCAATCCGAAGTGGACGTAAATTGAACGTGAGTTGGACCCGGGCCAAAAACCGTGGTGACACACGTTGTTATATGTACTCGGTGGAATGGCAGAAGCGTGGACTACCGCATGCTCATATCCTAATTCGGTTGCTGAACAAATTACATTGAAGTGGATGACATCATATCAGCTGAAATTCCTGATCCAGTCACTGATCCCCATCTACACGACATTGTGACGACACAGATGGTGCATGGACCGTGCGGTGTATTAAATCCATTATCGCCTTGCATGGCTGATGGAAAGTGCACAAAACGATATCCGCAACCGTTAGTTGCTGAAACAGTCATAGGGAACGATGGATATCCAGTTTATCGTCGGCGTTCAAAGGAAGATAATGGTCGAACTATCAAAGTTAAAGTTCAAAATCAAGAGATTGAGATCGGAAATGAATTCATTGCACCATATTGCCCGCTGCTATCGCGAATTTTCGAAACACATGCGAACGTTGAGAGTTGTCATTCGGCCAAATCAGTCAAATATTTGTGCAAGTACGTCACAAAAGGCAGCGACATGGCTGTGTTTGGTATTGCGTCGGAAAATGCGAATGACGAAAACAGCAACTTCCAAATGGGCAGATACGTCAGTACTAATGAAGCACTGTGGCGATTATTGTCATTTCAAATTCATGAAAGATATCCCACAGTTGTACATTTAGCAGTGCATTTGGAAAATGGACAAAGAGTTTACTTCACTGGGGCTAATGCGGCACAACGAGCTGAGAGACCACCATCGACAACATTGACCAGCTTCTTTGCAATGTGTGAAGCAGATCCATTCGCAGCGACGCTGATGTACGTTGAAATGCCCAAGTATTACACTTGGAATCAATCAAGAAAGAAATTACAACGTCGCAAACAAGGAACCTCGGTTCCAGATTGGCCACAGGTGTTTTCCACTGATGCGCTAGGTCGCATGTATACTGTTCATCCTAGAAATGATGAATGTTTTTATTTGCGACTGCTCTTGGTAAATGTACGTGGACCAAAATCATTTGCGCATTTGAAAACTGTGAATGGCCACCAATGCCAAACATATCGAGAAGCATGTCAACTATTGAGTTTGCTGGAGAACGATTCTTATTGGGATTTAACACTTGCGGATTCAGTTGTTTCATCAAATGCGTACCAAATACGAACGCTGTTCGCAATTATCATCACCACATGTTTCCCTTCACAACCAATTCAGTTATGGAACAAATACAAAGACGACATATGTGAAGATATCTTGCATCGCTTGCGCATTCGAACGAATAATCCCGACATGCAAATAACCGATGAAATCTACAATGAAGGATTGATTCTGATTGAGGATCACCACAAGAGCACTTCAATGAAACGGATAATTTGCGGACACGTATAACGCTTCGATTCAGTATTTACTTTGGATTCACTTTCATTTTTTACTTAGAGAAGTTAAACTAAATTACATTTCATTTTTGTAATCGAAATGAATTCATTACTGTTGTGAAATGAAATAAAATTTTTCCTTTTCAAATATAAAAAAAAATTCTTTTTCTTCATCTTTTAATCCTCAAACGAAATGTTACAAAAAACGAAGCCATCTGGTGGCGAAACGGAGTTCGCCGGGTTTACTAGTTCGTTTATTGTTATAAATGTGTTTGTGTTTAGTGGGCTTGAAGCTGGTGAGGAATCTATTGTTTGGGTTTGGTTGCAGATTGGTGGAGAAGTATTGTTGAACATGCTGCTGAAATTCGGATGTGGAGAGCGAATTGTTTTGGCTTTGGATTTTGGCAAAGTGATTGCCTAGGAGGTTTGCAGAGTCTATATCTGTTTCAGTGGGTCTATTATTGGAGTTTATTCTGTGATGACTCTTTCGGCTTGTAAGTCTATTTATGTTCCGAAAGAGTGTTCTGTCGGGTTTCAGATTCTGGAGTGTGGATGTGTAGTTTTTCTAAACAAATGCTTTCAATTGTTCGTTTATAAGGATAGTAACTAGGTTTATTTGGGATTTAACGATGGGACAGTCATGTCTGAAGAGTCTGCGCCTGAGTGTTTTTTTGTCCCTTATTAGATTAAGGAGGATATTTGGAAGAGGTTTGTTAAGCTCTCTGTATGGATTGAGGGTGGGAGTATTTTCTAAGAGGGACGATTTGAAGATATCTTCCAGTCTGGTGGTGGCTTGGTCAATGTCATCAGATAAAATATTTCTGTCATCAGGTATGCTGAAGGTGGATAGTTTAGCAGAAACATTTCTGTTCACTTTTCTCCATTTCGTTTTTTCGAAGTTTAGAACTGAAGGGGTTGATGTGACTGTTCCAAGTTGAGATATATCAACTCTGATCGGAAGGAAAGAAGTGGGATGTTGAGGGGGGTTCGGTTGCATTTAGGTTCTGTGATCTAAGAAAGAAATCTAGTGTAGAACTTTTTGTTCTGGTGACATGTGTTGGGGAAATGGGGGCTTCTGCGACAAGGGGTGAATGTTGTAGACAGTTTGCTAGCTGACTTCCCGAATGATTATTTGTGACATCGTGAAATGTCTGGTATCTGACGTTCCAGTCTTCGCCAACGATGAGCTGGGGAGATATTGACTGTCTGACTATTTTCTCTAAATCTGAGACGGGGAAGTTATAGCTGGATTTATTATAGATGAATATTAATATTAGATTTCTGCTTAGAGAGGAAGTAAGTCGGATAGCAGTATACTCGAGGTGAGCAATATTATCGAATTGGATCGTTGTAGACTTGTACTTTTTATGTATCACTGTTGCGGTTCCGACACCTGATCCCCTATGACGGGGGGTGGATATACAGTTGTAATTAGGATGTCTAATTATTGTATTGGCTTGAAAACGGGTTTCACTTAGAAATACTATATCAGGGGTGAATTGCTCGAGGAATAGCTTGAAGTTGTCTTTTTTGTGTCTATTATTGAGCGTTTGGCAGTTTAATGCAATGATTTTCAAATTATTCATTTTGATTTTTTAAGACGAAGTTAGTAATCAGTGACAATATTTGACACTTTTTCACCATAGGGGAACTGTTGGATATTTTCGGAAGGAGTGCTTGCAGCTGCTTTGCATATTCCTCAAAATCGATATCTAGAGGGTCATGACTTTGTGGGATTGTTTTGGTGGGGTTGTGAACTTTATTACCTTTAGTGATTGCGGCATATGTCATCTGCGGCTTCACACTACGTACTGCTGGTGATGGTCCCTTCACTGTGCTGGCATAGCTGGGCTTGTTTTTCCGCGGGCACAGTGAGTAGTTGGCTGGGTGAGGTCCACCGCAGTTACAGCACGTGACTGTTACTGTTTTCGTTGTGGTTTTCCCGTCCGGAGTGGTGATCTCGATCGTCTCTGGGCTTTGATCCACATGCTTGACTCGGCATTCTCCTCGATTATGTGTCTCGGCGCATTTGATGCACAGAGGTTTAAGATGGCAGCCATTTGTCCGGGTTGTTGGCAGTTGTTGCAGTGGACAGTAGTTGTCCGCTTATTTGGAGCCTCCACTCGGATTATTTGGGTGAATAACACCTTAATATTTTTTAGTTGCTCTGCGTCTTATTCTGGTCCTAACTGCACCATCCTCAGCGTTAGGATGTTGTTGCTTCGCATGTATGGCGTTTGGAAGTAGTCCACCTTCACTATTTTTAATGAAGGTGCGATTACTTCTAGTCCTTCTTTCACTTCGTTGTTTGTCCATTCCGGGGAGATGTAACGTATGATGATTGGGGGTGGGTTCTTCAATTGTGTTTTAGATGCGCTCTTTTTTGTAGTTTTTGGTTTTGGTCTCTCCATGGGCAGTTGGACCGAATTAGTCACTTTTGTTTGTGATGTTCGTGGTTTTGGATCTGTTGGTTTTCTGACGGCTCTCGGCTTTCCTTCGTACGACAGTTTGGCACTTAGCCTGTAGCTTGTTTCTTCGTCAGACGAAGAGCTTTCATGGGAGTCATTCTCCATGGTATCTGAGTCACTGCTTGCCACTGAGTTGGCATAAATACGTTTTTTTAGGGACGCGATTTCCACGTCCTTTTCGCTGAGTTTGTTGGTCAGTTCACTCAACTTTTTATTAAGTTCTATTATAGTGTATTTGTACAACCTCCACCCAAAATGTTCTTTGTAGAGTAAGTCCAACCATCAGTGTGTCATTTAGTGATTTCCCGTCCGAAGTTTTAAACGAAGCGTCGAAAACCATTCTCAATTTGGTTGAAGAACTGCTCTCCTTTCTGACTGCGTGATGTGGCATGAAATAATGCGGTATGCCCTCTAAACTGTTCTCGTCCTCATCTAGACTCATATGCTTCAACTGAACGTACTAATCCATGCATGCGACATAATCCTTTTTAAACTGCAAGTCTTTAAGCAAACGTCCTTCTAACTGCCTGTATCTTTGCAGAGCATCTTCTCTTGAACGGCCAAGTATGGGACGGACATGCCCCTTGAAAGGAAGGGCGACTTCATATCCTTCATCTGAAGTACCCTTAACGTTATTTAAAAAGTGTTCTTCACATGCGAGATTCTCAGGGATTTCTATTCTTACAAATGATATTTCCTCCGGCTCCCAGAATTTCTGCATGCTGACATCGAGGTTGGAAGTCAGATGCAAACTTTTAACAGGTTCGGACGAGAACGGAATGCGTCCAAACAGAATCTACCCCAATTCAGTCTTTTGGGCCACGGGTAAGTTGAAATCATCAGGTCGGATAAGTTCAGGCAAAAGTATGTCGGCTAACACTTCGCTGCCCAGCAACAAATTAACTTTGGCTGGCTTAAAAAAGGAGGGGTCGGCTAAGCTCAAGCCCTCGAGATGTTTCCAACTCTCGAACGGGATACTCCGGGCCGAGATATGGCCAGACAGCGACTTGTATACAAGAGCTTGTATTGAGGTTTGAAGGCTGAGTGATGAGAACTAATCGTTATGTCAACAACTTTTTTACATGCGCCACTGCTGGTCAAATCTAACCCAGTAACTTCGACGTGAGTTGATTTGTGCTTCAATTGTAAAAGTTGCAACCCTGACTCAGTGATGAAGGAAGCTTCTGAACCAGAATCCAGTAATGCTCGAAAGGAAACAATCCTTGCTGATGATTCGTGTACCTTCGCGATGGCTGTGGCTAACATAATTCGGGTAGACGCCTGTGGCATAGAGTGTATAGAGTATGTGTTGATGGAGTTACTGCAATGAGGTGTTTCGTTATCCGAGCAATGAGTTTCCTTGCGTTTTCGACGACTGTTCTACATAAGAAGGCTTGAAACTCGGAGCATTGGGATTTACAGCTGAGGTTAGTGAGTTATTGTTGACCATTCTTGCTTGAGACATAACTTGACTATTGTTTGAATTGTTGCAGCAACGAGGATAGGACTGATGATCACCGTACGGGCCGTTGAGTGATGGTGTGTAGGGGAGCGGGTGGAGGTGGGCGCAAAAATGAAACACTTGTTTGACAGCCGGTGTTATCTTTATTTTGCAATGAAGAGAAGAACTGAAACTGCATTCTGCTTGTATTTATATCAAAACGAGATTCGGGTCAATAACCTGATCAGATGGTCCGAATATTATTAATTTTGCTAACAGATGTCGTTGACTGAATAGTCAAAACCTTTAGTTCTGCACAGGGTGCTTTTTTTTTACATTTGTTTGGATTTAATATTCTCTTTTTACTTTCGCCTACAATTCGGCCATCCTGATCAAGTAATCGTCCCGATTACATAACGCACTTTCGAATAATATAAATACTAATACAACATAGGTATGATTATATGATAATAGATATAACAGATTAGAATATGAGTACAAAATAACAAAAATTCAGTTCTTAAAAAAAGCTATACAAATTCAATTCAATTCGATTCAATTCAATTCAAAAAAAATATAAATATATAGGCAATACTAAAATTGATATTATGGTACTTCAATGAAAAAAGGTTTGGATAACGCGGTATAAAAATGTACATGTGAACATCAATTTTCCGTCTGAGAATCTAGCTTGTCCATCTCTGCTGAACTTCATAAGGCCTCATGTTATCTGGAGAAAAGATACTTTTGTACGGCAATCGCGATACTTGCAGGCCTTCGATATCCATAATCAAGTACCGATCATTGGGTAAGACTTTCTTGACCTCATAAGGACCTCGATACTTGGCAAGAAGTTTTTGATTCACACCTGGGGCAGCGGCTGTGTTTCGAATCATCACGTACTGACCTGCTTTATATACTTTTGGAATTTTATGCTTGTTGTCAAAATATACCTTGTTAAGTGCTTGGGTTTTTTCAGTTTTTTGTTGAGCTTGGGCCCTAATATTTCTAAGGTTAGCTTGTTTTGACTTGATCCTACTATCAAGGAACTCCTTAACACGGTCACAAAGCTCTCCTTTCTGATGTACCCCGAACAATAGAACGCTTGGCGTAAAACCTGTACTCCTACTGATAGTGTTGTTCAGCGCGAATTCTGCCTTAACCAAGTGCTTATCCCAATCACTGGTAGTGTTAGAATCGCATTCTTTGGACAACATCGGCACAAGTATACGATTAATACGCTCTACCTGTCCGTTTGATTGAGGAGAGCGCGTGGCAATTTTCACGTGCTGAATATTATTTTCGCGTAGAAAGTTGGTGAACTCGGTTGACGTGAAACAGGTTCCACGATCTGATACAATGCGATCGGGCCGCGAATAATTATCAAAGAACGACGTCAAACACTTTATGGCTTCGCTACTTTGGGTGGACTTAACAGGATAAAGTTTTATAAATTTGGTGAAAGCATCAATTACGAGGAGAACGTGTTTTTTTCGCG
This sequence comes from Myathropa florea, assembly GCA_930367185.1. Classification (NCBI taxonomy): domain Eukaryota; kingdom Metazoa; phylum Arthropoda; class Insecta; order Diptera; family Syrphidae; genus Myathropa; species Myathropa florea. The sequence goes on from OV884006.1 coordinate 6,500,419, forward strand.
ACTGTGAAGTAGGCAAGGGACCAAGGTGGTCGATATGAAGTGTGTGAAATGGAACATCTCCTTTGGGTATGGAATGCAAATTCCCTTCAACTTTACCTGAGTGTGGAGAGAAATATATGCATTTCAAACAGCCTCTTATGTGTTCTTTGATTTTTTCCTTCATATTAGGAAACCAATAGCACCCTGACAGATGCTGAAAGCACTTTTCTACCCCAACGTGACACATCGCTTCATGATGCGTACGTATTACTTCGGTTTCCATATTTGATGGAACGTAAAAGTTGACCTTGCCCTTGCACTTCCGGTATATAAGACCGTCTATCATCTCATAAATGGGGCTCTCGCTCTTTTCTAACTCAGATACTATCGACTTAATCTTAGGGTCACCCTTCTGGGCAGCCGCTAAGATAAGCTCAAAGGATTCGTCCTCTACATAAAGAACATTAAATGAGCGACTTAAAGCGTCAACATGTGACATCCTATCCCCTTTTCTATGCTCAACGATGTAGTCGAAGCTTTGCAACTCCAAGGCCCATCGTGAAATGCGAGGATTTAAAGATTTTTTCTCAAGTGTTAATGCTAAAGCCTGACAGTCGGTTACAATTTTGAAAGTTACGCCTATGAGATAAATTCTAAATCTCCTAAGAGCGTATATTATTGAAAGCGTCTCTAGCTCATAGCTATGATATTTGCTTTCCGTTTCAGTGGCTCGTTTCGAAAAGAAAAACACAGGGTGGAATTTACCATCGACCTGTTTCTGCATGAAAACTGCACCGTAACCAACCGAACTTGCATCGCAATGCAGTTCTGTGGCGTTATGGGGGCTGAATAAAGCTAAGACGGGAGATGCTATTAGTTTAGATTTTAACAGCTCAAAAGTTTCCATTTCTGTCACACCGAATATGAATGGTGTATCCTTTTTCAATAGGTCATACAGTGGTTTAGCCACATTCGCAAAACCCTTAATGAATTTGCGGAAATAGGAACAGAGTCCCAGAAAGCTATGCACATTCTTAGTGGAGGAAGGTATAGGAAAACTTTTAATCGCATTTAAGTTACTATCATTTGGTCGGATACCATCTTTACTGACTTTATATCCGAGATAAACGATTTCGGTTTGCAAAAAACTACATTTGTCAAACCTGAGCTGTAATGAATGTTCAGTTATAATATTAATTACTTCGCGTAAAATATTAAGATGTTCTTCAATGGACTGTGTCGCAATGAGAATGTCATCCAAGTAGGTAAGTATTTTACCCTTTGAAATAAGATTTCCGAAGACATGCTTCATGAATCTTTCGAACACGGAGGGGGCGTTCTTAAGCCCAAATGGCATCCGCGTATATTCGAATTGCCCTAGCGGCGTTATAAAAGACGTAAGCTTCATCGATTCATCTGTCAGTTGGACGTGATGAAAGCCATTCTTTAAATCCAATGTGGTAAAAAATAATTCATCCCGAAGTCGATCAAGGTGATCTTCTATGAGGGGTAAAGGGTAATTATCACGTAAAGTGATTTTATTCAGCTCTCTGAAATCTACACATAGACGGAGCTCTTTATTTTTCTTTTGCACAAGTACAATTGGCGAAGCGTATGGTGAATTAGATTCGCGAATTATACCTTTTTGCAACAAATCATCTAAAATTTTCTGGAGTTCGACTTTGTGTGCATACGGAAGCCTCCTAGGTGTACACCGAAATGGGATATGCTTGGACAAAGTTATCTCCATTTTAAAATCTGTTTGTGACAAACGGTATTTTGGTTGCAAAAAAGCGAGCCTAACTATCTCTTTTATTGTATCCTTAACACTTTCACACAAACTGTTATTAATGTTGAATTGAGACTCACCACAATCTGCCGCTATGTCGATGCTCATAATCTGCTGCAGGTCATTATCTTCAATTGTATCAGCACTAGGAGATGAATATGAAATTTCAAGGTTGGAGGAGCTGGAAACCACTGGTGAATTTCGATTTTCGTCCTCGTTGATACGTCGAAAAGCCAAACCTCTTTTTCCAATGAAATCACGACCTAGAATAGCAGGATATATCATAGAAAAATTTTTAACTACTAAGAGATTAATTTGTATAATGGAATCTTGAAACCAAATACGACTGTTGATAGTTCCTACCACCTGAAGTGGGCTATTGTTGACTCCGCAATAAGTCCGGCTCGTCCTCTCGAGTGTTGGCAGTAAGACTGTTGGCAAATACCTCTCCTGCACAAAACTTATTGGACTCCCTGAGTCCAGCAGCGTCAACAGTTTTAGCGAGATCTCCATATGTTGGGTAATCCATTCGTAACGAATACAGCACTCAAAATCGTTCATCAACCCATCCTCAGCTTCTGGTAACAAAGTGTCCGTCAAAGAGTTTCCATTGTTTCTTTCAGTAGTTACAGAAGTGTTCACATTTTGATTTGTTTGTAGCGTCATGACACGGTTTACGTTATCGCAGTTCGGTGATATGTGACCAGATTTTCCGCACTTGAAGCAGGTGACATCCTTCTTGTTTCTATTGGGATCAGAGTGTTTAGCAGTAGTACTACGATGATTTTGAGAAACAGCGGAATTAACTCTGGTCACTTTGTCGGTGTGGTGCTCCCGGTGATTGTTCTTTAGCTTCTCATACTTTCGCAGCGCTTCTTTTAACTCCACAAGACAGTTAGCATTGTACAGGATACTTTTATTTGTCTCAGAATCAGGAATTCCTCTGATAATATATTGGATTAAGTCCTCCTCTTCGACAATTCCTTGTGTTGCAATTTCTTGCATATGAAGCACGTATTGTTGCATTGTTTCATTGCTCAACTTTTTCCGTCTTCGCAGCTCGTTGTAAACGTCTGATGTGGTCACCTTTTTCTGGAATTCGTCCTTCAGTGCGTTTTTCAGTTGAGTCCAGCTGCGGAGGCTAACTGTCCTGGCGAAAAGTCTTGCTGTTCCCTTGAGAAACCGCTTACCGAAGATAAATTTGTTCCTGTCGTCCAGTTCCAAGACTTCTGAGTACTCTTCGAACTGCTCAATCCAGCGGTTAACGGAGAAGTTGTCATCTCCACTAAAAACGGGTATCGAGTCCTCGACGTCCTTGAAGTTGTAAGCTGGAGTCGACCTGGGAATAGATTGAACTTCATCAATTTGTAATTCTCGCAGTTTCTGTTTCAATTGTAGAATTTTTTCTTTCTTCTTGCACATTCGTTGAAGTTTTGCTATCTCTTCGTCCAGTTGTTCCTCGTCCCCACTGCTTTCATCAGGCACGTCGTTATCCGTTGGCGTTGAGTCGTCAGCACACTGTTCTCTGGTGTCTGAAGAAAACTCGTTGACCAAACTTGCAAAGTCGTCATCCGAAAACTCCTGCACTGCTTCTTCAACTCGAAGTTTAAGCTCTGCCTTGGTGCCGGTGGTAGGAAATTTTAGTGATCTGAGAATACCTTTGAGTTTGGATACTGTCGAAGACTCCAGAATCTCTATCCACTTCTCAGACATTATTAAATTTTCACTGTGCACTCCGCGAAATTAACTTGGAATTGTCCCGCAGTATTAAATTAGGATGTACACTCGACTATACAGTAGATCCATTAACCGAATCCCACTTCTGAAGATTGTAGGGGAGCGGGTGGAGGTGGGCGCAAAAATGAAACACTTGTTTGACAGCCGGTGTTATCTTTATTTTGCAATGAAGAGAAGAACTGAAACTGCATTCTGCTTGTATTTATATCAAAACGAGATTCGGGTCAATAACCTGATCAGATGGTCCGAATATTATTAATTTTGCTAACAGATGTCGTTGACTGAATAGTCAAAACCTTTAGTTCTGCACAGGGTGCTTTTTTTTTACATTTGTTTGGATTTAATATTCTCTTTTTACTTTCGCCTACAGGTGAATTGTGCAGCAGCGTATGGTGTGGCTGCTGACAATAGTGACATCGGTGCGAAATTGGACAACTATTAACTAAATGACTGTATGCAAGACAGTTCCTACACAACCCCAGTCTACCTATACATTGAGAACGATCGTGGATGCTCATCTTCAAAAAACGGCTGCACTTTCGAATGGAATGAGCGGCTTTGTTGCACAATTTGCAGTTGTAACTGGATGTAGTGGCTTGAGAGTGGAAAGAACTACGCTGCGCGATTTTGTTTACTGGCTCTGCTGATGGTTTACCTTGTTGATAGCTTACCGCTTCCAGCGTACGGAACCTAGTTTAAAGAAACTGCTTGAATTCGGTAAATGTTGACAGTTCCTTTGTGTTGTGTTTTGAACCCAGTTTTTCCTCCCACAGTTGTTGCGTCTTTGAAGGTAATTTGTGTAATAACACGTATACCAATATCGCATCCCAGTGTTGAACCGGCACCTGCAGACTATCCAAGCTATGCACGATTTCCGTAGAGGTGTCTAACAACTCTTTGATTGTTTCGGCTCGTTCTTGGGTTACAGACGGCTGATTGAAGAGACATTTCAATTGAGTGTTAACCAGAAATCGTGTGTGATCATACCTGTTCTGAGATAATGCTTCTTTTGAATTTCAGTTAAAGATGTGTAATTATGGACCAGAAAGACAAATAAATCTCTAAAACCCCTCCAGCCTCATAGCTACCAGGGCCCTTACTCTGTATTGCTACTCTAATATGAAATTACTCGAAGTCGCAAAATCGGTACTCTCTATTTCTAATAGCAAATTCACATTTTCGAGACTCGAGTAGTGTTGGGTTGCCAACTTCGACGCTCTTTGTTTTCGCAAAATTGGTACTCTCTATTGCTTAATTCAATGTCAGAACTACTCGGATTCGCATAGTTTTGTTCGATGGGGGGTTGGTTGTCGAATGCTAAACAAAGCAAATAAGTTTTGTTTGAAAATGTAAGTATTTTGCTATAAAAAAGACTTACAAATATGTATTTGTATACGATAACAAACGTGAAACGTTTCCTTATAGAATTTGTTACTAAAACACTTAAATATGACTCATATAATCTATTATATAAAAATAAGTCGGGATTTCCTTCCTGACGCTATAACCCCAGAACGCACGAACCGATTGCCACGGTTTTGCATTCGTTGGAAAGGTCTCGGGCTCCGTTAGGTTAATAGCAAACAAAATTCAGGAAAAATTTCATCAGAAAAGCAGGAAAACAGGGAAAATCATTTTTCACATACAGCGCCATCTCTGATACATAGCATGTACTACAAACCAATATGGTTTTGCATGGTGGTGGAGGAGATGGCGCTAGTACGTGGTGTGTGAGTATCCCTCACGAAAATAAGTACGTTTCATTTTAAGTAGATGGCGCCGGTGCGTGATACATTGTTTGACAGCTGCTCATTGTACTCTGCTCAGTTAATTTCATGTGACATTTATTGTGCGCACGTTCTTTCAAACGCTAACTTAAAACCGGTTGTGTGTTCACTGCGAAATTGTGAAATTGAGGTTAAAGTTATTCGTTTCCTAACAGTTCAATTGGAAACCATCAAATCAATCACGCGTATTTGTATTCAATTTCAACAGCAGGCATTTGTCCTTAAGGTGGTAAGTTGAACTGTGAAAATAATGTGGATCGTGCATTTGAGGTTAAATTCACCAGTCTGTCCATAGTCCAAAATGCCTAGGAGACGACGTGCGAACATCGGCCGCCGCACAAGACATGCAAGCCACCAACAAGTGTATTCACAGAACTTAAGCGAAGAAAGACAAAATATAATAAGAGAAAATGCTCGATTGAGACAACGCGTGAGCACACGAAGATCATTGGCATCATACAATCGCGTGGCATTCCAATATGATCCCACTGCGAACTACAGTGATGATGACAATTTAGATATTGGACCAATGACGACTGTATGCCGATATTGCAATGCGTTAAAGATCAAAAGAGTAACGGCTGGATTGTGCTGCGCAAGTGGAAAAGTCAAACTGGATCCATTACTTACACCACCACAGCCACTGAAACCATTGTTCGATGGAAGTGATCCCGATTCCAACCATTTTCTTCAACGCATTCTTGAATACAATAACTGCTTTCGCATGACTTCCTTTGGAGCTAATATCATTCGAGAAGGCGGCTTCATGCCGACTTGCAAGGTAAAAGATACAACACACACATCCAATCACTCACACCAATCAATCACACCAACACAATCAATTGCAACACATAACAACTACACATACACCACACACTACATGATCACACGATCAGAAGTCACACCGTATTTTTCAACAAATGATTGTTTGCAATTACAGATACAAGGACAAATATATCATTTGCATGGTTCAATGGTGCCAACACCAGATGAACCGCATCAATTTCTGCAAATATATTTCATTTCGTCGATGGTGGATCAGCTGAATGTGCGGTGCAATTTACAGGGAACACAACAGCTGAAGAGACGAATTATTGAACAGTTGCAAGCATTTTTTCAGGCTAATAACGCTGTGGTTAATATGTTCAAAACAGCATTGGAACGAATGCCATCGGATACGCACAAATTTGTCATAAGAGCGGATCGTACCCCAACGGGTGAACATGTGCGAAGATTCAATGATGATATTGCTGCAATTATTGTTGGCGATCTAACTAAATCACGAGACTTTGTCGTTCAGCGAAGAAGCAATATCATGCATCGTGTAAACGAGACACATCGTTTGTACGATGCGTTACAATATCCAATCATTTATTGGCAAGGGGAAGACGGATACGACATCACGTTGAAGATGGTCGATCCAATTACAGGTACAATATTCACACACTAATTATTGCTATTATTGGTTTCCATTAACAATCCATTTAATTTTGCATTTTCAGGCGCATCAACTAACAAAAATCTAAGCGCAATGAATTACTATGCGTATCGTGTGATGATTCGTACACATGAGGAGAATGTCATTCTGAAGTGCCGTCGGCTATTCAAGCAATTCGCTGTCGACATGTATGTCAAAGTCGAGACCGAACGTTTAGCGTTCATCCGATTCAATCAGGCAAAACTACGATCTGAGGACTATATACACTTGCGTGATGCTATTCATTCAGATGGTAATGTTCAGAATATTGGACGCCTGACGATTCTCCCATCATCTTATATCGGAAGCCCACGCCACATGCACGAATACGCTGAAGACGGTATGACGTACGTGCGAAATTATGGAACTCCGGATTTATTTATTACGTTCACATGCAATCCGAAGTGGACGTAAATTGAACGTGAGTTGGACCCGGGCCAAAAACCGTGGTGACACACGTTGTTATATGTACTCGGTGGAATGGCAGAAGCGTGGACTACCGCATGCTCATATCCTAATTCGGTTGCTGAACAAATTACATTGAAGTGGATGACATCATATCAGCTGAAATTCCTGATCCAGTCACTGATCCCCATCTACACGACATTGTGACGACACAGATGGTGCATGGACCGTGCGGTGTATTAAATCCATTATCGCCTTGCATGGCTGATGGAAAGTGCACAAAACGATATCCGCAACCGTTAGTTGCTGAAACAGTCATAGGGAACGATGGATATCCAGTTTATCGTCGGCGTTCAAAAGAAGATAATGGTCGAACTATCAAAGTTAAAGTTCAAAATCAAGAGATTGAGATCGGAAATGAATTCATTGCACCATATTGCCCGCTGCTATCGCGAATTTTCGAAACACATGCGAACGTTGAGAGTTGTCATTCGGCCAAATCAGTCAAATATTTGTGCAAGTACGTCACAAAAGGCAGCGACATGGCTGTGTTTGGTATTGCGTCGGAAAATGCGAATGACGAAAACAGCAACTTCCAAATGGGCAGATACGTCAGTACTAATGAAGCACTGTGGCGATTATTGTCATTTCAAATTCATGAAAGATATCCCACAGTTGTACATTTAGCAGTGCATTTGGAAAATGGACAAAGAGTTTACTTCACTGGGGCTAATGCGGCACAACGAGCTGAGAGACCACCATCGACAACATTGACCAGCTTCTTTGCAATGTGTGAAGCAGATCCATTCGCAGCGACGCTGATGTACGTTGAAATGCCCAAGTATTACACTTGGAATCAATCAAGAAAGAACTTACAACGTCGCAAACAAGGAACCTCGGTTCCAGATTAGCCACAGGTGTTTTCCACTGATGCGCTAGGTCGCATGTATACTGTTCATCCTAGAAATGATGAATGTTTTTATTTGCGACTGCTCTTGGTAAATGTACGTGGACCAAAATCATTTGCGCATTTGAAAACTGTGAATGGCCACCAATGCCAAACATATCGAGAAGCATGTCAACTATTGAGTTTGCTGGAGAACGATTCTTATTGGGATTTAACACTTGCGGATTCAGTTGTTTCATCAAATGCGTACCAAATACGAACGCTGTTCGCAATTATCATCACCACATGTTTCCCTTCACAACCAATTCAGTTATGGAACAAATACAAAGACGACATATGTGAAGATATCTTGCATCGCTTGCGCATTCGAACGAATAATCCCGACATGCAAATAACCGATGAAATCTACAATGAAGGATTGATTCTGATTGAGGATCACCACAAGAGCACTTCAATGAAACGGATAATTTGCGGACACGTATAACGCTTCGATTCAGTATTTACTTTGGATTCACTTTCATTTTTTACTTAGAGAAGTTAAACTAAATTACATTTCATTTTTGTAATCGAAATGAATTCATTACTGTTGTGAAATGAAATAAAATTTTTCCTTTTCAAATATAAAAAAAAATTCTTTTTCTTCATCTTTTAATCCTCAAACGAAATGTTACAAAAAACGAAGCCATCTGGTGGCGAAACGGAGTTCGCCGGGTTTACTAGTTCGTTTATTGTTATAAATGTGTTTGTGTTTAGTGGGCTTGAAGCTGGTGAGGAATCTATTGTTTGGGTTTGGTTGCAGATTGGTGGAGAAGTATTGTTGAACATGCTGCTGAAATTCGGATGTGGAGAGCGAATTGTTTTGGCTTTGGATTTTGGCAAAGTGATTGCCTAGGAGGTTTGCAGAGTCTATATCTGTTTCAGTGGGTCTATTATTGGAGTTTATTCTGTGATGACTCTTTCGGCTTGTAAGTCTATTTATGTTCCGAAAGAGTGTTCTGTCGGGTTTCAGATTCTGGAGTGTGGATGTGTAGTTTTTCTAAACAAATGCTTTCAATTGTTCGTTTATAAGGATAGTAACTAGGTTTATTTGGGATTTAACGATGGGACAGTCATGTCTGAAGAGTCTGCGCCTGAGTGTTTTTTTGTCCCTTATTAGATTAAGGAGGATATTTGGAAGAGGTTTGTTAAGCTCTCTGTATGGATTGAGGGTGGGAGTATTTTCTAAGAGGGACGATTTGAAGATATCTTCCAGTCTGGTGGTGGCTTGGTCAATGTCATCAGATAAAATATTTCTGTCATCAGGTATGCTGAAGGTGGATAGTTTAGCAGAAACATTTCTGTTCACTTTTCTCCATTTCGTTTTTTCGAAGTTTAGAACTGAAGGGGTTGATGTGACTGTTCCAAGTTGAGATATATCAACTGTGAGGTGAACAGAGGCGTGGTCGGAAGGAAAGAAGTGGGATGTTGAGGGGGTTCGGTTGCATTTAGGTTCTGTGATCTAAGAAAGAAATCTAGTGTAGAACTTTTTGTTCTGGTGACATGTGTTGGGGAAATGGGGGCTTCTGCGACAAGGGGTGAATGTTGTAGACAGTTTGCTAGCTGACTTCCCGAATGATTATTTGTGACATCGTGAAATGTCTGGTATCTGACGTTCCAGTCTTCGCCAACGATGAGCTGGGGAGATATTGACTGTCTGACTATTTTCTCTAAATCTGAGACGGGGAAGTTATAGCTGGATTTATTATAGATGAATATTAATATTAGATTTCTGCTTAGAGAGGAAGTAAGTCGGATAGCAGTATACTCGAGGTGAGCAATATTATCGAATTGGATCGTTGTAGACTTGTACTTTTTATGTATCACTGTTGCGGTTCCGACACCTGATCCCCTATGACGGGGGGTGGATATACAGTTGTAATTAGGATGTCTAATTATTGTATTGGCTTGAAAACGGGTTTCACTTAGAAATACTATATCAGGGGTGAATTGCTCGAGGAATAGCTTGAAGTTGTCTTTTTTGTGTCTATTATTGAGCGTTTGGCAGTTTAATGCAATGATTTTCAAATTATTCATTTTGATTTTTTAAGACGAAGTTAGTAATCAGTGACAATATTTGACACTTTTTCACCATAGGGGAACTGTTGGATATTTTCGGAAGGAGTGCTTGCAGCTGCTTTGCATATTCCTCAAAATCGATATCTAGAGGGTCATGACTTTGTGGGATTGTTTTGGTGGGGTTGTGAACTTTATTACCTTTAGTGATTGCGGCATATGTCATCTGCGGCTTCACACTACGTACTGCTGGTGATGGTCCCTTCACTGTGCTGGCATAGCTGGGCTTGTTTTTCCGCGGGCACAGTGAGTAGTTCGCTGGGTGAGGTCCACCGCAGTTACAGCACGTGACTGTTACTGTTTTCGTTGTGGTTTTCCCGTCCGGAGTGGTGATCTCGATCGTCTCTGGGCTTTGATCCACATGCTTGACTCGGCATTCTCCTCGATTATGTGTCTCGGCGCATTTGATGCACAGAGGTTTAAGATGGCAGCCATTTGTCCGGGTTGTTGGCAGTTGTTGCAGTGGACAGTAGTTGTCCGCTTATTTGGAGCCTCCACTCGGATTATTTGGGTGAATAACACCTTAATATTTTTTAGTTGCTCTGCGTCTTATTCTGGTCCTAACTGCACCATCCTCAGCGTTAGGATGTTGTTGATTCGCATGCATGGCGTTTGGAAGTAGTGCACCTTCACTATTTTTAATGAAGGTGCGATTACTTCTAGTCCTTCTTTCACTTCGTTGTTTGTCCATTCCGGGGAGATGTAACGTATGATGATTGGGGGTGGGTTCTTCAATTGTGTTTTAGATGCGCTCTTTTTTGTAGTTTTTGGTTTTGGTCTCTCCATGGGCAGTTGGACCGAATTAGTCACTTTTGTTTGTGATGTTCGTGGTTTTGGATCTGTTGGTTTTCTGACGGCTATCGGCTTTCCTTCGTACGACAGTTTGGCACTTAGCCTGTAGCTTGTTTCTTCGTCAGACGAAGAGCTTTCATGGGAGTCATTCTCCCATGGTATCTGAGTCACTGCTTGCCACTGAGTTGGCATAAATACGTTTTTTTAGGGACGCGATTTCCACGTCCTTTTCGCTGAGTTTGTTGGTCAGTTCACTCAACTTTTTATTAAGTTCTATTATAGTGTATTTGTACAACCTCCACCCAAAATGTTCTTTGTAGAGTAAGTCCAACCATCAGTGTGTCATTTAGTGATTTCCCGTCCGAAGTTTTAAACGAAGCGTCGAAAACCATTCTCAATTTGGTTGAAGAACTGCTCTCCTTTCTGACTGCGTGAACGTGGCATGAAATAATGCGGTATGCCCTCTAAACTGTTCTCGTCCTCATCTAGACTCATATGCTTCAACTGAACGTACTAATCCATGCATGCGACATAATCCTTTTTAAACTGCAAGTCTTTAAGCAAACGTCCTTCTAACTGCCTGTATCTTTGCAGAGCACCTTCTCTTGAACGGCCCAAGTATGGGACGGACATGCCCCTTGAAAGGAAGGGCGACTTCATATCCTTCATCTGAAGTACCCTTAACGTTATTTAAAAAGTGTTCTTCACATTGCGAGATTCTCAGGGATTTCTATTCGTACAAATGATATTTCCTCCGGCTCCCAGAATTTCTGCATGCTGACATCGAGGTTGGAAGTCAGATGCAAACTTTTAACAGGTTCGGACGAGAACGGAATGCGTCCAAACAGAATCTACCCCAATTCAGTCTTTTGGGCCACGGGTAAGTTGAAATCATCAGGTCGGATAAGTTCAGGCAAAAGTATGTCGGCTAACACTTCGCTGCCCAGCAACAAATTAACTTTGGCTGGCTTAAAAAAGGAGGGGTCGGCTAAGCTCAAGCCTCGAGATGTTTCCAACTCTCGAACGGGATACTCCGGGCCGAGATATGGCCAGACAGACGACTTGTATACAAGAGCTTGTATTGAGGTTTGAAGGCTGAGTGATGAGAACTAA